>CM066343.1:162953554-163576321 GCA_033807585.1 Hydrophis major
CAGCCGGTGGTAGGATTCAACATTTTTTACTACTCATTCTGTGGGCGTGGTGTGGCTTGGTGGGCGTGGCTTGGTGGACATGGCAGGGGAAGGATACTGCAAAATCCCCATTCCCTCCCCACCCCACTAACCTGTTTTCCAGCTCTGTTCTCCTGTGCAGGGCAACAAAAGAAGACCCAGTCGATCAGCTGGGACTCAGGAGGCAGAGAATAGATGGGGTTGGGGCCAGTCAGAGGTGGGATTTGCCGGTTCTCCAAACTACTCAAATTTCTGCTACTGGTTCTCCAGAACTGGTCAGAACCTGCTGAATACCACCTCTGATTTCAGCCCTTCTTCTATTTCTTGATAAGCAAAAGACCACAGAATCTGCCTTCCATAGAATTAAGAAGTTCATTCCAACTGAGCTTTTCCCCCTTCCATGTCTCTGCCCATGTCAGGAATTCCTTTTAGCAGCACTGCAGAACATGCTGGTAGCACGGGCAACCTTAACTCAAAGCATCTTCCCTTGAAAATCCAATGCCAGCTGTTTAAGCTTGCATTGTTCCTAAAGAACCAAAAATAATCTTCCTCTGAGTCTTGAATGATTCTGAAATTAAGGGCAACCCACAACAAAAGAAAACACAAAAAGACCCTGTTAGGAATGTAAGTCACCTAACAGTTGGGTTGGAAATATATAAACCAGGATAGACATTTTAATACTGTCTCTTTAAGGGAATGCTAAAATTGTAATTGGGTGTGGTTCCTCAAACAACCATAAGATGGAGCCAGAAACCTGGTTTCTGAGAGTGTTGCCATTCCTGCATTTCCCTATTGACTGTTGCTGATCATAGTTCTTCTTGGATTTGATATAAGTCTATTATTGAACTGTTTTTAATACTGGACTTTGATTTTGGATTATCCGTGGACTGAATACTGACTGTTTTAACCATGTATGACTTGGACTGTTTGTTGGACTTTGTTTTACTGTTTACTGGAAGTAAAAACCTACATTTTACTATACAGTGTATCTGTGTGCTGGTTGTGTGTTATTCTTCACCATTCTCACTACATCTCCCTGTGTGTGCTCATTCTCCTAATGGGGAATTACCTCAACAGACCCAAAACTATGTGTAAAATGCTCCTGGCAAATGGACTAAACCAGCAAATTCTGTGAATAGAGTTGCTTGTTTTGCCTGAAAACAAGACTGAGTTGACTAGAATACAGATGGCAAAAGAAATTCCAAATCTTCTTTGGAGAAACACTAGTCTAGATAGGTAAGCAGGATTAAGCCTGGGTAATATTTAGAAGGGGAACCACTGGGAAATAATTATTTGTGTGTTCTATGCATGTGGCATATGTTGACACACGTATGAAATGGATATTGCTTTGATCCTATGGTCACAGCTGCCATCTTGACTACAGGTAGTCAATTTATGATTACAATTCAACCCAGAAATTCTGTTGTTAGGTGACTTTTGCTCCATTTTGCAACCTTTCCTTTCACAGTTGTTAAGTGAATCACTGCAGTTGTTGATTAGTGAATCTGCCTTTCCCATAGACCAGTAGTGGCTAACATTTTTGGGCTCCTGTGCCAAAAATTATGTGCATGCTTGCGCGCATGTGCTCGTGTGCCAGCACCCAGAAGGCAATGCACGTGCCCTCCCCCATGCCTCCTGCACATGTGCGTGCAATCCCCTCCCCCACCCTCTTACTTGCACTGCATCTCCCAGCTGATTTTTGGCTTGTTTGAGGCCTTTTTTGGCCTCCCAGAGGCTTGAGGAAAACTTCTGCAGGCTTTGCAGGCTGAAAAATGGACCTGTTTCGTCATTTCCAATATTTCCAGAAATACAGGAAGTGTTGAAATGGGCCTATTTTTCAGCCTGCAAAGGCTTTCCTCAAGCCTCTGGGAGGCCAAAAATGGCTTCAAACAGGCCGAAAATCAGTTGGGAGGTGCCCACATGCGCAGTGAGGTAAGTTTCCCTGCGCTCACGTGCTGGCACAAAGGACTGTATTTGAATGCTGCTGAGTCAAACTCAGCTCATTTGTGACTTTGTTTTCTGTCTTCCAATATAGTCATCAATTCTGCCCCAGTTCTGAACCATGTTTTTTTTAAAAAACTTTTAGTTAGTTGCAATAGTGCCAATGCAACACCTTAATTTTTCTTAATAACTAAATTAAATAGTCCATTTTTTTTATAAGCAGCCAAAGGTGTGGTCAGATGACACCACTAAAGGAAAATTGCATTTTGATAAAGCCAGACTCCACAATATGGACCCATCAAGACTAGCAGATCAGGATTGTTTTTAAACTGCTTGTTGATACCAAAATAAAATAAAATAAAAATAACCATTGGAAGAGCTATTAACATCACTTTTACTACTACCTAGATAAAGGCATAAAATGGCAATAAATTCTAAAATTTCAAATCTGTTACAGGTAATTCTCAAGGTACAACAGTTCACTTGGTGACTGTTCAAAATTACGCGATAACCCCAAGTATTTATAGTCCCGAAATTATTAATTGTTAATGTTGCAGTGGTGGCTGAATGGAATGCGGTAGCTCAGTGGCTAAGAAAGGTCAGTAGTTCGGCGGTTCAAATCCCTAGTGCTGCATAGTTTTTCTGGTCTGGTTTTCACAATCAGTTTCTTGGCTTGTAATATAAATAAGTATTTATTCCATATGGGATCAAACAATCTCATGGAAACTGGGTCCTTTTGAGCAGATATGTATATGTGTATGTATCCATATGTGTGTGTGTATGTGTGTGTGTGTATGGGGGACATGGTGGCTCAGTGGCTAAGATGCTGAGCTTGTCAATCTTTTCGATCAGCAGTTCGGTGGTTCGAATCCCGAGTGCCGCGCAACGGAGTGAGCTCCCGTTACTTGTCCCAACTTCTGCCAACCTAGCAATTCGAAAGCGTGTAAAAGTGCAAGTAGAAAAATAGGGATCCCTTTGGTGGGAATGGAACAGTGTTCCGTGCGCCTTCAGCATTTAGTCATGCTGGCCACATGACCACAGAGACGTCTTTGGACAGTGCTGGCTCTTCGCCTTTGTAACGGAGATGAGCACTGCCCCTAGAGCCAGAAACAACTAGCACGTTTGTGCAAGGGGAACCTTTACCTTTAGTGTTGCAGCACCATGGCAGTTGTTCAACCTTACAACCGTCCGCAGAGGCATTGAAACATTCCTCCTGCCTATTCCCTCCCCCCCCCAATAGCTTCCACCCCTCCCATCCTGCCACTTATCTTGCAAAGATCTATCTCCTCTCTGCCACAGTTTCTTTGAGAGCAGGACAATTTAACTTCCAGCATTTGATCATCTTTCAAATGCTTTTCATGCACCGAGAGTGAAATGTGCTGGGCACCATGATCTCACACGACTTCAGCCCACCATTCTCTGCAAAAGCAGACAAATGCCTGAAGTCGCGAAAGATCATGGTGCCCAGAACATTTAACTCCTGGTGCGCAAAAAGCATTTGCAAGCCAACAGGATGTGTTGAGGGAGCAAAATCGTGTTGCCTCAAAGAGCCCCATGATCAGATTGCAAAGGTTTTGAGCAAAGACTGGAAGCTTCTGAGAGCCATGAACTTGCGTGGCAGAGTGGTTGAAGATCGGACAGATAGATCTTTGCAGGGTAAGTGACCTGGGAGGGGAAAGCAATTGTGGGGAGCATCAGGCATCTCAGTGGGTCAGGGGAGGCCTTCGGTAATCTTAAGCAAGTGGCCTGTTCCATCACTAGACTGTCCCCATGGCCTTCCCCACCCTGAGATATCTCATGTGCACTTGTGATCCATGCATTCCATTAGTTAATGCCTGGGTAGAAGCACGTTCATTTTACATGATTCATTCAAACGAATCCTCAAGCTACGAATGTAATTGGAAGGCTCCATTACATTCGGAACTCAAGGATTACCTGTATTTATTTGGTGGGCTTTTTTTCCTTTTAGTTTTTATACACTTAGTTTTTTAAAAAGTCCTTAAAAACAATGGGAGGTGAAAGGAGCAAGCAGAAAGCCCAGCCTGTCTTTTAACAAAGAATCAAACAAAAAGATATTCTGAACAAGCGTATATATTTCTAGAGACTAAAGAAACCATTATGTTGTTAGCCTCTCAAGTTACCAGTATCAGCAAAGCTGTTTGAATTCTCCAGAGATTTGTTTTATTGATTCAACAGAGCAGGATTGAAATAAGCTTAGAGATGTTAGTGGCTCTTAAAGCATCAGAGGAGATGGATAATGTTGTGAATGAATAAATGTGTCAATAAAGTTATCAAGAGCTTGAAGTCAAGTGTAGGGTTCTGATTGGCCGTTAATGGCAGCATCAGATTGGTCCGTTCAGGTGAATCTGATTGGCCATTAACGAGCCTCTCCTATTGGTTAATGGAGTTAGCACTCCCTGGTTTTCATTGGTTAAATATCTAATAAAGTTGCCTATATAAGGAGGCCCGTTGCAGCCTTTGGGCTGAGCTGTTTCACTATGATAATAAAGAGTTTGAAGTTCACTGTTACCAGCTTGTCTCCACTCTTCACGCCCACGCTCAGTACTTAACACTGGCGACGAGGATGGGATGTGGAGACGTCAAAGCTGACTGAACAACGAAGAACGATAACTGAGCATGTGGCTGAAACGCACAACAGCGAAACCATGTCCGGCGGCGTCATACCACCCGCTCCATTTGACCCAGCGCAAGAAGACTGGGACTCCTATATGGATCGTTTCCAAATGTTCTTGGAAACCAACAATTTGAAGGATGCCACTACCGGGAAGAAACGGGCGGTATTCCTAACGCATTGCGGGCCGACTGTATTCAAGATAGCCAAGGCACTAGCAAAACCGGAAAAAGTAAAGTCTATAGACTGGGACGTCCTCGAACCCCTACTGAGAGCCCACTATGCACCGATCGTGCCAACACTCATTAGACGGCATGAATTTTACCAGAGAAGTCAACAGAAGGGCGAAAGTGTTGCTGATTTCATAGCTGATCTCCAGAATCTGGGAGGCCTATGTGGTTTTGCCAACCTCAAAGAAGCCCTGAGAGACCAAGTAATTCTGGGATTAGAATCACCGCACACGCAGAGTAAGCTAATGGTGAAAGGTGATATTAGCCTTAAAGATGCCATCGCTGAAGCTAGTGCAGCAGAAGCAACCCAGAAGTCAGAGTCCGAATGCGCTGCAACCGTGCCCCAGTTCACCAACCGACCCGCGAAATTTCACCCAAGTCAGATGGGCAGCTATTAACGGCCCACCACGAGGACCTCTCTTTGTCATCAGACAGCGACGAAGAAGAGGTCCATTGACTTCGGTCCGAACGGGACCAACGCCAGAGAGCTCAGTACCAATGCGCTGGTTGTGGGGCAAGCCACCCCCGATCAGAATGCAAATTCCTCGATGCGCTCTGCCATGTGTGCGGGAAATGAGGCCATATCGGACGGGTCTGTAGAAGCCAAATGGGACCCAGCCAGCCCTCGAAGGGGGCTATCGCCAATTGACAGGAAACCGTCCTGTAAGGTGAGAACCAGTGAACCACCAATAGAACAACCACTCCTAAAGAAACAAAACCTTAAACCACCCCACGAAGTGAGAAGAGGCTCACCAAACTATCATGATTGGTCATACCTCCTCTCTGGATGCCAAGATCCAAGTTAAAGTGGCCATCGAAAACCAGTCCTGCCTGATGGAAGTCGACTCAGGATCGTCCCTCTCAATGGTTTCCTGGAAGACCCTCAAGCAACTCATCCCTACTGTCCAGCGACAAGACCTCCAATTCCAAAAACTCATACTCAAAGACTATCAAGGGAATCGGATTCCAGTTGTAGGATCCAGTCGAGTCCAGGTATCGTTCAAGAATCACACAGCATTCTTACCCCTGACTGTGATCGACAAGGACCGGCCTAGCCTGTTAGGCCTCCAATGGTTCGCTCCACTTGGAATTGAAGTGGCAGGCATTCACCGAATCGGCAGCAGTGACTGGGAAGAGGACTTCGTCCAAGAATTCAAGGACGTCTTCGCAGAAAAACTAGGCGAGTACAAGGGGACCCCGATATCATTTAACTTCAATCCTGAAATAGCTCCCATCTGCCTTAAGCCTCGTCAAGTTCCCTTTGCCCTTAAACCAAAGATTGACAAGCAGCTTGATAAATTGATAGCCCAGGGGGTGTTAGAACCCACCGATCACTCCCCCTGGGAAACCCCAATCGTTATGCCCATCAAGCCGGATGGATCAATAAGAATTTGTGGGGACTACCGAGCCTCTCTGAACCACGCCCTCCAACAAAACGTGTATCCGGTACCGGTGGTGCAGCACCTCCTCCATTCCCTGGGGGGTGGAAAAGTCTTCGCTAAACTAGACTTAGCCCAGGCATACCAACAACTGCCAGTAGACAAAAAAATGGCAGAGGCACAGACAATCGTGACGCACTGAGGTGCCTTTAAGTGTAACCGGCTCCAATTCGGAGTGAGCATAACCCTGGGACTATTTCAAAGTCTGATGGAAAGACTATTACAGGGGATAAAAGGCGTTGTCCCATATTTTGATGATGTGTTAATTGCTGCTCCTACCCCCAAAATTTTACGGGATCGCCTGAGGGTGGTTCTCCAGAGATTCAAAGACGCAGGCCTTAAAGTGAAGAAAAACAAGTGTAAACTGTGTACGGATTGTGTCAAATTTTTAGGGTATTTAATTGACAGTCATGGCATTCACCCTACCGATAGCAAGCTGAGGGCAATCAAGAACGCCCCAAAACCCCGAAATAAGGCCGACCTCCAGGCGTTTCTAGGCCTTATCAATTTTTATAATGTTTTCCTGTCACACAAAGCAACTGTAGCTGAACCCCTACATTGTCTATTGGACAAAAAAGCAATCTGGATATGGGGACATAGAGAAGAGCAGGCGTTTCGAAATGTTAAAAAATTATTGACTTCTGACGCTGTACTAATGCAGTACAATGAGACTTTGCCATTAACAATCACGTGTGATGCATCGCCTTTCAGAGTGGGCGCCATTTTGAGCCACGTTTTGCCAAATGGTAGCGAAGCCCCTGTTGCCTATTTCTCAAAGACGCTTTCAAAAGCAGAACGCAATTACAGTCAGATTGATAAAGAAGCCCTTGCTATTGTGTCTGCCATCAAGAGATTTCATGAGTATGTGTATGGCCGAGCCTTCACTATAGTGACTGACCACAAACCTTTGCTGGGAATAATAGCGGGAGATAGGCCAACCCCATATATATTATCCCCCAGAATGACTCGCTGGTCAGAATTCTTGGCTGCCTTTAATTATTGGCTGCAACACCGCCCGGGGAAAGCCATTCCCCACGCCGACGCCTTGAGCCAAGCGCCACTCCCAGAAACCATTGATGACCCCGCGCCGACAGTGACAACGTTACAGATCGAGACATTTCGAACACCCCCATTAACAGCCCGAGATATCGCGATAGAGACAAAATGCGACCCCGTCTTAGCACGAGTCCTCAGTTGGGTCGAGCGCGGATGGCCATTGGACCAGATACCTGATGACTACACCCCATTCAAGAGCCGACAAACAGAATTGTTTTCACAGAAGGGCTGCATTATCTGGGGAGATAGAGTCATTGTCCCAGAGTGGCTACAATGAGCGGTACTAAGAACCTTGCACAATGGCCACCCCGGCATCGTGCGCATGAAAGCCCTCGCACGTAGCTACGCATGGTGGCCGGGCATCGACAAGCAGATTGAGACATGGGTCAAAGCTTGTCACAAATGCCAGGAAGTAAGCAACGCCCCACCGAAAGAAACCCCAACCGAATGGGAAACACCGTGGGGACCCTGGTCCCGTATTCATCTGGACTTTGAGGGACCTACCAAAGGCCACACCTTCCTGTTAACAGTGGATGCCTACTCGAACTGGCTCGAAATCCACGAAATGAGGAATACAACAACTGAAGCGGTCATCAAGAAATTGGACAGACTATTTACAACACATGGATTACCAGACGTTCTGGTATCTGATAACGGACCCCAATTTACCACGTTGTTCTTTGAACAGTACCTGGTGGACCGCGGTATTCTCCATGTGCTGACTTCGCCGGCACATCCTGCGGCCAACGGAAGGGCCGAGCGCATGGTACAATTCGTCAAGAAAACGCTACACAAAATGGACTATGACAATTTTGAAGAAAAAATAAACCGGATACTCCTTTTGCAACATATCACTCCGCACAGTGTCACCAACAAAACTCCCGCCGAGTTGCTAATGGGGAGGAAGCTCCGCTCCCACCTTGACTGGCTACACCCATTGTACGAACCTGAGAAACCACACGGATCCAGCGGGCGATGCCGTACCTTTCAGGTAGGCGACTTGGTATTCGCTAAAAACTTTTCGGGCGATCCGTTGTGGGTCGAGGCAACTGTAGTCCGAATAACTGGCCCGAGATCGTACCTTGTGGAATGTCGCAATAATAGACTATGGAAGCGCCATATTGATCAGCTACAATCAAGGCTGCAGTCAGGGATCTCCGAGTCCCCTAATATCCAAACTGAGGGGGGAGGAGATACGGAGGAAGATGAACTTGAAATAGCAGAAAGCTTTAATGAAAGAAACGACAGCGAAACGGAAACACGTGCAGAAGAATCAGGGATGGGAGTGAGCTCGCCGAATGGGGATACCAAAGATGTTGGTGACAACGGGAATTCAAACTCAGAGTTAGAGGCACCCCTTTCGCCAGACAACGTTCTACCTCAACAAGATTGCAGCCAAATACTGGGTGCACAACAAAAGACAAATAGACTAACAAAACAATCGGCCTACCTCAAGGACTACGTAACCGCATCCCATAAACAGAACCCGGGGGGAAGGGGTGTTGTGAATGAATAAATGTGTTAATAAAGTTATCAAAAGCTTGAAGGCAAGTGTAGGGTTCTGGCCCTGCACTTCTGATTGGCCGTTAATGGCAGCATCAGATTGGTCCGTTCAGGTAAATCTGATTGGCCATTAACGAGCCTCTCCTATTGGTTAACGGAGTTAGCACTCCCTGGTTTTCATTGGTTAAATATCTAATAAAGTTGCCTATATAAGGAGGCCCGTTACAGCCTTTGGGCTGAGCTGTTTCACTATGATAATAAAGAGTTTGAAGTTCACTGTTACCGGCTTGTCTCCATTCTTCACGCCCACGCTCAGTACTTAACAGATAAATGTGTTTGCTTTGTAGGATTTACAACTCTGATCAGGGATCAAAACCCTCTAATTCTAAGTATGGCCAGGATGCTTTTGGCATGCCAATTTTTAATAAGCACTGCTTTTTCGTTTTATAGAGATTGTTCAAACACAACAGCCAGTCCAGATAGTTAGTTTTCATCCTGTTAAAATGTTCCCAATTCTCTGCTAATCTTTGTTAATGCTTCAGCTCCTTCTCTCCTTTAAAGCATGGCTAAAGATACATCTGAAAATATCTTGAGATGTTTTTGAGAAGAAATTATCAAAAATAATGGTGCTTTTGCTTTTAAGCTATAAACTTAAGAACTATTTACATGTTACTCTGGCATTGAAATTTCAGTGTAGCAATCTTTGTGTAAATCTAGCATTTTGTTGGTCAGAATAATTGATTTAAAAAACAACAACTCTGAAATAAACATAAATTTCATCATGTTCTTGCCTACTGCTGAAACTATATTTTGTCTCATGCTGGAATTTAGTGTTGAGGTTGAAAGTTATTGATTCAAAATAGTAAGGGACACCATCTAATTAGGATTTAATTAGGACCTATTTAATTGGGAAAAATGTCTTGCCACTTACTTTGTTCTCTATTATTTTTATTTTGGATGTAATTGGAAGGATAATAATGGCCTTGCTTTTTTGTGTCAGTTTCATGAGTTCAAATCAGTAATAAAGAAGCTTTGTCTATTCCTTTCACTGTTCCAGTGAAGCTTCGCCCTTGCGGTGTCATCTGTCTTAAAAAGATAGATAATTTCTGTTTCATTGCACTTCTCCTTCCTTGATGACTAAAGTCAATCCCTGCGTATTAAATTTTGCTTATTGATCGACTGATGTGATTCATTGAGGCTTCAAGGCAAGTAACAGAATTTAAAGCAAGGACAGAATTTAAAAAAAGCAACAAATGGACAAGGATATCAAAATCACCTAACATTTTCAAATAGCAGTGAAGTATCTTGAAGATTTCCTAAACTAGTGTTTAAACTGGTGTTTTAGTGGGATGCTATCGGTTCTGCCCAGCTCTATAGAATTGGTAGCTCTAAAGAGCAGCAGACACTGTTCTGTGTCTGCTGCTGTTTGGCCTACCCACCTGCCTGGGCTCTTACCTGTCCTTTATTTCTTGCTTTTTCAACCTCAGCTGCTTTGCGCGGAACAGCTGAGGTTGAAAAAGCAGGAAAAAAGAGGCTTTTCAAACTGCTCTTAGCAGCTGTCCAGGCGGCAGAGCTTAAGTTTTATTACATACGCCACAGCGTGCATATGGTGCACAAAACATGCATGCGTAAAACATAATCACCAAACTAGTAGTAACACCGGTTGAATCCCAACCCCTGTGTTTAAGGCTCCAGATTAGAAACCAGGAGATGGTGAGCTCTAATTACGCCTTAGGCAATGAAAGCTGGCTAGGTGCCTGTGGGCCAATCAAATTATTTCAACCCAACCTGTTGTGTTCTGTTAGAGAGAAAGTTTTCCTTCTGGTCTGCCAATTAGGCAGGAAAATACTACAAGCTGATTGGTTAGCCTGTCAGACAGCTCCTATAAAAGGAGAACTGTCAGATGGGGCTTTTGCTGGTTGTTGCTGTTACTCGAATAAAGAAGTTGCTTCATTATCTTGAATCTGAGTCTTCTTTTCACCCACTATACAACACAACCCACCTTACAGGGTTGTTGTGGGAAAAATAGGCAGGGAAAGGAGTATGTTCACCTCCTTAAGTTATATATTAAAATAATAAAGGTGGGATTTTTTTTAAAAAAAAGGTTAAGCGGAATGGAGAACAAATACAGTTCCCAAGAGTTCTGTGCTTCTAATCTTCGCAGAAAGAAGGAGAAATGGATGCCCTAAAGGCAAAATTATCACAACATGGGGGCATCTTTGAAAGAATTTATGGTGCATAATTTAGCTACCTGATATCTTGTAACCAGAGAGATGGTCCCTTAGATAACTGAAGAAACTTATAGGTAATTGTTCTATACAGTCATTAGCATACTTGCAAGCGCCGCGCTGTGATTGGCCAAAGCGCATGGCGATCTCATTGGCTGAGCGAGCTGCACTGATTGGCCCATAACGAATCCCCCGCGATTGGTGGAAACTAATTGCAGGAGATTCAAAGCGGTGCCATTGGCCATGGCCGCCGCGGCCAGAGAATAAAAGCCGCTGTTTTTCCCTTTGAATCCGGAGCCGATCTCAGGACCTAATAAAGAGCTGAAACTGAGTCACTGGCTCCGAGTCTCCTTTCCCGCGACGGACACGACACTGGTGACGAGGATGGGATCTCGAGACTAACCCCATCAAGCACGTGTCCTGAAGAAGCGAGACCGACAAAATGGCCAGCATCACACCGCCCGCACCCTTTAACCCAGCTACCGAGGACTGGGAATCGTACACAGACCGATTCCTAATGTTCCTCGAAAGTAGCAACTTGAAGGATGCAACCGGGCAAAAGAAAAGAGCCGTCTTTCTAACACACTGCAGGCCCGCAGTGTTCAAGATGGCAAAAGCTCTCGCAAAACCCAGGGATGGGAAGGAGATGGACTAGGCCAACCTTGAGCCGTTGCTCCGAAACCACTATGCCCCCGCTGTGCCCACCCTCATCAGGTGGCACGATTTCTACCAGCAGGACCAGAGATTGGGTGAGAGCATCAGCGACTTTGTGGCTGATCTACGGAGCCTAGGGGGCATGTGCGGGTTCTCGGACATGGACGAGGCTTTGCGGGACCGTGTCGTGCTCGGACTCAGAGATCCAGTCCTACAAAGCCGGCTGATGGCAAAAGGCGACATCGCCCTCACCAACACCCTCGCTGAAGCCACCGCAGTTGAGGCAACCCGGAAATCGGCGAATTGAATGCGGAGACCGGACACCGGGGAACGCACCGCGACTACCGAGACGGGCCGGGCGACCGAGGCCCACCCAGAAGCAAGCCACTGGGAAACCACCACCCATCATGGCGACTTCCACTCCACCTCCGACACCACGGACGAGGAAGAAGAAATACATCAGCTCCAGACGGGACGAGATCAGTGCGATCGGCAGAGTCGTAAGTCGGGGACCACATGTGCCGGGTGTGGAGTCTCCCTCAATCGGAGTGCTGGTTTTTCGATGCGATTTGCCGACACTGCGATAAAAAAGGTCACATCACCCGATTCTGCCGACTGAGAAAAGCCTACAGCCCCCGTCGGCGAGATCACAGCAACCGGAGACGAGACGACACCCCCCCCCCAGGGCCAGAGACCACCAAGCCAAAAATTGCTGGAACCGAGACAGATGGAACCGACGAAGTGGCGAAAACCGGCAGAAAGAGAAAATCCACCAGGCGGTCGTCATCGGCCACTCATCAACCACAGACACCCGAAAGGTATACGTAGAAGTGGGCATCGAAGGCGAACCATGCAAAATGGAGGTGGACTCCAGGTCCTACCTCTCCATAGTTGCCTGGTGAGAAATCAGGTGATTGGTACCGGAAGTTCACAAGAGGAGGTTGGAAACCCAGAAACTAATCCTCAGAGACTACCAGGGGAACCGCATCCCGGTAGTCGGAACTGGACATTTCGAAGTGATCTTCAAGGGCCGCACAGCAAGGCTTCCCCTGACGATCGTGGACCGAGACCACCCCAGCCTTTTGGGACTACAGTGGTTCGCACCACTTGGGATCGAGGTTACGGGAATCGACCACATCGCAGATGCCGACTGGGAAGAACAACTGGCACGGGACTTCCAGGAAGTGTTCGATGGCATCCTAGGAAAGTACCGAGGGCCCCCTAGTTCCTTCAGCCTAGACCCCAGCATTCCCCCAATACGCCTAAAACCATGGCGGTTACCTTTTGCACTCCAGCCCAAAATCGACGAGCAAATTGACAAGCTCGTCAAACAAGGGGTCCTACAACCAATCGATCACGCCTGGTGGGAGACTCCCATAGTCACCTCAGTTAAGCCCGATGGGTCAGTGAGAATCTGCGGGGACTATAAGACCACCCTAAATTGCGCCTTACAACAAAGCGCCTACCCTGTCCCAGTAGTGCAGCACCTTCTACACTCACTGGGGGGAGGCAAGGTCTTTGCGAAGCTCGACCTGGCGCAAGCCTATCAACAGTTGCTGGTCGACGCAGAAACCGCCGAGACGCAGACCATAGTCACCCACCGGAGAGCATTTCGCTGTAACAGACTCCAGTTTGGAGTCAGCGTGGCTCCAGGAATTTTCCAGAGCCTCATGGAGAGACTCTTGCAAGGAATTAAGGGGGTGGTACCCTACTTCGACGACGTACTGGTGTCAGCAGCCAACCAACAAGAACTAGAGGGTCGTCTAAGGGAGGTACTAACCAAATTCAAAGAGGCCGGGCTAAAGGTGAAAAAAGAGAAATGCCAGCTGTACACAAAGCGGGTCGAGTTCCTAGGATACCTCCTAGACCGACACGGCATCCACCCAACAACGGAAAAAATCAGAGCCATTAAAGAAGCCCCAACACCACAGAATAAAATGGAACTGCAGGCATTTCTAGGACTGCTTAATTTTTATAATGTTTTCCTGCCCCAAAAGGTGACCGCAGTGGAGCCTTTGCATAGGCTTTTGGACAAGGCGGCCACATGGGCTTGGGGGAAATGTGAGGAAGCCGCCTTCAGCAAAACCAAGGACTTGCCCACCTCGGATGCCGTCCTAATCCAATACAATGAGACCCTACCACTTGCCGTCACATGCGACGCCTCACCTTTCAGCGTTGGTGCCATCCTCAACCACACGCTCCCCGACGGAAAAGAAGCACCCATCGCTTTCTTTTCGAGGACACTCACCAAACCGGAGAGAAATTACAGTCAACTGGACAAAGAGGCCCTGGCTATCATCGCCGCAGTGAAGAGGTTCCACGAGTACCTCTACAGCCGCATGTTCACCATCATCACCGACCACAAGCCGCTGCTGGGAATCCTGGCAGGGAACAGGGCCACCCCGAACATTCTATCTCCTAGAATGACAAGGTGGTCCGAATTCCTTGCCACCTACAGCTACCGGCTCACACACCGACCGGGAAAGATGATCACCCACGCAGACACCCTGAGCTGCACACCATTACCTGACCTAGACACCAACCCAGCACCCACGACAACCACCCTCAGCATAGAGACTCTGACCGATCTACCCATAATCGTGTCAGACATTGCCCACGAGACTAATAAAGACAAACATCTGGCGTGGGTGTTACATTGGGTAGAAAAGGGGTGGCTGGAAAAGGAGGACGACGAATCATTCAGGACATTCCGGAACTGGCAAACAGAACTCTCATTCCAAAAAGGTTGTGTACTTTGGGGGGATAGGGTTGTTATTCCGGAAAAGTTACAAGGGAAGGTATTGGAGTTGTTACACGAGGGTCACCCAGGCATAGTTAGAACAAAAGCCCTGACCAGGAGTTATGCCTGGTGGCCTGGGATGGATAAGCAAATCGAGACTTGGGTGGCAACATGCAAACGTTGCCAAGAAACCAGACCGAGCCTTCCCGCATCACCAATCCTGGAATGGGAAACCCCCAGGGGACCATGGTCCAGGATCCACATAGATTTTGCCGGGCCCATGAAAGGACATATATTTCTTATCACGGTAGATGCTTACTCCAACTGGTTGGAGGTAAGCAACATGAAAACCACCACCACGGAGGCCATGACCAAGGAACTCAGCAAACTGTTCGCAACCCATGGCCTCCCAGATGTCATTGTGTCGGATAATGGGCCCCAATTTACCTCACTGGAATTCGAAAAATTCCTAGCAGAATGGGGCATACGACATGCACTGACAGCACTGGCACATCCGGCGGCAAATGGGAGGGCAGAACGGATGGTTCAATTCACAAAAAAAAACCATCCAAAAAATTGAACACGGGGAAATCCAAGAAAAAATAAACAAAATGCTCTTTATACAACACATAACCCCGAACACAACTACCAACAACTAACCTGCGCAGGTCAAATAGGCAAGTACGAAGCCCCGCCTACTTACGGGATTACGTTACGTAGGACCGTACCAAGAGGGGAGGGGTGTTCTGTACAGTCATTAGCATACTTGCAAGCGCCGCGCTGTGATTGGCCAAAGTGCACAGCGATCTCATTGGCTGAGCGAGCCGCACTGATTGGCCCATAACGAATCCCCCGCGATTGGTGGAAACTAATCGCGGGAGATTCAAAGCGGTGCCATTGGCCGCGGCCGCCGCAGCCAGAGAATAAAAGCCGCTGTTTTTCCCTTTGAATCCCGAGCCGATCTCGGGACCTAATAAAGAACTGAAACTGAGTCACTGGCTCCGAGTCTCCTTTCCTGCAACAGACACGACAGTAATAAAGAGATGAAGGAGACAGGTATGTTTTTTCTCACTGTGTGCCAACTAAAACTTTAAGGCAGAATTGTTCTCATTGTGATCTGAAGAAAATGGAGAGGTCAATGCCCATCTCAGTTTTAATTTTTACTATCTGCCCGGCCTGCCAGATAGACTTCTGGATCGAAAGACTTTCAGGCATAATCTTCATAATATATGCAAAATAATTAATATTTTGAAATGTGGGTCCTTTGGAAAAGCAAAGAAAAACAGCAGAAGGAAAGGAACAAGAAGGAGAAGGTGTTTGGAAGAGTGGGAGGGAGGGGAAAGGGAGAAATTCTCCTCTAATATCTGATTAAAGTTAGTATTTTCAGAGATAAGGATTCTCCAGCTAACAAACAAACCAATTCTCCAGAGGTAATATCTTATTCCAGAGATTTTTATTTTTTAAAGGACTAGGAAAAAGTTAATAATTGCACTAATTTCAGTGTATTTTCTGCTTCTGCTAGTTAATTGTATTTATTGTCACTAATAAAGGAAAATATTTGTAGCTCAAGTTTGACATAAGGGGTCCTTGCTACTCTCTGAGCTTGCTTGTTTTCTTGTAGATATTTCATTATCCAAACTAGGTAACATCACCAGTGCTAGTAAGGAGTGCTGTTTGCTGTCAGTTTAGATTCTAGTCTAGTGGCTTGCCTCCCAGTGTTGGCTTGGCAGTTTCTTGGTTGGGGTATTGTTCACTTGATTGTTGGTCTGATGTTAACCCTGGCTGATCTGGGTGCTGCCCAAGAAGCCAACAGCAAACAGACCAATGAAAGAATCTCTAAGACTGACCCCACCAGCCACTAGAATATAAAATGACATCAAAATGCACTCCTTACTGCCATTGATGATGTTACCTAGTTTGGGTAATGAAATGTCTGCAGGAAAACAAACAAGCTCAGAGAACATCAACATCCCCTTTATTGTCACTGATACATATTTTCTCATTTCTGAGTATTGGAGTGCTTTTATGCAACGTGCCACTTCACTACATCAGAGAATTAGTGATTAAGATGCTGTCTGATTTTAGCAGTCTTTTATTTCCTCCACAATTAAATTAAATGCTCTCTTAGTGACATTTGGAATTCAAATGGAATGTTAACATTTTCTTCTTTCATTTTTTAAATAAAAAGTTTGATTCTACTTATGTTTTGCGAGGTTGATTGACCATTCAAAAGAGTCACCTGCCTCCTGTGGGAGATGGTGCTGTGAATTTCATTTTATAGCCTTTTTTTGCCTTTTATTTGCCAGTGATCTTCATAAACTGTGGAAATCCTCTCTCTCACACACACACATGATGGGATCATAGGTGGAAGCTGCCAGGTGATGTGATCTCTGGAATACAGTTATGGCAGCCGTAACTATCTTGCAAGACAGGAAGGCAGGAGACACAGAAATCTTCTGGAAAGTAAGGTTGTTGTATATAGCCCTCCTACTAAAAATATTTGCAGTCAGGATTCAATAATTAAGCCTATAGCATGTTTTATTTTCAGCATTCTTCTTTGTTCAAGCTTTGAGAATATTTAAACTTCAGATGGGATATTAATCTTTTCTCTTTTCAGTTTTAAAATAAAGTTTGATTTTGTTTATGCCTTGTGAGCTCGATGCACCATTCAAAAGAGTCGCATGCCTCCAACTACCATAGATACAGTAGGCAGATACAGTAGCTCGATCAAAATGTAAAGAAAATACTGCACAAAATTAAGCTGGAACATACACTAATTGCTTTCGGAAACCATCAAATATAATCCTGTGCTGCTAAAATAAACTGCATAATCTGCTTTTCTCTTAGAGCCCAGTTGTGTTTTTGCCATGTTTTTCTATTTGACTCTCCATTTATGGGATGTACTCTTGGAAAGTGTTATGTTGACATTTAGGAAGCTGTTTCTTTAAAAATAATTTTACACAGTCTATCCAGGATATTAAAAGCAATGTTGAAAAAAAATCAAGTATGCTCCAGTTTTTCTACGCTAACTGAAACCTGGCATTAAAGCATAAATTAAAAATAGTTCTAAGAATATTTTCATGTTGCATTCAGATTTAATAATGCTTAAATAAAAACATTAAAATCAGTTGTGTGAGAGAATATAGATCTAGCTCTAATTTTTCAAATTAATAGAATAGGCTTGTAGATATATCAAAAGATCACTTATGAATTAACCCACAAAGTCGCTGTGAACAGCTAGAAGTTGCTTCTTATCAAATTAAGATTCTAAGGGAATCCATGATAGTTAACTGGAATGAAATTGATCGCAGTTTATAATCCAATGTACTGAAAAGGTAATGTTGCTGATATGAAATTCCTTTGCATTTGGTCCTCTAGGTAATAAAAGAAAAAAGACAGAAAAAGATGAAACAAAAGAAGAAGAACAGATACAGAAAGTGAATTAAAAAATAATACACAATCAAAGTATCTATGCAAACTAAAAGACTGGGAAGGAAAAGCAGATTAAGGGGTGGCAATTACAGTAGATTTTAATATTTTATCCCAATTTAGTAATTTTTTATAAATAACTGAAAGTGGCCAACTTACCCTATTCCTTCCTCTTCCTAATTTCCCAACAACAACCCTCTGAGAGAGAGTGACTGGCCCAAAGTCATCCATCCTACTTTCATGCCTAATGCAGTACTAGAAGTCACATATCCTGGTTATTGGCCCAAACTCGCGCAACTGGCTTTTTGTGCTTAAGGCAGTACTAGAACTCACCATCTCCTGGTGATTGGCCCAAAGGAATCCAAACTGCTTTCATGAATAAGGCAGGACTAGAACTCACACATCCTGGTTTTTGGTCCAAACTCACCCAGGTGGTTTTGGTGCTTAAGGCAGGACTAGAACTCACCATCTCCTGGTGATTGGCCCAAAGTCACCCAGCCAGATTTCATGCCTAAGGCAGGACTGGCACTTACAACTTCCTAGTTTATAGCATAACTATGAGACCAAAACACTACTAACTAGATCTGGGGTGGCAATATTGGTCAACTTCAAAGCGAAAATTTGTCAACTTCAAAGTGAAAATTTGGTGATTGCAATTATTGCTGCTTCTCAGTTGCCACAGAGACATGGGGAAAAGAATCCCAGTTCCAGAAAACAAGACATCCTCCTCTCCTGGGAACCAAGATAATTTGACCAGATGGGTTACCAAGTCCCGGATAGTTTCCCAAAAAATACTTCAACTTCTAATTGGACAATGTACCTGCACGAGGGGGGAAGGGAGATTTGATTTTTTTTAACTATACAAAAAGCATGAGAAATATATTCAGAGTTGATTTTGCTTCAATCTGTGCTGATATGATGTACTCAATAAATCATAGCATAAAGAAACTGGAATTATTTCAAGCCTGCTTGCTTGCTTGGGTTCGTCAGTCAGGACAGTTTGAGTAACAGTTGGTTTACATGGTTTTGTTATTATTGTTAGTTTCCAAGTCCTCTTCCCTAGACCTAGATTTTCTGCTTCCAATTTGTTTTAGTGTTAGTGATGATGAAGCACATATGTTACTAGAAACAGCTGCTGTCTGGCTAGACAGTGCATGTGAGTTGTCATTCTGGCCCTACAATTGCAAGGAGGGCTCTTACATAAGGAGATGCAACAATTTCCCAGAACTCTTCAATTTTGCTGAGCTTCTTGATTTAGTGATTAGCATTTGCTCCCTTTGGGACTAGGATATAGTTTATTTACCTCTGCATCTCCCTGACATGCCTGCTTCCTTCCCAGTGAATCTGCACTAAATGCTTCTTGGCATCTGCTTGTTGACTCTGCAGTAGTTGGAATCAGCCTAATGTTTTAATTCAGTGTTTCTCAAGTTCAGCAACTTTAAGAGGTGTGGACCTCAGCTCCCAGGATTCCCAAGCCAGCATGCTGGCCTAGGAATTCTGGGAGTTAAAGTCCATACCTCTTAAAGTTGCATGAGCTTGAGAAATATGCTCCTCCCAACCAGTGGGAGATTCCTCAAGATCTAGAAGGGCCCAGTTGAAATCTTTTGCCAGATGCAAAAGATTTCAGATTGCAAACACACACACACACACACTTTCAATTGAAAACATAAAAATGATCAGTCTGACTTTTTCATTTGATCAGATATGTCATAGCAGGTTGCTATAGCTCACCATGTTGGTTACTAACCTGGAACCATCCATGACTCTTGACTAGAGAGGGAAAAAATAGAAAATATCAGAAGGTGGCAGTGGGAATGCATATTGCTGCTGATTGAAGAACAATTTTTAACTTTTATTGTAAGATGTATTGCATTTTTCAACCATCTATATCACTGAAAGTTTCGTACCCTACATTAGCCTTTATTGTAGCCTTCCCTGCCAGCTGTCCACCTTCCCTTCTTCTCCTGCTGGGATAGTCCTGGGGAATAGACCATTTTTTTTCCCCAATAAAAGAGAATATTTGAAGCTCAGAGTTGAATTGAGGGGTCTATGGTATTCTCTGAGCTTGTTTGTTTTCTTGCAAATATTCCATGACCCAACTAGATAACATCATCAGTGCTAGAAGGGAGTAAGCCTTGCTCTCTGTTTATATACAGGTGACTTACCCAGTATTGGTGGGAGTGTTGTTTTCTTCTTGGATTAACACCAGGAATAATACCAGTAAAAACAACCAATCAGTAAATAATACCCCAATCAAAGAACTACCAACTTAAACAATTAAAGAGTAAACAACGACCTAATAAGAATATTTCCACCAATACTGCCTGGACAAGCACTAATACTGTATATGAACAAAGAGTAAGGCTCACTTCTTATTAGCACTGATGGTTTGGCCTACTTCGAAAATGAAACGTTTGCAAGAAAATAACCAAGCTTAGAGAGCACCACAGATTTTTCTTCAACCCCACTGAGTCTTCAACCACTCAACATCAACGCATTGGCAATTGGCAAGTGTTCAGGAGGCTGGTCATACTGAGAAATAAGGCCATGGTGCTATCACTTCAGGGGCAGGTTAGCCCTTGTACCAAAGAACTTCCTAATTCTCAAGAACGAACACATGGAAATATCAACAGCTCCCTGGGCCATAGAAGTTAATGCAGACAAGATTGCTGGAGGGAAGAATGGAGCGAAAGAGAGAGGGAGCGAGGGAGGGAGAGAGAGAGAGAGAGAGAAAGAAAGAAAGAGAGAGATCTACCCAGTTTAGCCTGTCTATAAACTACCTTGAATGTGCAAGTCTGGAAACTGGGACTTTTCCATCATACCCAACCAAAACTGAAGGAAACTGAAAGGAGAAGTGGGAGCATTTTTTTATTTCTTTTGTAACATTTTTTTTTAGGCTGCCTGGAGAGGCATTCCTATGCTTGGAGCAGCAGACTAAAACTTTATTTGCCTGGCACTGCAACCTCTTGCATAACTGATCTTAATCAGTATTGCATGGTTTAATTGTGGGTTTTTATTTTTATTTATTGAGAGATGGCTGCTGTTTCATTCAGCTTTGATTGGAGAGTGTGTGTGTGTGTGTGTTTGGGATATGGTTTTGTTCAACTCCAGGGTAGGTTGTGCGTAGAATAGAATTCTTTATTGGCCAAGTGTGATTGGACACACAAGGAATTTGTCTTGGTGCAAATGCTCTCAGTGTACATAAAAGAAAAAATACTGAAAGCCAGTGAGAAAATATTTGGGTGAGAGAAAAACTTCTCTAAACAAAATCCTTGTTGTTTAACCTCCAATGCTGAGTTCATTTATTGTACTATGCCAACATGTGGTTGGCTTGATTTTGGCATGAGGCAAATCCCTAGTCTGTTGCTTGGTATTGTCATCTCAGCCAGAGATATTTTCAATAAACTATGATTAAATATACTTTAATAGCTATGCATAACACAGAGTGTTAGCCCCTGGTTCAAAATTCAGGGGGACCCTCTGGATAATATGGGAAAGGAAATAGGCAGAATAGATCTCTTAAATTCTTTCCAGACATTTTTCCACAGAAAGCATGAGGCTGTCAGTATTTTCTTCTGATGTATTTGTGGGTGTGCAATTTTGCTTTCACCTCATGTTGCATTTCTATGCATGGGAAACATACAAATTGGGTTCTACACTAGTCCTTGCATTACAACCATTCATTTTGTGACCATTCAAATTGCAACAGCACTGAAAAAAGTGACTTATAATTGTTTTTCACACTTATGACAGTTGCAGCATCCCTGTGATCATGTGATCAAAATTCGGACATTTGGCAGCTGGCATGTATTTATGGATAGTTATAGTGTCCAAAGGTCACGTGATTGACTTTCACAAGCTTCTGACAAGCAAAGTCGATGGGGAAGCCAGATTCATATAACAACCTTGTTACTAACTTAACAACTGCAGTGATTCACTTAGCAACCATGGTAAGAAAGATTGTAAAATAGGGCAAAACTCATTTAACAACTGTGTTGCTTAACAACAGAAATTTTGGGATCAATTGTGGTGATAAGTTGAGAACTATCTGTCCTAGATCATGTGACTAGAAGGGAGGGGCTTAGAATGGAACAGTCAAGAACATCCAATAGGATTGCACCAATCGCACTCTCATAGGCTTAAACTGAAGAGCTGGTGAATTCTGGGAGTTGAAGTCCACTCATCTTAAAAGTTGGCAAGACTGAGAAATATGCGGTATCTGCCATCCCGCATCTGATGGGCGGCTCATGAAAGGGAGCAAGGGAGAGAGAAACGACACGAGACAAGGTTTCCTCGGGATGAGCGCGCCCAGAATATCTTGGCACACACTCTTTTATTATGCTTTTTCACAAGGGGGGTGAAATTTTTCAGCACCCATGTCAAACAGGATATACAAGATTTATAATGGTTCAGGTCAGTTAAGATACCAGGTTAAACAGGATGTGTGTGATTTACAACAGTTCAGGTCGGTTAGGATATCATTCTGCATTGACAGTTGTTTATCTTCCCGTCCCTTGTTTGTGCCTTGAAAAGATCACTGAAGAGACAGAAGTCTAATGTTTACACGTGAATGATACAATGTTGCAATGCTTGAATGATACATAGTTGCAATGATACATAGTTGCAATCACATGAATGATACATAGTTACAACATCTCCTCTGTTTTTATTATTTATGACGAGTCTTCTTCCTCATCCAAAAAGACAGGAACTATTTTTCTGAAATGTTCGCCGTCCCCGTCATCTAGGCAGGAGTGCAACCCGTCAGCGTCAGGGTTGTCCAAGGAGCGGTAACTCAGCAATGATATTTTTTCATCCGGTGTTAAAGACATAACATGAGCTTGCAATAACACATTAACATCAGCAGTTATGGAAGATAATTGATTTTTCAAAAATTGCAATATTCTATTAAAACAACAAGGTCCTATAATACATATCAATATAATGATTATTAATGGTCCTGCCAATGCAGTTAAAAAGGTTGTAAGCCATGGTGAAATAGAAAATGAACCTTGATACCAATTATACATGTTTAACCTTTCTTTTTCTCTATCTTTTAAGTGTTTTTCTAATTCATTCATAGAATCCAACACGACCCCCCTGCTTTCAGCATAAAAACAACATTCTTCTTTAAGCGCAGCACACAATCCCCCTTGTTTTAAAAATAACAGATCTAAACCTCTACGATTTTGTAAGACTACCTCCGAGAGGGACGTCAAGGAGTTTTGCAAAGCTACAATTGATTTCTCAATTCGTAATAAATCATCATCAATGGCTGAACCCAGAGCTGTAATTCTTTTGTCAGAGACAGCTAGTCCTGCAATGCCCGTGGCTGCGCCCGTGGCGCCCAGAGCAAGCAGTACACCTAAAGTGAGAGTACTAATAATTTCCCGTTTTGCTCTGAGAGGGTATTCCATGGGTGCCTGTAGGGATATAAAATCATCAGAGTTATACACATTAATTTTTGGTACAAGCCATACTTGAATACAAAATGATTTGGATTTAACAAGTTCATCCCCATGGACACATGCTGTGAGACCGGTGTTACAAGCCCAGACAGAATTTTTGCCAGGGATAAAATACATTCCTCTTAGGATTGATGTTAAATTTCCTCCTGAAGAGGTGTAAACTGGAGAATATCCCCCGACGGTGTGGTAGCGGCCAAGGCGGTGCTTAGGAAGATATAATTGACAATGATAGCCATTAGAAACATTATGACAATATTGTGAGTAATTGGATGGAATATTTCCCAAGCAACAACCAACCCCAGTGATGGAAGAAATAGTAATAGTGGAGTTCCTCCAACGGCAACGTTCATCTGATGTGGAATTAACAATGGGTTCTTGGGAAGCAATGGCTTCGTAAAAAGGTGGAGAGGCAGAAACACAAAGCCAACATGTGGAGGCAATTGATGAGTTTGAAGAGTTCAACAAGGCATAGGAAGCTTTGATCAATGGAATCAATGGTTAATTTCCTGTGTTATGGGTTGCAAGAAAGGGGATTTAATAACCTTTTCATGTGGTCCCACCGGGTCAGAGCGAGGGAGTTCAATGTGACGTTGAATGTAAAAAATATTTCCATAATGCTTTCCTGGCGGGCACCCCATTTTTTAGGGGGGCACCCCATTTCAAGCCAGTGTCCCATAGGGTACTTTTCTTGCCTTTGTCTGTGAACCTTATGGTTACCGGGTTGCATTTGGGCAATTTTTTACCACCACATGGAATATCCCATGTGGTGCGAGTGGCAGTAATGAGATCACCCTTAGTGCCCGGATCCCAATAAATATGTCCAGTTGAAACACACGACCAGTCCTTGCAAAAGTAATCTGACAACCCCCCGCAGTCGAGAAGTCGTTGGGCAGGGGACTGAGTGTCGGAAACGGGCTGTCCGGGGCATACATAAAACCTATGTTCATTTACAAATCTATGATTAGGCTCCGTTGGATGAGAAGGCGAGTTGTAGGCGGTGGAGCCTACAAGCATTTCTGCCAAATCAAATTGAAGTGGTGGGTAGAAGTCTTCTATGCGAGAAAAATTGGTTGTAAAGTTTAAACGAACGCCTTGAAAGTCAGTTATAGTCCAAGTAATATTATATCTTCTATGAGGCTTCTTCGGATCATCATGGGCAGTTCTTTTGAAGTGTCGTTTATTGACAGGATCAGAGTTTGGGTATATAAAAGCATTACAAGTAGGAGAGAGGGCTATGGACAAGTTAGTTGTGGAACATTTACGAGATGAGGAGGGAATACAATTAGTAGAAAAAGGATAATAATTACAATAATGACAATGAAGATTAATTTGGTCATTCATCAAGGATGTTAGTTGGGGTGGGGGAACCCATGATGCAATAGAAGGACATTTAGGTCCCCCTATATCTAGCTTGAATAGAGGAAAAGATTTTAAGGTTCCTTTCCATAGGAAGAGTAAAGAGGGAACAAAAGAGCGAGTGGTAGAGTGTTCTGTAAACAAAACAGAAGTGACAGAGTGAAAGCTATGGGTAGCGTTTTCATGACGTATCCTCATGGAACAAGTATAATAGCCTTCTGTTAATGAAGTGGCTTTAACACGAATAATCTTTTGACAGGAAGCATAGGTTTTGTTGAAGTATGTGTGAATATAAGGAGATAGATTTATGGGAAGATTATCATGCCAACAAACAATAGGACAGTCACTATTATAATTAATAAAGCGAAATTCTAATGTGGTCCAATGACCATGTTGAACAAAGGTATAAGTAGGATATGAATAAGGTAGAAATTGCAAAGAGGATATAGGCAAGAATATCAGGAAGAGTTTAAGATGCAGATGTATCGGAGGAATTCCCATGATAGGGTCTTACCGCCCGACCAGGGATCCAGCAAGTGGTTTTGTCTGGCAGTAAGATCGCAGCGTAGCCTCGTCCCCAAGTGAGAAGCTCAGCGGGACCCTGCCAGGCAGGATCTGGCAATCTGCGATAATATACCAGAGGTCTGTTAGGTGGGGGTGAGGGGGAGGAAAAATGACGAGAAGCAGCAGAAGTGGGAGGAATGCCAGTCAGATTGAGAAAGTTTAAAGTGTAAAGACAAATATTAAGAGAATTTTGCAATGCTGGGAGGTTCAGGGTTTTTTCCCGCAACGAATATCTATCAAGAGCACATTTCAGAGATAAGTGTGCCCGTTCCACAATAGCCTGCCCCTGGCTGTTGCAAGGAATCCCAAACTTGTGGATTACATCCCATCTGTTACAGAAGTCCTGAAAAGCAGAACTTGTATAGGCAGATCCATTGTCTGTTTTTATTTCTTTTGGACGTCCCAGCGAGGCAAAGGTACGAATTGAATGATTGATGACATGTTTTACAGTTTCTCCCCTTTGAGGAGTAGCCAGAATAAATCCTGAATATGTATCTATTGAAACGTGCAAATATTTCCATGGGGCAAAAGGTGGATACTGAGTTACATCCATTTGCCAAATTTCACAAGCTTTTAATCCTCTAGGATTTACTCCTAAATCCTAGGAATGGAATGTCCTTGCTTACTACATTTGGGGCATTGTTGAATAATGGCAGCAGCTTCTGCCTGAGTTAGAGAAAATTGTTTTTGTAATGCTTTTCTATTTTGATGAAAATAGTCATGACTTTGGGCTGCTGTCAGATTACAAATTGATTTACCTGATGCAGCTGTTGCAGCTGCGTCTGCCACCTTGTTTCCCTCCTGTAATATACCAGGAAGAGGTTGATGGCTCCTGATATGTGCTACAAAAAATGGATGTGTGCGGTTGTTGATACATTGCTGTAGAGGAAGCAATAACTTTAACAAAGAAACAGATATGCTAGGAGATAAATAGGCTTGATATATGTTTTTCAAAATCTGAGAAACGTATAAGGAACCTACTATTAAATTAAAAGGAGCCTTTTGAAACTGTTGAAATGCAATAAGAGATGCAGCAAGTTCTGCCTGCTGAGCAGAAGATTGCGGAGCGGTAATTTTAGTTTTCCACTCTCCCTCCTGGTACCATGCACAAGCACCATACATTTTCCCCCCATCGGCATAAAGCGTAGGTGCATCTACTAATGGAGATATTGAGAGGGGGGAATGCCATTCAAAAGGGAGAGTTTTAAGAAAAGTGAACCATGGGTCAGCTGGTAAATGGCAAGAAATTTGCCCTGGCCACTCTTCTAAAGCGTATTGCAGTTCTTCTGAATTACACCATAGCATTTCCCAAGTAGTCAATGAACAAGGAGTGAATATTAAAACAGGCTCAAATCCCATAAGTTGTTTACATCTTTGTCGACCTTTAAAGATCAACTGAGAATATGCAGAGGCTTTACTAGTAATTGTGGTCCGTGGGGTGTGAGACAAATGCAGCCATTCTAAAATCAGAACCTGTGTCTGATGAATTTGCATAATGACAGCTGTTGGTCTCTGAACAGTATTTAGTAAAGCAATTGATAAAGGACAATTTTCTATAGCCCGATCCACCCATCTAGTAGCCATTAAATGGGAAATGTCTTTCAATGCCTGCAACTGCTCTTTATTTAGAATGATAACATCGGACGGGGCTTTACCTTGCGTGAGAGCATTAAAGAGAGGAGCTAATGTAGCTGTAGTCAAACCCAAATAAGGACGTGCCCAATTTAAGGTTCCCAGGAACTGCTGTAAAATCACAAGTGTTGGTTTCGGGGGAAGTGTTGGGAGGGGAAGGGAATGAACAGCAGCCGAAGCAAGTAACTTGTGACCTAAATAGAAAAAGGGTGGTTTGGATTGTACTTTTTCTGGGGCTATTGTGAGACCTGCTTTACCTAAAATGGAGTTCAGGCACGGCAGAGTTTTTAATACCGTGCCCTTTGGGCCAGGTGCAGATACCAGTATATCATCCATGTAATGATAGATTAAAAAATGAAGATATTTGTCCCTGTATGGTTGCAAGGCTAAATCCACAAAAAATTGACACATAGTTGGACTGTTTAACATGCCTTGCGGTAAGACTTTCCATTGATATCGTTTGGTAGGTCTCTGATTATTTAAGGTTGGTACTGTAAAAGCAAATAATTTTCTATCTAACTGGTGTAATGGAATGGAGAAAAAACAGTCTTTTAGATCGATAATGATAAGGTCATACTCTTGAGGAATTATGTTAAGATTTGGAAGACCACATTGCAGGGGTCCCATAGGAAGGAGGACCGAATTCACAGCCCTTAAATCCTGAAGGAGACGCCAAGCGCCGTTTTTCTTTTTAATAACAAAAACTGGGGTATTATATGGACTCAATGAGGGTTCTAGATGACCTCTATCTAATTGTTCTTGAACAAGAGAATGTAAGGCTTCAAGCTTTATAGAAGGGAAAGCCCACTGATCAATCCACACAGGGTTATTGTTAGTCAAATATAAGCGAAGCATGGTTAATGGAGGGTAAGTTGCGCATTAAACTGTGACATAAGGTCTCTTCCCCACAAATTAGTATACAGAGGAATTACAGCTGGTTTAATATAAGCAACACATTGAGACTCAGGGGAATGGGCTTTTACCCAGTTTCTGCTAATGCGAGTCTCCTGGAGTCCCCCCACTCCTCTCACCGCTGGTGCCACATCTGCAGGCCAGGTGTCCGGCCACTCAGCGGTTCGGATGACAGAAATATCCGCTCCAGTATCTAAAAGACCAAGAAAGGATCGACCATTCAATAAGAATGTCACCGTAGGTTTCGGTTGACTAATTGGTCTTTCAATTGCATAGAGTTGCTCTTGTTGTTGGTCTAAGAGCACAATCATTTTTGCCACAACATCCCCCTCATTTATAGTAACTTCTGTATTAGCTAGTACAGACAGACAGACATCAGACAATACAGTGGGGTCATGCAGAAAAGGAGAGGCAAGAATACCTTGTTCAGCTAAATCCCTACCAAAAAGACTAGCACTGGAATATCGGGGGGCATATGAAAAGGCTGAACAGGATGTACAAAGAGAAAGTCAGCGACACCAGGAAAATAAGTAACAGTTTCATTAGCAACAAGATCATAAGCGAAAGAAGAAAAGTTGCAAGTTTCAGCAGCCTTTGTTGTGGGGCTGGCTGCCTGCCCTGTTTCTAGTTTCCCTGATTCAAAAAAGGTTTCTGAATGATTGCAGGGTTATTCTGCTGTTCATTCTTTTGGACTCTGCACTGATTAGCCCAGTGATAGCCCTTTTGGCATCGAGGGCATGGCATTTTTGGGTGAGCTAACTGGTTTTTTGACCTATTTGCTCCCCCACCCGGGGCTCTGCATTGTCTCTTAAAGTGACCTGGCTTGCCACAATTAAAACAATTACCCATTTTATGACTATTTTGTTGGGAAATGGGAAGAAGAGAACCCATGTTCTGCTGCATGCCTTCAGTAATGGCTGTAGCCAGAGTAGACATGGAATGGGATGTGGTTCCTATGATTCGGCAGGCTGTAATATAATCTGCCAAGGTAACATTTTTCTTTTTAATTAATGGTTGCAAAACTTTCTGACAGTCAGCGTTTGCGTTTTCAAAAGCAAGTTTTAAACTTAATTCATTACAAGCCTCCTCATTATCAATTTGTCTCTCTAAGGCTTCTGTTAGACGGTTTATAAAGGAGGAAAAAGGCTCAGAAGGTCCTTGAATAATCTTAGAGAAAGATTTGGGCATGCATCCCGCATTATCAACTTTTCGAGCTGCTGCCAAAGCACAATCCTGTAAAATAGGGAAAGCAGCTGTGTCTGTGGCAGTCTGCTGGGTAATGGTAAGCATAGTGCCCGTACCGTTAAGCATATCTAAAGTGACATTTGCCGGCAAGCCTCTAGCGGCTGCGGCTGCGGTACGTTTGAGAAATTCTGACTCCCAGACTAAAATTTTCTAACAGAATAATGAAGTAGGAGGGGAACCTGGAGATCTTCTAATCCACCCACTTGCCAAGACAGGAGACCATTTCAGACAAATGGTTGTCCAATCTCTTCTTCAAAACATCCAGTGCTGAAGAAGTGGTAGGGCAGGACAAGTATTGATACCTTTGGATTTTGATGTTGAGAAGACTTTTGAGACTACCATGGACTACCAAAGAAATGAGCCAATGGATCATTGAATAAATCAAAGCAGAATTTTCAGTGGAGGCTCAAATTATTCTGCTTTATGCGAAGACTAGCTCTTTGGAGAAACAATAGCAGTAGCACTTAGATTTATATACCACTTCACAGTGCTTTACAGCTCTCTCTGAGCAATTTACAGAGTCAGCATATTGCTTCCAACAATCTGGCTCCTCATTTTACCGACCTCAGATGGATGGAAGGCTGAGTAAACCTTGAGCCGGTCAGGATCGAACTACTGGAATTGAGCAGTGAGTTAGCTCTGCAGTATTGCATTCCAACCACTGTGCCACTAAGGCTGACCAAGATTCCATTGCTGGAAAAAGTGGAAGGGAAGAAAAGAGAAGAAGATAACCAGCAATAAGATGGATGGATTTAGTTATAGTGATGATGGTGGCACCATTGGAAAACCTGGGAGAATAGATTTGGTATAAATAATCATTGAAAAAAATATATGTGATTACAAGGAGTCAAAAACAACTTGATGGCATGTAATCAATCTGTCATGGGACATTATTTGACATCTTATCATTCTGACATCTGCCAGATATTTGTGCCAAATCATCTTTAATTGTCGATTCATTTTTCCTGATTTTACTTTCAAAGTGATTTCATTCAAAATAATTCAAAATTAACTGAGGAAAAAAAGAGTTTTAAAAATAAAAATAAGTCTTTGAGTATCCTAATGTTGTTTTTCTAGCCAGTTTTTACTGACAGGTTTTGGGCCCCAAAATAAAATCACTATAAAATTATGTGTTCACACCACTTGAAATCCTGACAATAAAAATTAGGAAAATGTTTGGTGGTTTTAAGAAAGCTGTAATATTTGGAAACATTTCCTTGTCATCCAATGCCAATTGCTTCCATTTGGCAACTCCGCTTTTTAATAGCAATTTAAACAAAGAAGTCTCTTTTCTGAAAAATATTTCATCAAGAACACTATCTTCCAATGTGTAATATGTCAACATTAAAATATAAGGCCGCTTTGTTTTTCTTTAGAGCTGTGATGCAACTCTGCCTGATACAATCCCAGTGCAAGACGAAGATTTGATGATCATTCTAAAAAGCCAGAAATAACTTACAGAAGACGAATGTAAAAGAGAGTCGTGGACAAATATTGAGATAGCATGAAAGCACAAAACAGTGGCGTGCCCAATTTTTTTGTCTTTCTCTGGCTTCCAGGTTTTGCAAGTAAGCAGGATATATGTATTTTCTTGTATTAATATTTGACTGACAATCAGAACAAGAATGATCACCCTTGCAATGGATATCAAAATAGAGAATGCCCCCACAGCTGCCTTTCTTACAGGTTCATGTCAGTTATTTTCTGAGGACTACGCAGATGCACCCATGTAGATTTCTCAGCAATAGCAGGTTTGCAATATCTAAGATTTTAATTCCAATGTAGCTTCCAGATCTGAATTTTCTTTTTTCTTCTCCCTTTTTTGAATGTTACAAAACTTCTACAAAGAATAAAATATTTTTAAAAAACAGGAAAAAATGGGAAGAGCAAAATGCAAAGTATTAATCAATGGAACAACTTGCTTCAGATGTTGTGGGTGTTCCAACTAGAAGTTTTTAACAAGAGTTTGGACAACCATTTGTCTGAAATGGTCCATGGTTTCCTGCTCGAGCAGGGGTTAGACTAGAAGACCTCTAAGGTCCGTTTCAACTCTGTTATTCTGTTCTGTTCTCAGATAAAGATAAAAAAGGGGAAAGAAAATAAAAATGTACACTGATGAAGTTACCTAGTTTGGTAATGAAACATGTGCAAGAAAACCACCAAGCTCCAAGGACCATAAAATGATATATATTAATAAAAAGAAAAGAGCTTCTGACTTTCTTTGATATAGTGTCAAATATAAAATATATAAACCTTTTGATCTGAAAATCAATTGTATGCAATATTTCTACAAGCATAAATAATTATACAGGTAGTCCTTGAGTTGTGACTGTAATTGAGCCCTGCAATTACGGTTGTAATTCATGGTGGTCAAAAGCAGAGGTGGTATTCAGCAGATTCTGATCAATTCTAGAGAACCAGTAGCGGAAATTTTGAGTAGTTCGGACAACTGGCAAATCCCACCTCTGACTGGCCCCACCCCCATCTCTTCTCTGCCTCCCATCAAGTCCCAGCAATCAGCTGGGTCTTTTTTTGTTGCCCTGCACAGGAGAATGGAGCTGGAAAGCAGGTTAGAGGGGTGGGGAGGGAATGGGGATTTCACAGTAACCTTCCCCTGCCATGCCCACCAAGCCACGCTATGTCTACTAAGCCACACCCACAGAACCGATAGTAAAAAAATTTGAATCCCACCACAGGACTTAGTTTTACAATTATTTTTTTGCTATTATTCACTATGGGCTGGTCTTTGTCAGAAACCAGAAGTAAATGCTACTTTTCAGCAAAAATATTGTACTGCAAATTTATGCAGGCTGAGCACCCAAAATACAGTCATTGGAGTGCCTCCCCTACCCTCAAAAATGGAATTTCAAAACCAGATTATAAGTCCTTTTTTGGTGTGTGTGTGGGTCCATACCAACTTCCAAAGGCTGCTAAATGACTGGATGTAAATCAAAGATCACCTGTAATTGTGAAATCCCAAAATGAATATAGTACTTCTTTATAATTCCAAGGAAAAAAGCCAGAACTGGTTTCCATATAGAAAAAAAAGCTAGATAAAGTATTTAATTTATCCATCTCAGCAAATTCCATTAGTTTCACCATCCATCCATCCACTGTGGGAATCTGTGGCTCTTTATATCTTTGACTAATGGTCTCTCACCTACTGTAGTTTCAAGATAGGCCAAAGTTAGTTACAAGATGGAGCAATTCCTAGCAATTGTATTTATCCATCTTTGGCACTCCAAATTTGCTGGACTTAAACTTTGCAGAATTCTCAGCATGAAAGATAGAGATATATACCTTCGCCAATATATGGGTCATGTCCTTTAGATGTCTACCTGTGAAGAGAAATTGTACTCAATGGATGAAAAATGTTTGCATTATTGATTATATTTATTTATTTAAATCCTGCCTTTATTGTTTTATAAATCATTCAAAGTGGAAAACATACCTTATACTCTTTCTGCTTCCTATTTTCCCCATGTGAGAAGCGAATCAATGTAACTAAAAGCCATCTCACTTCTGTGAATTTGCTTACGCTTGAAAATGTTTCCAAAAGCATGTATTTTGTAACTTCCCAGAGAAAGCCGAACTGAGTACGTGTTACCAGACACGAATCCAAATGAGGGATGTATTCTATTGGCTCAGAATATTTTGGTGAATACCTCCTTGAATGTAACGTATAAAAATATTGTGTAAAAATATGCAAAGGGTTCCATCCTGCTGCCTCAGATGTGAACCCGCTTCTGCAGAACCGCAATAAATCAAAGAAAAACTCAGATCCGTGTCGTGTCAGTCTCTCGTGTGAATTCAATCTCACAATTTGGCGAGCCAGGCAGGAGATTCCACGGCGATCCTCGGTGTTCTGGGGACTGGTGAGTAGTGGCCACTCCGTCTCATTTGGAGATATTCCCACTCCCCATTGATCGAGAGGTCCCAGGAATCTCCGATCCCAAGACAAAGTCTCAGAGAGATCCAGAGAGATCGAACGGACTGAGTGAAGGTACCTTGTGAATGATGATCGGGGATCACGAGAAAACCTGAGTCGGGGACGCCCGCACATCCGCATACCTGAGCAGACGACAGGTCCCGGAGTGATCAGGTAAATTTGTTCCTTTTTCAAGAGAATAGGGTTTTGTTGATAGGAAGGTGTCCTTAAATTTTCTCAGGGAGAAAGTCCAGCACCTGCTGGAGGACAGGTCTGGTGACGAGAATGGGGAAAGGACAAAGTAAGAGGTTATTAGAAACCTCGGACATAGAAAAGGGAGAAGAGAAAGAAGGCAGAAAACCTATTCCGGTAGATTCGCCTTTGGGACAACTACTACACCAGTGGTTCTCCCCAAATCTAAAACATTATAGCCGGAATCTGGAGAAGAAGCACATGATTTACTTGTGCAAATACAGGTGGCCTAAAAATCCTCTTGTGAATCCAAAATTTCCCTACCATTGGGCACCGGAGGGAGAAACCAGTACATACTGGATGAATCAATTGAAGGATTATTTATTGGCTCGTAAATTAACCGCCGAGATACCGTATTTGGAAGTATGGTATCACGTTGAATTTGAAGGACCCAGTCCGCCACCGGCTGATCAATTTGTGTCCAAAATCAAAAATCCGGAGTCTGACGATGAGTTTTATCGTCCTCCACCGAGATATGTTCCTCCGCCCAATCCACAAGAAGCATTGGGGGCAGCGGCAACGGCTCCACCACCTCCCTCCCCGCTGCCGGCACCTCCTGCACGTTTGCAGAGAGAACTAAGAGATTTAGAGCAAAACGTTCAGAACTTGCCTTTTCCACCAGCACAGCCGGCACATGCTTATCCCTTGCGTGAAGTGCCGAATGGTCTGAACGCTCAGGGCCAGCCCGTGGCTATGTATGCTATTCAACCCATGAGACCCGGGGAACTGAGAGAATTGAAACAATCACTTCCCCGTCTTCATGAGGACCCGCAGAAAGTAAGCTTAGAATTAGAACTGTTCTTGGGGCCGAATGATTACACTTATGAAGAACTGATGTACATTTTGGGGCACCTATTTAGCAGAGAAGAAAGAGATCTGATTAGACAGGGAGCAATAGAATATTAGTGAGTATTACGATTGGGAGATGACCAAGCAGTTGGTGGGGATGTTAAGTTTCCCTTGGCCCCTCCCAATTGGAATATCCAAAATGCAGATCATAGACGAAACATGAAAGATCTGAAGACAATGATAATTGAGGGAATTAAAATTGCAGTACCACAGGGCCGAAACTTAACAAAGGCTTTCAAGATAAGTCAGGGAAAAGATGAGTCCCCAGGAGATTATTGTGCTAGGTTAAGACAGAGCTTGGAGAAATATTCAGGGGTAAGACCAGACACGCCTGCGTTTGAGTCTATGTTGAAAATGCAGTTTGTGGCGGGAGCTTGGCCTGATATTCAAAAGAAGATTCAGAAAATAAACAATTGGGGGGCACAGGGGATTACTGAGTTGATTCGAAATGCCCAACAAACTTTTGTGAATAGGGATGTGATTAAAATCAGGCAGAAATCTCAAATGATGTTGGCGGCAGTACAAACCGCTGCTAAAAATGAAGTGAGAAAACCAGAAGCAAAAGATCAATTGAGAAAAGAGGTGTTTAAAGGAAGAGGTAGAGGATTCCCTCCCAGAGGAAGACCTTTGAGAGGGAGAGGGATGAGCACTGGTAGAGTAGGTATGGACCGTAACTGTTTCAAGTGTGGAAAGTATGGTCACTTTATGCACGAGTGCCAGAACAGTCACCCTGAAAGAAGTTACGCTCTATATGAAGATTAGGGAATTTCCGGCTCCTTTAAGAGGACCTACGGGGAGCCACTGGTAAATATAAAAGTGGGTCCAGACCGTCAGGAACTAACCTTCCTGATAGACACAGGGGCAAGTCGTACCTCGGTATGCGAGCCCATAAATGAAAGAATGAAAGGAAAAGAAACTATTTTGGTAACTGGAGTGAGTGGGAAGCAAAATAGAGTGAGAATTTTGGAAGAGGTAGAAATGAGTATTGATGGGATAGAAGTTCGTAGTAAGGTGTTGTATATAACAGATTCAGGAGTGAATCTGTTAGGGAGAGATCTCATGCCAGCGTTTGGATTCCAGTTGAGAGATAATAGTGGAATAAGAATGTGTGTTTTGAAGGAAGAGGATGTAGAACGAATTCATAAAGATGTTTGGGCAGATGGACAAAATGTGGGGAAGATGGAAATAAAACCTATCGAAATTAAGGTGCAGCCCGGGATTGTTAAAAGTTGGATGCCTCAATACCCAATGAGCAAGAAGGGTAGAGAAGGATTGAAGCCTGTAATTGATCAATTGTTACGGCAAGGATTATTGGAACCAACCATGTCCCCTTTTAACTCTCCTATCTTGGCTGTACTAAAGAAGGACGGAAAGCATAGGCTAGTGGTGGATCTGAGAGGGGTCAATAGGATTGTAATACCACGTTTCCCGGTGGTACCGGATCCCTATACCATTTTGGGTCAGATACCTCCTAAGGATGGGTGGTTTACAGTTGTTGATTTGAAGGATGCTTTTTGGGCATGTCCGCTTGAAGAAGGGAGTAGAGATTTGTTTGCCTTTGAATGGAATGATCCTGAGAGTGGGAGGAAACAACAATTGAGATGGACAGTATTGCCTCAAGGGTATACGGAAAGTCCTTTGTTGTTTGGTCAGGCTTTGGAGGAGAAGTTACAGACTTTTCCAAAAGAGCCAGGGGTAAGTGTGATTCAGTATGTGGATGATTTGCTGTTGTCAGGAGAAAAAGAAGTAAAAGTTAGGGAGAGTTCAGCGGCTTTGTTGAACTGGTTGAAGGAGCAAGGATTGAAGGTGTCAAAGGAAAAGATTCAATTTGTAGAGAGAAAAGTGAAGTATTTAGGACATTACATCATGCAAGGAGTCAGGAGTTTGGATCCTGAGAGGGTGAAAGGATTGATGAGTTTAGCTCCACCTAGGAACAAGACTGAGGTTAGAAAAGCCTTGGGATTAGTTGGATACTGCAGAGCTTGGATAGATCAGTATGCAGTGTTGGTTCAGTTCCTAAATCAGAAGTTGCATGGAAAAGGAGAGATCATTGAATGGTTGGAGGAGGATGAAGCAAAGTGGGAAGAAATCAAGAGGGCATTAGTCACTGCACCGGTGTTGGCTCTGCCTAACTTGAAACTCCCATTCCATCTGTATGTATCAGCCAGGTCTGGGATGGCAGTGGGAGTGCTTGCTTAGAAGAGGGGGGGCGGTTTCAGCCCGTTGCTTTTCTGAGTAAGACATTAGAGCCTGTGGTAAGAGGTTGGCCTATCTGCAGGCGGTAGCTGCCACAGCTGTTCTGGTGGTAGAAAGCAGGAAGTTGACTTTTGGGGGAGCTATAGTGGTACATTCCCCACATCAAGTAACCTCAGTATTAAGTCAGTTGGCTTCCACTTGGATGACCGAAGGAAGGATTTTGAAATATGAAACTATTTTAAGGACAAGTCCAGATATCATTATCGGGACTGATAAGAATTTGAATCCAGCAGAATTTTTGGAAGGAACCAGAAGAGAATGGGAGGCTGAGGATCATGATTGTTTGTTGGAAGTTGAGATTATGACTAAAGTGAGAAAAGATTTAGAGGAAGTTCCACTGGAGGAAGGTGAAAAGTGGTTTGTGGATGGTTCAAGCAGAGTTGAGGATGGCATAAAGAAAGCAGGATATGCGGTAGTGACTCAGAATGGGGAGGTAATTGAGAAAGGATCATTACAAGCAGGATGGTCGGCTCAGAAGTGCGAATTATATGCTCTCAAAAGGGCTTTGGAATTAGCTGAGGGAATTGATGTGACAATATGGACTGATTCCAAGTACGCTTGGGGTGTGGTTCATACTTTTGGGAAGATCTGGCAAGAAAGAGGGTTTATAAAATCAGATGGGAAACAGATAGAGCAACTCCAGCTAGTAGAAGAAGTGCTAGAGGCCTTACAATTACCACAGCAGGTGGCCATTGTTCATGTAAATGCACATCAAAAGGGGAATGGCCTGGAAGTTGTTGGAAATAGATGGGCAGATAGGTGGGCAAAAGAGGCAGCTGGGGAGGTAATTCTACAAATGGTATTAGTACCCATGTTGCCTGAAGAGCCCGAAGACAAATGGGAACCAGATGGAACTGCAATAGAGAAATTAGAAAAGGAAGGGTGCAGAAAAACAGAGAAAGGGTGGATGACTAAAAATGAAGAAAAAGTTTTGTCAGAAACACAAATGAGAAATGTAATGCAGTATTTACATGAAGGGAGTCATTGGGGAACTGAAGCGTTAGTACAAGCTGTCAAGCCGATGTATTGGAATCTGAGCATGTGGACAATTGCTCATTCCATTTGCTGGAAATGTTTGATATGTTTAAAAGTTAATAAAAGTGCCTCCAGAAAAACAGAGAAAGGAGGACGGCCTCTAGCAGCTTGGCCGTTCCAGAAGATACAGATCGATTACACGGAATTGCCACCCAGTGGTGGATGGAAATATCTGTTGGTGATCAAAGATCACTTAACAGGGTGGATAGAAGCCTTTCCCACCAGACAGGCTACCGCTTCCATGGTGACAAAAACTGCTAGAACAGATAATACCTAGATATGGCATGTTTGAAGTAATAGACTCTGATAGGGGCACACATTTTACACAGAAAATTCTTCAAGAGGTAATGAGAGCTATAGGGGTGAGATGGGACTTACACACCCCTTGGCATCCTCAGTCTTCAGGGAAGGTTGAAAGGGGAAACTCAGAAATTAAGAAACACCTGACAAAATTGCAGTTGGAAAATGGGTTACCTTGGACCAAGAACTTACCCCTAGCTCTGTTGAGAATTAGGACTTGTCCAAGAAAGGACGTGGGGGTTTCACCTTTTGAAATGTTAATGGGTCGCCCTTACTTGACAACTTTCGGGGGACCTATACCTGAATTCAGGGATATGCTAGTGAGAAAATATTTGCAGACACTGTCCAGGTCTTTATTATCTCTTCGTAAACAGGGACTTTTAGCACAACGACCACCACTAGTAGGAAGTCAACATCCCTATGAAGTTGGTGATTGGGTGCTTGTGAAGACCTGGAGAACTGAGAAATTGCAACCTAACTGGGAAGGACCATACCAAGTGCTTCTGACAACTGAGTCTGCTGTCCGAACAAAAGAAAGCGGGTGGACTCATCATAGTCATGTGAAAACAACTCCAGAACCTGAGAAGCCCTGGAGAAGTCACCCAGTGGAAGGACAACCCTTGAAACTGACTCTTAAAAGATAAAATCATGTGTCTGTTTTTGTGTACTTCAACTGTACTTGTGAGCATTTTTGTCTTACAACAGGTAAAAGAAGCAGAAACTGGACAATCTCGGCATGTTCAGAGAGCAGGGGATCTTGGAGAAGATCTCTGGGCAGACAATTGCTACATTGAAGATATAAGAACAACAGCTAAAGGTTTAAATATTACTAATTGTTGGTTATGTATGCATTTGCCTGGGAAAGCTGAAAAAGGGGTCATTCTGCATGGAGTACCTTTAACAAAACAAATGATGGCAAATGGAGGGGAACATAAAACGGAGTTTGGAAGAAATATGACTAGGAAGGTATTCCTTCACTTACGAGAGACAGCTCATGTTTGTTTTAAAAGAAATACTATTGGGGGAGTCTTCCTGGGAGATTGGGAAAGGTGTAATAAAACATTTACAATGCCCACAACATGTTTCAATACCGGTAAAACGAAATCCTATGACTGTACAAATGACCTTAAACCACTACAAACATATTATTGTCAAATGTGTATGTATTTTGAAGACATAATCAATTGGACAAGAATTTCTAATGCTACTTGGGCCATGGACGATAGCAGGTGGATGTTATGTGGGAAACATGCCTATAGGGAAGTACCAAAATTGTGGTCAGGAAGTTGTACCATGGGGTTTGTGTTACCAGTAATATATAAATTAGATAAACTACCCAACACCCGAATCAGAAATAAAAGAGAGTTAGATTCCGGAGTAAATCCGGGATCCTGGTGGGGTGGTATGGGAAGAGCTCTAATTGCACCTTTAGGCATTGGGTTAAATTACCGAGACATTAAACGACTGAATAACTTTACCATTGCAATGTTTAATGACACCATAAAGAGTATAAAAATGATTAATGAAGAATTGTCCGAGGTTAGACAAGTTGCGTTGCAAAATCGCTATGCTTTAGATATAGTGCTTGCTGCGAAAGGGGGTGTTTGTGCCCTAATACATTCTCATTGCTGCACTTATATACACAATTATGAACCAAACATAACTAAGACTGTGTATGATATGGAGACCAGGATAAATGAATATCAAAAACAGTGGGATGGTGATTCAGGATCATTGTGGGAAATGCTATGGTCTTGGCTTCCGGATGGATCATGGTGGAAATCTATAATAACTACTCTAACAACTATAGTAGTAATTTTGGCTAGCTTATGCTGTTGTATCCAATGCATTCCAAGCTTAATAAACATGTGTATGCAATCTTTCAGGAAAATCAGGTTCACAAAAGAAGAGAAAGAACACCTTCTATACAGTCAAACAGAAGAAATATTGTTGCAAGTTAGTAAAGATCTCTGTGCTTTTGAAACAGAATGTAACCAGAAGAGGGGTGATATTGTGAGAAGCGAATCAATGTAACTAAAAGCCATCTTGCTTCTGTGAATTTGCTTACGCTTGAAAATGTTTCCAAAAGCATGTATTTTGTAACTTCCCAGAGAAAGCCGAACTGAGTACGTGTTACCAGACACGAATCCAAATGAGGGATGTATTCTATTGGCTCAGAATATTTTGGTGAATATCTCCTTGAATGTAACGTATAAAAGCTTGTGTAAAAATATGCAAAGGGTTCCATCCTGCTGCCTCGGATGTGAACCCGCTTCTGCAGAACCGCAATAAATCAAAGAAAAACTCAGATCCGTGTCGTGTCAGTCTCTCGTGTGAATGCAATCTCACACCCACAACATCAAGCCTGTGAAGAGATTTGGACTGAGAAAGAGTTACTGGCCCAAAATCACCCAGCCTGTCTTTATGCCTAAAGCAGGCCTAGAACTCACAATCGCCTGGTGATTAGCCCAACAGAGTTGGCTTTCATGCCTATGGCTGGACTAGAACTCACAATCTCCCAGTTTCTGGCATTCTGTCCGTAAACAGCAGTCTTGACCTAGCTGTTGGAAAAGTTTAAACTGTTTCTGTAATGGTATTCAATATTTTACAAATACAGTTTATTATTTGAAACATCCAAGACTCCTGTGATGATCATGAAAAAGGAACCAAAACTAGTTAAATGCTGCATCACCATAATTTCTTTATATGTAGGAGGAACAGGCATAAAAATGCAGTGCTGGTGTTGGAGCAGGGGTGGGTTTCAAAAATCCCAGAAACTGGTTTGTTGCCCGGCGGCTGGGTGGGCCTGGCCAACCAGAATTTCCTGTTTCTGGCTTTTGGTGGGCCTTCAGAGCCTGGGGATATCCTTTTTCCAGGAGGGCCATTTTTTGCCTTACCAAGGATCTGAAGGCCTCCCCCCAGGCCTCTGAGAGGGCAAAAACGGCCCTCCCCGGGCTCTAGAGGCCCCCCCGGAAGCCGGAAACAGGCCTGTTTCTGGACTTCTGAAAGGTCCATTTTTCCCCCTCCCAGAGTTTCCATGCGGGCCTTGCACTTCCCTCCATCAAAATGGGCCGCCTGGAGACTCCTGGGAGTAGCAGAGCGGGGTGGGCAGGGCCAGCCAGTCAGTTGAAATACCGGTTTGGCGAACCAGATGTAACTTTAACATCCAGTTCGCCCGAACCGGTAGAATATAACCCCCCTGCAACTGATCACTAAACACTCGCTGCTCTCAATATATGTCAGAAATGTTTGTGTGTTATATATTTACTTGTTGAAACCAGGAAGTGAGTTTTGATATTCTCCATTTTGCTGGAAGTCTTTTCTGTGAATCAGATGGTTTTTTTCAGGTGATTGTGGCTTAGCATCCAACTTGTTTTAGTTAGTAGGTAAAGCAAATATGGTCCCATAAACCTTGAAAGATATACATGAGTGGACTATTCTTAACTTGGCCTCTACTGTACTGTTTCTGTAAGAATGAATGTGTAAATGAAGGGTGTGAATTTTCTTCCATTCACCTTACCTGTGAAACAGTCTTGCTCTGCCCTAGGACCTATGGATAGGCTCTGGATTTGGAGCTGAGATGTAATGACTGATGGCACATTGCTACAGGGAAGATACAAATATTCAATGCGGATTGGGAAAAAAACACAGAAAAATCACACTGCACAATTTCCTATTAAGCAGCGCTACTACATTTGGATTGCAGAAACCCGAAGGACCATTAGATGGCAGCAGTTTCCCGCATTCCTTTGCTGCCATCTAGTGGTTTTCTGGCTTCTTGCTACCCAGATGTGGCAGGCTTTCTGTATGGTTATTTGTATTACAGGTAGACCTTGACTTATGTCTATAACCGGGACCAGAATTTCCACTGCTAAGCAAAGCGGTTGTCAGGCTAAGTTGCGCTCAATTTTGCAACCTTCTTTTGCCACTGTTCTGAATCACTGCAGTTGTTAAGTGAATCATGAAGTCATTAAATGAACCCAATTTCCCCCTTTAACTTTGCTTGTCAGAAGCCAGGTGAGGAAGGTTGCATATGGTGATCCCATGACTTCCCATATGCTATGACCACTGTAAATACATATGAATTGTTGGGTTGTTGAAACAGCCATAAGTACGAAGACCTATTGTATGTCATTTTTCAGTGCCATTCTAACTTCAAATGGTCACTAAATAAATGGTTATAAGTGGAGGAATACTTGCACAGCAACCTGATTGTTTTCCAAGGAATGACACTTCTTCCTGCAGCTTGTCCTCCCTGGATAAGCCAAAACTTTCAAGCAGTCTTCTTCGGTTTTGTACTTCCCAGGTGTGTGAGTCTTCAGTTTGGTAATTCCCAGCCCGCCCATCCAATCCTAAACGCCTGAGGACCTGTTTTGCTAAAGGTGGTTCCAAAATGCTTCTTGCATTTTTCAAACACCAGCTTTGATCGTTTGTCTGGCACTCCCTGAAGCGATGGCTTCACCATTCCTTGCAGGCTTGTTCATCTTTTAAAAAATGCTAGTGATATCAGTGGCTGGGTTTATGCAATTTGTCGAGCCATTAACATTGTGGTTTCAGTAAGCCATCACGGCCTGGTATGGTTTTAAGCCATGAGTCATTATTTATTGGTTACAGAGATTGGTTCCAAATATCATTAGCAAGCTGCAATGCAAAAAATAATAATAATTGTGGCTTAGATAAGTTGCTCAGCATCTGTTCAGAGTTGCCTTAAACCATGAGATGGGTAGCAAATAAATTTGATAATAATAGTCCTTGGGAAGGACTCCACAGGTGAATAAAAATGCCAAGTCTAGTCTGAACATCTGGCTGACTGTGCAATGAACATAATAATAATCAGCTCAGTGATCAAAGCTACAAGGGACAAAAGTGTAAATTTGTTTAAACATTCAGTTTAATGTAAATGTGTAAGAAAACATTTTGGGGACACTGAATTAAAGCCATGCTGGATTTATCTGGTGGGAATGCCAGGTTGGGACTACAGTTGTGATGTGTTTGTGATAAATTAGAACATCTTTAGGACAACATATCCTAACCTTCTGTGACTTTCCATACTGTACAAATGTTCAGCCAAAATAAACACACACCACATGCAGCAAAGCAAATCGATTTTTAAAAATAACACATGCTAGAATTTTCACCATGGCCTTCTTATATTGTTTTCTAATTGCACAACACTTGCACAGTTCCACAAATGTAGTTTATTCAAAATAACTTACACAACTTTCTTCCCTAAACAGAAGATCATGGGAGACAAATGAAGAACACTATATTCTTTACCGAAGAAATAATAAAACCTGGACAGTGGGAATAGTCAGGCAGGGTAAGGATAATGTGTGACTGAAGTTGTTTAAACATCTGGGAAAATAAAATAAAAAAAGATCAGAGGAAGGGCCAGGTGAGACTTTGTGGGGAAAACTTCTCACAGAATCACTTCTGAGAAAGCTGTTCCTTCCATTGACACACCCCAATCCAGAGAACCTCCAAGCATGATCTCAGCATGTTAGAAAGTCCCAATGTGATTTTTCAGATATCGAAACTTGAAACTGGATGTGGTTTTGAAGACAGTGCCAGACCTTTAAGTTACACTTAGATAAAGATGGGAACAAAATCATTTAATGAGGAAAACAGGTTCCTAAAGTACAGTCTCAGCTAAACTCAACCAATCTAAAAATCGTTTTAATTATTTTACCTGTTTGGAGGTCGCACTATAAATATGTTTTCTCCAAGGCAGCTAACAAGTCTTTAATTTTTTTAAAAAAAAAAATCCTATGGATTTCAATAGGTCTGGTAGATTTAAGGGAGGCAAAATCTAGATCAAAGTGCTGAAATCTAAGCAATTTAAATTATTTCGATTAGACTGAAATCTAAAAACACAAGTGCTGAGCTTCAAAACTGTGCAAGGGGTCAGCACTGACAGTAGAGATTAACATATTTCCAGCTTTTCATCCCGCTTCTCCAAGAACAGTTGTATTGATCCCAAGAATGCGTACCTACGTGTGCGTGTGTGTGTGTGTGTGTGTGTGTGAGCATGTTCACCCATCATTCCAAGGCACAGAAAAGGCTGCAAATTTGGAAGGGGAAATCTAATATCAGATTTCTATTCCTGTTCTCCCATCTGCTTCCAAACGCAGCTGCTTCCATGCCAGCGGCAACCCTGCAGTGGGTCACCAAGACAAAATAATGGCATATGTATAGTGTCATCATCACAAGGATCTTGCCCTTATGTCCTTCGCCCGTGACATTTGATGCACGTACATGTTGTGGTATTTGCTTCCCAGCGGTTTCTGTAACTTGTGTCTAGATAAGGGAAGCTGAACAACTGGAAAGGGGTGGGCAGAAGGAAAGGATTCAAAGCTTAAGCAACTTGCCCCAATAACCTCAATCCCTGTAAAAAAATAATTCTCTTTTGCTAGCAAGGAGATAGAAAGAAATATTAAGGGTCAGAATTTGAGAGGTACTCTATACAGGTTGTCATCAACTCACATCCACAATGGAGCTTAAAATTTATGTTGCTAAGTGAGGCATTTGTTAAGTGAGTTTTGCCCCATTTTACGACCTTTCTTACCACATTTGTAAAGTGAGTCATTATCACTGTTAAGTTAGTAACATGGCTGTTAAGTGAATCCGGCTTCCCCATTGACTTTATTCCTCGGAAGGTTGCAAAAGGGGATCACAAAAACCATCATAAATCTGAAGCAGTTGCCAGGTATCTGAATTTTGATCACATGAACATGGGGATGTTGCAACGTAAGTGGAGGACTACTTGCACCAGCGTTTCTCAAGCTCAACCAGTTTGAGATCCGTGGACTTCAACTCCCAGAATTCCACAGCCAGCCATGCCGATTGGGGAATTCTGGGAGTTGAAGGTCTATGGAGATTGTTTCTGGGATCTCCACACATTGTTGCAACTCCACAAGTTGCTGAGCTTGAAAAAAAACCCACAGTGATTCAAAATTTGTTTGAATCAATGTAATCCCTGGATAGCTAATATTTTGGTGATCAAACACAGTTTCTCCCATCAACAGTGATGGATACTGGTTGACGGATGCATGAACCGATGTCATTTCCTCCAAAGCTGCAGTCAGCAGGACTGTTTCTACCCTACTGACTTACTGAGGTGTGATCACTAGATGAGCCAACAATCACACCTCAGTAAGTCAGCGGGGTAGAAACAATTGTGCTAGTTGAAGAAAGAAAATCCTCCTACTTCCTGGAATAGCCATTGGTTGCAACTGCAGCAAAGGAGACTGTGATTCCAGGGTAACTTGGCTCACACTAAATCTGCATGTGAGGGAGGGAAAAAAAAAACCTTGCCAGTTTCACAGCTTGTGCTTCTCTTTATTTACTTGTTTGTTTTGCAGTCTTGTTGCCTCAGCCTGCACTTGACCTCTTCTTCAATAGAGTAAACACAGTTGTGCTCACACTGTCAAAGGTCAAAAGCCAACAAGCCAAAAAGGCAAACTACTAAATATTGATGTGGTGGTGCATTAGCTGCATGGTTGTCTGTTTATTTATAAATGTATTAAGTAGCTATGCTGCCCATCAGTCTCGAAATTCTGTGCAGCTTACATCATCAAACAAAACATTACAAAACATTAAATATTAAAATAAACAGAAATTAAATAAATTAACAACCAGAACGGGACGAGGTAGAAGTAGAATCTTCTTCCTAATCCACTAATCCCCACCAGTTTGAAATGTCTGGCTAATTGGCAGAGCTGTGTTTTGAGGGCAAAAGGGGACGGCAAAGAATGAAGTGGCTGGATGGAGCCACTGAAGAAGTCGCCGTGAGCTTAAATGGCCTCAGGGGATGGTAGAGGACAGGAAGGCCTGGAGGAACGTTATCCATGGGGTCACGATGGGTCGGACACAACTTCAAGACAAACAATAGCAACAAAATCTCTGAAACTCTTTCAAAAGGCCAGGAGGATGGAGCAGAACTTGGCAGGGGCATGATGTTCCAGCCAGAGGGTGGTAGTTGTAGCCAGAAAGTTTCTTCTTCTAGAGCAGGCGTCTGCAACCTGAGGCTCTGGATCCACATGCGGCTCTTTTGGTCCTCTGCTGCGGCTCCTGTTGGCTGATCCCACCCTTGGCTGGCCCTTCTCCTCCCCGTCACTCCTCGCCTGGCCTGAGAAGGCAAGGGTGATGGCGGAGGATGGAGACTCGCTCCATATTCCAGAGCAGGAGGTGACTGGGTGGGAGGGAGTGATGTGGAGTTGGCCACACCCACCCAGTCACACCAGTTGTTAAATTATTGGCTCCCCTGTTTTCTTTTTTGTAGGAAACGGGTCCAAATGGCTCTTTGAAGGTTTCAGGCCCCTGTCCTAGAGTCTCCCCAGAATTTCTGACTGTGGGGAATTCACAGCATGGCCTTTCTGCCAGAATGAACAGGGTGGGCCTCTCACTCATTAGAGTGAGAGGGTTCCTCACCTGTCCTAGATCCATGCCACTGAAGTCTTTAAAGGTAAGAGCCAACACTTCAAATTGGTGACACTGCAGCCCAGACTGCCTTCCTTCCATGGGCCACCCTAGGGGACCCCTAAACCTTTCTGCTCTGCTGCATTTTGTGCTAGCTGTATCTTCTGAGTACTCTTAAAATTGGATAGAACCGTTGAAGCAGTCCAAAACACTGAGATGACCAGGGCATCAGTGACTAAGAGCGTTTTTGAGAGGCCAAAAATAAATACCTTCTTCTGATAATGAAGAGGAAAAGGCCATGTCTGTGAGCATCCGTTTAAAGGGAAACCCACGCTTTCTTTTCAAAAGAGCCACAGAAATGGCAAAATCCACTCTGGGGGACACGCTAGGGACCACTCAGGCCGCTGCAGTCTCGGCACCTTTGGCCGCTGGCGCCTCCCGCAGACTTTGTGCCAGCTGCGCAGCGGGCAGGCGTGTCTGACGGCGGCGCGCCCTCAGCTGCGCGTTCCCTACTCCAGACTAGCCACGGGGGTGGGGAGTGGGGGAGGACACACGCGTGGCTTCGTCCTCGCGGGTCAACCACCCTTGCCCAGTGCAGAGACCTCCGGAGGGATTAGGGACAGCGCTGGATACCGCGGCTACCCAGCACCTCCGGTGAATTCCTTCCAGATCTGGCCCCGCTGCCGAGAAGTACCCTGGCTGCGCAGCACAGCGGCCGGAGTGGCCGAAGGGTGTCCTTCAAGCGGCTGCTCGGCGGAGGTGTTTGGCGGCCTTGGCTGCAGGGAGAAGCACGGATGGCGCCGAGGGGCGTGTGCGCGCATTGTGCCAGGGCTGGCCAGGAGAAAGTTGCCTTTTATGAGCGTGCACTTCCTGTTAGCTGCCTCTCCGCCTCCTCGGCGGCTCGAAATATATTTACACACACACGTTTGCGCCTCCCTCTCTGGGCAGGGTTTCCTCGCTTTTTCCTCCGCGCTTCTTTTCCTCTTGTTTGTGCCGAGGCGGCTGTCAGATTCGCCTCTTGCACGCCCGAAAGCGGCTGGTGCAGGAGCCGCTGAGCGCCTTTGCGCTCCCTCTCGCGTTTGCCTGCCAGCTGCAGCCACTTTGCCCGAGAACCTGCCGACCTTTCAAGGAGGATTGCAACGCCCTTGCCCCGCGCCCGCTGAAGAAGGGGGCGCGCGATCTGCAGCCTAGCCCCGCGGGGGCTTGGGCTGCCGTTTGCACGCCCTCCTTGCACCCCCTTTTGCACGAGGCGCCTTCTGGCGTTTTCCCTGTGCGCGCGCGCGGGGACTCCAGGAAGATGCCTGTCTGGAAACTTTAAGCAGCGTCAGGGAAATTGTGGCGGAGTCTGACCGGGCAGCAACATTGGTGTCCCTCTAGTGGGAACGCGTTGTTGTCCCACCGGGGCATCCGGGGCTCGAGCTGGCGGACGATGAGCCGAGGCTTCGTTGGCCTCTTCTCAGACCCATCTCTCGGCCTCCGAAGCCCAAACAACGGCCAGCAAACTTCCTCCGTCTTTTGACAGCTTTCTGCTCACGTCCCTCCCCTCCCCGCGGCTCTCTCCAACCCAGGGAAACCGAGCTTTTGCAGGCAAGTGGAATTGGCCGAAGTAAACCGGCCGGCAGCCTCTGTTCGCATCCCTGCGATGGGAAGTACGGTCATGGATGCCAAGAAGAAGGATGCCTCGTCTGGTAAGAAGAAGGAAGCTGGACAGAAGAGACGCATGCTGCGCGTTCACATCCCCGTAAGTCTTGCTTTGCTGGCTGCGTTCAGCGGACAGCGTTAGCAGCTCCTCTCCACATTTGTTCCGTTCTCACGGTATTCAGATCCGCAGAGGGGTCTGCGTAGACCGCAGGTTAAATCTGATTGGCTAGTGGCTGGTGAGTCGTGGGAACGCAACCCTGCTCTTTCCCCGAGCCTGGGCAAGGAGTTGGAAGTTGTTCTTTTGAATGCTTCCCCAGATCTCTTGGGCAGAGTGCAGCGTGAAATCTTATATTTTTTTTGGCAGCAGCAGCAGTAACAACAGGTTGGGGGTGGGGCAGCGAAAGGAATGTGCACCAGCCTGTCACTTAACAGGGATGTTGGGGATGGGGGGTGGGGAGGGAAAGGGTGTGAGAGCAAGGCAAAGGATCCAGGAAGCTTTCATGTTTTGGAAGAAGCCTTCGAAATTGTCTTGCTTCTCTTTGTCCTCGATTTGCAACAGTTCCTTTAATGACGATTCAAAGTTACCACGGCACTGTTGAGAGGCGAGGGTGGTCTTGATGGCCTTGCACTGCCCCTTCCAGGTCTTGAGTTCTTGGTCCTAGGTCAGTTTCCATAAAGTTGGAGCCTGCAGCATCTCAGAAAGATGGTTTGGCTTTGTGGGACGGGGAGATATGACCTCCGTTTTAAGTGCTATGACACTTCTCCATATACACACAAGCATGCACACATGGACACATCAATGCATAGCCACACAGGTAGACAGAGGGTTCCACACACATTTAAACCACTTTTCAACCTGATTAGAGATTTCTAATGATGACCTCACTCTGTTGAATTAAACATTAAAATTCTGTTTATCTTCCTGCAAGAGTGCCTTGATATTCATACAATCCCAGTACGAGGGATTCAGAAATAATTTTAAAATGGGCAGGAGGAGGGAAGTACTGTACTTACAAGACAAGGGGGGAAAAAAATCTTTAAAACACGTTTTTAGTTTTGGATAGGAAGCTAGGCATTAGCAACATTTCTATCTTGACAGTGCCTGCCGTGCACCCCGTTTGCAAACTAAGGTGCCTTTCGGGAACGTTGAGGTTTTTTGCAAAGGTATGCAAAGCCTGGCAGGGCCTTAAAAAATTGAAGGGGTCTTTAAAAGCCTTCAAAAGACTTGCTTGAAAAACAGATCTGAAGGTGATAAGTAGGTTAGCCACCAAAGAAACCCTACAACTGTTCTTTCCCCTTGCATCTTGTAAAGCAGGATCAAATATCTTATAGTTTGCTGTTTCTTCCATGGTACATCAAATCTTGAGGATCACATCAAAACATGTCCAAATGGATCTGAATCCCTGCATTGCACAGGTCCGTGATGGTGAGCCTAATACGTGCCAGAGCCCCCCTCTGAAGGCACATGAGCCATTGGTTCAGCTTTGACACACGTGTGTGCGCCTCCCACCAGCCAGCTGGCTTCCAGGTCTCTGCTGTGCATGCACAGAGGGGGGGCACATGCACGGAAGTCGTGCACAAGTGGGGGGGCAGGGCACATGCATGGGGCACGCATTGCATTTTGTGGGTTCGGGGATGTGTGTGCATTTGCGTGCACATGTGCTTTGGCACTCAGTTCAGAAAAGATTCGCCATCACTGGCATAGGTGGTTGAGGGACAGCTGGATCATATGAGTGGGTTTAGGACAGAGGTGGCATTCAGCAGGTCCTGACCAGTTCTAGGGAACCAGTAGTAGAAATTTTGAGTCGTTCAGAGAACCGGCAAATCCCACCTCTGGTTGGCCCTGCCCCCATCTATTCTCTGCCTCCCACTGAGTCCCGGCTGATTGGCTGGGTCTCCTTTGGTTGCCCTGCACAGGAGAACGGAGCTGGAAAGCAAGTTAGTGGAGTGGGGAGAGAATAGGGATTTTGCAGTATCCTTCCCCTGCCACACCTACCAAGCCATGCCCACCAAGCCACGCCCACAGAATCAGGTAGTAAAAAAATTTGAATTCCACTACTGGTCTAGGATCTCTAATTAGATGAACGCACACCTAAGAGCCTAACACAGAGTGGGTAACTATGCTAACTTTAGGACCTGTGGACTTCAACTCCCAGAATCTCTGTGCCAGCTGAGCCATCATGGGAATTCTGGGAGTTGAAGTCCATGGGTCATAAATTTGCCATAGCTGCCCCATCCCTGGCCTTACAGAAGAAGTGACAGCACATGGATTGAAGATAATGGACGTTTCAGATTGCAAAGCTCTCCCCAGTCTGAACTGTTTTTGTCAGTAGATAGGAAGATAAGCAGAAAAAATGGGTAGGTAGTAGGGACTTCTCTATAGGTGGGCCTCAACTTACAACCATTTGTTTAGTGACTGTTCGAAGTAACAAAGGCAATGAAGCACTGTTATAGCATCCTCAGCACCACGTGGTGAAAATTCAAGGACTTGACAACTGGAATGTATTTACAATAATTGCAGCATCCCAGGGTCATGTGATATGCCAATTGTGACCTTCCCAGCCAATTTCAGAGAAGCAAAGTCAATAGGGAAAGCTGGATTTGCTTAACAACCATGTGATTCGTTTACCAATTGCAATGATTCATTTAACAACAATTGTTGCAAAAGATGTAAAATTGGGTGTTACTCATATAACAACCGCCTTGCTTAGGAACAAAATTTTTTGGTCCCTATTGTAGTTGTGAGTTGGGGATTACCTGTGCTCCAGGCTTGTAGTCGAAAAACAATTTATCATCCTCATCTTTGTTATCCCTCATTCAGTTTAGATCATGTTTGTCCTTTGTGGGCCTAAGGACGCTTATCTGGGTATCTCTTCATTTTATCTCCAAGTATGGGGTGATTTTGGTTCTGAAATTGATGGGTTCCATCAGAGATTTATTCAGCCATTTCGGGATTTGAATCTGAATTTATTTTGCCCATCTTAGTCCAACATCTGAACCATCAATGGTTCAGTAATGGACCATCAGAGTGACCCCTTGTGGCCAGGGTTTAAAAAAAATCATTTTCAGGATTCAAGATACAATGAAAGTGTGGTGGTCTTCAGCAGGTTCTGACCAGTTTTGGAGAACCGGTAGTGGAAATTTTGAGTAGTTTGGAGAACTGGCAAATACCACCTCTGACCTCTAGACCCATCTATTCTCTGCCTCCTGAGTCCCAGCTGATTGGCTGGGTCTTCTTTGATTGCCCTGCACAGGAGAACAGAGCTGGAAAGCAGGTTGGTGGGGTGGAGAGGGAATGGAGATTTTGCAGTAACCTTTCCCTGCAATGCCCACAAAACCATGCCCACAAAACCGGTAGTAAAAAAATTTGAATCCCACCACTGGGAAGCATTTCCATATCTTACTTAGAAGAGAGGAAATGAAAGTGGAAGGGAGCTTGAAGATCATCTATGCCAACCCTCCATTCAGGGCTAAATCTACAATGCAGAATTTAGTTATAGCTATCATAAGAGATCAACACCCCCCTATGTTTAAATACTGGCAGGATAGGATAAGCCACTTTCTATACAGGAAATTATCCCAGTCGATCCTTTGCAATTGCTGTAACCTTTCCGGATAACTGGAGGGCCCACAGTTATCCCCAGATTTGATGCTTCTCATTCACATGCTTTTTTGTGAGTGGGTTGGGGGGGCTTTTATGCATGTATTGGGAAGAAGTCGCCTTTCTTGGTATTCAACTATTGCAACATGATTTAATAAGAAAAGTACTGGCAGAAGCTATGCACATTGTGGCAATGGAGATTCACGTGCACTTCTGGTAGGCTGTTATATAATGTTGGGGAAGTAAAAGCTACTCTATCCATTAGCAAAAGGGAATGGTGACAGGTTACATACCTGTCATACATGCTTGTCCAACAAGTATATTAAAAAGAACAGTTAGAGAGGTGATATGATAGCAGGGTTCCAATATTTTTTTTTTTTAAACAAATTTTATTAATTTTACAGAGAACACAATAAAACATAAACAAAACTAAAAGATCTTTTCTGAAGGTTGTCTGATCCTGGGTTGAAACTCTTCACACAGACACAAATTCAAACATCATATTCACTTTATATATCCTTCCATATCTTATTATCATTTTCTTTTTTATATATATATATAAACCATTTTTATCAATTTTATATAAACAATGCACAAGGCATAACAGCTTATAAGTTCTTTTCTAACAAAAAATAATAAAAGAAGAAAACCAATAGAACATAACAATTCCAAATTATAGTATCAATACTTTATCTATTTAACTTCATATCTTATCCCAACTTCTCCTTTTCATCCAAATTATTTCTTATTAATTAAATTTTTTTTGCCTTTTTTCAATATACAAAATCCAAAAAAAAACACATAACAAAACCTTTATATATCCTTTCATATCTTATTACCATTTTCAATAATATTCTTTGTCTGTTCTATTTCCAACTATCCATTCATCTTTTTTCTTTTACTATACTTCTCCTATACACCAATTGGAGTAACGTCTATAACTCATTACCCTAACTTAAAAGTACTTCATATAACAATTTTTCTTGGGATTCTGTTTAATAGATTCTAAAATTACACAATGAATTTTATACTCTAAATACACATATAAAAAACACAATCTTATATACCCTCCAGAATCCCTCTTTTATCCTAAATTAAATTCACCCATTGTCTCTGAATAAACTTTTTTTTTTTAGATCTTGCTTCCCCCCATTGAGGCTTCTCCTCCCCCCCTTTCTCTCTTGCTTATTCTTCTCCTTGCCCTTTTTACCCCTTTGTCTTTCCTCCTCCCTTTTCTTACTCCCTTTCCTTTGCTTTCTAACCTTGCCTCCACCTTTCCGCTCATTTTTCTCTTCTTTGGTTGTTTTTATAATTCTTAAAATCCCCTTTTTCTTATCCTTTTTCTCCTCCTCCCCGGAAAGAACCCATTGTTCATCAAAGATGGCTTCTTCTTCCTCTTCTTCTTTGTCCCAGTCCTTCTGCTGCGTAGTCAACTTTTCATAAGTACATAACGCCATTTCTAAGAATTGAAACAAAGTGCCCAAAGTATCTTCTTTTTTATATTTTTGATATTCAGTCTTTAGTTCATCCACAAGCGATGCCATTATGAAAAAAGAAACTTTTCCCAAAACAACCACAAATATTTTTAATCAAAAATAATTCAAAAAAAAAATTCCAAAAATTAATACTTTTCTTCCTTCTTCTCTTTCTCTTTCTGGGGTTAATGTTTAATCAAAGAGGTCCAATTACCATATACCTTTCTTTGGGATTCTAGGCAATCTCCTCCTTTTTCAGCTTCTGCTCCAATTTTTTTTCCTCTCCCTTCCCACTTGCAATATCAATTTTAAATAATCAGAAATCCATACCTCCAACAAGGGTTTTCCAATTTCTTAAGTTTTTCAATGTCCAGAAACCCTTTTGTCCCTTAGCTTCAACTCTCAGAACAATTCACTTTCAATGTCCAATATGTCCAAACATATCTGCTGTTTCCATGGGGTGGGAGAGTGAAGAAAAAAAAAAGTTCCCTTTAACAGCTTCTCCGTCGCTTTCGATCTTCTTAGGGATACAATGTATCCTCCAGCAATTCAAACAGCTCAGTTCCAACAAATTTGAAAGATGTTACTTGACCCGGCTCAGACAGCACTTTCACTCTTCTTACTTCCTCCAGTGCAATCTTACCCGGTTGCTGGCTTTTTCGTGGCGGCCATTGCTGACCGCTGCTCCACCGCCTTGGGAAAAAGAGGTTTTTCCGGAGGAGGAGGGGGGGGTCTGCGACACCCCCAACCCCCTGTCCGACTCCCCTCTCTCTTCAGCTGTCCCTACAGGGCAGCCATATCCCCCTGACCCATCTGGATTGGGGGTACCTCGGCGGCTAGCACAGCAGGAATCGCGAGCTGTCGCGAATTCCTGCTGCCCCGAAGCCACGCGAAACCGGAAACCTCAGCAGGGTTCCAATATTTGAGGGGCTGCCACAAAGAAGAGAATTTATTTTCCAAAGCAACAGAAGACAAGACAAGAAGCAATGGGTGGAAACTAATCAAGGAGAGAAGCAACTTAGAACTAAGGAGAAATTTCCTGATCGTTAGAACAATTAATCAGTGGAACAACTGGACTCCAGAAATCATGAGTGCTCCAACACTGAAAGTTTTTAAGAAAAGACTGGACAGCAACTTGTCTGGAATGGGATAGAGACCTCCAAAGTTCCTTCCAACTCTGATTATGATGTTCTTTGTAACTTTAAGACTTCAACTCCCCAAATTCCCCACCTGCCATATAAGTCTTAAAGTTGCCAACATTGAACACTCTTGGTTTATACTTTGATTCTGTATCCATCAGTTTATTGACTTGACTTATTGATCAATCAGTGTGATTATCCACTCAGATTGGATGCAGAATGTAAATACTCTTTGAAAGTGGAAGAGGATGCCTAAAACATCTTTAATAATTTTTTATTTGCTCTAGTTGCAATTTGAGAAAGGGTCTTGAAGGCAAAAAGTTTGCCATGTATCACATCAGAATATGGATCTATACAACTCATGTCCGAGTGAACATGATTTCTGGCTGTGATGGAAAATTATTTATTCTTCTGGAAAGCAATGTTTGGGGAAAGTTAGCCAACTCAAGAGGCTGAAAGATGCTTGTAAGAATGTACTACTGAGTGTCAACGCTAGCATAGTCTTACATCTTATCCTTGTTTATTAGAAACTATAGTACTTTGCATGTAATCTATATACATTACAGAACAGATGCTCCTCAGCTTATGACCACAGCTGGGACTAGAATTTGTTTCTAAGTAAGGCAGTAGTTAAGTTAGTCACACCTGATTTTATGACCTATTTCCAAAGTCGTTAAGCAAATAACTGCAGTTGTTAGGTAAATCATTGTTGGGTGAGTCTGACCTTCTCCATTGTCTTTGTCTGAAGGTCACAAATCATGCTCACGAGATCTGGGATGCTACAATCACGCGTGCACACACACACACACACACACACACACATACAAACACATATGATTGTAGCATCCCAGATGCTGTGACAGTCGTAAGTGTGGGGATTGATAGTTAGTCACCTTCTTCAGTGCCGTTGAAACTTTCCAATGGTTGTTAAATGAATGGTTGCAAATTTGAGGATTATCTGTACCTGACACTACATCCTTGGCATATGGTAGAATCTGCCTCCAGGTCAGGATCTACCGGTAGGTTTAATTCGGGGTGTCAAACTCAATTTCATTGAGGGCCGTATCAGGGTTGTATTTGATCTTGGGGGTGGCCAACTCAACATCACTTGTGTTGGGGCACCTGTGGCGGCTCACAGTGCCTCTGCCAGTGAAAATGGGCTCCTGAGCTCTGTTTTTGGCTGTGATGGCTTCTGGCAATCCTCAGGAAGGCTACCTGAGTTCTGTTTTTGTTGGCAGAGGGTTGCCGGAGGCTGTCACAGCCAAAAACGGAGCTTGGAAGCCTGTTTTCGCTGGCAGAGGCACTGTGGGCTGGTCCCTTGCTGTTTCCAGGTTGGCCCCGCGATCCAGATCTAAGCACCCTGTGGGCTGAATCCATGGGCCTTGAGTTTGACACTGTTAAGTCCTGGGCATGGGCGCAAGGAACAGAGACAAGACATCGAACAGTGACTTCAACTCTTTATTAACAGGAAAGAACAGAGCAAAATACTTGGGCAGCAGCAGCTCTTTTATAGAGCTGGCCGCTGTCAAAACAGCCAATGAATTGAGTTAACCGCTTTCACAAGCATCTAGTCAGGGGGCCCCGTTAACAGCCAATCAGACTGGCCAAAAACGACCAATCACGACTCGCTATCTACGGGCCAATGAGAAGTGCAGGATTACAAGCCTGCTGTAAAGTAAAGTTGTTGAGGGTTGAATCACTGCGTTGGCTTAGTCCATAATACTCCTCCCCCCTAGGTTCCATCTGAGGGGTGGGGTGACGTATTCTTGTAAATAGGCAGGTCGCTTTACCTGTCTGCTTGACCTGCGTGGTTCCACCGGTTTCTGTCTTGGTTCTGGTTCCAGTGGGCTGCTCACTGGCTGGATGGCGAAGATTGTGGCCCTGGGCTGCTTTCTCTGCTTACGTCAGTGCTGTCTTCCGGGTTCCCTGGATCCGCCTCCAACGCAATGCTGTCACGCGGTGAGGCCACTCCCTGGCTCGGTTCTCCTTCAGATGGTGAGTCTCCCCTGTTTGGTTGTGTAGGCTGTTGGGTTTCGATTATCATTTCTTCTTCGGCCTCCTCAATGTTCCTTCTCCCCCCCCCCAGCTAGAGGTTCTGGTGCTAATCTGGAACGGAGTTGGTCTATGTGGCGTTTCCACATTTTACCGTCTGCGGTTTGTAGGTGATAGGATTGGGGTCCCATAAGTTGCATTATTGTTGCGGGGACCCACAATGGGTTGCCCGAGAAGTTTTTCGCAAACACGAGGTCACCTTCCTGGAAAGCCCGACACTTGCTGCTGGATCCCGGGGTTGTTCCGGCGTGTAGTTTGGGTGGAGGCAATCGAGATGCGAGCGAAGAGTTCAGCTGGGGTTTTGTTCGTGGTGCTGTTTGGGGTTATGTGCTGGAGAAGAAGCATCCGGTTTATTTTGTCGTCAATGTCGCCGTGGTCCATTTTGTGCAAGGTTTGTTTTACAAATTGAACCATTCGCTCAGCCCTACCATTGGCTGCAGGGTGAGTTGGCGATGTTAAAGCATGGCGGATGCCCCGATCTGCCAGGTATTGTTCGAATGGCAGGGCAGTGAATTGGGGGCCATTATTGGAGACCAGGACATCCGGAAGTCTGTGGGTAGTGAATAGTTTATTCAGTTTTTTAGTGACTGCATCTGTGGTGGTACTTTTCATCTTGTGGACTTTGAGCCAGTTTGAATAGGCATCCACTGTTAGGAGGAAAGTGTGTCCTCTTGTGGGTCCCGCAAAATCGATGTGGATACGGGTCCAAGGACCTCAAGGCATCTCCTACTGAGTTGGAGGAGTCTTTGGCGGAGCGGAGCGAGTCTCCTGGCATTTGCTGCATTTTGCTACCCAGGTCTCTATCTGTTTATCTAAGCCAGGCCACCATGCGTAACTCCTGGCCAATGCCTTCAATCGCACGATGCCTGGATGTCCATCGTGCAGCATTTTCAATACCCTATATTGCAATTTCTCCGGGACTATGACTCTGTCTCCCCACACTGTGTAGCATTTCTGGGAGAATAGCTCTGTTTGGCGATTCCTAAATGGTTTGAATGTGTCATTGATTGCGCTGACCGGCCAACCCCGTTCTACCCAGCTGAGGACTCATGCCAAAACAGGGTCCTTTTTTGTCTCTAAGGCGATATCCCGAGCGGTGAGTGGCAGCAATTTAAGAGTTTCGATTTGCAATACGGCTACAGTTGGAGCAGGGTCCTCTATGATGTCTGGTAGTGGAGAGCTCAAAGCGTCAGTGTGGGGAATGGTTTTCCCTGGGCGGTGTTGCAATCGGTAATCGTAGGTGGCTAAGAATTCTGACCAACGTGTCATTCTTGGTGATAAGTATGGGGAGTTGATTTGTTTCCCACCAAAATACCAAGAAGTGGCTTGTGGTCTGTAATTATGGTAAAGGGTCTCCCATATACGTATTCATGAAAATGTTTAATTGCAGATACAATAGCGAGAGCCTCTTTATCAAGTTGACTATAGTTCCTTTCGGTTTTAGACAAAGTTCTCGAAAAGAACGCAATAGGTGCCACATTTCCATTTGGTAGTACATGGCTTAAGATGGCTCCCACTCCAAATGGTGAGGCATCACAGGTAACCGTCAAAGGTAGAGTCTCATTGTATTGCATTAATACAGCATCGGAGGTTAACAGGTCTTTTATCCCTTGGAACGCTTTCTCTTCACACCGTCCCCAGACCCAGGGAGCCTTTTTATCGAGAAGTCTATGTAGGAGCTCGGCTACGGTTACCTTCTGGGGCAAGAAGATGTTATAAAAGTTAATGAGTCCCAGGACGGCTTGGAGGTCTGTCTTATTCCTAGGTCTTGGGCCTTTTTTGATTGCGGTTAGTTTTTTTTCGGTGGGGTGGATTTCCTGCCTGTCAAGAAGATATCCTAGGAACTCCAGTCTCTCTGTACAAAGTTGACACTTGTCCCTTTTTACCTTCAGACCGGCGTCTTTGAATTTCTGAAGGACTTTTCTGAGTCGTTGTACTAATAACTCTTTAGTGGGGGCAGCTATGAGGACGTCGTCAAAATAAGGTACGACGCCTTTTATGCCCTGTAATAATCTCTCCATTAAACTTTGGAAAATGCCCGGCGCCACGCTTACTCTGAATTGGAGTCTATTACACTTGAAAGCGCCTCTATGTGTAACTATCGTCTGGGCTTCCACAGTTGCTGCGTCTACAGGTAGTTGCTGGTACGCCTGAGCTAAGTCCAATTTCGCAAATATTTTTCCGCCACCCAGGGAATGAAGAAGGTGTTGAACCACCGGAACTGGGTAAGCGCTCTGTTGAAGAGCATGATTTAGGGTGGCCCGGTAATCCCCACAAATTCTTAACGAACCATCCGGCTTCATGGGCGTTACTGTCGGGGTTTCCCAGCGGGCGTGGTCAATCGGTTCCAATACGCCCTGGGCTATCAGTTTATCTAGCTGTTCGTCGATCTTTGGTTTTAAGGCAAAAGGTACCCGATGAGGCTTAAGCCGAATGGGAGCTACCTCGGGGCTGAGATTAAATGATATAGGGGTCCCCTTGTACTTGCCTAACATTCCTGTGAACACGTCTTGGAATTCCTGGATGAGAGCCTCTTCCCAGTCGTCGCTTCTGGTTTGGTATATGCCGGCTAGTTCAATCCCGAGTGGCACGAACCACTGTAACCCTAACAATCTGGGTCGGTCACGATCAACGACAGTCAGGGGAAGCGTTGCTGTGCGGTCCTTAAAAGATACTTGGACATGGCTGGAACCGACAACTGGAATTCTGTTTCCCTGGTAGTCTTTCAGGATGATTCGTTGCGTGCTGAGGTCCTGGCGGCAGATGGCAGGGATCAGCTGTTTGAGGGTTTTCCAGGATACCATTGATAGGGATGATCCTGAATCGACTTCCATCATGCACGGTCGATTCTCAATAGTAACCTTTACGCGGATCGTTCTTGCATCGAACGATGAAGCGTGGCCGATGATAATGGTTTGGTGGGCCTCTTCTCGTCTCGTTGAAGAGGCAGGAGCTTGGTTTCTGTAGTAGTAGTGGTTGTTCCATTGGTGGTTCAGACAGTCCCGGTTCTCAGGAGGTTTGTCTATCTCTCGACGGAGGTTGTTCTCCCTTCGGTTGGGACTGGACTCTCGTCTGCTTCTGCAGACCTTTATGATGTGGCCCTTTTTTCCGCAGTTACGGCAGAGTGCATCGAGGAATTTGCAGTCCGATCATGGGTGGTTTGCCCCACAGCCAGCACATTGGTGCGGACATCTCTGGTTCCTTTGCTCTCGTTCTGAGTGGAGCCGGTTGACCTCCTCCATCACTGTCTGAGGATGATTCGAGGTCTTCGTGGTGGGTAGTGGTAGCGTGCTTTTCAGTGGCGAGTGGGATCTCGTCGGCGAGTTGGCGAAACGATGCGTTCGCTCGGCGCATTCAAGCGGCTGACTTCCTGGTTGCTTCTGCGGCAGTAGCGTCGGCGATGACCTCTGTAAGGCTGATGTCGCCTTTCGCCATCAGTTTACTCTGCACATGTGGTGCATTTAAACCCAGAACTATGCAGTCTCTTAGGGCTTCCTCTAAGTTTGCAAAACCACAAAGGCCTCCTAGGTTCCGGAGGTCGGCTACGAAATTACCAACGCTCTCGTCCTTCCGTTGGTCCCTCTGGTAAAATTCATGTCTTCGTATCAGTGTGGGTACTGTGGGTGCGTAATGGGCCCGGAGGATTGGAGCAAGGGTATCCCAATCCATGGTCTTCACTTCCGCTGGTTTTGCTAATGCTTTAGCCATTTTGAAAACAGCGGGGCCGCAATGAGTCAGGAACACCGCTCGTTTCTTGCCAGGCGTAGCATCTTTTAAGTTGTTGGTTTCCAGGAACACCTGGAAGCGATCTATATACGAGTCCCAGTGTTCGGTTGCTGGGTTAAATGGAGCGGGTGGTATGGCGCCGTTGGTCATCTTACCATTTGTTGCGTGCGCTCTTTTGCCACGTGCTCTGTCTTGTTCGATGCGTTCTTAGTCAGCTCTATCGTCTCCACATCCTACCCTCGTCGCCAGTGTTAAGTCCTGGACATGGGCGCAAGGAATGGAGATGAGACATCGAATGGTGACTTCAACTCTTTATTAACAGGAAAGAACAGAGCAAAATACTTGGGCAGCAGCAGTTCTTTTATAGAGCTGGCTGCTGTCAAAACAGCCAATGAATTGAGTTAACTGCTTTCACAAGCATCCAATCAGGGCCCCCGTTAACAGCCAATCAGACTGGCCAAAATCGACCAATCACAACACGCTACTCGCTATCTACAGGCCAATGAGAAGTGCAGGATTACAAGTCTGCTGTAAAGTAAAGTTGTTGAGGGTTGAATCACTGCGTTGGCTTAGTCTATAACAGATACCTCTGCTTCAGATCAATTTTTCAAGCTTAGCAACTTTAAGACGGTTGAACTTCAACTTCCAGAATTCCCCAGCATGGCCTGAAAGTTGCCAAGTTTAAGAAAAAAAAACTAACGCTGATCCAGAAGGCCTACTAAAAACGCAACTTATTTTGGATGAAATGCTTTTAGGACTGGCTTGAATTAGGTTGAAGGGTTTATATTTTGTTTAGTGGCACGTTGCCTTGTTTGCAGATAGAGGATTTCTTTTAAAAAGCCACTGGCAGGTTGGAGTAGTAATTGTGGTAGAGCTGAAAGTGATATACAGCCCTTGCTTGGACGGTCCACGTGCTTCCTATAACTGAAGAATAACAACAGATTTCGTGGAAAAGGGGAAGTGTGTGTGAGTGCAGCATTCTCTTTTTTGCCCTTTGGATGTGAGCTTGTTTGTGGAGAAGGGGCTTGTGTGTTAAAAGCAGACATAATCCCCTTTGCCTCAAGTTTACTAATTCAGCGATGTGGGTTGCAAATAAAGGATACAGGAGCTGCATGCAAAGAAGAGATATTGGGGACTTAGGATATATGTATTTCTGGCTTGCTAGGGGCAGCCTGAGGTTGATAGATTTAGCTGGTTTCCTCTTTTTCCCACTCTATGGTTAGAAAGATAAATTATCTTCCATGATTGAGTTCATTTATTGACATAGTTTGTTAAAATATGGTTTGTCAAATAAATCACATTTGACTCGATAGACTCATACCTTTAAGTGGAAAACACTGTTCACAACAGCTAACTCTGCATAGATTGCTAAACTGTAGGCAGGGTTAATTCAAATGTAATCAAAATCTAGATTTAGTGGATTTGTAATACAATGGGCAACCTCTATTTAATACACTTAGGATTTCTCCATTGCAGGAAGTCTTCTACTTACAACTGGTCTCTTAGCTTTACAATTGCAGTGTCCACCTTATGACCACAAGGTTTGCTTATCACTGCTGCAAAAAAAGAAGTGATAAAATGGGTCTTCTTAAAAATTGTTTATATTTTTGCCATAAAGTGGAAATTACTTCTGACTTTCAGCAAAACCATGCCATAGTGAACAATGAGCTCACTTAACAGTTGAGGTGTTTGTTTAATGATCACAGCATTCATTTTACAACTGCTGCTTTTAAAAACAGAACAGTGTTGGAAGGGACCTTGAGGGTCTTCTAGTCCAGGGGTCACCAACCTTTTGGATCTCAGGGACCACCAAACCTATAATTTTAAATCTCGCAGACCAGAGACTCTGGGAAGATCTCAAAGCCTGCAGGAAATTTCCCCATCCTGTTTTCCTATCAATTGATCATTCTTTATTTGGGATTGCAGGATACTGTCTCCAGCTCCATTCTCAGGGGGAGAGAGAGACTTCTGGCTTCATGCAAGGAAAGCAGCAGAAGCAGCAGAAGTGTTTCTTTTTCTTCCCCAAACTCCATCAGAAATGAATCTTTGTGAGACCTGTCACGCCAGTGTAGCCTCTTAGAGCAGGATGCCTTGCAGGGTCTCATTTCTGGCAGAGTTTGGTGGAAGAGAAAAAAACACTTTTGCTGCTTCCCTTGCACACAGCCAAAAGCAGAAGAAGAAAGAAGTGGAAAGAAGCATCCCAGTGGGGTGAGTGGGGCAAATCCCCCCCCTCCGCCTTTTCCCCTGTCCCCTCACTATCTCATGTTGTTTGCAATGCAGGCGACACAAGCCTTGTGTTCCTGTGGGCCATGTGGGCAGTGCAGCCCTGTGTTCTCGCGCTGCCTGGATTAATTGCTTTGGGGTGACATTTCTCTGAGGACCACCAGTGATTCCCGGCTAAACTGTAGGCAGGGTTAGCAACCACTGTTCTAGTCCAAACACCTGCTCAAGCCGGAGACCTTGTACTGTTTCAGAGAAACAGTTGTCCAATCTCTTCTTTAAAATTGTCATTACTTACGATCAGGAGTGGGATTCAAAAATCCCAGTAACCAGTTTGTTGCCCAGTTGCTGGGTGGGCATGGCATGGTGGGCGTGGTCTACTGGAACTTCCGGAACGGGCATTTTTTGGCTTTCCAAGGGTCTGAAGGCTTCTTCCTTCCAGCTTCTGGGAGGATAAAAACGGCCTCCCCCACTGGAAGCCCACCAGAAGCTGGAAACAGGCTAGTTTCCGGACTTCCGGTACTTCCGGGAGGGCTGTTTTTCCCCCTCCCAGAACCCCATGCAGACCCTGCACTTACCTGCACCGAAAATGGGCTATGTGGAGACTCTTGGGAGGGGTGGGGCAGGGTTGACAGGCCAGCTGGTCAGTTCAAATACCAGTTTGGTGAACCAGATGCAATGTTAACATCCAGTTCACCTGAACCAGTCCAAACCAGTAGAATCCCACCTTCTTACGATCATATTTTCCAGATTTAATTAGAGTTGTAAGTTAAGGAATACTTGCAAACTGAGGTTTTACTGCAAACAGCACCGTTTATATCTCTAATATAATTTTGCAAATAAATTGATGCCCATAATGTAAGCTCAGATTTAATTGATTGCCTATCTCTCTTATTATCTGTTAAATCAAGCAGCTTGTTAGAAGGTGTTTTGAACAGGCTAAACAACTCAGCCCTTTAAATTTGCCATCCATATTTTGAGAATCCAATCGTGAACGTCATCTGGGAAATAACAATCAAGCAAACCATGGGTTTATGTGATGTGGGAGCCTCATGCCAGAGGTTCAGAGTTTGTGATGCTAAAAATAAAAATAAAGGAAATGAAGTGAAGTGAAAAAACAGCATCAAGTTGCTTAGAAAGATCTCTTTGGGAGATGGGGCACCTCATTTTAAGGACCAAATTTTTGCAAAGGTTGAGAGTTTTTAGGTGGAATGCATCAAGCCAAACCTTTTTAAAATATGTGATGAAAGTCTAGCCTGTTTATACTGTGGTGGAGATCTCAAGAAACATTATTTATGAGATAAGGAGTTTGAAGCCAGATGGCATTCTGTTTGGAAATGTTGCCTGATTGTGCAATAAATTAGTCAATAGCTGTTCCCTTTAGCAGGGCTACCGATGGGGGCTAGAATAAAATTGCAACATCTCAGTCAGCAAGCAAAATATTTTGTCACCAGTAAAAAATTTCCTTTCCTTATTTTAACTGGAGCATTGAGAATTAGAAAGACCAGAGTTGAACAAGGAGTAGGAATTCAAAATCTTACCCTTGTTTTTTTTTAAAAAAATAACTCAAGGCAACAAACACATCTAATATGCCTTCTTCCTCCCATTTTCTCCACAACAACAACCCTGTGAGGTGGATTGGGCTGAAAAAGAGTGGCTGAGCCAAGGTCATTCAACTGGTTTTCATGCCTAAGGCAGAAATAGAACCAAACAGTGGTTAGAATGTACTATTGCAGGCTTACTCTGCCCACTGCCAGGAATTCGATTCTGATTTGGCTGAAGGTTGACTCAGCCTCCCATGTTGAGGGACAGAATGTTTGGAATGTTTGAATGTTTGAAAATAATTCAAGAGACATTTGCCATAGTTTCATTGCGGGCTCAGATGCTGCTTGTCTGACTTGTCTGACTCAGATGCTGCATTGTCTAGTCTAACAGAATAACAGACTTGAAAGGGACTTTGGAGGTGTTCTAGTCCAACTTTCCCTGCTCAGGCAGGAAACTTCCTCCTGTCTCCCAAGATCAGTCTCACCTACCATTACATACCATTTTGCCTTTTTTTAAAAAAATAAGTCCTTCTCTTTCTTCTGATCAGGGTAAAATTGCAAGAAACCCCAAGATTTATAAAATACATATTTGGAAAGGGACTCCAGTAAGTAGGAAAAACCTTCTCTTTACCTCTGCCTGCACTATTTGAATTAATCTACTCTAGGAGTTGAGAAAGGAACACTGGTCCCATGGAATTGCATCTTTTGTGTATTGCTCAATCTTCACAACCTTGTAAAGTCAACTGACCTGTGTTATATTGTGATTTTGGGTTCTCATTCCTCCAACAGTCATACTTAAGGAGGGAAGTTGGTGTTTTTAAAAGGCAGAATGGCTGAGCAGGAATTGCTTGACTGGGTGCATTGCACAAATCACTGGGTTTCATTTGATAAAATGTGGAATAAAATTCATTGATGGATGATGCAGAAGGGAAAAAATATTAACATTCTGTCCTCAGATCTCTTGGAGTCTTATAAATGCTCTTATCAATATTGAACCACTTTGCTTCTTTCAAACCTTAATGTTTTTCAAGTTGCCAATGAACTGGGCGGAAGGAAGGGGGAAATGGAACCCTGAGAATGTATGCAGAGATCTTGAGAGTATATGGAAACCATCAAGGTCACCACTGCAGGTGCTGGAGAAAGAGATAACTGTTCCCATAACAAAAGGACGTTTCAAATTGGGCAATGTATTCATTTTGGGTGGGGAGAAGGGGAAGGTATTATTTAATAGGGCAAGCATTTGTGTGGAAAAGCCAGAGCTGTTTTTTTGTTTCCTCAGTATCAAAATGGTATACCCAATAAAGTTTTACTTTTGGGAATTCAAAGCTCCCGAGAGTGTTTCCTTATTTTGGGTTCACTAATTGAAAAATTGACTGGTGTCAAAAGTCTGGTTTTATCTCGCTTCATTTGATTATGAGTTGTACAGCAAAATTGCATCATAGTGAAAAGTGATTCACTTAACAACTGCTCATTTGTTTAATAATTGTCACAAAAAATATATAAAATCAGGTCAGTCATGTGACTGATGTGTTTTATGATGGTTATGATTTACACCCATAATGGGCAGACTTCATTACAATTATAATTCAAGAACTACCTGTACAACAAAGGAAAAAGCTATATAAAAACATGAAAATAGGCTGTTTATTAGAATATTAGAGTATGACCACATAGACAAGAGAAGAATTTTATTAACATAAAATTATAATAGTAAATTTGTAAAGTCACACTATTAATCAGCCAGACTGGATGGTTGCAGAAACCAGAATTCAAGACAATGATCAAATTTTCTCAGTCCTCCAAGAAAACAAGACAGCAGTATAGAGCAGCTCAAAACTCAGGGCATCCATGATAATGTCACAGCAGGAAAAAGAGAAAGAGGTGACTTTACAGATGATTTGTCAAGGAGTTCAAGATACAAAGTTAAGAACAGAAAAAACAGATGATAAAGTTGAGAATATCCACCAGATGATGATGAAGTATGGAGAAAGAATCCAAAAAATTGAAGAAAAAGAGGAATAAAGAGATAAGAAGATTGGCGATATTGACAACAGATTGAACGTGATTGAACAGGACAAGAATATGCTTAGATGGGAAATAGATAGATCTGAATTCTATCTTAGATTTCAAAATATAGAGGAAGAAAAGGGAGAAAATTTGACAGAAATAATGATAGAAATTCTGGCAGAAGCACTGGAAATAACTAAAGAGAAAATGATGATGGAATAGATGAAATTCTTCGAGTATTTACAAGACATGCAGTGAGAAATAATCTACCAAGAGAAGTACATATAAGATTTACGAAGAAGGCCATTAAAACGTAAATATTACAGATAGCAAGAGAGAAAACATTGAAATATAAAGGCAAGGAGATTGTGGTCTTGAAACAAGTACCTAGAAAAATAAGAGAGATGAGAAGAGAATATCAATTCCTGACTAAAATTATTTTGAAGAAAGATGTGAACTACAGATGGCTGATACCAGAAGGCCTTCAGTTTACAGGGCAAGAGCAAAGACATAGAATTGATTCAATTGAAAAAGCAGAATTATTTTATACAGAATATTTCAGAGACAAGGAAGATGAGAGGGAAAGACAAGAAGCAATACTCAAACTATAAGAGGAGTGCCTTGAAGTGATTCAAAAAGAACAAGGAGCTGTAGGAGGCAATGGGGAACCTAAAGAACAACGAGAGGTAAGATCAACCAGAGCTGTTAAACTCTTCTATAAAGTATAAAACATGAAAGAGAAAAAATTGATTACAATTAATATAAATGAATTCAATTCTGCTATTAAAAGAAGGAAAACATTTCATAAATTAGAAAATTGAAATTTGATATAATTTGCCTACAAGAAGTACACATTAAAAAACAATGTTAACAACTACTGGTACAGCCAAAATTAGGGAAAATATTTACTTCACTGACACGAGTTAAGAAAAGAGGAGTAGTCATATACATTAAAGATACAATTCCAGCAAAACAAATTTACACGGACGATGATGGAAGAGTCTTGATGGTGGAGATAATAGACAATAATGTGAAAATACTTTTAATTGCAATTTATGCTCCAAACGACAATCAAGAAGGATTTTATAAAAAATTACACAGGACAATAATTGACTTAGAATACGATAATATATGTATGTTGGGGGACTTTAATGGAATAATTAATGAGAAGATGGACAATAAAACACAGAAAACAATAAAACAAAACAGAAAGATCTTGCCAAAATCTTTTTTTTAAATGACAGATGAACTAAACCTAAAGGACACTTGGAGAGAAAGAAATATTAAAAATAGACAATATACTTTTTATTCAAATAGACACTCATCATAGTCCAGAATAGATATGATATGGATGTCAGCGGAATTGATTATTAACATACAGGAAATTGAGATAGAAACTGGTACCTGGGCAGACCACAATCCAATGACAATTAAGTGGAAAGGACAAAGAAAAAAATCTAGATGGACTTTAAATAATGATTTATTAAAAGAAAAGGACTTTACACAGAAAATGGAGAAAGAATTGGATTTCTTTTTCAAGGAGAATAGAACAGAAGATACATCAATACAAAATTTGTGGGATACAATGAAGGCTTACTCTAGGAGTCTGATAATAGTTGATACAAAGATAAGAAACGAAAAGAAAAGAAAGGCATTGAAAATGTTAGAGGATGATCACAAGAGACTTGAGGAAAAAACTACAAAAATCACCATTAAAAAAAGATGTGAAAATACAAATGGACATAGTTAAACACAAAATGCGACTAATGGGAAAAGAGGAACTAGCACAGAAAATTAGAAAAGCTAAGCAAAACTATTTTGAAGATGCAAATGAGCCAGGCAGATGGTTAGCATATAAATTGAAAAAGGAGAAAGAATCAAGAAAAATAGCTCAATTGATAGATGACTAAGGACAAACCTGCTATGGAAACACAGAGAAGAAAAAAATTGTACATGACTTTTATCAGAAGTTATATGAACAAGAGATAATAGAGGAAGGGAAGATTAAACAATATCTACAGAAAGCGAATTTGCCCCAGAAACCAAAAGATATTGAAATGATGTTAGAAGGAAACATAACAATGATGAAACTAACGGAAGCAATTAAAAAACAAAATAATGGAAAAGCACCAGGCAGGAGCAGTTGAACCTTTTGCTTCTGGAAGTTAGGAATGAAGTTATGTTAAAAAAGAGGACACCTAAATCATGATCAGAAGCATATATTACACTTGTGCCAAAGGAGGAAGCAGACCTGCAACTAATTAAGAACTATCGACCCATTTCCTTATTGAACTCAGACTATAAAATTTTTGCTTCAACAATGGCAGAAAGACTCAAACAATATTTAAATAATTTTATTCACCCTGATCAGAATGGATTTCTGCCAAAGAGACATATTAAAGATAATATGAGAACTATCCTGGACACATTGGAATACTACAAGGCACATCCTGAAAAACAAATGGCCTTGATATTCTTAGATGCACAGAAAGCCTTTGATAATGTAAATTGGCGATTTATGTTATTACAATTGGAACAGATGGGCTTTGGTAAGAAATTTATTCAAGCCATAGAAGCTATATATCATGATCAAACAGCAAAGGTAATGATTAATGGGGAATTAACAGATTCTATAGCTATAAAGAAAGGTACAAGACAAGGTTGCCCGCTGTCACCTCTGTTGTTTGTGTTAACATTGGAAGTGCTAACTAGAGATATAAGAGAAGCGAAATAAATAAAAGGAATGAAAATTAAGAAAGAAGAATACAAATTACAAGCATTTGCAGATGACCTGGTTTTTATATTAGAAGACCCATTGGCAACAGCGACTAAGTTGATAGAAAAGATAGAGGAATATGGAGTAGTAGCTGGTTTAAAAATAAATAAAGATAAAACAAAGATTCTGATGAAGAATATGCTAGTCAAACAGAGGGAAGAATTAGCGGAAGTCCTGGAAATCCAGGTCACAAATAAGGTTAAATACCTGGGAATATATTTGACAGCAAGATGTGGCACGCTTAAAGATAATAATTATAATAAACTCAAGCAACAGATTGTGAGAGACTTAGCAATATGGGAAAACTTACAATTATCATTAATAGGGAGAATATCAACAATTAAAATGAATCTTTTTCCAAGAATTTTATATTTGTTCCAGACAATTCCAGTGAGATTAGGAAAAGAGTATTTTGATGAGTTGAATAACATAGTGCTGAAATATATCTGGCAGGGGAAAAAAGCAAGAATAAAATTAAAAGTATGACAAGATGCTAGAATAAGAAATGGGTTCTGTCTGCCAAATTAGGAGTTATATTATCAAGTGACAAGTCTGATGTGGGTCAAGAAATGGATTACATTGAGAAATACTAGATTATTGACACTTGAAGGACACATGATTTGTTGTTGGGTTGGCATGCTTTCCTATGGTACAAGGGAACTAAAACACATGGATATTTTAGAAGACACTATATACGAGAGGCTTTATTATTAAATTGGGAGAAGATTAAAAGGCAACACTGTTTGAAAATTCCAGCCTGGCTTTCAACTATAGAAGCGTTTTCATATCCAGTGATATATAAAATGGAACAAACAGTTAGATGTGGTAAAATATTGAATGACAAGGGTGAACTTAAATCTATGCAAGAACTGGAATAATGAGGTATAAGGATGAATTGGTTTTCATATGCGCAAATACATTCTAGATATGATAAAGATCTCAAAACAGAAGTTTTTTTATGATAAATTGACTGCTTTAGATAAAATTTTAACAGATACTGATGAAAAGGTGATTAAGAAATTATACGGGTACTTATTAGATGTTAAATTAGAAGAAGAACAAATTAAAGAAACAATGATTGCATGGGGGGAAATTTTTGGATACGGGATTGACTTAGATGGCAAAAATTATGGTCTCAAAATTATAAAATGACAATGTCAACTGCATATAAAGAAAATTTGTATAAGATGTTTTATAGATGGCATCTTCCCCCAATGAGAAAAGCAAGAATGTTTAAGAATAAATCTGAAAAATGTTGGAAATGATACCTGGCTCATTTTACCATATCATCCATATCATATCATACCTCATCAGATACCTGGCTCATTTGACCATATGTGGTGAGCATGTGCAGAGGCGAAAAAATATTGGACTACAATCCACACATGCTTAGAAAAAATGACAAAAAGTCATATTGATTTTAAACCAGAAATATTTTTATTGGATATTGTACCAGAGATATACAGTAGAGAACTGATATATTTGATTGTGAATGTACTAACAGCAGCTAGAATTGTATTTGCAAAAAATTGGAAAAATAAGAAAATACCAACACAGGAGGAAGTTATTAAGAAAATAGTGGAATCTGCTGAAATGAGTAAATTTGAAATTAGAGAACAAGAAGAAAAAGAATAGTATAAGATATGGGATTTATTTTATCAATGGTTAGAAAAAAAGTGTGGAAATGGTACATTTTATAGATAACTTTACAATATAAAAATAATAGAATTTAAGAGAAAATGATATAAGAATGTATTTTTATTAGATGAAGTGGCAATGGAAGTTACATACTGGTTTAAAATGTCGAATATCCTGTATGAAGTGGTGGAACAAATAGTTATTGTTAAATGAAAGAACCATAATGATAACAATACATATCTATATCTATATCTATATTTATGTCTACGTCTACGTCTACGTCTACGTCTACATCTACATCTACATCTACATCTACATCTACATCTATCTATCTATCTATCTATCTATCTATCTATCTATCTATCTATCAATAAATAAAATCAAAAATATGAGAATTTATGTGACTTATGAAGGAGGATTATGGACACGTAGCACAAAGAATTGCAACCAGTTGACACACTTTATGTAATTGAAAGACAGTTTTATGTTTTTATGTATTGTTTTGTCTGTGTTTGTTTAGAAAAATAAAAAACTTTTAAAAAGTAAACTCAGGGCATCCATAATAAAATTTACATACAATTTTCAAACATGGATTGGTTACCATGCCCAAGCCACATCCACTGCCTGATGTAATAAATGAATGCCAGGATATCAGGCAGTACTGGAGAAATGGAATGGGATCACTCCAATACAGTATTCTTGATTTTGGCAACTTGCAAATAGGTAGACTTCAACTCCCAGAATACCTCAGCCAGTATGGCTAGCTGGAGAATTCTTGGAATTGAATAAAGTCCATGCATCTTTAAATTGTGTAGGTTGAGAAACTTAGAACTTAGACTTAGACTAACTTTATTGTCACTTTGAATGTCCGCTAATCAGTACACATTAAAATTAAATTTCGTTGCATTCAGCTCTTAGAGGGTCACCACCTCCAATATACACTACATAAATGTGACAAAATAAATAAATACATACATACATACACACATAGATACATTTATATAATTTTATGCACATGCTCACATATATGCGAGTATATATGAAATATATTTGAAAATATCTACAGACCCCTCACATCCTGGACATAAACTTTTTCAACTCCCACCCTCAAAATGATGCTATAGAGCACTGCACATCAGAACAATTAGGCACAAGGACAGTTTTTCCCCAAATGCCATCACTCTGCTAAACAAATAATTCCCTCAACACTGTCCAACTATTTATTAAGTCTGCATTACAATTACTGTTCATCTTCCCATCCTTCCTTTCACCTCCTCCCACTTGTGACTATGATTGTAACTTTGTCACTTGTAACCTTACAATTCATATTGACTGTTTTCTAGTATGATTTGATTGCTTATTGTACCCTATGACTATTATTAAGTGTTGTACCTGATGATTCTTGATGAATGTATCTTTTATAGAGAGCATTTGAACCAAGACAAATTCCTTGTGCGTCCTGGCCCATAAAGAATTCTATTCTATTCTATATTATGTGACACGAAGAAACAGCAGTCCAGTTCAGATGTGTACATGAACAGAGCAGTGTGGGATTCAGATTTTTTTTACTACCAGTTCCGAGGGCGTGGCTTGGTGGGTATGGTGTGGCTTGGTGAGTGTGGCTTGGTGGGCATGGCAGGGGAAGAATACTGTAAAATCTCCATTCCCACCCCACTCCTGGGGGAAGGTTACCACTGGCTCTCTGAACTACTCAAAATTTCTGCTACCGGTTCTTGAGAACTGGTCAGAACCTGCTGAATACCATCTCTGATACAGAGCGAGAAAAATGAATCTTGCAAGTTTACCAGATGGATACTAAACACTGCCCTAAACAGTCTAAATGTATGTGCCCAGATCCCTAACTTAAGAATAATGACCAAGCTGGTGGCTAACCAAATTAAACATGTTATTCAAGTACAGTTTCTTTCTATGTTTGTTTGACAAATGGTTAGTGCCTAATGTAGGCATTTGAAATGCGGTTTATTCACCAACACACCAGGGGACAAAGCATTCAGGGTGGGCTTATTCACTACATCAAGGTTGGATACTGCATTGAGAAAAGGCCGCAGAGTTCCAGCCCAAAAAACGAGTGGATTTTGCTGTGTGAAGGGCAAGAACATGATGGGGGCTGACTCACCTGCATTAGAGGTTGACTCACCAGAGAAATTCTAGAGATAGCCTGATAATTGATTCCAGTTTTGTTCAGTGGATGCCTGTTAAACAGTCGTGTTAATAATAGAAAATTGAGTAAATGTCTTCAGGATCTCTGTTTCACTGAGTGGAGCATCATTCACTGGACAGTAAGGTCCTTAATTAAGGTGGTTAGAACCATTTAATGGGATGTTTTGTATTTAACCAATGGGCAAAATTGAGACTGGGAAAGAATCTTAGGAGGACCTTCAGACCAGAGTTTGAAAAACAAACCTTCCAATTCCAATGTTCTGATCTATGGATTTGGGGTAGATAATATTAATAATAGGATTGCTACTATCTGCAGGATACAGTATGTCATCAAAATGCCGAAAGCAATGCTTATGCTGTTGCAAATAAAAAGCTTCACTCTTTTTATTTATTTGTTTATATCCTGCCTTTATTATCTTTATAAGCAACTCAAGGCAGCGAACATATCTAATAAGTATAATTATAATAAATATGCACTATGATAAACAATTATAATATAAATTACTATGATAGCATATGGGAGATCACAGTTGCATACAAAATGGGTGTTGGTACTTACCTGATATGCCCTTTCTCGTCGAGCTGCGTAGAGCATCCAGAGTGGGAGGTGCTCCAGTCTCCACTCTTACAGGCTGAGCTATAATTGAGGAACGCTCCTCCTCCTCCTCCACGTGACACTTCCTTAGCGATCCCCAGTTTTACGAAGATGAGAAGACAAACACTATTATCTCCTCTAAACTATTTTAGCAGCTCACAACTACTTAACTGACTGAATCATTGGCCGAAACAGGACTCCCCACCAGACGGACAATTTAGGGTGGGGCTGGATGCTCTACGCAGCTCGACGAGAAAGGGTGTATCAGGTAAGTACCAACGTCCATTCTCCATAGAGCTGCTGCGAGCATCCAGAGTGGGACATACCAAAGCATGGCCTGTCCTATGGGAGGGACTCCGTCTGGGTTGGAATATCCTCTGGCTCTCTTACCACTTGCTAAAGGACTCACCTGCCAAAGGATGCTTCTGCTGAAGCAACAAAACACATTGATTTAACAATGACGAATAAGGGGTGACGGAGACGCCCAGGTGGTTGCTTGGCGGATATCATGTATCGAAGCCTGGGTAGCCCAGGCTGCCAAGGTATCCGCACTCCCTGTAGAATGTGCGATTATTCCACTGGGAACAGGAAGCGCCTGAGTTAGATAGGCCTTGGAGATTGTCGCTCTGATCCAAGTGCCTACAGTAGACGGGGATACTTTGAAACCCAGCTTCTTTCATTGGAACGACAGGAAAAATGCTTCTGACTTCCTGAGAGGCCGAGTGCAATTGATATAAATATGTAACACACATTTGACATTGATGGAATGCCACTGCCTTTCCCTGTCTGGAGAAGGCCTGGGGCAAAGGTTAGGAAGAATAAATTCCTGTGATTTACGAAAGGCTGAGTTAACCTTGGGTAGGAGAAAGGGTCTGGTCGCAGGACCACCCGATCAGCATGGAAAAACACAGAAATTCTTTCTAATGGACAGAGCTTCTATTTCAGATATCCGTCGTGCAGATGAAACTGGTATGAGAGGCACTACGTTGAACGTAGAGAATTGAAGTGATGCCTCTCTTAAGGGTTCGAAAGGTGGTTTAGACAGTGCCATGAGAACCCTGATAAAATCCCCAGTTGGATATCTGTGTATCACTGGAGGATGCAAATTGGTGGCTCCTCTATGGGATGCCCGGATACGAGAGTGGTGTGAAAATGGTTCATAGGATCACCAGAAATGACCATTGATCAGTCTGCCATCTGCCTTTGCAAGGTATTGAGGGAGAGGCCCTTGTCCAGTCCTTCTTGCCAGAAGGTCAAATTTGAGCAGCCGCTGTGGGTAGCGGATTGATGCGTGATTTGTGGCACCATTTACAAACAATGATCCGAGTAATGTATATGTCTGGGTAGCTGAGACCATCTCGCTGCCGAGATGGTCTCAATGACCTGATTGGAAAAAAAACAACCCTCCCTTCTTAGCCGGTCCTGCTCGACCTCCAGACGGCTACCTGAAGCCATTGAGGATTTGGATGCTGAAGAGGTCCCTGGGATAGCGAGATCCTGCCCGGTGGGATCCTTCAGGGAGGGGCCACTGAAAGGTTACAAAGGTCTACAAAACCACGGTCTCCTGGGACAGTACGGGGTAACCAGGAGGAGTTCCGCCCTCTCGTGGATCAGCTTTAGGATCACTTTGGGGATCAACGGTAGTGGGGAAAAGCATATAAGAGCCCAGTGGGCCATCCCAAAGAGGATGACTCAGCTTGAAAGATTTGTGCAGGAGGGGAGAAAGAGGTGGATAACATCTGAACTGGGACAACTGGGTAGTATAACCAAATAAAAGTACCCCAGGATTAAGGTAACATGGAATTTTTAAGAAAAGAAAAGTGAGCTGCAAAATTACAAAGGGTCAGAGAGAGAGAAAAAAGGAAAATATTTTTAACAGATAAATGGGGCTTCAAACCGGGAAAGGAAGAAGCTGGAATTAAAGATTTAATGAAATTGGACTAAATAATTTGGGAATAATCAAGTATAAAATTAAAGCTGGACTTAATATTGCCAAAGAATAATAATAATAAAGTTTATAAATTGGAGACTGGATTGTCTTGGAATATTGAGGTTCAAAAAACCTTAAATAAAAATATAGGGGAAAAAAAGTAAAGACTTCGTATAATGGAGAGTGTCACCTTTTGATAAAAATTTAGTTCAAATAAAAAGGAAAGCATTTTGTTTTTGAATGAACTGGTATAAAATTACAGAAATATTGAAACAAAGTAAGAATTTTAGAAAGTGAAAGCAGAACCAGAATAAAGGAAAAAGCAAGGAAGGAAAGATTGTTTGTGGGACTGACTGATGTTTTTGGTATGAACCCTGAACTGGAATAGCTGAGAACTTTAAAAAATTGAAAGAAGAAAAAAGGAAAGTAAAAGTGGTGGGGTTTTTTGTGGACTTTGAGGATTATAAAATATAAGAATGATATATCTCTTTGGGACTTAAAAATGGAACTTAAAAATATGAGAGAATTACTACAGGAAAGAGGCGAATCACTTTGCTCTGTGCTAGAAAAAATGGAAATGGCGATTGAAGAACAAGAAGAAAGATTCTCAGAGGAGCAGGAATTGACTCAAGGAGAAGACATTTTGAAAGGACAATTAACACAAAGAACGTTACAAAGAAGTGGGGAAAGAAGGAAGGTTAAAAAGTTGAATTTTAAGAAAGCAATTAAAACAGGGAATAATTGCGAAGTTCGAAAAGGCAGGAAGATTCAGCAGAAAAGGGAAAGGGAAGATATTAAGAAGGAGATAAATTGGAATGAGAAAAGTCATGGGGGAAAAGGAGGGAGGAGAAACAGTAGTAAAATGTTGAAAGGAAATTGTTTTTTAACAATTAAAAGAAGGAATACTTGTGAAGTCAGGAAATGTAGAAAGAATGAGAAAAGACATGGGGAAGAGAGTGGGAGGAGACTCGGGTTCGCTCCCTGGACAATGCACCAGAGAAGCAGTAAGAAACAGGCATGTGACAGAAAGAACCACAGAACTAGTAAAATGTTGAAAAGAAATTGGCTTTTCAGAGATAATGGTTGATGAATTAAAAGGAGGATTCTGCAGGGTGACAAGGGGTAATAAGAATATTTCTGCAATTAAAAATATTTAGAGATATTGATAACTCTTATTAAAGGGGGGGGAAATATGCTGTGGAATCCAATTGAGAAGATGTAATGACGAATGGTTTATTGGGAATTAAGATGAGGGAATAAAGGTATATTCTAACCATTAAGGTGTCACACTCAAAATAGTAAAAGAGGGGAAACTTATACTTGTTCTTTTTTCTTTTTGTGTGGGTGTGTTAAGATCTGTATCAATTTAGAACTTATTAAATGTATATAATGGAAAGGGAATGTGACAGACTAAAGAACCAGCTAAATTAATAAGTTTAATATAAATTATTAAAAGCAAGGAGAGACATTGGTAACTTCATTATTACCACTATTAGGCAAATATATATTGTTTATTTGTATTTTTAAAATAAATATTAAGGATTATATTTGAAATAATCGAATTTAGAATTAAACCTCATTAGTATTTATTAGGTAAATACATATTGTTTATGTTTAAAAATAAATACTAAAGGATTATATTTGAAATAATTGAAATGAAATAAAATTGATTGAAATTAAGGAAAGAGGCTAGAATTAATGTGTTTGTTTCTCTCCCTACTGAAAATTTGGAATGGAAAAGATAATAATAGAATTAAGTATGCATATATCAATGTAAAATTTCTGTCATATTTGTATGTAAAGATGATGACCCGGAAATATGTTGTCCACCAAAAAGAGATTTTTGTTTTTAATGTGAAAACTGAATAAAGTTTGTTTAAAAAAAAAAAGAGCCTAGTGGGCCAGTGTAGGGCATTGTGATTCACTGCCCCTTGGAGGGTACCTGGAGAAGAATCTTGGTACCTGAGCGTTGAGCGGAAACACGAATAGGCCCACTAGGGGAAGGCCTAACATCGCCGAGGCCTCCTCTGCATTATTATTTTGAACAGGGAGGGACAAAGGCGCCATCCTGCCTAGTCTAAGGTGGCCCTGCTCAACCAGTTTGCCCAAACGTTGAGACTCCCGATATGTGATCTGCCCTGACAGACAATAGGTTGGTCTCTGCCCAGCGACAGAGATGCTCAGCCTCCTTCATGAAACGGATGTCATGACTGCTCCCCTTGTCAGTTGATATGCGCCTTGGTCGTAATGTTGTCTGTCAGGACCAGTACGAGGCGCCCGCATACTTAAGGAAGGAAAGTGCGTAGGGCTGGGTATACTGTGCGAAACCTCCGCCAGTTTATACTGCACCTTTGCTCGGTTGCTGACCAGGTGCCCCAGCAGAGAGCGAGTGGATATGGGTCCCCCATCTGTGTAGGCTGGCGTCTGACATGAGGGTAACCCCTTGGGGGCTCCTGGGGAGATGCCCTTGTTGCTTGCGGGTCTGGTCTGCCAAAAAAGCGATGCTAGAACCCTTGAGGAACCTTCGCCCTGGCTCCTGAATTGCTCCTTCCGGAGCAATGATAAAGTAACAGGAACCACTATATAGATCTGGAATGGAGTCGGTCCCAGGGAACAATGGATATGCATGAGACCAATTTGCCAAGTAATTTTGATAAGAACAGTAATGGCGTCTTTTTTGTTCGCCTAATGTTTCTGACCGATTGTTGGATACTGAGAAATTCTTCAGGGGAAAGGAAGACCGTCCCTTCAACTGAGTCAATCACTGCCCCTAAGTGAGCTATTCGAGTGGGGGGGTAAGTTGACTCTACTCCCAATGTACCAGAAGATCATGTGCCTGAAGAACCTAGAGGATGGATCTAGTGTCCCCTTCGGCGTGGCATTTGGTAGGAGAGAGGATGAGGATATCATCCAGATAACAGAGACTGCGGATGGGGAAGTCTCTGAGGTGAGCTGATAGGACTGCCAGAACCTTGGTAAAGATCCTCGAGGCCGAGGCTAGGCCAAAGGGAAGGGCCACGTACTGAAAAGATTGACCAGTGTAGCCAAGTCTCAGAAATTTGAAAAATGAGGGATGAATGGGAATGTGAAGTTATGCTTCTGAGAGGTCAAAGGAGGTGAGCCAGTCTGCAGGATGGACTGAAGTGTAAGCATCTTGAACTTATGAAGGGCTACATTAAGCCTCATCAAACTAGGGTGGGCCTCCAGCCTCTGGAGTGTTTAGGAGCTAGACAAAGGTGGGAGTAGAACCCCCTTCCTCGGTGCAGGGATGGTACGGGCTGTATGGCTTCGATTTTGGTGAAGTGTTGGTAGTGGCTTCTATGAGAACACACTTGGTGCAGCCTCTGGAAGGAGGGGAAACCATGAAATGCTCCGGAGAGGGGGACTGAAACTCAAGGGAGAGGCCAAGTTTAACAGTGTCACTAACCCAAATATAAGAAGTGGATGATCCCCATTGGTCGGCAAATTATGTGAGTTGACCGCCAATGAGGTAGGAGGCTGTAAGCCTTATCTAGGGCGCCGGGACGATCTACTTCCTGCGTCCCGGCAGGGTCTCCCATAGTTGACCCCCCTCCTGTTCCTGACACCCGTGTCGCTCCGGTCCTGAAAGGCCGTCCGAAAGAGCGGGGTTCTCTGAAATATGGGGAAGAAGGGAGCCTGATAGGAGATACAAAAGGATCCCCTTCGAAAGGGTTGGGACACTCTGGACTCCTGTCTATGAAAGGATGGGAAAATTTCTTTTTACTTAGCCACTCCATGAACAATGGTTCCGAGGCCAGACCAAAAACCTTTGCCTCCCGAGATGGGAGCAGAAGCCAATTCAGATTTAGTCTTAAAGTCTGCCTACCAGTGTTTAAGCTAAAGCAGCTGCTGGGCTATAACGTGAGAGGAGATAGCCCAGGAGGAAATTTCGTGGAGTGGGAGGTAGCGTTGGCTGCAAATTCCGCTGCGGTCATAAGCGTGGCAATGTCCTGGCCCACCCTGGTGTTAGAGGGAGGAACATGCTGCTTCAGCTGACGGAGCCATCTAATAGAGGATCGAGTGAAAGGGATGCGGCCGTGGCTGATCGAATGGCCCAAGCATCGGATTGATGCGCCCGACGTAACGCCGTCTGGGCTCGCTTGTCCTCTGGCTTTAGGGCTGCCATAGCATCAGTTGGAGTAGAGGACGATGTTAGCCTCACTATGGGGTCATCCACCTCTGGGGTGTCTAGCAAGGAAGCGAAATCCGCATCGAGATTAAAAAAATCTCTTGTCCTGACTGGAGGAAGCGGAATGGGGCCCTGATGAGGTCAACTGTTTTGCTACTAAGCCGGAGAAAATGAGTGGAGTAGGAATGACCTTGGTCTCCACGACCAGCTGCTTGAAAATAGGATCCTCTGGGTCTCCAGAGGCTGCTGGGGAGGTACTAGAGGGTAACTAGGACATCAGGCTTGAAGTATTGTTTGCCTTGATTAGCAAGGACTTGAACAATGGGGTTCAAACAGGCCTATGAATGCGGGCTGGTCAAGGGTGATACCCTTCTCTGACATTTCTCCTTCCATCGGATCCATCTCCAACGGGAGTTCAGAGTGCTGTAAGGACCCCCTATCCGATCCTTCCGCTTCCCTGAAGGGCACGAGACCCATTTCCTCTTCCTCCAACCCTTCTGGAAAGGGGATCTCCCTTTGGGGAAGTACCTGACCATGGAGAGGTTCCGGTTTGATGAGGGATCTGCCAGAAACTGATCCAACATCAGGAGCCATTGCTTGAGGACCTGACTTGGTCATCTGTTGGATAGCCTCCACGATCCCTTGGCGGATGGCCAGCTGCCTCCATTCTCTAATGCTGTCTGGAATAAGGACCGCAAATGGTTCCTCTGGTCGCAAGCCAGCAGCGGTCGTGAATGTAGCCTCAGTGTCCGGGAGACCTGGAGGCTCTGAGTAGGAGAACTGTGCCTGGAAGGAGAAAGTTGTTCTAGCAGAGGGGTGGGTTGTGTAGAAGCAGAAGGGATGGGAAATTTAGGAATTGGGGTTACCAATTGAGAGCCCCTTGAACGTTTACCAACTCCTCCAAAGCCTTGTGGCGCCTTAAGGTGTCCCTCTGAGAAGCTTTGGATGAGTCCTTGTCCCGTTTGCGTAAATGGTGCGCCTTTGACCTAACCTTCAAGGAAGGTCCTCTAGGATTGTTCTCTGCCATAATTCCCAAAAGGGAATAAAGAGTGATATTAAACAAAAGGGCGGTTGGCACGCCTGGGAGTTCAACCTACAATGCAGGCCGGCTGTTCTATAGTTGGGCCGCGTCCCCCTTTTGGAAGAAATTTTTTTTTGTTGTAATGTAAATTATTTATAATCTTTATTTTATTTTATATTATTATTATTATTATTATTATTATTATTATTATTATTATTATTATTATTATTATTGTTGTTGTTGTTGTTGTTGTTGTTGTTGTTTTGTTGTTGTTGTTATTGTTATTATTATTATTATTATTATTATTTGAGGGAGGAACCCAGAAAAAGGTGCCAATTGAAATAAAAAAAACTTAATAATAATAATTTCCTCTATTTTTCTTTTATTTATTGTTTTTTGAAAAAGGTAACAAAAAAACTAAGGGTTATTTCTGATTATCCAATGGACTAAATGAACGCTGAGGCCAGGAAAAAACAACAACAAAGTCAAAAAAACAAAAGGCCTTCTGAGGCAGCCTCCCAAACAAAATGGGAAGTTGGTGCCTTTGCCTCTGAGTGGGCTGCGGAAATTTAGCCAACAAAAACTAGCAAGGGGGGCAACTGGGCACAGAACCACACTACCCTCTGCATTAACTAGGCTCCACACGGCCTGTCGGTCCCGCTATGGGTCTTCAGAATCTTCACAGCAAGATCATGAAAAAAAGGCAAACAACAAAATGGCGGCCGGCCACGAGGTGCACCCAAAATGGCTGCCGGTGCCAGCGCGAAGACTCAGAGACAACACAAGCCCCTCAACAACAACAAAAATTAGCCTGACTGCAGGCGAAACAAGGGACTGTGGAGAAGAAAGCTTGCCTTCTTCCAAAGGCATTTGTGGGGGGAAGGCGCAACGTAGCGCAATGGAGAGCGTGAACAGAAGCCGCTGCTTAAAGGCAGAACGGCTTAAAAGCGGCAGAGGAGAAAGGAGGGGGGTTGGGGGGAGCGAAAGGCTCTAAAACCCCCATATCTCCCCCCTGAGGGGTGAAAAAAACGCTCCTTTAGCTAAATTTAGGACAAACCAAATGCGCAGGGATCAAGGAGGAAAAAGAGAGATCAAAGCTGAGAATTGGAGAGAGAAACACCTGGATCGGCCATGGAGAAACTATTAGAGCTGCCTGTCTCTGCGAGGCTGAGCTAAAACTGGGGATCGCTACGGAGGTGTCACATGGAGGAGGAGGAATGTTCCTCAATTATAGCTCAGCCTGTAAGAGCGGAGACTGGAGCACCTCCCACTCTGGATGCTCGCAGTAGCTCTATGAAGAAGAGACAAAGCTTGCATTCTATGGATACAGTGTTGTTTTTATCATTAAGTCCTTGCCTTACCATGGATGCAGCAGCTGTTTTAGAATATAGATTGTCCTTGACTTATAACCACAGTTGGGAGTGGAATTTCTTACGTTATGATCGTGAGTTGAGACCGATCCAATTTCACGACAATTTTTATAATAAGTAAATTATGTGGTTAAATGAATTCAGCTTCCTCAATGGTGGTTGGTTTGTTTTTGCTGGAAATAGGTAAAAAAAAAGGTTACACATTGTGCTCATGGGACTGATTGTAAATATGAACTGGTTGCCAAGCATCCAAACTGCAACCGTAGTTGTAAGTACACAAGTACAACAGTTTTTTCAAAAACCTTGTAACTTTGAACAGGTGCTAAAGAAATGGTTGTAAATTGAGGACTATCTATACAGGGAACCACTTCCAAAGATGGGATCCAGCTGCTGCTGAACTTTAACCTCTAAAAGTTCCTGCCAGCCTAGCCAGTCTTGGAAAAAGCTGGGTCTTGTAGTTCAGCCATATTGAAAGAAAACATAAATTCATCTTGCTGATTTGAATCAATCAGGGTAATTAGATTTTAAAACATGGACTAGAAATTGCATGGTTTACAACTCTTGTAGTGAAATTACAGTGCAAGGTTGGGATGGTAAGGATATAAACACTGAAGAACCTTTGAAACTATGTGGGGGGGAAAGCCATTTTCTGATTTGTTGGGAAATTTGGGGAGTCATTAAATATATATTCAATTTCCAGTAACCTCCTCCCTGCTTTAAATCTAGTCTGTTGTTTTAGGAACATAGATAATTGGTGCAGCTATCATGAATGGTATATTTCTTCAGTGCAAAAGTAGAATTTAAAAGTAGAATTATCTGACAATAATTAATGCTTACTGATTGATTTTATTTTAAAATGTTTTTTTTTTAAGTTTCTTTTGTCACCCCCTGTTCTGTCTTTGTCTCAAAAAAGTCCTTTGAAGCCGAATCGAGAGCAGATCTACTAACAGATGTCCCCCACAGCAGATCTGGCTTCGTTTTGGGATGAAATTGGCAGAAATTTCACTCTGTTGTCGTTTTCATTAGGGGCAGAAATACATTTGCAATGCAAATTTGGGCTGCACCACTTTGGTTACACAGCAACTGTTGAGGATTGGATTTTTTTAGACAATTTTTTTTCACCCCATAAGTTAAGACAGGTAGCCCTCAACTTATGACCATATGGTTAGTGACCGTTTGAAGTTACAATAGTACTAAAAAATGGGATTTATGATTGGTGCTTGCACTTAACATATGTTGTAGTATCCCCAAAATCACGTGATCAAAATTTAGGTGCTTGGCAATGTCGTGTAAATAGATAGAATTCTTTATTGGCCAAATGTGATTGGGCACAAAGGAATTTATCTTAGTGCAAATGCTCTCAGTGTACATAAAAAGAAAAGATACATTCATCAAGAGTCAAGAATCATCAGGGACAACACTTAATAATAGTCATAGGGTACAAATAAGGAATCAAGTCATACTAGGAAACAGTCAATATAAATTGTAAGGATACAAGCGACAAAGTTACAGTTATAACGTCACAAGTGGGAGGGGATGGGTGATAAGGAGTGATGAGAAGATTAATGGTGATAGTAGTCCAGACTTTGTAAATAGTTGGATAGTTTTGAGGGAATAATTTGTTTAGGAGAGTGATGGAGTTTGGGAAAAAACTGTTCTTGTGTCTAGTTGCTCTGATGTGCAGTGCTCTATAGCATCGTTTTGAGGGAAGGAGTTGAAACAGTTTATGTCTGGGATGTGAGGGGTCTGTAAATATTTTCATAGCCCTCTTTTTGACTTGTGCAGTATACAGGTCCTCCATGGAAGGTGTTCTGTCCTTAATTAGCATTCTTGAGATCCCCGCGCTTTGATTGGCCAAAGCGCGGGGCTCTCTGATTGGTCAGGCGAGCCGCGTGATTGGCTCGCTGAGAATCTCCCGCGATTGGTCCATTCAAATCGTGGGAGATTCAAAGCAGTGCCATTGGCCTCGGCCGCCGCGGCTAAAGGAATAAAAGCCGCGGGCTTTTTCCTTTACGCCAGTTCGGTTCCAACTTTAAATAAAAGAGCATGATTTGAAGTCACCGACTCCTGGCATCATTTCGCGGACACAACACTGGCGACGAGGATGGGATCCAGACCCTGAACCGAACCACGTGTCCAACGGAAGCCAGACGAACCACCATGATGGCGAAAATCACACCCTCCGCACCCTTCAACCCCGCCACCGAGGACTGAAAATCGTACTCCGACCGATTCCGCATGTTCCTCGAGTACAGCGACCTGAAGGACGCCACCGGCCCCATGAAGCGCGCCGTCTTCCTGACCCACTGCGGGACCGAGGTCTTCAAGATGGCCAAGGTGCTTGCCAAACCCGCCGATGCGACCGTGATGGACTGGGACATCCTCAAGCCAATACTTCGGCGGCACTACGCTCCAGAGGTACCCATCCTGATCCGACGCAACAAATTCTACCATCGGGACCAACGGTCGGGTGAGAGCTTCAGCGACTTCGTCGCCGAGCTGCGGCGCCTAGGGGGGCTCTGCGAATTCGACAACCTGAACGACGCCCTGCGAGACCGAATCGTGCTCGGTTTGTGGGACCCGTCCTCCAGAGCCGGCTGATGGCCAAGGCAACATCAGCCTAGCAGACACCCTCGCCGCAGCCGCCGAAGCAACCCGAACTTCCGCCGATCACATGCGCAAACCGAACACTGGGGACCGCAGCGGAAACAACAACCCGGCGAGGTCGACCGAGGCCCAACCCGAGACAACCACCCACCAGGGCGACTTCCACTCGGCATCGGGCACTTCAGATGATGAGGAGGACATCCATCGCCTCCAGGCTGCGACTCACGGAACCGGCGGGGTCGTAAGTCAAGGACCAACTGTGCCAGTTGCGGCGGCGACCACCCCAGATCAGAATGCCGGTTTTTCGAATCGATCTGCCAGCATTGCGACAAGAAGGGACACATCGCCCGTGTCTGCCGCCTAAAGAAGAATCGCAGCCCGGCACGATGGGATCAGAGCGACTGAAGGAGAGAGAGCACACCACCCCGGACCAGAGATCGCCCCTCGGACAGCAGATGGGACCGGAGCGGACGATCCCTGCGAGGCGGCGATAACCGGCGAAGAGAGGAGACCCATCAGACTATCACCATCGGCCACGCCATAACCAATGACGCCCGGAAGGTCCACGTGGAGGTAAGCATCGAGGGCCAGCCATGCAAAATGGAGGTGGACTCCGGGTCCTACCTCTCCATGATAGCATGGCATGAAATAAAGCGCTTGGTGCCTACCCTCCAAAGGAGGAACCTAGACAGCCAGAGACTCATTGTAAGGGACTACCAGGGAAACCGCATCCCGGTAGTCGGAACCAAACACTTCAACATCACATATAAAGGGCACACCGAAAGACTTCCCCTGACAATCGTCGACCACGACCGCCCAAGCCTACTGGGACTGCAATGGTTTGCCCCGCTCGGCATCGCAGTCACGGGAGTCGACCACGTCACCGATGACAGCTGGGAGCAGCAACTGGCCCGGGAATTCCAAGAGGTCTTCGACGGAAACTTAGGCAAGTACCGAGGGCCCCTTATATCTTTCAACCTAGACCCAAACATCCCCCCAAAACGCCTGAAACCAAGGCGGGTGCCATTCGCACTTAAACCCAAGATAGACGAGCAAATTGACAAGCTCGTCAAGCAAGGGGTCCTACAGCCCATAGACCACGCCCGGTAGGAGACCCCCATAGTCACCCCGATCAAGCCTGATGGGTCGGTGAGGATCTGTGGGGACTATAAGGCCACGCTAAATGGCGCGCTACAACAATGCGCCTACCCCGTCCCAGTAGTGCAACACCTACTGCACTCACTGGGAGGGGGCAAGGTTTTCGCCAAGCTCGACCTCACCCAGTCATACCAACAGTTGCCAGTCAACGAGCAAACAGCAGAAGCGCAAACCATAGTCACCCACCGGGGGGCATTTAAATGCAACCGACTCCAATTCGGAGTCAGCGTGGCACCGGGAATATTCCAAAGCCTAATGGAAAGACTACTGCAAGGCATCAAGGGGGTGGTACCTTACTTCGACGACGTCCTAGTGTCGGCAGCCAACCAAGCCGAACTAGAGGGTCGCCTAAGGGAGGTCCTAACCAAATTTAAAGAGACCGGACTAAAAGTCAAGAGGGAGAAATGCCAGCTATGCACGGAACGGGTAGAATTCCTAGGATACCTCCTAGACCGTCAGGGCATTCACCCCACAAACCAAAAAATCAAGGCCATCAAAGAAGCCCCCACACCCAAGTCGAAGACGGAACTACAGGCATTCCTGGGGCTACTTAACTTTTACAATGTTTTCATGCCCCAAAAGGCGACGGCGGTGGAGCCCTTACATAGGCTCCTGGACAAGGCGGCGACCTGGACTTGGGGGAAAGGCGAGCAAGCCGCCTTCCAAAGAACAAAGGACCTCCTCACTTCGGACGCCGTCCTTATACAATATAACGAGACCCTACCTCTGGCCGTCACATGCCGACGCATCACCCTTCGGCGTCGGCGCTGTCCTCAGCCATACCCTCCCCGACGGAAAAGAAGCGCCCATCGCGTTCTTTTCAAGGACCCTCACCAAACTGGAGCGGAACTATAGCCAGCTGGACAAAGAGGCTCTGGCTATCGTTGCCGCCGTAAAAAGATTCCACAAGTATCTCTACGGCCGGACATTCACCATCATAACCGACCACAAGCCGCTGCTGGGAATCCTTGCAGGAAACCGGGCCACCCCGAACATTCTGTCTCCCCGAATGACAAGGTGGTCCGAGTTCCTGGCAGCCTACAACTACGGACTCATACACAGACCGGGTAAGACGATCTCCCATGCAGACGCCTTAAGCCGCTCGCCACTACCACAACCTGACACCGACCCAGCACTCATGACGACCACCATCTCTATAGAGACTCTACCCAACCTGCCCATAACCACGTCAGACATTGCCCGAGAGACTAATAAAGACAAACGTCTGGCGCGGGTGTTGCATTGGGTAGAGAAAGGGTGGCCGGAAAGGGACAACGACGAGTCCGTCAAAACATTCCGAAACCGCCAAACGGAACTCTCGTTATTAAAAGGGTGCATACTATGGGGGGATAGGGAGGTCATTCCAGAAAAGCTACAAGGGAAGGTTCTGGAACTGCTACATGAGGGGCACCCTGGCATCGTTAGGACTAAAGCCCTGGCCAGAAGTTACGCTTGGTGGCCAGGGATGGACAAACAAATTGAGGCCTGGCTAGCAAGGTGCCAACGATGCCAGGAAACTAGGCCAAGCCTACCCACAGTACCCATCCTAGAGTGGGAAACCCCAAGGGGACCTTGGTCTAGGATTCACATAGACTTCGCCGGGCCCACAAAAGGACACACCTTCCTCATAACAGTTGACGCTTACTCCAACTGGCTGGAGGTAAGCAACATGAAGACGACAACCACGGAGGCCGTGATCAAGGAACTCTGCAAACTCTTTGCAACACACGGCCTCCCAGATGTCGTCATTTCCGACAACGGGCCCCAATTCACCTGGCTGGAATTCGAAAAATTCCTAGCAGAAAGGGGCATCCGCCACGCGCTGACAGCACCGGTGCACCCGGCAGCAAACGGTAGGGCAGATCGGATGGTCCAATTCACCAAGAAGACCATCCGGAAAATAGACCACGGGGAGATCCAGGAGAAAATAAACAAACTACTCTTCACCCAACACATAACCCCAAATACCACAACGAATAAGAGCCCAGCCGAACTATTAATGGGCAGGAAACTGAGGTCCCCACTTGACAGGTTACACCCCACGTATAACCCGGAGAAGCCCCCAGACTCAAACAGCAAACACCGAACCTTCGCACCCGGCGACCCCATATACGCAAGAAACCTGACGGGAGACCCACTATGGATACCGGCCGTCATCACACAAATAACAGGCCCACACTCGTACCGGCTACAAACAGCAGACGGACGAGCGTGGAAACGCCACATTGACCAACTAAGGTCGAGGACTACCAACCAAGAGACCACCGACACTCTCTGATTGGTCAGGCGAGCCGCGCCGATTGGCTCGCTGAGAATCTCCCGTGATTGGTCCATTCGAATCGCGGGAGATTCAAAGTGGTGTCATTGGCTGCGGCCGCCGTGGCTAAAGGAATAAAAGCCGCGGGCTTTTTCCTTTATGCCAGTTCGGTTCCAACTTTAAATAAAAGAGCATGATTTGAAGTCACCGACTCCTGGCATCATTTCGCGGACACAACACAAGGCAGGTTGGTAGTAATTTTTTTTGTATCCAGGGTCACATTATTGCCATTTACGATCTTCTCAGGTGGCTTCTGATAAGCAAAGCCAATGCAGGATGCCAGATTTGCTTAGTGACCACAAGATTCACTTAACAACTGCATTGATTTGCTTAACAGTCATGGCAGGAAAATAAAGTTGAGTATGACTGATTTTAACAACTACCTCCCTTAGGAACAGAAATTCTAGTCCCAAATTGCGGCCGTAAATCAACAATTATCTATTAGAAACATGGGGCAGGAAGAGTAGCGATTCATGAGAATCTTGCATTTTTATATTATATTCATTATTCTTAAAAAAATATTTCACTGGGTGGTATTTTTACTTCCCTTGCCAATTTTTCAATTTCTCATTTTTAAAAAAGAGGTCCATTAAAAAAAAAGGATAGGAGCAGAAAAAACAGTTCTATCTTTAAATTATTCTACCAAGTTCAATAGGAAGTTGGAGATCTGCATGGAAGTGAGAGGGTTGACTCTCAGAATTTCACTCCCATTGTATTTTTGCAACTGTATCTAGAGCCAAAATTTTGTTTGGGACAATCGTCAATCAAGTAGGCATCTAAAACAGTATTTCCTAACCATGACAACTTTTAGCAAGTGTGGATGTCAACTCCCAGAATTCCCCAGCCAGTATGAATTCTGGGAGTTGAACACCAAACCGTTTAAAATTGTCAAGTTTGGGGCACACTGAACAAGAAAAAATGTTTTGCAATCAACTTTATCCTGTAAAAAGTAGAATTAATTGGCTCAGTGGCTAAGGCACTCAGCTTGTTGATCAGAAAGGTGGGCAGTTTGGTGGTTCAAATCCCTAGCACTGCGTAAAGGAGTGAGCTCCCCTTACTTGGCCCAGCTTCTGCCAATCTGGCAGTTTGAAAGCATGTAAAAATGCAAGTAGAAAAATAGGGACCCTTTTGGTGGGAAGGTAACAGCGTTTTGTGCACCTTCGATGTTTAGTCATGCCGGCCACATGACCACAGAGACGTCTTCGGACAGTACTGGCTCTTCAGCTTTGTAATGGAGATGAGCACCGCCCCCTAGAGCCAGAAACAACTAGCACGTATGTGCAAGGGGGAACTTTACCTTCACCTTTAAGGTGCTTTTATTAATCCATGCCTTTAGCTCTCAGAAGGAAGGTCAGATGATGCCTTGAAATCCCTCAATTAGGGACCTTGTGTATGTGTTTATGTACATGCACAGCATCGGTCTTTCTTTCTCTTCCTGTGTGCACAATCTGCTGTGTACTCACAAGCACTTCCTATAGCTGCATTAGTATGTATTCTGTATGCATGTATGTTCGTCCCCGTGCAAATCTTGATGCTTGGCAAAACCTGAGATTTCCTTTTCCGCTCTGCTGCTAAAGATGTGACTCACTTGCTGAATTTTCCTGCAGCTGTCCCTGCAAAGTTCTTTCATAATTATTCAGTGTGAATGCTCCCTCAGCAGCCTTCAGAGGCTGAGTGCAAGAGATTTGTCCTTCCTGACCCCATAAAACCACAACAGAGATCTAAACAAAGGCTGATCTAGGCAGTTTCCCAGTTGAAGAGATTTTCAAAATAGTTATCAATGTTGCTTATGCTTGTTGGGGATGAAGGGGCAGGATTTTTTTTTCTTTCCTCCCCTTAAAAAAATATTTTTCTGCACTTTTTATATTCTTTAAACTGTACAGGTAATCTTCGACTTACAACCAAAATTGAACTCAACATTTCCGTTGCTAAGCAAGTCAATTGTTAAGTGGTGCTTAAGTGAATCTGGCTATCCTCCCACTGACTTTGCTTGTGATCACGTGACCCCCCAGGCCAGTTGCTAAGCGGCTGAATTTTGATCATGTGACTGCAATGGTCATGTGAAAAACAACCACAAGTCACTTTTTTCAGTGCCATTGTAATCTTCCATGGTCACTAAGCAAACGGTTGTAATTTGAGAATTACCTGTATTTTTTGTATATACTGTAGAGATGCATTGGTTTTTATCTGTATAATATATTCTTCAATAAAATTATTGGACAGGCAGTTTTCCTCATTTTTTCCCCAAAATTTTTTATTTCAAACTACATATAACAACTATACATTAACAGTGTGGCATCAATATATCATACATATATTGCATATATTCATATTAATTCATACTTCTTCAGTATTTATTTTCAACCTGATTCTCTCCAAATGCCTACCACCATATCAGTTAAACATACTTAGTAATTCCATTATTCAATTTTCTCCCTGTTTACATGTTATTTTTTTTTAAATAAAAAATTCTCATTTGGGAAGCAGTGTGGTTCCAGGTTTTACATCTCAATACAAACATGATCATAGTTACCTATTCATTTTATTTGTTTAATTTCATATTATGTCATTCTTATCATTATTAAATATTAAGCTTATCTTATCCAATCCCAATTCATGTTCTCTTATCTTATTTTATAATATTATCTTATTTTTCAATGTTATCTAAAATTCTCATCTTCTTTCTATTATCATTTCTCATATTATTTTTTTCTGTCACATTTGTCATTTTATCAATCCTCATCTGTAAATATAATTGTCCCCTCCAGTTAATAATTCGAGCTAACCACCTTCATTCTTCCTTAATATCAATCTCCCTATCTAGTATAAAAACACAAATATGTATATTTTTCTCAGATTCTGCATTATATTTTCTTTATAAATCATCTATACATTACAAAATGGTACATATTTTCAATATATTCTTATATATCCCAACACATTGCCTTGTGGAATCCCCTTCCTTATCCCTTTTTTCCCCCATCCATTATCTCTCACTCTTTGAACAGTGTCCCTTCTTTTCATCCTTGTTTGTTTCCTGTTCCTCTTTGTTTTCTGGTCCTTTCTTTTAATTCCCCTTTTCCCCATTCTTATTCCCCTCCTTTTCTCATTCCAGTTATTAAACTTTTCTCTCTCCCTCTTTTGATTTTCCTTTTGCACTTCCTTTTTCTGCTTTTTCGTTCTCTCTTTAGCCATATTCTGAACCATTCTCTGTTTTATCATCCCATCAGACCACATATTTTTAATTCTAATTCCTTTTCCCCCCTGCTTAAATAATTGTTGTTCGTTTTGTCCTTCTAAGTTGGCTTCTTCTTTATAAAACTACTCCCCCTCTGGTTTATTATGTTCTTGTGTATGCTGAGTCACCATTTCTAATTTCTGTAGTACATATTTCAAGTTTTATTTTTATCATATCCCTTGTATCTTGCATATCTGATCTTATATCTTGTGAGTCCAGTCTTATATCAACAAGTAGCTCCTCCATTATATCTTCTCCTTTTTTCTTTTTCTTTCCTCTTCCTTAATAGCTGAAATCCTCTTCTTTTGTAGATATATTCAATCCCAGAGTCCAGTATATTGTTTCAGCCAATATCTTTTGAGTTTATTTTCAACAATTCATACTCTTGAGCTTTATTCCGAATCCTCTAATTGGCCTCTCAGCTGTTTCCCAAATTACTGGCAATAGTAAAGTTGCTTTTATTTTCTTTCAAGTTTCAAAATCCAAAGTCTCAAAAAGACCAGACACTCATTTTAAAACATGCCAAAAATTTCCTGTACCATCAGGTGACGCTCTTGAGTCTTTTTCTTTTTAACTTTCTTTGTGGAATATAATATTTTTATTAAGTTCACTAATTTCAATCATTAGCTATTCTTTTCAACATACTCAATTCTAGCATTTAGTTATGCCCTTTAAGTGCCCACAGTTCAATATCTGTCCAGTTTGATTTTTAAACATTTGTTGTGTTAATGTATTTTTCTTTAAATTTCTCCTCCAGATTAGTCCAATAGAATAGTCAAATCCAATTTAAATTCCCATTTTCTTTCTCACTTTCTCTGGTCACTGCTTCCACATACTTTCCTCCAAAATAGCACTTTAATTTAATACTGGGGTACCTTAAAAGTGATGTCCTTTGCCTGGTTCACATTCTGCTCGCTACTTCTCTCTCCAGCACAAAACTTAATTTCACTAAATGTTCTTCGTCTTTGTGGTGGCCATTTTAAGACCACCACTGCAGCTTGTCTTCGGGAGGGATTTTTCTGTCAGGGAGGGGAGTTGCGGCTCCCCTTGACCCTCCAGGCAATTTTCCCCTTCTTCACCACTCCACCATGGTGGCTCCAGTCTCGATCATGACACTCCAGCAAGTGAGCTTGGGTGAAACTGCGCACGATTGTGGATTCCGTACTGACACTGACGAGGAACAAACCGGAAGTCCCTCATTTTTGATCATAGAGTATAAGCATCTTTTAAAATCAGCCTGCCTTTCATGGACTTTGGTCTGTTTTTCCAGAACTTTATTCTGCTACTTTTGAAGAGGTTTCAAAGTCTCAGAGAAGAACACAAGCAGAGCCTGTCAGGTATCATTTTAAAAACATTTGTCAGGATTCCGGAACTTAACCCCATTTAAATCTTTCTATGGTCTTTTAGAATTGCCAGCACCCAGATTAGGACCAATACCATGATATAAAAATGAGGAGGGGTTTCTGTTGTATTGCAGTGGCCACTATCTTGGTTTTTTTGGGCTCTCCTGCAACAGAAAGTTCCACAGTTTAACTAAAAACAATGTTAAAAAAGAATCCTTCAGTGTTCCATATTGCTTTTAATTTCGTTTATTTTAGTTTCATTCTGTCCTGATGGGAAATAGGAAACCTTCTCTCCACAATATCTATGCATGCCCAATTGTAGAGACCTCTACAGATAATCTTCAACTTATGACAGGTTCTTAGCAACTGTTCAAAATGACAACCTGACCGGGAAAGGGGATTCATTGGAACATGTACTTTGAATGTGTTCCTCAAATTGTATGAATTAAACGTTTAATTTGGTCACTAGCCATCTCTGTTTTGGTAGCCTTTCTGGGTTAGCATGCTAATTAAAATGGTTTTAATGAGCAGCTAGTGAACTGCACTCTGTTATTTAAATATGAGTAAGTGTTCATTTGAAGTACTGAAAGAAAATGTAAAGTGCTTTGCAGTATTGAAATCCTGACCACTTATGTTTATCCATCATTAAAAGCAACTGAACACACAGGAATATCTCATATTTTTGCCCATGTAAGAGACAAAAAACTTTCAAAGAGGTTTGTGTCTGTCTTCCAGAGTGATCACTGTGATTTGATTTTCATAGTATTTTTTATAAAATACTGACTTAACGATTCAAACACAAGAAGAATTGCATTAAGCCAAATGCAAGACATCTAAGGAACCAAATCAATGGGCAATGTTGGGCTTCAGGGTTTAGTGATCATGGTCTAGATCAGTGGTTCACAAGAACATTTTGGTGGTCTGCAGAAAAATTATTTGCATTTTTTATATTGCACTAAATCAGGGAAACTATGGCCCCTGGGGAGGAGATGAGATATTCCTGTGTGTTCAGTTGCTTTTAATGATGGATAAACATAAGTGGTCAGGATTTCAATACTGCAAAGCACTTTACATTTACAATTGATTTTTGTGTTGCTGCGGAGAGTCTCCCTCTTTGGGGTCTTTTTGTGCGGGCAGTAGGGGGGCAGAAATTCTAACTTGAGGTCTGCTTCAGCCTCCTGGTGTGGAGCTTTGGCAAAGGCTGGAGGGAAGTGCCACTGGTGACAAAGAGCCGGACGGCCTTGTTCTGACCATCTCAGCCCGCTCAGCTTCCAGGCGCTGGTACCTGGCCTTTCACTCCTGCAGCTCTTCCCTCTGCTTGAAAAGCCTATGCTCATAGTCCTCATTGAGGTGCTTCTGCTGAGCCTCCTTCTCAATCAGATCCAATTAGAACTGAGCCAGCTCTTTTGCCAACTCTTTCTCGTGGTGGTTGCTTAGTTCCAACAACTGTTTCCTGTTGGGACCCTAAGAAGCCCAGGCGGGCAGGCGAGGAGTGGCTGGGATGGGAGAGGTGAGGAGTGGCTGGGATGGGAGAGGTGAGTAGAGGCTGCCCCTCAACATGAGTGACACCAAGTTGGCCATGCCCACCCAGTCACATGATCACCTATCTATGCCCACTCAGCCAGTCATTAGGCAGATCATATTAGTGGTCCACGAGATTTAAAATTATGAATTTAGTGGTCCCTGAAGTCTGAAAGATTGGTGACCCTGATGTTTTCATGGACAACTATGGCTGGCAGCTTCAAAGGGTGAGGGTTAGGGTGAGGAGTAAGGACAGGCCAGATTCCTGTCTTTATAGCCCAGTGCCCTGACTTCTGATTGGCCACTAGTTGAACTGGTTTCCTGCTGGTTTGTGATTGGTTCTTTGGGTCTGATTCTGTTTGGTCATTTTGATGGAATTGGTTTCAAACAGCACCATCAAAACAACCATTGGATAAAATATTCAAAAATCTCTTCTCTAGACCATGTTCGCTAAACCCTGAAGCTCAACACTGCCCAACAAATATTAGATGTAAAAGCCTACATCAGTCTATTAAACCGGATAAAGATAGTCTTCAATTGATGAACAATCACTTACCTAGAGTCCAAAGTTTTGACCTACCTGGAAAATGGGAGTTGCAACCTGATTTTGAAATTCATTCCATTCCACTCAACTCCGTTCCATTCCTTCTTGTTTTGCTTAATGACAGCTGCAAAAAAGATCATAAAATTGGGTTGGTTACATGCAATGATGGGATTCAATTTTTTTTTATTACCGGTTTTGTGGGTGTGGCTTGGTGGGCATGGCAGGGGAAGGATATTGTAAAATCTCCAGTCAGAGGTGGGATTTGCCGGTTCTTCGAACTACTCAAAATTTGCCTCACCGGTTCTCCAGAACTGGTGAGAACCTGTTGAATACCCATCTCTGGTTGCATGACTGTTACATTTTATGATTCTCATATAACTGCAATTGACAGGCTCCATTATGGTTGTATGCTACTGCCTGTAGTCTTCCTCTGTTTATCTGTATCTGTTTCTCTCTTTTATTTTTGCTTGCTGTGTTTTTTCTATTGTGCTTCTTTTGGATTGAAAGATGCCACATTGCCAACTGTGGGCCACAATGGATGCAGCAGTCATCAAATATGGGGAAATCCATGCCATGCTCCATAGATGGGGCTACAATGTCCTCAGTTTTCTCTCCTGGGTTTTAGAATTGGGTTAGGGGGTGGGATTTGTTCCCATAGTCTTATTTGAAGACTTATATTGCAATTCTCATAATGTTTCCTCTAATACTTTGACAGAAATCTGAGCCAGGACCTTTGGGAAATGAATTAAATTTGGATGTAAAGAGATGACTTTGGGAGACAGGAGGAAGAGTTGTAGACCAGACAATGGTCAACTGAGTTTGCAGAAGGAATGGGGCTATGATAAAATTTCAGAAGGGACTCTCTCTAGTTTCTTCAGCTGTAAAGAATTGCAAGATTCTAGTAATGTAACCATAAATAAAATATAAAATAAATAGTTCATCTGTGTGTACTTCCCATACCCAAGAATACAGCTGCGATGGCAAATCTATACCATGCATGCTGGAAATGGCATGCAGAGCCATCTCTCCGGGCACACCAGCCATCCCCTATTGCTCTTCTGTGTTCTGGCAGGTGCATATGAGCTCTGGCCAGTTGGTCTTGCACGCGGGGGAGCACCAGAAACCAGAAGAGCAGCTCCCTGAAGCGCATATGCACGCCGGCCAGCTGGTATTTGCACATGCATGTGTGTTAGAAACCAAAAGACCAGGTGGCCAGCACACATGTGCATGCTGAGAAGCTAAGTTTCCAGTTTCTGGTGCTCCTGCACATGTTTGTCATGGAGCTGTTCTTCTGATTTTCTTTTTTTTTTTAAATTTTTTTTATTGGTTTTTAAAACAAACATAAACAAACAAAACATAAAAACATCAAATCATCTTCCATATATGTACATACAGTGTGCCGGTTGGTTTACAAATTGTTTTGTGCTTCCATTTCATAGTCTTCAATTATAATTACGTTGTATATAATCTCGTATTTTCAATCAATATATTAAATACATTAGTATCATTATTAATCAATCATTTGACTATACTTTTATTCATTAATGTTTTCCAAAATGATCATATTTTACTTAATTTGTTTTATAACAATTCGTATCATCATCCCTGATCTATCCTAGAATCATTTTGTAGATATAATTAGAAAAGAATACTTTATATATTTATTATTTTCTAAAAGTCTACATATTTCATTACTATATTTTATTGTCTAACCATTGATAGAATAGATCCCAAATTTTATAAAATTGTTTATCATCTTGTTCTCTAATTTCAATGTCAATCTACTCATTTCAGCACATTCCAATATTTTCTTAATGATTTCCTCCTGTGATGTTATTTTCTCATTTTTCCAGTTTTTAGCAAATACAATCCTATCTGCTGTTAATACATTTACAATCAGGTATTTCAAGTCTTTACTATATATTCCAGGTAAAATTCCCAATAAGAATATTTCTGGTTTCAAATCTATATGCTTTTTTGTCATTTTTTCCAACCATGTGTGGATCTCCAGTATTTTTTAGCATCTGTAAAAGTCCATCACATATGGTAATATGAGCCAGGTATCTGATGATATTTCCAGCATTTTTCAGATTTATTCTTGAACAAATATTGACAAATATTGATTTGTTCTTAAACATTCTTGCTATTCTTGTCGGGGGAAAGTGCCACTTGTAAAACATCTTATACAAATTTTCTTTATATGCTGTTGACATTGTCACTTTATAATTTTGAGACCACAATTTTTGCGGTTTCTCAAGATCAATCCCATATCCAAAATTCTTCCCCCAAGCAATCATAGTTTCCTTAACTTGTTCTTCTTCTAGTTTAATTTCTAATAAATATCCATATAATTTTTAATCACCTTTTCATCAGTACCTGTCAAAATCTTATCTAAGTCAGTCAGTTTATCATGGAAGCCTTCTGTTTCAGAATCTTTATCATACCTTGAATGTATTTGCGCATATGAAAACCAGTTCATCTTTATACCTTGTTCCTCTAGTTTTTGTATAATTTAAGTTCACTTTTTTCATTAAATATTTCACCATATCAAATTGCTTGTTCCTTTTTGAATATTATAGGATAAGAAAATGCTTCAATAGTCGATAGCCAGACTGGAATTTTCAAATAACATTGTCTTTTAATCTTCTCCCAATTTAACCACAGAGACTCCCATATATAATGTCTTCTAAAGTACCTCTGTGTTTTAGTTCCTTTATACATAAAAAAGCATGCCACCCCAATAGCAAGTCATGTCCTTCTAATGTCAACAATCTAGCATTTCTTAATGTTATCCATTCCTTAACCCACATCAAATTTGTAGCTTGGTAATACAACTCCCAATTAGGCAAACCAAATCCTCCTCTTATTATAGCATCTTGCAAAAGTTTTAACTTTATTCTCGCTTTCTTACCTTGCCATATATATTTCAACACAATTTTATTTAAATCTTCAAAGTAGTCTTTTCCAAGCCTAATTGGAATTGTTTGAAACAAATACAAAACTTCTGGATAATATATTCATCTTGATTGTTGATATTCTCCCTATTAATGACAGTTGTAAATTTTCCCATTTCGCCAAATCTAGCGCTATCTGCTGTTTAAGTTTAATATAATTATTCTCTTTTAGTGTATTGCTGTCAAGTATATCCCCAAGTACTTGATCTTATTTGTGACCTGAATTTTCAATAAGTCTGCCAATTCTTCCTTTTGTCTTGATAGCATATTTTTTGTCAAGATCTTTGTCTTATCTTTATTTACCGTATATACTCGAGTATAAGTTGACCCGAATATAAGCCAAGGCACCTAATTTAACCACAAAAAACTGGGAAAACTTATTGACTCGAGTATAAGTCGAGGGTGGGAAATGCAGCAGCTACTGGTAAATTTCAAAAATAAAAATAGATACCAATAAAAACTTTCACTAGGACAGTTGAGAATAAGTTTGATGTTCACAATTTCCTCTTTGAAAGAGACCAGTAAATAGGGAACAAGAAGATGAAGAAAAAGAAGTGTGTTTTTTTCACACTTTTCACACTGAAGTGAACAAAAATGGCATCAAAGGAACAGGCTTATTCTCAGCCCAAAGGTTTGTTTCTGATTTCTTCCCTGATTTAAGGGAAATTTGGGAAATGATCTCACTATCATGAAAGGTTTGATTGATTCACTAACCCAAAAGATGATGATGATGACAGTGGTAGGCAGGAGTCACTCTCTCCTTTGCAAGAAAAAACCAAGAGCCGTTCTTATGATATCTCTCTCTCTCTCCCCCCCCCAATAAAGTCAAGCCCTTTCCAGCACACGCACGCGATCCGCCCCCGCCCCTTTGCACCTTGCAAATGCAAAACCCCAGGGTTTTTGCATTTGCAAGGTGCAAAGCGGCGGGGGCGGATCGTACGCGCGTGCTGGAAAGGGCTTTACTGTATTACGGGGAGAAAGAGAGAGAGGGAGAGATCATAAGAACGGCTCTTGCTTTTTTCTTGCAAGGGAGAGAGTGACTTCTGCCTCCCACTGTCATCAACATCTTCTTCTTTTGGGTTAGTGAATCAATTAATTTGGGAAATGATCTCACTATCAGAAAACAACGCGAGCTGCCACCACCACCTCCTCCCCCTCCTCCTGAGTGGACTGAAAGCAGCTGGAGCTGAGGAAATGAAGCTGAGTGGAGCGACCTCGGCTCGCGTTGCTTTCTCAGCCTAGAGCTCAGAAAACAATGCAAGCTGCCTCCTCCCCCTCCTCCCCCTCCTCCCGAGTGGACTGAAAGCAGCTGGAGCTGAGGAAATGAGGCTGAGTGGAGCTGAAGCAACCTCGGCTCACGTTGTTTTCTCAGCCTAGAGAAAGGGGAAGGGGGCTCATCTGGACCAAGGGTGAGTCTCCCCCTCAGTTTCCCCTGAAGGATCTTCTGTCGCTTTTGCCTTCTCCCTACATCTTCCCTCTGTTAAAATCCCCCCCCCACACACACACTTATTTTCGGTTGGATAGATTTCATGTCTGAGCATTCTCACATGGTGGTGGGTCTTCCCCCCCAAAAAACAGTTAAAAAAAGAAAAAACAATATATCCTCAAGCAAGAATTTTTCTGCTTCCGATTACCCCCATGCTTAAAAGTTGCAAAGGAAACACGGAAGCAGGGAAGCGGCTGCCCAGCTTCGGAGCTCCACACCATTTTTTTTTCAGAGGGGAATCTGACTCAAGTATAAGCCGAGGGGGGTATTTTCAGCACAAAAAATGTGCTGAAAAACTTGGCTTATACTCGAGTATATACGGTATTTTCAAACCAGCCACCTTTCCATATGTCTCTATCTTTTCTATCAATTTTGATGCTGTTTCTAGTGGGTCTTCTAAGATAAAAACCAGATCATCTGCAAATGCTTGCAACTTAAATTCTTCTTTTTTAATTTTCATCCCTTTTATATTCTTTTCATCTCTAATATTTCTATTTAGCACTTCCAAAACTAACACAAACAATAGAGGTGATAGTGGGCACCCTTGTCTTGTTCCTTTTCTTATATCGATAGATTCTGTCAGTTCTTCCTCTGTCATTACCTTTGCCGTCTGCTTATGATATATAGCTTCTATTACTAGAATAAATTTTCTAGCAAAACCCATCTGTTCCAGCAGTAATAACATGAATCGCCAATTCACATTATCAAATGCCTTCTGTGCGTCTAGAAATATCAAAGCCATTTGTTTTTCAGGATGTGCCTCGTAGTATTCCAAAGTGTCCAAGATTACTCTCATATTGTCTTTGATTTGTCTCTTTGGCAGAAATCCATTTTGGTCAGGATGAATAAAATTATTTAAATATTTTTTAAGTCTTTCTGCCAATATTAAAGAAAATATTTTATAATCTGCGTTTAGTGGGGAAATAGGTCTATAGTTCTTGATTTGTAATGGATCAGCCTCCTCTTTTGGAATAAGTGTGATAAAAGCTTCTGACCATGATTTAGGTATCCTCTTCTTTAACATAACTTCATTCATAACTTCTAGCAATGGAAAATTCAATGATTCTTGTAATGTTTTGTAAAATTCTGCCGGAAGTCCATCTGGGCCTGGTGCCTTTCCATTATTTTGTTTCTTAAGTGCTTCAGTTAACTCCATCATCGTTATATTGCTTTCTAACATAGTTTCAATCTCTTTAGGTATCTGGGGTAAATTAGCATTCTGTAAATACTGTTTAACTCTTTCCTCATCAATATTCTCTTGTGTGTATAGTTTCCCAGAATAATCTTGAATAATTTCCTTCTTCTCTTTACTACCATAGCAAACTTGGCCTTGGTCATCTACTAATTGCAATATTTTCCTTGATTCTTTTTCCTTTCTCAATTTATATGCTAACCATCTACCTGGTTTATTTGCATCTTCAAAATAGTTCTGTTTGGCATCTCTAATTTTTTGTGCTAATTCTTCTTTTTTTATTAGACCCATTTTATGTTTGGTTATATTCATTTTTAGCTTAATGTCCTTTCTCTGTGGCATTTTCTGTAGCTTTCTTTCAAGTCCTTTATACTCATCTTCTAATGCCTTAGAGGCTAATCTTTTCATGGTATTTCTTTTCCTTGTATAGTCTATTATCAAGCCTCTGGCATATGCCTTCATTGTATCCCATACATTCTGGATTGATGTATATTCCGATTTTCGATGCCAAAAATGTTAGCCACTACTGGAATACAGAATAACAGAGATGGAAGGGACTTTGGAGGTCTTCTCATCCAACCTCCTGGTCAGGCAGGAAACCCTATATACTATTTCAGACAAATAGTTGTCCAGTCTCTTTTTAAAAACCTCCAGTGTTGCAGCAACCACAGCTTCTAAAGGCTTCAACTGATTAGTTGTTCTGTCAAGAAATTTCTTCTTAGTTCTAGGCTGGTTTCCTGTTTTGTTCTCTTGTCTATCTTGCAAGACTGATGGGTGATTTTAGAGGTCCAGAAAAAGAACTACTTTAATTATAATTGCAGCTGATTCTGAAGTTGTTCACACTTAATGCATGATAGATCCCTACTGTATATTCAGAATGACATCTCATGGTATAATTTTATTTTCTGTGAAACAGATTGAAGGTTCAGAATCACAGATAACAGAGTCTATGATAGACACACCTAAAGAGGCTGATCTACACCCTAAACTTTCCATGTTTCCTGACCACCTTAATCCTAAATATTTGTGCTATCAGGCCAGTGAGGTAAGCCAAATAAATCTTTTGAGAGTAACGTGATAAAAGTTTGTCATTTGTGATTCGTAAGTTGATAGGAACAAAGGCGGTTGTTTAACGACTTGAGCCCAGAAAGAAGACAAATTACAAAGTTGTATAAAAACATGTTTTCACTTAATAGAAGCTCAGGGAGGAGTGAATTTACACTTTCAACTCTGGGCAGATTTATAGCATGAATAATTATTTTGAGAAGCCTTGCAAGAGCCACATTTTTTGGCCAGGAAACTTTTGTTTCTTGAAAGGATTATTGCTGATATTATACAACCCACCTGTCTTAACCAAGCAGAAAGTCTCAGGAAAGTTGACACAGGCAAGCTACATTTGATGGTGCGTGAAAAGAGGAGCAAAAGGTTTGCTTTCCATTAGTCGCATCTAATAGAACAGGGGTCCCCAATCCCCAGGCCATGGCCCGCTGAAAACCGGACCACGCAAGGGTTAGATGAGTGCGCAAGCAGCTCCATTTGCTCAAGTGGCTGGAGTAAATGGAGCAGCGCATGCGAGCAAGTGCACCTGCCACACGCACAGAGCCTCTCCCCCTGCCAATCCACAAACTGGAAAGGTTGGGGACCACTGCAGCAGAAGACATAATGATGTCGCCCTCCTCGTCCTGCGAAAATAACAGCTTTTCATCCCTTGTGATGGATGGAACTACAGCTACAAAAGCCACTGCCTTTTAATTAAATATTCAAGAAAACAGATTGCCAGGTTCCATATTTTTGATTCCCATGGACCAAAACAGGTTTGTTCCTGTAATGCTATGAGTTCTTAAGTTGCACCATGGATCTATGTGTGGGCCTCTGATCTGGAAGACAAATATGTGTATATTGTATGCATGTAGGGAAAGGATTAAAGCCCCGTATTTCAGATATTCAGCTTTTATTCAAATTGTGGCCATAAGGTAAGGACTACCTGTAGAGAACATATTTCCATTTACTGGGGGACTTTCTAAAACTAAAAATTGAGCATTTTCTTAAAATCTGAAGAGCAGAGATGAATCTCTTTCCCCTTATGTATTTTGGCTGGATTTACACACTGCTCAAAACCCCAATACTGTTTCTTTGATTTAGGCTATGGGTGTTTTTGTGAACTCCTGCTCTTCAGGTTTACTGAGTAAACCACAGTTAGGCAAACAATAGCATAACCACCGTATGAGAACTCAGTCTTTGTTTCATTCCCATTGTGGTCTCTCTGGATAAGCCACTCCAGGTTTTTTTAGGTTTGCAAAGTGCAGTAATGTCAATAGAGATTATGGTGACTCTGCTAATAAACAACTAGTTTCCAGCATAAGATAAAGGAGCCCGATATCACCTTTTCTACCTAAAAAAATATTAAAAGGCATAATTGTTGAAGCAATTTTTTGGGGGGTACTTTGCACTTGTTGTTGGAAACAAAGAGACAGCCAATGCAAAAAAAATTCAAAACTGCAGTAATCAATTGGCTATACAGTATAACTGAGCTGCAAACATACGAACACACACATTAAACGGTTCTGGAAAAAATAGTAGAATGTCATCATAAAATGGAATTGTGATTCTTCAAAATTGGCCGGTCAGGAAGCAGACACCATAAAAACTACTGGAAGTTTCAGAATGGCAATGGTCCTCAACTTAGGACTACATTTGAGCCCAAAATTTCTGTTGCTGAGTGAAATATATGTTGTGATATTTTGCCCCATTTTACAACCTTTCTTTCCAGAGTTGTTAAATGAACCGTTGCAGTTGTTAAGTTAGTAACATGGTTGTTAAGTGAATCTGGCTTCCCCCATTGACTTTGATTGTCAGAAATTCACAAAAGGGGATCACATGACCTTGGGGCATTGAAAACTGTCATAAATATGAGTCAGTTACCAAGCCTTTGTATTTTGATCACGTGACCATGGGGGTGCTGCAATGGTTGTAAGTAATGGTGGCATGCTACCGGTTTGGAACGGTTCGGTCAAACTGGTAGTAAAAAAAAAATGTCTCCGAGGATGAGCTGAGAGGATAAAGAAGAGAAAAGTGCAGGATTGTCCCTCCCACCCACCCTTGCACTTTTCTCTTCTTTGTCCTCTCAGCTGACCGGCGCTGTGCACGCGCATGAGATCACCGAACCAATAGCAGAACAGATAGGATCCCACTGCTGGTCGTAAGGGTGAACACTAATCCTAAGTCCTTTTTTCCAGTGTTGCCGTAATTTTGAACCATCACTAAACAAAATGTTGTAAGTCAAGGACTACCTGTATTGTAAAAGGGTGTAAAAGAAAGCTGAAAGGCTACCTGAGAGCCTTTCCCCCACTTCTTATACTAAAGAGAATCAAGGCAGGCCAGACTTGAGTTTCTTTCTTCCGCTTCCTGTCTATCCAGGCCACACGGATGTTTTCCTAAGTGCTGCTTTTGTACCTTCTTCAAGCCACTATCTGTGGCCTTCTACAGGGATGGAGGATCCTTGAGGTATTGTTCTGCATCTCAAGATCCCTGTGAAACTGAACCCCTGTCCTTTCAAAATATGCACACTTAACACACTTAAATGTCACAACACACTTAAAGGGGTAGAGCTTCAATAAAAGTCTGCTTTGACCACCTTGATTTCTTTTGATCCCCTTCCTCTCTGTAAACTTTCCCTGCTCTGCTATTTTTTCCCCTAGATTGCATGGTGATTACCCTGGTGATGCATGCTGCTGTGAATGAAAATACAGATTGCTTAATGAACATGTGATATATCCTTTTGCAAATCCGAGTCTGCGCTCACAGCTTTACTCCTATATGTACACTTGCAACGTCTGGGTGTATGTATCTAAAGCAATGTCACATGGGAAATAGCCCGAGGGAAGCCTAATCTTGTGTTGCCAATTTCAGTTTTTAAAGTTGGGATCACACTGTGATTATTTGTGCAAAAACACGACCTTTGGCTTTGTTTCTAAGAAAAAGAATATTATTGCAGGATTGCATGAACTACTGAAGTGGTATTTGCTAACACTGTGGAGAACTCAGAAGAAATGTTGTAAAAACCCTTATTCTGGATGAAACCTTGATTCTTCTATGCAGTATTGCTTCAGGATTGAGAAACGTTGTGCAATATTAATAGCTGGAATTCAGCTGCTTCTGATAGCTATTCAGCTCCCAAACTTCTGACTTTAATTTAATTTCAGAACATCAATTTCCCAAGAAGCTCCAAAGCTACAGGTAGTCCTCAACTTAAAACTTTTCATTTAGCAAACATTCGAAGTTACATGGACAGTGAAAAAGAAAAAAAAAAAAAGACTTACAACAAATCCTAGCACTTAGGACTATTACAGCATTCCCACGGTCATGTGATCAAAATTCAGGTGCTTGGCAACTAACATATATTTACAAAAGTTGTAGCATCCTGGGGTCATGTGATCACCACTTGTGACCTCCCTAGCTAATGTCTGACAAGCAAAATCAGTGGGAAACCATGTTAACAACTTAACTGCAGTGATTTGCGTAACAATCATGATAAGAAAGATTGTAAGATTAGGTGCGACTCAATGACTATCTTGCTTAACTATGAAAATTGTGGTCGTAAGTCAAGGACAAGCTGTATAATTATTTTTGAGCAGGAGGGTCTGTGGCAGGCTTCCAGAAGGAGCATACATTTTCCGTGCCAGACATTCTTTACCTTGGATCCCTCAGCTCTGCTTTTTTTCATTAAACAGGTTATACAGCCTGGAGGGAGAGAAGGATATCTGCATATTGTAAAACATAACAGTATTTTTTTTTAAAAAGTAAACTTTGCTAAGCAGTTCTTGGAAAAGCTTTCTGTTTAAATTTATCAACCTTAGATTTGTCCCAACAATTAAATGCACACTGACTGTAATTGGGGGGGAGGGAGGTGTACCCCAAAATTGTTCAAACCTGTTGGCAGCATCTTTTCCAAATACAAGTAAAATAGCAGAGTTGGAAGGGACCTTGGATGGCTTCCAGTTCAATCCCCTCCCCAGGCAGGAAACCCTATACCAGGGGAGTCAAACTTGATTTCATTGAGGGCTGCATCAGGATTGTGTTTGACCTTGGGGGGGTGGAGGGGGTGGCCATGGTGGGGGTGGCCATCTCAATTCACTTGTGTTGGGGGCACCCTTGGGGGGCTGGCAGGGATCCACTTTTGCTGGTAGTTTGTTTTCCTAGCATTCTGCCAGCGAAAACGGAGCTCGGGGGCCCAGTGTGCCCCCCCCACCAGGCTCCATTTTTGGCTGTGATAGCCTTATGTAACCTTTTGCCAGAAAAAAGGGCCACTCCCGAGCTCCATTTTCACTGCCAGAGGCACCACTGTCTGGTCCTTCACTGTTTTCAGGGCAGCCCTATGGGCTAGATCCAGGGATGGGATTCTACTAGTTCGCAACTATTCGCTGGAACTGGTTATTAACATTCTAAGCAGTTTGGAGAGCCGGTTGTTAGAAGAAATTACTGGCCTAATCCTGTAAGGAAGACAGGAAGGAAAAATTCTGGTGTTGCTTACGTTAACCCTTATTACGTTCTTGGCAGGACTAGACTTCCTCTGGAACTTCTCTGGAGCTTTTTTTTCTCTCCTTTGCTAGTACTTTGCTTGTGTGGAGTGACCATCGAAAGTTACAATGGCACTGAAAAAAGTGACTTATGACCATTTTTCACACTTACGACTGTTGCAGCATCCCCACAGTCATGAGAGGCCAGGTGAGGAGATGCATGCCTCAATGTGAGTGATATTGAGTTGGCCACACCCAGCCAGTCACATGACCACCAAGCCACGCCCACCAACTAAGCCATGCCCACAGAACCGGTTGTTAAAAAATTTGAATCCCACCCCTGGCTAGATCTAAGCACCCCGCAGCCCAGATCTGGCCCCCAGGTCTTGAGTTTGACACCCCTGCCCATTTCAGAAAAATAGATGCCCAATCTCTTTTTAAAACCCTCCAGTGTTGGAGCATTTACAACTTCTGGAGGCAACTTGTTCCACTGATTAATTTTTCTAACTGTCAGGAAATTTCTGCTTAGTTCTAAGTTGCTTCTCTTCTTAATTCTACCCATTGCTTTTTGTCCTACCTTTAAGGTGCTTTGGAGAATAGCTTGACTCCCTCTTCTTTGGGGCAGCTCCTGAGATATTGGAACACTGTTATCATGTCTCCCCTGGTCCTTCTTTTCTTTAGACTAGTCATACCCACTTCCTGCAACCGTTCTTCATATGTTTTAGCCTCCAGTCCCCTAATCAGGTGGTCCTCTACTTACAACTATTTTCTTAATGACTGTCCAGACTCCAGTTTATTTCAGGACTGAAAAAAGTGACTTACAACTGGTCCTTGGACTTATAACCATCACAGCATCCCCAGGGTCGTATCATCAAAATTTGAGTGCTTGGCAACTGTCATGTACTTATAATTTTTGCCGCATCCTATGGTTAACGTGATTGCCAGTTGTGACTTCCCAAATTGATTTCCAAAAAGAAAAGTCAACGCGGGAAGCTGGAATTACTTAACCACGTTGGATTCACTTAACAACCGTAGTGATTTGCTTAACATTTTTGGCAAAAAAGGCTGCAAAATTGGCCATGACTCACTTACCGATGTTATGTAGCAATTGTGGTTGTAAGTCGAGGACCACCTGTAGAATGGTCTACCGATATGTTAGTAGCAAAGCCTGGCTTGGAAAGCTAGATTGCAGTAAATTGATATACAGCACTTGCTGTTTGAAAATAATATAAAATATAAATGGAATAATAAAAGACGCGTATTTCTTTGTTTTCCCAAATAGTATGGAAAATGGGGACAGTGATTTGTAATCATCCTCATTCATTCAGGGAGAATAATAAAATTATTATTAGGTCTGCTGTGAGTTGGACTTTAACTGCACAGGCTTTGTGCATCTGACTAGAGTACAATCTGGCCAATTATCTGCAAAGAATCTGAGCGCGCTAGTAGAGAATCAGGAGACAGGGTCCTTGAGTTGGCTAATGATCCTCCCTGTGTTTTCAGTCCATGCCCTTTTGAGTTGGCTAAGGTCTCCAGGGAGATGTCATGGTTGGATCATTATACTCATAAATGTGTCTTGCAAGGGGGGAATGGTCCTGCCAGCAATTAAAGAGACAGTGGTCCATCCCTAAACCATCTCTTTCTCAAGAAGCTACTACTGGTGTCAGCACTACTGGACAATTTTTGCCCTGTCCTCAATCTTTCCTCTTTAGGGAAGATTATTCAGATGATAGTTGGATTGCAGTTTAGTTTACTTTATTGTCATTGGACCTTGTACAATGAAATTAAATACCATCTTCAGTGCGCATTATGACTATGAAAATAAACACAAACACACATTCTTCACCCTCCACATATTGAACCGAAACCCGACACCACACCAAAACTGCACTATACAGCAGAATTCAAAAGAACTGCTGTCCTGAGATAGAAACTGTTTTTCAGCCTAATTGTCCTTGTTTTTATTATTCTGTACCATCTGCCAGATGATAATAGTTCAAATGAAGGGTGCTCAGGATGAGATGGATCTTTGAGAATGTTTTGAACTTTCTTAAGGCAGCGGGAGCTATAAAGCTCTTCCAAAGAGGGGAGAGGGCAACCCATGATCCTCTGGGCAATGACATTAACCCTCCGGAGTGCTTTCCTATCTGCCACTGTGCAATTGGCAAACCATACAGAGGTGCAGTAAGTTAAGATATTCTCTATGGTGCAGCGATAGGAGATCACCAGCAGTTTTTCATTCAGTTGTTTTCTGAGAAGTCTCAGGTAGTATCATCTCTGCTGGGCCTTTTTGACCAGGGCTGCAATGTGAGCACCCCAGGTCAGATCCAGAAGATCTTGAAAGAAAGTTCTTTTTCAGTCACACTTGGGTTTAACATTGTAGTGGCACTGATCACACATGCGTGTAAAATCACTGGTGGAACTGGGAGGGGAGTGGTGCATCCATCATGGTGTCCTTCTGGATTGGCTCAAAAGACTGTGATGGGAGCCATGGAGTGTGATCCTTCTTCTTCTGAGGTCAGTTCCAATTGATGATGGTGGGCTCAGGAGAAAGGCCTAGTCATAGACTCTTGCTTGATGAGGTGCTCCACGCTCCTCATCTTCTATATGAAGATGCTGGGTGAGGTCATTCATTAGCAGAGGTGAAATAACATCAGTATACTTATAATAGTCATATATGTTTACCCCTTGCTAAGGGATGCCATCAATATCCTTTCTCAGTGTCTGGAGGCTATGGGTGTCTGGATGACGAAAAACAGGCTTTGGCTCACTTCCAGAAAAGCCAGGTGCTAAAGGTATGTGACCACTTCTGAACCTAGATGAAGAGATTTCCCATCATTGTTTCTAGAAAGGAGTTCCCTGTCCAGAACGAGCATTCAAGCATCCTCCTGGATTTATGGTTTGTGTTTAAGAAGCAATTACCAAATAGGCAGAACAACATCTTGTGTTCTAAGTGTCCCTCTTCCTGGGTCACCTCTCTCTTTCTGTTGACACAAGTTTTGTGTTATTTTTTTCATATATTTATTAAATTTCTACTCTGAAAAGTTGGGACTCGCCTTGCTTTGGGGGGTGGGGGGTTAAATCTTCCACAGATTGGGGGCAGAAGCTGAGAAAGTCCCCACTCCTAGATCCTGCCAGTTGGAACTCCTTGACTAATGGGATATATAATACAATATTTTGTTCATGATACTTGTTAAGCCTGGGTTCCCCAACCAGGGTTAAGGAGACAAGCTAAACAGAATGTGCAGCGTTAGTCAGATAGGCACACAGATAAATGAGTGAGATAAGTTTGTATGTTTGTTAACATACAGTAAAAATAACAGATACACTTGTGCTATCAAAAATATACTTTATTCCATTTATAGCATAGTCAAAATAACAGTCCATTAGTCATGTATCATTTAGTCAGTCCATTCAAGGATATTCAGTTAGCAAAGTCCGTGTAGAATATCCTATGTCATTTCACTTACAAATCAGTCCTTTGTCTCTCTCCCGTTCGAGTAACGCAGTCTTGAGTCCATGCAGTAATTAGGGATCATCAAAGCCAAAGAGAGCAAGCTGACCTTCCTTTCTTCTTTTATGGTGCTTTTTACAACCACTCCCTTAATTACATTCCTATATTTAAAGTTGCAGACACTTTAACTTATAAATCATGATAACATATTTATTATTTTACCTAAACCAGTTAGGGTAAACAATTATACAAATAATATTTATTTCTCATCCTTACCCACAAATTCAACTTACAACCACAATTGAGCCCAAAAATTTATATGGTTAAATGAGGTTGTTACCATTGTTAAATGAGTTTTGTCGCATTTTTTGACTTTTCTTGCCCCAGTTATTCACTGAATCACTGCAGTTGTCAAGTTAGTAACCCGGTTGTTAAATGAATCTGGCTTGCCTGTTGACTTTGCTTGTGAAACGTTCGCAAAAAGTGATCTTGTGACCTTGGGACACAGATATGAATAATTGCCAAGCATGTGAATTTTGATCACATGATCAGCTGCAAAAGTTGTAAGTGAAAACTTGTCATGTCACATTTTTCAGTGCTATTGTACCTTTGAAAAATCACTTAATGAACTGTTGTAAGTCGAGGATTACCTATATAAGACATGGATTTAAAAGAAACATCATGTGCACATTTGAACATAACAGATGAAGTGAAATAGGATATCCTTTTTCAACTGTCTGTTACTCGTTGGTTTAATTTGCAGGTTCTGTGCATGGCAAAACCTGAGAACTTTTATATATGCAAAACACAGATTCTACCTTTGAGCTAAACGGCTATAATCATATGCATGCTTGAACTCCATGAGACTTGAGTAGAAATGTCTCAACCTGCATAACCTTCCTTAAGTCCAGAGGTATTTTAAATGTACCATCTCACTCACAGGCTGTGAGCTGGACTTATCAAAAATCCCAACAGGCAGATATTAAATATTGAATTGCAATGAATGCACATTAAGACGAAATGGAAATATCATGGTGTTCCAGAACTGAAGCAGTTGCATCCCAATATGTTCCTTTTATATTAATCAATTGCCTTTTTAAAAATATTATTTTTATTAAACAAATTTCCTCATTTTATAACACCATTTTTATTCTTTGCAACTTTTTGGTATCAGTATACATATGCTTTACATACATTCAATTATATATATATCCATATACATATATACACACACACATACATATATTCCTTTATATATGTACAGTATATATTGTTCCTCTGTAATATCTTTATATCTACTATTTAATCAATTATACCAGGCTTTCCAAATCAAATAATATTCAGTTTCTCCTCTATCTTTTATTTCCATTGTCAGCCTATCCATCTCGGCATACTCTAATACTTCCTTTATCACACTTTCCTCGGATAGTATAGTACCATTTTTCCAATTTTGCAAATTCTAGCTGCTGTTATTAAATGTAGCATTAGTTTTTGTGGTTTTTTTGTCATATTTTCCTGTTATTATGCTTAATAAGAATATCTCCGGTTTTAACTCTATTTGTTGTTTAGTTATTTCCTTAATCCACCTTCTTAGCCTCATCCACTATTTTTTTGCTACTGGGCACATCCACCACATATTAATCGATTGCCTTTGATAACAGTAAACAGAGAGGTTTGTACTGGAACAAACCAGCTTAAATGAAAAAGGGACCAAAAAGAGTTTTTGGAGACCATCCAGAATAAGCTATTTCAGCCTTTTCCATCCTTGGGTCTATTTAGGTAGGTCTTGACTTATGGCCACAATTAAGCCCCAGATTTCTCTTGTTAAGTAAGATAGTTTTTAAGGGAATTATGTCCCATTTTCTTGCTACAGTTGTTAAATGAATCTGGCTTCACACACTGACTTTTTCAGAAGGCCATGCACAATGATAGCATGACACTGGGACACTGCAAATGGCATACACATGAGTCAGTTGCCAAATTTTTGAATTATGTTTTATTTATTTATTTTGCCGAGCATGTATTAGATAACAGATATAAGTATAAACATGATTATTAATACATGAAATGGATAAGAATAAAAGGAAGCATTAAGAAGGAATGGTAGGCACGTTGGTGCGCTTATGCATGCCCCTTACAGACCTCTTAGGAAAGGGATGAGGTCAACAGTAGAAAGTCTAAGGTTAACGTTTTTGGGGTTTGGGGAAGAAACTACAGAGTCAGGTAGAGTATTCCAGACATTCTGTTGCTGAAGTGGTATTTACTGCAATCAAGTTTGGTGCAGTTAACCTTGAGTTTGTATCTATTGTGTGCTTTTGTGTTGTTATGGTTGAAGCTGAAGTATTCATTGACAGGTAAGTCATTGCAATGTATGATTTTATTTTTTTTATTTTTTAAAATATAGTTTATTAATTTTTACAATTAAAACCAAACAACAATACATACACGAATAGGCAAAAGAAAGGAAAGGAAAGAGGAGAAGGGGGACAGAAAAGAATTTTCAAAAAAGGAAGGAAAAAAAAAAGAGGTTACCAGGTTAAAAGCATTCTTATTTTTACAGTTTGCAAGGTCTTCTTTTTTTTTCATAACCTTAATTTATGTCATATACCCACACCTGTTCTTTACTTATATCACTATTTCATTATTATCGGTTGATACTTTTCCGTTATGCCTTATGGTATATAATTTATCTTTGGTCAATCCAATTATACCAACAATTCCAGCTATCATAATATAGTGAAGTGTCTTTATTTTTTAATGCCAAAGTCAATTTATCCATTTCTGCACATTTTGAAATTTTTTCAGTAATCATTTCTTCTGATGGGGTTTGATGTTGTTTCCAGTATTGAGCAAAGGCTAATCTAGCCGCTGTTAAAATATGTATTGTTATATATTTAGCTTTTTTGGAAATTTGCTTATCAAAAATCCCTAGGAGGAAGGACTCTGGTTTGTATTCGATCTGCTCTTTTGTAATTTCTCCCAACCAAGTTTTGATTTTCTTCCAGTACTTTTGGGTTTCTGCACAAGACCACCACATATGGAAAAAGGTTCCTTCTTTCTTCCTACACTTCCAGCAATATGGACTCATGTTAGGGTGCATTTTCGCTAATCTCAATGGGGGGAAGATGCCATCTATAAAACATTTTATAAAGTTTTTCCATGTATGCTGCCGATTTGGTAATCTTATTATTTCTGCCCCAAACTTTCTCCCATTCTGCTAATGTGATACTGTGCCTTACGTTCTTACTCCAAGCAATCATATTTCCTTTTACGATTTCTTCTTCTAATTCTGTTTCTAATACGTAATTATAAAATTTGGTTATGTTTTTTTTAATTTGATCCTAATAAAAGTTTATCTAATTGTTGAAGTTTATTGTTAATTCCGAATTTTTTTTTTGTCTTGTTTGTATCTGCTTTGAATCTGAAGGTAAACCCATTGATCAATTTTTTGTCCTTGCTCCTGAAGTTCCTGCCTCGGTTTCAAATTTCCTTGTGGGTCCAATAAGTCTTTGTATTTAATCATTTTGGTAATCTCCAGATTGTTTGGGTGAACCATTGTCTCCATTGTTGAAATCCATACTGGTACTTTTGTATAATGTTTTTTCCGTATTTTCCTCCAATTTGTTAGTAGTGTGTCTCTGATTAAATGTCTATGGAAATATTTTTGACTGGTTTTCCCTACATCCCATAAAAAAGCATGCCACCCCCTTTGTAAATCATGGTCTTCTAGAAATAGTATTCTTTTGTTGGTTAGATCCTTCAGCCAAACTAACAAGGTGGCCATATGATATAACTCCCAATTTGGAAATGCTAATCCTCCCCTGCTCTTCATGTCCTGCATAGCTTTTACATTTATTCTGGGTTTATTCCCTTGCCAAATAAATTTCAGGGTTATTCTACTGAGTTCTTCAAAAAAAAATTTTTTTAATTTAATTGGGATCGTTTGGAATAAGTACAAGAATTTGGGGAGAATGTTCATTTTGATAGTGGCGATTCGACCTAGTAGTGAAATTTGAAGTTTCCCCCATGATTCTAAATCTTTCTTTACCTGGTGTATCAATTTATCATAGTTGTTTTCTTTAAGTGTCTTACAGTGTGGCGTTAACCAGATTCCTAAGTATTTCACTTTCTTTGTCACTTGTATGTGCATTATATCTTCTAGTTCTATTTTCTGTTTTTCTGTTAGGTTTTTAGTCATTAATTTGGTTTTTTTTTCTATTTATTTTGAGGTTAAGAAAGAGGAATATAAATTGCAAGCATTTGCGGACAATATGATTTTCTTTATTGAAGAACCAAAAGACAGGGGACCAAAATTGATGAGTGAATTAGAAAAGTTCGGGGCAGTAGCAATGTATGATTTTATATACCATACTTAGATTAGACCGAAGACGATGTAATTTAAGGTTTTCTAGGTCTAGAATTTCAAGTCTGGTGGCATAAAGTATTCTGTTGCGAGTAGCGGAGTGGAGGACTCCTCTCATAAAATATCTCTGGACTCTCTCAATTGTATTAATATCCGATATGTAGTGCAAGTTCCAGACTGATGAGCTGTATTCGAATATTGGTCTAGCAAATGTTTTGTATGCTCTAGTTAGTAGTGCAATATTATAGGAGAAAAAGCTACATAGGATTAGGTTAACAACTCTTAATGCCTTAATGCTTGCAGTGGGTTCTAGCACTTAGAGATGAGTATTCCAAGGTCCTTGACATAGTGAGGGTCATCAACAGGGTCTTGATCATTCAGTTTGCATAGAGCATTTGTTTGTTGAGATTTGAAGTTGCCACTTCTTTGGCCATTCTGACACATAGTCGAGGTCTAGTTGAAGGGTAGCAGTATTGTCAGTGGTGCTGAATAGTTTTACATCATCAGCGAAAAGAACGCAGTTGCTCTTAATATAACCTTAATATGATTTTGATAGTGTGACCATGGGGATGATACAACGGTTGTAAGTGTGGAATTGTTCTAACTGCAGGAAATTTCTCCTTAATTCTAGGTTGTATTTCTTCTTGATAACTTTCACTCTGTTGCTTATTAGAATTAGAATTATTTATTTGGCCAAATGTAATTAGACACCCAAGGAATTTGTCTCCAGTGCAAAAGCTCTCAGTGTACATTCTTGTCCTGCCCACAAGTGTTTTGGAGAATAGCTTGACTCCCTCTTCTTTGTGGCAGCCCCTGAGATATTGGAAGGCTGCTATCATATCTTTTCTTTTCATCAAACTAAACATGCCCAATTCCTGCAAACATCTTTCAAATGTTTTAGCCTCCAGTTCCCTAATCATCTAATATGCCTATCCTTTTAGATTCCTTTTAGATTTTGGTTTTCATATATACTTTTGCTTTATATATTTTAGCTTTTTATAATAAAATTGTTAGACTCTGTATTGTCTATGCTTTTTGATTGACTGTACCCTATTTGCTCTTATGCTGATCTTGGACAGTAATAAAGACTTGATTTAATTTATTGGCAAGACAGAATTCAAAGTGAACCAGCAAGCAGCTGGATGTCATCAGATCTCCATCCAGGAGAGCATCCAGTATGTTAGAGGAATTCCTAAGTGTAGTTAGAAAACCAGAGATTTGTTTTTCCCCTCTTAGCAGAAGTGGTATTCGGCAGTTTTGGAGAACCGGTAGCAGAAATTTTGAGTAGTTCAGAGAACTGGTAAATACCGCCTCTGATTGGCCATGCCCCCATCTATTCTCCACCTCCCGAGTCCCAGCTGATTGGCTGGGTCTTCTTTTGTTGTCCTGCACAGCAGAACGGAGCTAGAAAGCAGGTTAGTGGTATGGGGAGAGAATGGGGATTTTATAATATCCTTCCTCTGCAGTGGGGAGGGATTGGAGATTTTATAGTATCCTTCCCCTACCATATCCACCAAGCCATGCCCACAGAACCGATAGTAAAAATTTTTTGAATCCCACCACTACCCCTTAGAATGTGCATAATTCTGTTGAGCCAAGTGAAAGGAAAATTGATGGAAAGAAAAATCGATATATTTCTTTTACCCACTTCATTTCTGGCTGAAGATGCTGTTTCATGGGGGCTGGCATGGAAATTCAGCAGACTGGAAATAGAAAAATAAAGATTTACCCAAATTGACCCTGTACCTCACCGTACCTCTAGTCTCCAGTGTTTATACTAGTCTGTTTTTCACACAGAGAAGGAAAACTGCGATTTTTTTCTCCCTTCTCTTCGCAAAGAAAAATTCTCAGCTTGAGCACAGCTCAGCAAAATAGGAGCTGCAGTTGCATTGCATAATATAGTAGTCCTCAACTTACAACCACAATTGACCCCCTTATTGCTAAGCAAGACCTTTTGTTAAGTGAGTTTTGCTCCATTTTACAACATTTGTTGCCACTGTTGTTAAGTGAATAACAACAGTTGTTAAGTTAGTAACATGGTTGTTAAGTGAATCTGGCTTCCCCATTGACTTTGCTTGTCAGAAGGTCGCAAAAGGGGATCATGTGACACCCCACCCCAGGGATGCTGCAACTGTCATAAATATGAGCCTGTTGCCATACATTTGAATTTTGATCACGTGAGCAAGGGGGATACTGCAGTGGTTGTAAAAATGAAAAATGGTCATAAGTCACTTTTTCCAATGCTATTGTAACTTTGGTCACTAAATGTACTGTTGTGTAAGTCAATATATATCTGTGAATAAAATTTTATCTGTATAGTGCTATAGTAAATACTTCTTTCATGGTCCAATTTAAAAAAAAAAATTGTTAGGATGCTGGAAAATCCATGGTGTGAAATGGTGGGAATTTCCCTCCCACTCTCCCACACACCTGTTTCTGGTTGTGTTTGACTGTTCCTCCGGAACAGGTGATAATTGCACTTTTCTACAGTACTGAAGTTTCAAAACAAGGGGGAATATTCCCCTTTTCACAGTAATTTCTTTATTTGCCCTTCGACTTATTTAACACTACAGTCCTTGGCCAGCAAATTTGGCCAGCAGAGTGTCCAGTAAAAAATTAGTATGAAGAGAACGTTTCTACAGTGTTGTGTATTCACACTCCCCATGCGTGTCATGATTCAGCACCAGTCCCCAACCATTCTCCTACACAAAGAGCCCTGTTTTCACTGCAAAATTTACTCCTTTCCAGCCCTCATTTTGGGAAAAACAGAAAGTGAACTAGAACAAGGAATGTGGTCTGTGGCAAGAAAAAAAACCAATATAGGAAAGAAAAAAAGGCTATGCTCTAATTAATCATTCTTGCATTCGTTGACAATCTTGCATTTCTTTTATTTTAAATTGCATTTTATTAAAATATGACTTAAAGTATAAAACAAAACTAATAATGCCCAGATCAAAAAGGAGAACCCCACAAAATAAGGAAACAGCTCTTAGTGAGAGAACCAAAATTTGCTGATTAAGAAAAGTTTTGCAATCTTTGCAACTCTGCAGGCTGAAGTTTTTGAACCACCCCAGGGGAGAATGTTGTCGAGCTGGAGAGTAAACACTACGCAGGCTTTCTTTGCCAGTATGTGTGGCCCAAAGATGAAGGGCCTTTGTCATATTCATAATAGTTACTGCTTTTCAATCCAGCTTTCGATCAGTGGGGCTATTTAAAGCTCGTGCACTTCTTGATCGTCTTTGAATAAGAGTCTCTTGTGATACACAGTTATGACTGGGTGCTTATCAAAGTTACAAACAACCTGAGAAAGGGGACTTTACCACACAGTTCCAAAGTTCCAATGGTGAGGCCTCCCCTACGGTCATGTGACTGAACTTCAGTTGCTCAGCAACACAGCTGTATTGAGGGCCCGGCAGTCACATGACCACATATTACGTCGGTTTTGTGAAAACCAATGCTTCCTATTTTTGCCAAAATTGGGCTTTTTGTAAACCATTGGTAATCTTAACAGCTACAAGGTTCGCTTAATGTCATGGTTATATGACACAGTTATATGTCATGGTTATATGACACAGTTATATGTCAAGGACTCAGGTGTGCCTGCATCAATTTGAACTCATCCGTTTCAATCCCACTTGCCATTTGTGGGATTCCTCAGGGGATCTGCAAATATCCAGATCTGCTTATCCACCAGATTATCCATTTGCAAGCCACCATTATACTCAGCTGATGTAGGCCTTTTACATATCACTTCAAATCAGTTGTGCTGGGCAAATCCAGTGATAGGTTTAAATTCAAAAATAAGAACTGGGATGAGGTAATATCCTTTGTGGAAACGGAAATGTTTTTAAAAAAGAGAATTTGAGACATTTTTAAGCTGTTTTCTTTTTTCTTTATTCTATTTATATAGCTAGCCATCTCATTTTTACGTGAGCTTAAAAGAAAATAAATTAAAAATACAACATACACAACATATTTTTTTAAAGCCACAATAAATGAAAAAAAAACCACATAAATATGCTCAATATAAACAACAAATTAAAAATAAAAAGACATAGCAGCTGGGCAAAATCCAACCTGTTATCCACACAACTAAAGATGGGTTCTAACTTTCTTGGGCATAATAGCCCTGCTACAGTTATAAGGAAGATAATTTGTTGGGTGTATTTTGTTTATTCATTAAGAAAATATATATGGCAACCCAATTCACTCGCAGTGACTCTGGGAGGCTTAGAGCATGAGTGTCCAATAAAACCCTTCCCAATCGGATCAATCACTTGATGGACTCAATATCACCCCGGGTCCCCAGGCTAAATATTTCTTATAGGCCTGAAAATGTATGTCCCATTTTCCTTTCGGAAACTCAAGGCTGCATTTTTCTCATTAAAACAACCCTGTGAGGTAGGTAGAATTGAGAGAGAATGCCTGGCTGAAAGTCGATGAAATGGAAGTGGATCTTATGGAATCTAGTCTAAGTGTACCACAGTTATTTTGGCAGGCACATTGGCAGGAAGTAGTAGTCCAAAAATGTCGAAATTGTGTTATGGCAATACAATTGAGGCTCTGTATCATGCATAATAGGTAGAGCTTTGATTCCGTCCTTCTGACTGGCATCTGGACTTTACGAACCATACTTTTTTGTGTGAATAATTGAAGATTGTTTAAAAAGTTAAAAACTGATACAAACTGTGGGAAAAAAGAAAAGGAAAGAAAAGAAAAAGGTCTAAGTGCAAAAAAGTGGGGGAGGGGAATAGAAGAAAGACAGAGAAAAAAGAAAAACAATACAAAGATGTACTTTCTGATGATCTTTACAACAGTTATTAATACCTGTACAATTATTAAGTTATTTCTTACTGGATGGTTTCAATAAAATTCTCTTCCTTCTTATAATCCATTCTGTCTAATGACCAAATCCAATAATCCATAATTCAAGTTTTTTCTTCATGCAAAAAGTCCATAAGGAGTTTCTAATCAATAACAAATGCAGATACTTTTTTTGCTGAACCTACTAACGTGTTTCTCACAAAATAAGGCTGGGCCTTTTTTTTTTTTTTTGACTCCCGAAAAAACAGCTAGGCCGTCTTTTCGGGGGTGACTTAATTCCCCCCCCTTGCATCGTCGGGTGGGCGGGCGGCAATGGCTTGGATGTTGACCTTGGCATTGGTGGGGCAATGTATGGGGAGATCTTCCACCTCTGTTGCTTTTCCTTATCCCCATGCTGCCACGGTGTTTAGAGCAACACCGCGGTGTTTCGTGCAGCTACACGCGGCGAGCCAGGGCTCCTCCCTGCAACCAGAACCCGGCAGAGACACTCAGGTTCAGGCACTCCTATCACCACCTTCCTTTCGTCTTTGAAGGCAAAGCCAATTCTTTTAAAAACGATGCCCTACTACTAGTATGACAAAGTCTCCCCTGCCCGAGAAGGCAGCCCAACCCCACGTGGGGAGGCAAATCTCCTGGGGGTGCAGCGCAGGATCAGCCCACCCTGGGAGAAGCACCCAACCCCCATCCCTGCCTGGTGCTGGGCAGCGCGTGAAGAGCTTCACCTGGGGTGCCCAGTGCAGCTGACAGATGGGCCCTCGTGCCTGGTGGTGGAGCTCTCACCAAGGCAGCGAGCACCTCCCCGCTGGGCCCTCCGCTTATCACGCCAGGGCCGCGCCAGAGCTGTGCGGGCTGGGCAGAGCCAGGAAAGCGAGCCATGGGTGCGCACCCACCTGCCAAGCGAAAGAGCTGGGCCAACCCGAGCTTGGCTTCCCAAGTCCCTCCAGCCCGAACCCAAAGGGGCCACCGGGAGAGGCTGCCCGAGGCAGTGATAGTGCCCACCCATCCCTGGACAGGGAGGCAAGCATCCTCCTCCGAGCTGAGCCCTGCCTAGTGAGCGCCTCTGCCCGATGCCTACGCCTCTGCAGCATTTGGAGCTGCTGGTACATTTGGAGATGGGTGGGGACGGGGACAGGCTGGGCAAGGGATGGAAAGGATGGCAGCTTCGGGCTCTCTCGCTGGACCCACCGGCCAGGGAAGCAGCGCAGCCGTCCCCTTGCCTCCCTGTGCACGGACGGGTAGGCGCTATCACTGCCTTGGGCAGCCTCTCCTGGTGGCCCCTTTGGGTCCGGGCTGGAGGGACTTGGGACGAAAGCCAAGCTTGGGTCGGCCCAGCTCTTTTGCTTGGCAGGCTGGTGCGCACCCGCGGCTCACTTTCCCAGCTCTGCCCAGCCCGCACGGCTCTGGCGCAGCCCTGGCGGGGTGAGTGGAGGGCCCAGCGGGGAGGCACTCGCTGCCTTGGCAAGAACTCCGCTGCTGGGCAGGAGGGCCTGCCTGTCAGTTGCGCTGGGTGCCGCAGGCGAAACTCTTCGCGCTCTGCCCAGCGCCAGGTAGGGATGGCGGCTGGACGCTTCTCCCAGGGTGGGCCAATCCTGCGCTGCACCCCCGGGAGATTCACCTCCCCACGAGGAGTTGGGCTGCCCTCTCGGGCAGGGGAGACCTTTTTTTTTATAAATTTTTATTGGTTTTTAAAACAAGCATAAACAAACAAAACATCAAAACATCAAATCATCTTCCATATATGCACATACAGTGTGCCAGTTGGTTTACAAATTGTTTTGTGCTTCCATTTCATAGTCTTCAATTATAATTACATTGTATATAATCTCATATTTTAAATCAATATATTAAATACATTAATATCATTATTAATCAATCATTTGACTATACTTTTATTCATTCATGTTTTCCAAAATGATCATATTTTACTTAGTTAGTTTTATAACAATTCATATCATCGTCCCTGATCTATCCTAGAATCATTTTGTAGATATAATTGGAAAAGAATACATCTTTATATATTTATTATTTTCTAAAAGTCTACATATTTCATTACTATATTTTATTCTCTAACCATTGATAGAATAATCCCAAATTTTATAAAATTGTTTATCATCTTGTTCTCTAATTTCAAATGTCAATCTACTCATTTCAGCACATTCCAATATTTTCTTAATGATTTCCTCCTGTGATGGTATTTTCTCATTTTCCAGTTTTTACCAAATACAATCCCATCCGCTGTTAACACATTTACAATCAGGTATTTCAAGTCTTTACTATATATTTCAGGTAAAATTCCCAATAAGAATATTTCTGGTTTCAAATCTATATGCTTTTTTTGTCATTTTTTCCAACCACGTGTGGATTTTAGTCCAGTATTTTTTAGCATCCGCACAAGTCCACCACATATGGTAATAAGAGCCAGGTATCTGATGACATTTCCAACATTTTTCGGATTTATTCTTGAACATTCTTGCTATTCTTGTCGGGGGAGGCTTTGTCGAACCAGTAGTAGGGCGTTGTTTTTAAAAGAATTGGCTTTGCCTTCGAAGGTGAAGGGAAGGCAGTGACAGGAGCGCCTGAAGCCGAGTGTCTCCGCTGGGCTCCAGTTGCAGGGAGGAGCCCTGGCTGGCCACGCGTGGCTGCGCTAAATGCCGGCAGCACAGGGAGAAAGGAACGCAACAGTGGCGGAAGGTCTCCTGATATGAAGTGCCCCACCAACACCGAAGTCAATGCAGGCAGCACCATATCCGGGTATGCAACAAAAGTACTTCCTAACTGCAAGCCCCCCCGCCCCGCCATTCCACCCCATTTCGCATGTTTAATATAGGCCTTAATTTGGGGGAAGGGGCTGAATTTGATTTTATGCCTATAAAACATGCTGGGACTTTCTATTGCGGGAAGCCGTATTGTTGGAGAAACAGTATGTTACTGCATTTGTTATTGACCACTGCACTAAACCTTTGCATCCTAAGGCACATCCTAAGCCCTACAATTACCATAATTTATTTATTTGATTATTATCCTCCTGTATTATTTTTACCAATAGGGTGGCAAATATAACCCTAACTTCTCCTATTTTTCTCACAACAATAAACCTGTAAGGTGGTTTAAGAGAGAGTGACTGACTCAAAGTCAGTCTAGCTGGCTTTTGTGTCTAAGACAGGACTAGAACTCAGCTTCCTGGTGATTAGCCTGGAGTCACCAAGCCAGATTTCATGCCTAGGGTAGAATTAGAACTCACCACCTCCTGGTTTCTAGGCCAGCAACTTAACCACTGCACTAAACCCCAAATAATTGCCTATATACATCTGGCAAGGTGGCCTTGAAGGAAAAATTGAGAAACTATCAATAAAAAGGACACAAGCTTTCCTTAAATCCTGGAAAGAAGAATAATTTAAAAAGGGATTTAGGTTGATTTCTCCATGACTCATGGGGAGGTGTTTCTCAACTTTGGCAACATTAAGATCTGTGAACTTCAACTCCCATAATTCCCCAGCTTGCCATGCTGATTGTGGAATTCTGGGAGTTGAATTCCACATGTCTTAATGTTGCCAAATTTGTGAGACAGTGAACTGAGGTAAAAGAGGCAGTAGAGAAAAAGCTTAACCAGACTTAACACAATTGTCTTAATGCAACCTTAATAAAGGTCAGTTTTAGACTTTGTGTTCTTTCGTAATCTGGTCCACCTCAAAAGGCTGACATTACCAACAGTTGGCCTTCTGCTATGAGGTGTGCAGCCTGGGGAAATTTCTGATTGGGAAAAACCTGCTTTAAAGATGATACAGTTCAAACATGGTTTAAAAGTAATGGTAAGGGGACAATTTAAAGCTCATACTTTAAATTGGGGCTGGAACAGAGGTGGGTATTTAGCAGGTTCTGACCAGTTCTGGAGAACCGGTAGCGGAAATTTTGAGTAGTTTGGAGAACCAGTAAATCCCACCTCTGACTGGCCCCACCCCCATCTATTCTCTTCCTCCTGAGTCCCAGCTGATTGGCTAGATCTTCTTTAGTTGCCCTGCACAGGAGAATGGAGCTGGAAAGCAGGTTAGTGGGGTAGGGAGGGAATGGGGGATTTTGCAGTATCCTTCCCCTGCCACGCCCACCAAACTATGCCCGCCACACCACACCATGCCCACCAAGTGATGCCACACCCTCCAAGCTTCACCCACAGAACCGGTAGTTATTTTCAACTCCTCACAAAAATTTTAAGTTATTTTTGTTAAGCCTGGGTTCCCCAACCAGGGTTAGGGAGACAAGCTAAACAGAATGTGCAGCGTTAGTCAGATAGGCACACAGATAAATGAGTGAGCTAAGCTTGTATGTTTATTAACATACAGTAAAAATAACAGATACGCTTGTGCTATCAAAAATATACTTTATTCCATTATGAGTTCATAGCATAGTCAAAATAACAGTCCAATAGTCATGTATCATTTAGTCAGTCCATTCAGGGATATTCAGTTAGCAAAGTCCGTGTAGAATATCCTATGTCAGTTCACTTACAAATCAGTCCTTTGTTTCTCTCCCGTTCGAGCAATGCAGTCTTGATTCCAAGCAGTAATCAGGGATCATCAAAGCCAGAGAGAGAGCAAGCTGCAGTCTTGCTTCTTTTAAAGTGCTTTCACAACCACTCCCTTAATTACTTTCCCATAGTTAAAGTTGCAGACACTTTAACTTATAAACCATGATAACATATTATTATTTACCTAAACCAGTTAGGGTAAACAATGTTATCCCTAACAATTTTTATTAAAAATTTGGATTATAATATTATAATATAAACTAATCTTAAAGAAAAGGGAATAGATAGGAGTAAAACATTCAAGGACAAAGAATAAGGAAAGAAATAAAGAGAACATAAATATACAAAGAAGCGACTTCCAATCATTACAAGTATAAACAAATTTAGCAACTATTCACTTCCCCTAAGGTTACAACCTTTTATCCCATATCCCATTTCTTATCTATAAACAAATCCATAAAACATCTTTTCACTCATGATGTCAGCAGAAAGTCCATAAAGGGTTGCTAGAAAAAATGTATCTTTTTAACTCCTCACAAAAATTATGCTGCTGTTTCATAATCTGCCACTTCTCAAATATGATCTGACGATGGAGGCTGTTGGGTGGCTATAAAAATGGATTGTAAATATATAGTTGTTTACCCATTTCCCCCCGAAAATAAAACCCAATCTTATTTCATTTTTGGTTTTGAAATAAGCACTAGGGCTTATTTTGGGGGGATGTCTTGTTTTTTCCTCGTGTAGGGGAGGCCCACTTCTGCTTACTCATGGTGGGGCAGGAGGCCGTGCAGCGTGCCAGTGCTGCTGTCATGGGGCGGGGGTTGCAGCTGCCCCATGTGCCCCCCCACTGGCTTACCTCAGCAGCCCCGCAACTAGGCCACCCACACCCTGACACATGCCTTGCCTCATGGCAGTTACTCCAGCAGCCCCATCTAACAGGACCTCACTTGGCTGCCGGCCCACTTCTGCTTTCTTGCAGCCTCAACTGAACAGAAGACCGAGTGGCGATCTGGGGCTGTGGTCACGAGGCAGTTGTCAAGATGTGGATGACCTGGCTATGGGGGCCCTGAGGTGTGGAGTGTGTGGGGCAGCTCCACCATCCCTTCTCGCCTCACCTCATGTCATTAGCACCATGAGCAATCAAAAGAAATGGGCGGCTGGGCGGCTGGCCAACTGTGCAGATTCTTAAGTAGGGCTTATTTCTGGAGTAGGGGTTATATTAGTCGCATAAAACCATGCTAGGGCTTATATTTTGGGATAGGTCTTATTTTGGGGAAAACAGGATAGGTGTCAGTTACTTGTTCTTTAAATGATCTGTGCTAAATTTTAAAATTAATTTTGAAAAGGATAAGGTCAACTGAGGGGGGTGGGACTGACAAAAAAACTTAGATAGAGGTCCCAAACCAGTAATCATAGCTTCCATTTTGACCTTTTTTGACTCCCCCCTCCACAGACATCTCTAGAAAAGAAGGGAGACCAAAGCAGCAACTTCCCATGTTTCATTAAAATACCTGCATCTTCTCTCAGATCGTATAGACGCCCTCTGAAAAACTTCCATCAGGATAGGAATAAAATTCATCTGTCTATGTTTAGAAGCCTTTTTGCAAAATGAATCTGAATCTCTCTAAGATTGAAAAATCAGCTAGATCAGTAATAGTCTTAATGTATTCTAAAGGTCTTGTGGGTGTAATCAATCCCAACAAAATGCCTCAGAAAGAGTTAACATTTGGATGATTCACAAAATCTATGTTTACCAGTTCTAAATTATTATACTGTGCTATGGGAAATTTCTATCAGGAATGGAATTTGAAAAACAAAATAATAACAAAAATAATAATCCTCTGAGGATGCAGAACTCATCTCTAAAGCAACAGGGATCAAATAGAGGACATCGCTTCTGATTAGCGCACAGCAAGATCCAGAACTGTCAAAAGTTGAAAACCTTTGTTCACAGCTGTTTCCTCTCTCCATTTTTTTAATTAAAAAAAAACTGCCCTTTTTTAGTCTGATTTTCTCAGGCTCTGGAGTAAATGAACTACAGTTACATACATTGGTAAAAACTAAACAATCACATCTCAATGTTTGAAACAGAAATAAAGTTTGAATAAGAGACATCCTCCAAAGGACTGTTTTTATCTTGAATAAATAAAATATAGCCTGCCAGTGAGTTGATTCCTGGAAGGAAGTTAATTTCAGAATTATTTCTCAATAAGATGACTTTGGCCAAACTCAGAAAACTAAACAGGATCAGATTGGATTAGGTGTTGGGAGATGACAAGACTCACTTACCTTTTGTTGCCCCAAAATTACAAGGCTGGGGAAGTTCATATACATCTTAAAAGTTACTGTGTTTGAGAGACACAACAGGTAATCCTTGATTTATTACCACAATTGAACCCAACATTTATGTTGCTAAGTGAGACAGTTGTTACATGAGCTTTACTCCATTTGTTACGTGAATCACTTCAGTTATTACTGGTAATAACATGGTTGTTAAATGAATTTGACTTCCCCATTGACATTGCTTGTCAGAAGATTGCAAAAGGTGATCACACAACCCCAGGATGCTGCATCCATCATAAATATGAATCAGTTGCCAAGTATCTGGTGTAAGGTCTCCTGCTTGGGCAGGAGGGAGGGTTGGACTAGATGACCTGCAAGGTCCCTTCCAACTCTAATCTGTAATCTAGGATCTGAATTTTGATCATGTGACCATGGGGACGCTTGCAGGGGTCGTAAGTGTGAAGAACAGTCTTAAGTCCCTTTTTCTGTTGATCTTGTAACTGTTGTAATCACTAAGCGAATGGTTATAAGTTGAGCAGTAACTGTATTCGTTTGGTTTCTTGTCTCACCTATTTGTTCCTTGTCTAACACTCATTATTACACCGTTTTTCTCTCTTTGACAGTCTGCCTTCGTAGGATTAAAATTCAGATTCCTGAGCTATCAATCGGCCCATTTTTAAATTGTTGCCTAGGTAGGTTTCCTTGAAAGATGTCTTCTCAAATCTGCAGCCAGTTGTCTCCGAGGATAGTTTGGCCCACTTGCTCCAGAGCTTCCACCACAAAGATGTTTCTTTCTTGTGCCCAAATCTGGTTCACAATTCCCACCCAGAGTTTTTTTTTACAGATACTCTTTAGCTAGAAAGGAAGAATGAAAGCAGGATGGCCACCGTCTTGCAGATTTTGACCTCTTCCCACATAGCTATGGGTGCCCTTAACAGGAAGAACATTTTGAGACAGCATTTAACACCATGAGTGAAATAATGACACTAGTGTGATCATACCCTGCCTATAATGATACCTTCAACATCATCAAACAACATCCACCCATCCCAGGTCATTGGAAAGTGCCTGATTGGCCAACAAAAATGCTAAATCCAGTCTAAACACCTGGCTGACTATGCAACCAATCCTAATGCTAGCTTACATCCTGCAACAATAATACCGTCAAACAATATCTGCCTATCCCAAATCCTTGGGAAGGACTCAATGCCAAATTGAACCCAAACATCTGGCTGACTGCAGTCAACCATAATAATATAGTTAGATCAATGTACGATATTTCAAAGGCATTACAGTTAGGACTGGGATATTTTGCTGGTACCTGTTTCAGTTTTATTCTCAGATTATATTTAGAGCTGTGGTGATGCAGTGGTTAGAATAGAACATGGATGTCAAACTCGCATCATCATATTTCTGTCACATCATATTTTGCAATGTTTTCCTCATCCGCAGAGTTGGGGTGGACATGATCAGCATATGATGCCGTCAGGTTGACACCCCTGGAATAGAAGCATTGCAGGCAAACTCTGCTCACAGCCAGGAGGTCAATCCTGACTAATTCAAGGTTGACTCAGCCTTCCCTCCTTCCGAGGAGGGTAAAATGAGGGCCCAGATTGTTGGGGGCAATAGGCTGACTCTGTAAACCGCTTAGAGAGGGCTGGAAAGCACTATGGAGTGGTATATAAGTCTAAGTGCTATGGCTATTTAGGCTAATTTCTTTAACTTTTTCAGCAAGGTGCTTAACTTGTCTGAATAATGTTGTGAGATGCTTCACCCAGTGGACTAAGCTATAATTTCTTAAACTAGTTACTCATTGGTTAACTGTTTCCCTTGTTCTAAACCATAAATCAGAGGTCCTTACTCCTGGGCTGTGGCTTGAACTGTACAAGTGGTAGGTGAGTGCATGCAGTTCCGTTGGCATGAGTGGCATGGTACTCACAGGGGTGCAAAACTCACATGGAACTATTTCATTCCGATGGTTCACAAAGCTGGAAAGGTTGGGGACCACTGCAGTGGTGGAATTCAAATTTTTTTTACTATCAGTTCTGTGATCGTGGCTTGGTGGGCGAGGCAGGGGAAGGATAGTGCAAAATCCGCATTCCCTCTCCACCCCACTAACCTGCTTTCCAGCTCTGTTTTCCTGTGCAGGGCAACCAAAGAAGACCCAGCCAATCAGCTGGGACTCAGGAGACAGAGAATAGATGGGGGTGGGGCCAATCAGAGGTAATATTTGCTGGTTCCCCGAACTACTCAAAATTTCCGCTACTGGTTCTCCAGAACTGGTCAGAACCTGCTGAATACCACCTCTGGACCACTGCCATAAGTCCTGGTTCAGGAAACAGCAGATGACCTCAGGGAATACTCTGGCCTTCAAGCAAAGAATTGCAGTTCAGTGCTGTATTATGTGTGAATTCATTCTTCACACTGAATGTTTTTCACACCATCTTCCAAAGCTTTTTTCAATCTGCTACTAACCTATTGCAATGAATCACACCCCCAATAATCCTCCAATCTGCACGAACAATGAGGAAGGGTCAAGGGAATTGCAGTCTGGCTGACCTGGTGGGTTTCATGATGGAAAGATGGAAAGAATCGTCCTCCGTTGCATTTATAACTTCAGCTGGTCCAGTTCCTAGAAGCAAAGAGCTAAAATTAAAAACAAAGGGTGCCGTGAGCTTCTTCAACTATGTCAAAGCTGTCTAGAAATTTAGCAAAATAAACTAAACCCCTCCCCCAGTCTTTTAAAGATTGGTGGGTTTTAAAGCTTGGAAAGAGTTTCAGTCTCAGAAACTCTCGGAACCATATTGACATTAAAAATATAAGAAATGTCAGGATAAATGAGGTTGGAGGTCTCTGTCCATTAGAGTCTATTAATATTCCTCTATTAATGTTCCTCTTCTGGCAGTCAATGTCTATTGCTTTACTGGAAAAAGCTTTCCTTTTCCTAGGGGTTTTTATGAATTGCCCTTCTGAAGGACATCAGATTGCCGCACGAGATGACCTGCCCATTAGCCTTGTTAATTTACATTCGTCTGATAAATTGGTGATTATCTTCTTGAAACTTTGCTCTTCTCAGAGCAGATACTGTATATTGAAGCCAGCGCCCTCTGCTGTCCTAAAGCCATATCTTAACTCTTCATTTGCATTCTTATATATATATATATATATATATATATATATATATATATATATATATATACATACATACATACATACATACATACATACATACATACATGGAGTCCAAAAATATATATATATATATATATATATACGGAGTCCAAAATCCATGATTATGCTCACCTATGCTTAGGTTCCATGCCCTGACAAGTCTATAACATTAAAGATCAGTTCAGGTAAATGAAGCTACAGTCCAGTCTTGGTTATTTTCTTACATGGGTTGAAGCCTTACATGGTTTCTCCAAGATGTATTCTGATCAGCAAGCTTTGCTTGGAATTACTTGGCTGAGCCTTGTCTCTGGGGTTGACAAGCTATTAATCAAACTTTATCAATTGTGTCAGAAACTGGTAATACAATTTAATGCAATTAAAAATACAAAAATAATCAAAGATTGAATTTTTTTTAGCAGCTTTGCCCTTGATCTTGCAAAAGAATCCTGAAGTACAGTTTTAACCAGGTTTTTTTTTTTAACTTAATCCTATTTTAAGGTTTCAGCAGATTCTTACAAGCTTGTTTTTGTGTGAAAAAGATGCTAATTGCACCCCAATGTTATTTCAGACACAATACAAGCGGTTTTTGACATCCTAAGCAGGGACTGATGACATCATATACGAGTCTGCTGTTGAAAGGAAAAGAGCAAATGGAATGGATGGACTGGAGATGTTGACTCTAGGCAAAATTGATGACCTTTTTAGACCATGATGTAGAAAAAGCACTTTCAGAAATTGTACTGGAGAGATTTCTTCTAATACAGATAGTGCCCATTTAATGGTTAATATATATTGACCATTTCTTTAGCAACAGTTTGAGGTTATGACAACACTGAAAAAGTGACTTATGACCAGTCCTCACACTTATGGCTTTCCTCGCACTTACGTGATCATGACTTGGACCGCTTGGCAACTTTGCATATTTATGATGATTGCAGCATCCTGTGTTACATGATCACCATTTGTGACCTTCCAGCCAGCTTTGGAGAAGCAAAATTTATGGGGAATCCAGCAAATCACAGTCACGTGATCAGAGGTGGGTATTCAGAAAGTCCTAACCAGTTCTGGAGAACCGGTAGCGGAAAATTTGAGTAGTTCGGAGAACTGGCAAATCCCACCTCTGACTGGCCCTGCCCCATCTATTCTCTGCCTCCTGAGTCCCAGCTGATTGGCTGGGTCTTCTTTGGTTACCCTGCACAGGAGAACAGAGCTGGAAAGCAGGTTAGTGGGGTGGGGAGGGAATGAGGACTTTACAGTACCCTTCCCCTGCCACACCTACCAAGCCATGCCCACCAAGCCACAGAACCAGTAGTAAAAAAAATGTGAATCCCACCACTGTATGCAATGTCTTGTTCAACAACTATGGTGATTCATGTAATGACCCCAGTAAAGAGATGATAAAATCCAGTAAAATCAAATGATAGCTAACTTAATAATCACACCACCTAACCAGGGGTGGGGATTCAAAATTGTTAACAGCCGGTTCTGTGGGCGTGGACATGGCTTGGTGGTCATGTTATTGGCTGGGCGTGACCAACTCAACATCACTAACATCGAGGCACACATGTCGCCTGGCCTCTTGTGACTGTGGGGATGCTGCAACAGTCATAAGTGAAAAACGGTCATCAGTCACTTTTTTCAATGCCATTGCAAGTTTAAATGGTCACTCCGCACAAGCAAAGTACCAGCAAAGGAGGGAAAAAAAACTCCAGAGACATTCCAGAGACAGGAAGTCTAGTCCTGCCAAGAACGGGATAGGGGTTAACAGAGAGGCAGTTTCTGTAAGCAACACCAGAATGTCTCCTTCCTGCCTTCCTTACAGGATTAGGCCAGTAATTTCTTCTAACAACTGGTTCTCCGAACTGCTGAGAATGTTAACAACCAGTTCTAGTGAATAGTTGCGAACTAGTAGAATCCCACCCCTGCATCTAACAATGAATTTTCCAGTCCCTATTGTAGTCATAAGTTGAAGACTACTTTGTAGGAGAAGGAGTGGCAGAACTAGGGGGTGGAGTCAAAAGAGGAATCAGCCTACAGCAGGACTGTCAAAGTTGCAGCCCCTGGGCTGGATGCATCACGCGTTGGCCATGCCCACACCCAGTTTAGTGAAGGGGGAAAAGTCCTGATAGGTCATATAACACTGCTGTGATGACATGAGTTTGACACCCCTGGCCTAGAGTCTCTCTGAAGCCACAGATATAGTCCCAAGTCCAATTGCCTTGGGGAGTTGAAATCCATCCATCTTAAAAGTTGCCAAGATTGGGACACACTGTCTCACATCATGGGACTGTGATTTTTGAGCTTTTGCCAGAAACAGAGGTTTACTTCCGGTTTTTGGCAAAAGTAAACCCAATGGGTATAATGAGTTCATTTAATGAAGTGTATTCACTTAATGACCATCATATTCTTTTAATGACCACCTCACAAAAGATCATTAAATTGGATGTAGTCACAGGGTGATCTACTTCATGACTGCCCTGATCTTTGGTCATAATTGTGGCCTCAATTACAGTCGGATTACCTGCAGTTCAGAAAATCCATATTGTGCATGCTTTTCCCATTCCATAGAGCCCAAAATGGTTAATATTAGTGTTTGAGAACAAAATAAACATGATGGTGAGTCATCTGCCCTCAATTCTTTTTCCTGGTTGATCAGTGAAAATTGATAATAAGCTGAAATGGCGGTTTTCATAGTAGGGAGCCGTACCTCTCGTCTTGGTAGCAATTACGGTATATTGATTTCCTCTATTTGATCTGCCTGCAAAATAGAAAGATTAGATATGATTTTTTTTTTTGTAATTATCAAATCAATGTGCCTTAAGTAAGGCACATTTAAAATCAGGGGTGGGATTCAAAATTCCCAGCAACCAGTTTGCTGCCCAGTTGCTGGGTGGGCATGGCCTACCGGTACTTCCGGTAGGGTTGTTTTTCACCTCGCTAAAGGTCTGGAGCAGTGATGGGATTCAAAAACTTTTACTTCCAGTTCTGTGGGCGTGGCCATGTGACTGGGTGGGCAAGGTTTTTTTGTTTTGCAGCCCCCACCCATTTTTGGGAGCTTCCTAGCCTCAGAAGAGCCTCGGGACTGTGTGTGTTTTTGCTCCCTTAAGGCTCCTCTGGGGCTCTGGAAGGCAAAAAATGGAGGGGGGCCTGAGCTTCTCCCTCCATTTTTTGCCTTCCTGGGCCTCAGCAAGGGGAATCCCAGCACAGCTGATCTTATCTACAGCTGATTATCGGGAAGGAAAAAAAAAATACCTTAGGCGAATGTCAGGCAGGTGGGCGGGCTGAGCGAGCCTCGGGTGGGAGGGCAACCGGGTGGGGGGCGTGGCCAGCCAGAACTTACTACCGGTTTGACAACCCACTCCAAATTCTTGCTACCGGTTCGCCCGATGCTGTACGAACCAGCTGAATATCACCACTGGTCTGGAGGCTTCTCTCAGGCCTTTGGGAGAGTGAAAACAGAGTCCCCTAGGCTCTGGAGGCCCTCTGGAAGCTGGAAACAGATCCATTTCTGGATTTCCGGAAGGCCCCTTTTTCCCCCTCCCAGAGCCTCTGCACAGACCCAGCACTTACCTCCATCGAAAATGGGTCATGTGGAGACTCCTGGGAAGGGCGGAGCAGAGTGGGTGGGGCCAGTCAGTCGCTTCAAATACCGGTTCGGTGAACCAGATGTAAATTTAATATCTGGTTTGCTCGAACTTGTTCGAACCAGTAGAATCCCACCCCTGGGATTTAAAATGTAATTTCCAAATAAGGAACCATAAGAACTGTGGACAAACAGACACCAGCTCAATCAAAATAGGAAGGAACAGAAAAAAAAATGCATATAGAAAGAAGAAAGAAACTATGTAAGGGGAATTAACAGAATTTCCCATTTTACAACTGTTTGTACTCTTAAAATATAGCCATAACTCTAAGCCCTGCTATCTTGGAGTTATAGGCTCCCATCTAATCCTGAGCTGATTTGCTTAGCTCCTGTAAGATTCAGTAAATTAAGGACCATTGTTTTTATCAGTAGTTTCATGAATTTGTTCAATTATCATACCCAATTTTTCCACTGGGAACCCATCACAGGTTGCTATTTTAGAAACATAATGTGGACAGGTTCTTGATTGAAGCAGAGTTCATTCTGTGATTTTAACTTCCCCCTTCCTTTCCTTTCTTTTCCTTTCCTTTCCCTTCCCTTCTTCTTACATTTTGTAGTTGTTTATTTGTTTAGCAAATTTTTATGGTCACCAATCTCAGACATGTGACTCCAAATAGTTGACAATTAAAAACAAAATACTTTAAAAGCAGTATAAAAGAACCAAAATGTTTAAAGCAATATTAATTCCAAATACACTTCAGTGGGTGGGTATGTAACTATGGACTAGAAGCCTTTGAAAATTGACTTTGAAACATCATGTTCAGTCTTTATTAATTGTCATGGCAATTCAGTTGTCATCAGTGAACCAGAATTATAAATTTGCTATCTGATGAGGCTATTGTGGGTGTTAATTATAAAAACGGGACTTGGCAAACCTCCAGGGTTTCATAAAAGTCAGTGATTGATGATAGAGATAATTAAAATATGGATGCTTCATTTTCCTTGCCCAGAAAACGCCACTGTCCAAAACTGCAGAAAAAAAATGCCAATGAACAAGAAAACATAGAATCAACAGAAATTAAGAACACATCAAATCAAGATGGCTCTCAGAGCCCAAACATAAAAAGAAGGAATAAATGCCCCCAAACATGAATTTCCCACCCAACATATTGAAAGCATCAAGTTGATGAACACTATCAAATCTATTTTACATATTAAAAAGTCAGAAAACAGAGTGCTAAAATATTTGAATACCTAAAACCCCTATGATAAGGAATTTGGAAATCTGGGGTGCACTGATTTAAGTAAGGTAGACCCTGAGTTATGACCATTTGCTTAATGACAAGAGTTTAACGACAAGAGTTTAGTTACAAGAGCAAGCCTCTGTGATTCTCCATCCTTGAGGAAAAATGCCAGGTGTATAAAGCAGGACGGCATATGTTTTCAGAGTATTGCAGTGTAAATTCAGTGCCAGAAAAGTAAACACAGATGATTTAAGCTTCTTTATAAACACATAAAGTAAATTTTACAATACCAGTTGTAGATTTCTCCAACGTGGAACAAACTCAAACAGAAGCAGACATGTTACAGGTTCAGAGCAGAACAGCAACTCAAGAGCTCAGAAACAGACATCAGTTTCACTTTAGTTCAGCAGGCAAGCAAGCAAATTAGTTTCATTTTCAATAGACAAGACTCAGAGCTTAACATAGCTTCAGAGCTGCAGAGCTTAATATAGAGCCATGCCTAGGCTACTTCTAGTTTCAGTTTCCAAACAGTCTTCATTGGCTGACTTAGTTGCTATGCCTATTCATTGGCTGACCTTGTTACCATGCTCTATTCCAATTCATGAATATACAATATGCTTGATTTTCCCACTCAGTTTGGTCTAATCCCACAGTACAGATAATCTTCAACTTGCAACTATTTGTTTAGTGACCATTCGAGGTTGCAGTGTCAGTGAAAACAGTGACTCATGATTGGTCCTTATTTACGATTGTCATAGCATCCCCCAATTGTGGGAACAAAATTTGGGTGCTTGGAAGCTAGCATGTATTTACAACAGTTGTGGGGTCACATGATGATTGCTGTTTGTGATCTTCCCACTGATTTTTGACAAGCAAAGTCCATGAAGGAAGCCTGATTAACTTAGCGACTGCAGCAAAAAAAGGCCGTAAAATTGGGTGTGGTCATGTGATCATATGGCTTAGCGAAGGAAATTCTGGTCCCAAATTTGGTTGTAAGTTAAAATTATCTGTAGATGATCCTTATTCTATATAGTACCAGTTGCATGTGTAGTAGTGGGGCCAGACCAGAGGGTTTACAAAGAAATAAGAGAAAACTGTGATTGGAAGAATTGATGGGGAGAGACTGAACAAGAAGTGAAGCCAAGAAAGATGAAAGCAGCAGAGCAGGAACAACACAATGTGGTCTCCCTGAGTACAGATCAGAGGTGGTATTCAGCAGGTTTTGACCAGTTCTGGAGAACCGCTAATGGACATTTTTGAGCAGTTTGGACAACTGGCAAATCCCATCTCTGACTGGCCCCGCCCCCATCTCTTTGCCTTCCATCAAGTCCCAGCTGATTGGCTGGGTCTTCTTTTGTTGCCCTGCATAGGAGAACGGAGCTGGAAAGCAGATTAGTGGGGTGGAGAGGGAATAGTATTTTGCAGTAACCTTCCCCCAGGAGTGGGGAGGGAATGGGAATTTTATAGTATCCTTCCCCTGCCATGCTCACCAAGCCACGCCCATGAAGCCACGCCCACAGAACCGATGGTAATATTTTTTGAATCCCACCGCTGGTACAGATAGTTCTTGATTTATGACCATAACCGAGCCCAGAATTACATTGTTAAGAATTGTTAAGTTTTGAGCCATTTTATCACCTTTTTGACCACAGTTGTTAAGTGAATCATGTCATTAAGCAAATTCATCATATTTCATATTTCTCCATCGACTTTATTTGTTGGAAGCCAACTGGGAAGGTTACAAGTGTGATTACATTGACTTCAGGACAGTGCAAATAAATCCAGGCCAGTTGCCAAGTGCCCAAATTTTGACCACAGGGGATGCTGCATCGATCATAAGTGTAAAAAACAATTTTTTTCAGGCCCATTGTGACTTTGAACCGTTACTAAATGAATGGTAGTAAGTCAAGGATTATTTGTACAAAAAAATTCAACTAAAGTAGAATATGGCCATAAAATAAAGAAGGACTTTGAAATTTCTAAATGATAGCAAGGAAAGAAATCTATGGGGTGCCCCTCTTCCCACAGTGCTTCTTATATTAGTAGGTAATCCATTCCTGGCTTTTTTCTTGCTTTGTTAAACAAATTAAGAATGAATGAAATTTAGGAGGTATGTCATTTTGGAAGAGATAGCACTAGCAATAGAACTTAGATTTATATACTGTCCTTTAGTACTTTACAGCCCTCTCTAAACAGTTTACAGAGTCAGCATATTGCCCACAACAATCTGAATCCTTATTTTACTGACCTCGGAAAAATGGAAGGCTGAGCCAACCTTGAGTCAGTCAGGATTGAACTCCCGGCAGTCAGCAAAATTAGCCTGCAATACTGCATTCTGACCACTGCGCCACCACGGCTCTTAGAGGTGATTGATTGGGAGATTTCATTGTTCCCATGAGAGGAGAGGCAAACATTTTCATGGAAGAAGCCACTTCTTATAAACTTCACCCCAAAGACTCAAACCAATGATCCTTTATTGTTCTGTTTCTTTTTTTTAAATATAGTTTCCTCTTCATTGTCATGACCTCCTTGGAAGAAAAGACAGTGACGCTGATGAAGTGTCATCCAATGTGAGAAAGCATGCAGCTACTCCATAAAACTCTTGGCAGGGAACTCTTAAGGACCTCTTAAAGCAGGGGTGTCAAACTCGATTTCATTGAAGGTCGCATCAGGGTTGTGTTTGACCTTGGGGGGAGGGGCAGGAGCGCGTGGCCAGCTTGATGTCACTTGTGTTGGGACGCCTGTGGTGGCCTGAGCACTCTGACAGCAAAAACAGGCTCCCGAGTGCCGTTTCTGGCTGCAACGGCCTCCTGCAACCCTCTACTAGCAAAAACGGAGCTCGGAAAGGCTACACACTGCTCTCCAGGGCTCTGTTTCACTGACAGAGGCTGGTCCTTTGCTGTTTCCAGAGCAGCCTTGCAGGACTGCTGAACTGGATCCGGCCGCCAGGCCTTGAGTTTGACACCCCTGGCCTAAAGGGATCTATATTTTTAGGCTGTAAAATTCATGATTTGCCTTAAAAGCATTTGGCTTAAGATTTTTTTTAGCATTAGCATTAGATCCTACCATGTTATGCAACATACTGGGGAGTAAGGGAATTCTAGTATTTACAGTTTTGGGTGAGTACGTCAGTGTACTTCCAGTGTGATGTTTAAAGTCTTTGTCTGTGAACTTTCTTCACCATGTGTTTCGGGGCCGTTTGGCATCCAGGGTGGGTGGATGTCCATCTCATTGCCATCTTGGGAATTTGATTATTCTTTATTATTCTTTATTATTCTTGGGAATTTGATTATTCTGCAGGGATATTTGACCTGCATGTTGGAGTCTTCTACACGCAACTATACTATGTCATTCACAGAAGAAACTCCTTTGGAGAACTTCTTCGTTAGTAACATGGTCCAAATAGTGGATTTTTAGGATTCAACTATTCGATTTGTTGGAAGTCGTTAAGTATTTTGTTAATACTTGCTGACGCCTCTCACTGGCATAAATAGCATAAAGAGAGGCAAGCAAATGTAATTTAAGTCTCAGTGATATACGTGACCTTAGCTGGTTGGGTGACTTTCTCTCAGCCCAACCCACTTCAAAGGATTATTATTGTGATAAAAATAGGGAGAGGAAAGAATATGATTTATATTCAGCACCTTGAGTTATTTAGAAAAATGATAAAAGCAGAGTATAAATAAACACTTAAGTAAAAATCAAATAAATGGACACTCATTTGCTGTCAGGGACACAGAAAGAAAATTATGTTCTTTTCCCCTCACCCTGAATTGACAGCAAAGCCACAGAACCAATAGATTCTCCTTAAGTATAGCAATGGTGATTTTGCTAAATTGATGCTGTTTGCATCCATAAACAGATCTTGCTTCAATGTCATCAGAGAACGGTTTCCTTCCCACTATTTAAAAATAAAAAACAGGCTTCTAACACAAACCTCTTAAAGTAGAGATATTTTCTTACGTTTCCCACACTTTACGCTCTGCTCTTCCCACCCCAGTAACTTTGATGCAGACGGGATAATATTCTCCCTGCCTCCCCGCCCCCCGCAATCCTGAAGCCTGGCTCTTGTTGGGCTTAGAGACATTCACGCACCTGGAGAATGGTTATCCTTTTCTCTCAGGGTGATTCCCATTTTCCTCTCTTTATAAAGTTAAAAGAGGAGCCTGCAGGATGTCCCTGAGCATCTCGAAGCAGACTCAGGTTGCCACTTCGTGCCCAGGGAACTCTCCTGGCTTCCCATCGGTATGCCCTGACATCAGACCGATTGCTCTCTCCTCGGGGAATTCAGAGGATACCCAGACACCGGTTCCCATCTGTTGGGGGAGCAGCATCGTCACTTCCTGGGCTTGAAAGCATTTTGAGTTTTTTTTCCTCCCTCTAGTTTACCCCATTCTCAGACATCCCCCAAAGAAGATTATTATTATTGTCTTAAGTGCTTTTCTGTGGTTATTTCAACCCAAGGTGCAGGATTGTTCTGAATCGTAAGTAATGCATGAGTCATCGGTATTATGTTTTCCTGCCGGAGGAAAAGCAGGCAAAACTGCCTATGCCAGGGAGACATCTATATTTTAGAATAAGGGGTTTTAAAAGAGAGAGAGAGAGAGAGATCAGACGTGGGAAAGGGGCAGTAATCCTTGTGTGTTTTGATGAAGTGGATGGTTTTTGTTTGGGTTACAAGTCTAACTGGCACGGTGATGCTTTCCTTAATTACAGAAAATGAAAGGTTGCATGCATTGTGGTCTTGTCCTGGTGGTTTGCCACCCATAACTCCCCCTCCCCTTTCTTACAACTAGAGCAAAAGATCTGACAGGGGACCCATGGGGAGAAGCAAAGAGAGAGGGAGCACAGAGTACTGTCTGTATGAAAATATTTTGATGTTCTTTTAACCATCTGTTCTCTGCAGTAGCATTCGCCTCACTCTGCTCGCTCAGCTGAGCAGAAGCTGTCGGAGATTCCCAGCTAGTTGCCCTGTTTAAGAAATATCTACCTAACAATCTTAGGTTCGGATCAGTTGGGAGTTGGGAGGCTGAGGATTTGACTTTCAAACATTCGCGCAGAATAAGCAGAATGGAACTTCATGGCTTAGCAAAATTTGCAGGCTGGGCAAACTCAGCTATAGCTGCAAATTTGAGGCAGGCTAAAACTACATGGAGGACAAATCAGCATCCTGTCCTAATGTTGGAGTGCTCTAGTGAAACCAGGGTTTGGGAGAAGACAGACTTGCCCAGATTGGCCTTGTGCAGCTATGACAGAAGTTCCTGTAGCCAAAAGCGCACCTCACCTTTGAGGTTTTATTTTTATTTTTTTCATAATGGTGATTGGTGCTCAGCTATGTCACCTTCATACTTTCACACAAGTTTGGAGAACTTGCTGTAGTAGTGTTGGGTTTTTTTTATATATAGCATCACCTCAACTTTCTCTCTCCATTGTCCATTCTGGGTGGGTATTTTAATTGAGCAACATCAGGAGGATTACAGACCCTGCATTATTTTTTCCATTGCTTTGTGGACTTGCTTCATTGGAGTGATTGCCTAGAATTCTTCATTTATTCCTGAAAGAGAGGATGGGAATTGGAGGGATATAAAGAGAGGCAGGGGAAGGCAGGAGAAGAGTAAGAAACTTGGAGGGGTTGAACCTGGTTCCCTGGGATGGGGGCACTGGACCAAACAGCTATTGTTAAGTAAGCCAATTGAAATAGGCTGGTCACCTGGCAAAATAGGTGACTTCAACTCTCAGAATTCCCTAGCCAGCCATCTCAGGAATCTTCTCCAACACCAACATCAAAGGCATTAATAGTCTTCCGATCTTGCTTCTTCAGAGTCCATTTTTAATTTCCACAGAGTGTTACGGGGAATACTGTGGCTTGTACAATTCTTGTTTTTGTAGATGTACACATATCACGGGATCTGAATATTTTTTCTAGGGTCTCCATGGCCCTCCACCAGGTACTACCAACACCCTGCCAACAAAAGTACGTATAGTCAAGGCTATGGTTTTCTCATTTGCAATGTATGGTTGTGAAAGTTGGACCATAAGAAAAGCTAAGCGCCAAAGAATGGAGGCCTTTGAACTCTGGTGCTGGAGAAGATTCCTGCGAGTCCCTTGAATTGCAAGGTGATCAAACCGGTCAGACCTAGAGGAGATCAACCCTGACTGCTCTTTAGAAGGCTGGATCCTGAAGTTGAAACTCAAAGACTTGGCCACCTAATGAGAAGGAAGGACTCCCTGGAGATGAGCCTAATGCTGGGAACGATGGAGGGCAAAAGAAGAAGGGGACGGCAGAGAATGAGATGGCTGGATGGAGTTACTGAAGCAGTTGGCGTGAGCTTAAATGGACTCCAGGGGAGGGTAGAGGACAGGAAGGCCTGGAGGAACGTTGTTCATGGGGTTGTGATAGGTCAGACATGACCTTGCAATTAACAAGAACAAACCAAGTATTGGCTAGTGGCATATTTCTTGACTTCTTGTTCCTTTATTACTGGTGGTTGATCCTACAAGGCAGAAGATACCCATTATTTTTATGTCTTCACTCTCTATTTTAAGGCTAATTGTTCTACTGGATGCCTTATTTTGGCCTTCTTTATATTTAATTCTAGTCCGGTGTTTTTCACTGTGTTCTTTGGTGTTTAGTACCAAGGCTTGCAGTCCTGGAATAGCAGAGAGTGCCTATTTCTGAGAGCAGCGAAATTAAGATAGGAATTCAGAGAAAGCTTGCCTGCAGGTAAATCTAAAGCACCTGAAAAGCTTTAAAATTTATTTCACTGGGTCAGGACAGATTATCTTGTTCTGCTATTCCTTTTTTTAAAATTCATGGATAATGCCACTACATCACTGTGGCTTTTAAAAAGAAGCAGGATACATTCTGAGCTGATTTTCACAACCATGCTGGATTTCATTAATGAAAAATAAGTCTCTGGAGCAAAGATAGCTTATTTCCCTTACTTCATTGTAGCCAGGCAGATAAACTTTTTATTCCCTTGCTATGCTACAGGTTAATTTGAAGCTGCTTTGTATATGGCTGTGTTCCTCAACCTTGGCATCTTTAAGAGGTGTGGATTTCAACTCCCAGCCAGCTATTGAAGTCCAGACCTTTAAAAATGCTCTAGGCAGAGGAACACTGATACATAGAAAGCAGCACTGCAGAATGGAGCTACCTATGATCTGGCATGCAAATGGCACAAAGTGTTTTGGCTGAACCTTGGTTTATAGACTACATCCTGGACTTTGGAAGGGTGGGAACATAGCTTTATGGATTCCTTGTCACAAGTTCTGATAACAACCTTCATTTAAAAACACCAGAAGATTATAAATCAGGAGCTGACCATCCTGGTTATCCACATGCTGGTTCTTCAGGTAGAGCAGGGGTCTTCAAACTTGACAGTTTTAAGACTTGTGGACTTCAATTCCCAAAATTCCTCCTCCAGTCATGTTAGCTCAGGAATTCTGGGAGTTGAATTCCACGAGTCTTAAACTTGCCAAGTTTGAAGACCCTTGATTTAAAGGCTGTACATGAACAGCAGGTGGCAGCCTTTAAATGATCTAGGCTAGGGCTAAGCTGGTAGCAAAAAAACCTAAAGTCTTGGATGATGCACCACTAGGAAATTCAAATCTACAGTTAAGACTAGGAAGTAAAACAAAAAATCCCCAAAGGCAGAGGACAAGCCACTTTTATACTGCTGCCATGAAAATAATAAATACGTGTCCATGTAGACAATAGGAGTCAATCTGAACTTTAAAAAGGTTTTCCCTTTCTACTTGAGGTAACAGTGGGGAAAAAGCACTAGGAATTGAAGTCAGCAAGTATTTTATTAAGAGCCGAGGAAAGAATGTAAAGTTTGGCTATTGCAAAAGAAAAAAAAAAGATTTTATGTAGAAAAATTTATTTCCAGGCACCTATCAGCCCATTAAAAACGTGCCTTCCTCAATTCATTATTGCAACATTTGTCATGCGTGGGTGGAATTAGAACACCATGGGGAGGGGACGGTGGAGTTTGTTTGCTTTTGAAATGGAAATTATGTCCGCGCACACACACAGAGAGATAGATGCATAAAGGAGGAAAGTGACGGGATATGACTTTTTCCCAATTTTTTCTGCTCAGAAGCTTCCTTAGCCATCTGTGAATCCTGTTGGAGGCAGACTGATAGTACCTGAACATCCATAATCCAGCACATGCAGTTCTTCTCAAAAAAAATGTTCTGCTGATGGTATAAGGAGGGGAAGAAAAAGCTACGCTAGCCCCAAATAAGACTTTTGATGGTCTTGGAAGTTTTTGTTTGGGAATTGAATTGAATGGAATACTTCATTTGGCTCAGCATGATTAGACACATACGGAATTTGCCTCTAGTGCAGAAGCTCTCAGTGTAGATGCAAAGCAACAGAATAATGATAACCACAATCATAATAAGTGGGACATTGATTTTGGATTTTCAGCAATGCTGGAAAGAACTGACTGGAGGCAGCAGGAATTTTGAATGATCCAGGTATTACCTTTGTTTTATTATATCAGAAACAGCATTGGTTGTACTTTTGGATGATCTCTGGCAGGAGTGGGATGGGGGTAGGGCATCCATCCTTGCTCTACTTGACCTCTCAGTGGCTTTTGATACCATTGACCATGGGATTCTCCTGGGACGGCTTCAGGGGATGGGAGTGGGAGGCCTTGTCCTGTCTTGGTTCACTTCCTTCCTCTGTGGCCGCTCTCAGTGTTGATAGGAGGGGGGAGATCCAACCCTCACCCGCTGCTTTACGGGGTTCCGCAGGGCATGATACTCTCTCCGCTCCTGTTCACCATTTATATGAAACCACTGGGTGAGATCATCCGTCACCATGGACTGATGTATCACCAATATGCTGATGATACTCAGCTGTATGTCTCGGCCCATGGTGAGTTAAGTGTTGCTGTATCCTCCCTCTCACAATGCCTGGAGGCTGTTAGAGGCTGGATGGGGAGCAATGGGTTGAAACTAAATCCATGCAAGACCGAGTGTCTCTGGGTCTGGGGTTTGTTGGTTCAGGGAGAATTACCACTTTTAATCTTGGATGGGGTGGCACTACCCCAAACAGACCCTGTGCGTAATCTGGGGATTCTCCTGGACTCACTACTGTTGTTTGAAGAGCAGGTGGCAGTCGTGGCCAGGAGGGCCTTTGCGCAACTGTGGGTTGTGTACCAGTTATGCTCTTTCCTGGATCAGCAGTCCCTATTCACAGTCACTCATGCCCTGGTCACTTCCCATCTTGATTATTGCAACACGCTCTACATGGGGCTGCCCTTGAAGAGCATCCGGAAGCTCCAGTTGGTGCAAAATGCAGACCCCGTTGTGCACATGTATCACCTCTCCTGCAGGAGCTGCACTGGCTGCCAATTTGCTTCCGGGTGCAATTCAAGGTGCTGGTTGTCACCTTTAAAGCCCTTCATGGCTTGGGTCTTGGTTATCTGAGGAAACATCTCTTGCCAGTGACATCTACCTCACCCATTAGAGTGAGGAGGCAGGGAATGCTGTGGGCCCCACCCCTGAGGGAGATACACCTGGTGGGACCTATAAGAAGGGCCTTCTCTATGGTGGCTCCATCTCTCTGGAACATCATTCCCCCAGAGATTAGAATGGCCCCCTCATTGATACTATTCTGAAAAGCACTGAAGACCTGGTTTTGCCAGCAGGCCTGAGGAACCCAGAGAGGGATGGAAGCCATCAGATGGCTCGTGTGACCTGCTGTCGTTGGGTTGGGAGGGATGGGAATTGGTTTTTGTTTTTGTTTTGTTTTCTGTTTTCACAAATTTGGTTCTATTGTACTTTACTAATTTATGTGATTCTTTTTGTTAGTTCTTATTGTTTTTATTTTTATTTTTTGTTTTAAATATGATTTTACATTGTGTAAGCCGCCTTGAGTCGCCATGGGAGAATAGGCGACAATATAAATCAAATAAACAAACAAACAAATAAATAAATATCAGTGTTGGAAGTGTGTGCGGGAAAAGAGAAGGAGGAAACGGAGGCCTACCAAATATGGGCGAATTACAACTTCCAGTATCCTTTATCATTGACCATGCTGGCTGGTGCAACCAGGAATTGTAGCTCCCCTCCCTTCCCCCACAGCTGGAAACCCATCAATTTCTGCTTTAAGATTCCAGAAATAATTTAACAAGGCACTGTGCTGCTGGAAAAAGATGGGGCATGAGTTGGATCCAATGTGTAGGGTGGAATTTTGGAAAATGATCCAAAACAGATATGCATTGAAAAACTTTTAAACCCATTTAGTAAACAGACTATATCTGGAGAAAAGGTTTTACAGTGCAGTAGCTACTGTTTAATGCTCTGGTTTTATCCTCAGAACTGACCACAGCTTTTGGGGGGCAGATGCAGGGGGTTTAAAGATGCTAGTTGGAAAAAAATTCCCCTGTCTGTTAAGCTGAGACTAATATGATTGGTAGGAAAGCAGATTTCCAATTCAAATTTGTGAAAGATTAATATATCATCTCCATTCATTGGAATGTGCCTCTAATTGTATTATTCCGCCTCTAATGGATGGATAATTTTATTTCACCCATGATCAGGATCAGACCAGTCCATTGGTTTTGAGGACATTTCTAGAGCTCTTGAACTCATAAATGGATATCCAAGGTTGAATGAAATAAATCTTCAAGCTTCCTTTTGGGAAAATGATTTATCTTGAGTTGGGCTGTGATGAATTAATTCCATCTTGTGGGACTCTCGATCTTTGCTTGAAAAGGAATCTGGTGGATTTCTCCATGAATGTTTCCTTTTTCCTTTTGTTTTGGATCTTGAGGTTGAAAGGACACACTGACCAAATATTTATCCTAAGACAGAGGGTGATATTGTGACAATATGTAGCTGGATGGAGATACTATTTCCATTGCTGGTTTTGTTTCTGTATTAAGAAGATCCGGAGGCTTTGTGCTTTTTTATTCCTTTTTAGAATGGATGCTAAATTATGCAGGGGATTGATGGTTATCTACTGGGAATTTCAGAAAAAGGATAATCCCAGGGGTTTGTTTATTTATTTATGCATTAGAAATAAGTGGAGATTTCTTAGAGCTGAAAGGCATTGGATGAGTTGTGCGTTTTTTCTTCTCTATCCATTGCCAGGACCTTGTATCTCCTCCAGGAAGAAATACTGTATATGGCACTTTTTTAGTTGTAGTCCTTGACTTCCAATCACAACTGAACATCCATTGGGGAGTGATACGGTTATTAAATGCAACATCTCTGTTGTATATGCATTCATGGCGAATGCATGCAAGTTGCCAAGTGCCTAAATTTTGATCACATAACTGCAGGGATGCTGTAACAATGCAAGAACTGGTTACAAGTCACTTTTTCCAGCATATGTTGTGATTTTGAACCGTTGTTAAAATGAACGGCCATAAGTCAAGGGCTAGCTGTAGTAGAATTGAAGCTTGAAGTAACTCTGATCAATAGATATTATGCTACAAATACAAAGTCGATAGGAGTCAACCACAAACTTTTCCTTGAAAAGTTCTGCATTGTTTATTTTTCTTAAGCATTTTGGATATTCATTTAACAAAAGCAAAATGAATCACTGTGCTTACAAGACACCCAGAGAATTTCTGGATTCATTTTTGAAGCAAGTACAAGCAGATCTGACCAAATTGCAAACTGATTTGGCTCAGCTTTTGCTCCTGGATGTTTGTCTTTTTAATTTCACAAATTAGCCTACAACCCCAGGATTTCCTTGTGGTCTCCCATCCAGGAACTTTCCTAGGGACCTTTCTGCTAAATTTCTGCTAATTCTACAGGAATTCCACTGTCATTCTACTGATGCTTTTATGCTTTTAGCTCCTGTTTCCTGGCGATTGGTTCGCCTGCTGAAAATTAGACTGGGGAAATAAAGATTTTAGTGTCATGATTTGTTTGTTTCTCTGTGTAAAGTGTTGTGGTTGCTGAGCATCTCAGTGCAGGATAAACGATGATTACTGAGTAACTGAGACTAAAGCCTAATTATTTTTTCCCATCCTTTCTAGCCTGGTTTGTGAAAACATCAACCACTTCCTACACCCCATTGGTGTGAGATAAAACAGATCGAATCTTTGAATACTATTTAGGGATTGAATGCCCCTTGACAGTGACTAATAATAAAAACAGCAATAATAAACATAAAACTTTAGTATCTTTGTGCAAAGTCTGATCACTTTCACGCCTGGGAATTATTGAAGGCAATTAACCAAAAAGCATGTGGAAAACCAGCAGTAAGAACAGCTGTTTCCTTCTTTGCTGTGAGACAGAAGTGAAGCCATGAGGCTTATCTGCACTGAGGAGACTGCACGTTTTTATCCTTTTCGTTTTTGAGGTATACTTTCTCACTGACTGAAACTGTTGAGGAACAGACTGGCTCATCCAGGCAACAGAGAGGCTGGGAAATGGCTGTGGCCTAGGAGCTCTTGCCTCACAATCAGGAAGCTGTGAATTCGACCAGGGGTGGGATTCAAATTTTTTAACAACCAGTTCTGTGGGCGTGGCTTAGTTGGTGGGTATGGCTTGGTCATGTGACTGGCTGGGTGTGGCTAACTCAACATCACTCACATCGAGGCATGCATTTCCTCACCTGGTCTCTCATGACTGTGGGGATGCTGCAACAGTCGTAAGTGTGAAAAATGGCCATAAGTCACTTTTTTCAGTGCCATTGCAACTTTGAATGGTCACTCTATACAAGGAAAGTACCAGCAAAGGAGGGGGAAAAAACTCCAGAGAAGTTCCAAAGACAGGAAGTCTAGTCCTGCCAAGAACGTAATAAGGGTTAACGGAGAGGCAGTTTCTGTAAGCAACACCAGAATGTTTCCTTCCTGCCTTCCTTACAGGATTAGGCCAGTAATTTATTCTAACAACCGGTTCTCCAAACTGTTTAGAATGTTAAAAACCGGTTCTAGCGAATAGGTGCGAACTGGTAGAATCCCACCCCTAAATTTGACCCTAGGTAGAGGCTAATATTTGTAGTAGACTCTCTTGCTCGAGCAGGAGAGGACCTCCAAGGTTCCTTCCTATTCTGTTATTCTATGTTCATTTCCAAGATTTGCATGCAGAAATCCAAAAGAAATCCATTAGGCTCCATACTTCCATTTATTTATTAGATTTTATTTTTTTATCCTGCCTTCATTACTTTATAACCCAAGGTGGCAAACATACATCATATTCCTCCATCTTCCTATTATCCCCACAACAATAATCCTGTGAAATGGTGAGAAAGCAACTATTCCAAGGTTATCCAGCTGGCTATGGAGGGCCTAGAACTCGCCATCTCTTGGTTTTCAGGGCAGCGCCAGGAGTGGGATTCTACCAGTTCGGACCACTTCTATAGAACTGGTTGTTATGATTCTGTGTAGTTCGGAGAACCAGCAAATCACACCACTAGCTGGCCCCTCCCCTCCTCACCCAATCTGCCCAGGAGGCTTCCCTAAGGACCAATCAGGGGTGGTATTCAGGGGGTTGGGGGAGGGAGAAGTGGCCTGAGAGCAGAGCTGAATCTTCCTTAAGATTGAAGCTTCTATTTTTCAGTGCAGACTCAGGCATCAGATTGCAGAAAGGTAGATCTGGGAGTGAAGCTGTGATTCTGCAAGCAGCTGAATCTGCCTGCCTGCTTTGCCTGATTTTGGGTAAAAGTTGCTCTTTTTTTAAAAAAAATAAAAAATTCAGTCTTTACATATATATTTACAATATTTACATACAAGCCACGCCCAGCCAGTCATATGACCACCAAGCCACACCCACAAATTAGGCCATGTCCACAGAACCGGTTGTTAAGAAATTTGAACCCCATCCCTGGCAGCACTGCTACATCAAACTGCCTCTCATACTTCCAACCTAGTTTCCTATTTTTAAAAATGCAAGACTTGTTTATAGTTTCAGCATCAATACGTACGGTACAGGCTGCAGCAAACTCCTTCTCTGTTATTGCCAAGAATCCTGAATGTGTCCATAAATCAATAGATGATAAACTCTACCAAAAGAGGGTTTTTCCCCTCCTTTTAATAGAAGATATATTGTTTTAAAAAGTAAATCATCCCCAAGGTTTTCCACAAGGGGCACAACTACAGAGCATTCCCCAGTAATTGAAGGCCAGGACTTAACAAAGGAGAAGAAATCCCTTTCTAAATCCATTTTAGGACCAAAGGCAATTGGGAAGATTCCAGCTGCTTAGAGCAGAGGTCTCCAAACTTGGCATCCTCACGACTTGTGGACTTCAACTTCCAGAATTCTCTATGCTGGCTGAAGAATTCTGGGAGTTGAAGTCCACAAGCCTTAAAGTTGCCAAAATTGGGGACCCCTGGTTTTCTGGAACAGGTGCAAAATGGCTGTCAAGCTATCCAGGCAACAAAGATGTTGTTAACTTTTATTGGCCTGATCCTATCCTCAGGTCAAATGTGTATAGATAATTCCTTATTTAAAGCCCCAGTTGGAACTAAAATGTCTATTGCTAAGCAGTGTGTTTTTGTGAGACACGCCTTTTTCGCCATGGTTGTTAAATGAATCAATGCACTTGAATCACTATCAATCACTAAACCTATTTGGTTTCCCCCATGGACTTCGCTTGCGGGAAGCCAGCTGGAAGATTGCAAATGGCAACCACAGGATCCCAGGGATGCTGCAACTATCATAAATATATGCCAGTTACCGTGTGCCTGAGTTTTGATCACGTGACTTTAGAGATGCTATAGTGGTTGTAAATATGAGAACTATAGGCATCGATGTACAACCACAAAATTTCCATCATTAAGCAAGACAATTGTTAAGTGAGTTCTGTCTCATTTTACAACATGTTGCCATGGTTGTTAAGTGAATCAACACTATTGTTAAACAAATCGTGTCATTAAGAAAAATCTGGCTTCCCCCATTTACTTTTCTTGTCAGAAGCCACCTTGGTGGTTTTCTTGCTGACATCACACCCACAGATGAGTCTGTCATCTGCACCTCTATAACTGTCTGGTTTGGCTCTGCAACCCAACAGGACAGACACAGACTTCAGAAGATAATTAGGAGTGCAGAAAAAACAATCACTACCAACCTGCCTTCCACTGAGGACCCATATACTGCAGGAGTCAACAAGAGGGCTGGAGCCTCGATAAGTGATATTGAGCTGGCCATGCCCCGTGGACACGTCCCCCCAAGATCAAACACCCTGATGTGGCCCTCAAGGAAATCGAGTTTGACACCCCTGTTCTAGTCAAGTGTCCATTTTCCTTGTTCAAATGTTGAGTGTTCAAATGTCCAAAGTCCAAAGGCAGTCTGATTTAGGCCAGTGATATTTAGCACCCTCTGCCTTTAGATTACATCTTCTGGCTGCTATGGGTAGTTGCCCTAGGGCCTCCGGGGAACGAGGGTCATTTTTGAGGTTGTACTGATGTGTTGAAGGAATAGACCAGGGGTATCAAACTAGTAGCCCGTGGGCTGGATGCGTCACACACAGGCTACGACCATCCCAGCTCTGTGAATGGGAAAAACATCATAAAACGTCATGTGACAGCTATGCGGCGCAGCGAGTTTGACACCCGTGGAATAGGCTATAATTTACCACACTTGTCCAATGCCGGTTGGTGGATGTGATATGTCTTACTGACATACCATGACCCAATTAGAACCAACATCAGTGGAAGCATTTCTCTGCCATCCCTGATGATGTTACCTAGTTGGGCAATGAAATGTCTTCAAGAAAACAACCAAGCTCAGAGAGCACCATGCAAAGGCCTGTTTTTCTGGGGTTAGTTGATATTCAGTGCTGTCACTTCCAACCTTAGTTTCAGGAAACCAAGTGCCATCTGAATCCCTTGAATTGGGATTTGATTGTGCAGGAAACGGTGTTCTTAAATCAAAGTGCCCAGGAGTGCAGTGAACTGGGACAGAGGCATCCTTGAGAATGCCTGGGGAGGAAGGGGCTGGTCAGGAAAGGTGCTGTGAAAAAAAAAAAGAAACGCAGCTCCGTTTCCTCTCTCTTTTTTCACATTAAGTGGCGTTGCAGAACAATCTTCTTACCCAACACTGTCTGTCTGCTGTATGACAAATAGTCCATTTGAGCATGAAAGATTGAATAAACAGAGAGTCACATGTCAGGAGCTGTGTCATCCAGCCTTCCATCAGTCTGAAATGAAATTACATTATGCCGCACAGAAATACAGCAGCATTAAGAACCCTTTTAGTGTTCTCTATCTGCCCTTTGGCGGTTATCTTTCCACAGCAAGAACATAAGTAAAAGAAGGGTGATTCATAGCTCGGAAAATGTACAGGACTCAACAACTCTCCCAGGCCAGTGTTTCTTAAGCTCAGCAACTTTAAGAGGTGTGGACTTCGACTCCCATAATTCCCCAGTGTGTTTATCCTAGAACTAAAGGAGATGCTGCGGCCTGGTACAAATAGTCCTCAACTTACAGCAGTTTGTTAGTTTAGTTTGGTTTACTTTATTGTCATTGCATCTCCTACAACGAAATTAAATACCATCTTCAGTGCACATTATGACTATGAAAATTGTTGTGTCCGCGAAATGATGCCAGGAATCGGTGACTTAGTGCAAAGCTCTTTATTGATCTGCGGGGACCGAACTGGCGAAAGGAAAAAAGCCCGTGGCTTTTATTCCTTTTGCCGCGGCGGCCGCGGCCAATGGCACCACTTTGAATCTCCCGTGGTCTGAACGGACCAATCACGGGAGATTCTTAGTGAGCCAATTGGCACGGCTCGCCTGACCAATCGGAGAGCCCCGTGCTTTGGCCAATCAAAGCGCGGGGATCTCGAGTATGTTAATGAAGGACAGAACACCCCTCCCCTCTTGGTTCAGTCCTTACGTTGCGTAGTCACGTAGGTAGGCGGGGCTCCGTCTGGTCCTACTTGACCTGCGCAACTCAGTTGTAGGCTGGATCCCGGCCGGTTTGGTCGGGATCTCTGTTGCTCCTGCTGCTGTCGTGGGAACCGGCTGGTCGATCGGGCCAGTCCTTTCTCCGTAGCTCCCTCCTGGGCCTTCCGGGTTGGTTGAGCTACGGGTTTCGCTGCTCCTGCTCGGTCTTTCCAGGTCGGTCGAGCTGGCTTGGCTGTTCCTTTCTGGCGAGGGGTCATGATGGCTGCGTTCCGGTGAGTACTGCTGGTTTATTTTTCTTTGGATTTGGTCCCCTGGGTATTCCCTCCCCCCTTGGCTTGCGTTGCGGGGGTTGGGTTCGTTTGTTTGTGCGTCGGCGGTTTGTTGGTTTGCAGTTCTCGACCTAAGTTGGTCGATGTGGCGTTTCCAGGCTCGTCCGTCTGCTGTTTGTAGCCGGTACGAGTGTGGGCCTGTTGCTTGGGTGATGACGGCTGGGATCCATAGAGGGTCTCCCGTCAGGTTTTTTGCATATACGGGGTCCCCGGGTGCGAAAGTTCGGTGTTTGGTGCTTGAGTCTGGGGGCCTCTCCGGGTTATACGTGGGGTGTAACCTGTCGAGTGGGGACCTTAGCTTTCTACCCATTAGTAGTTCGGCTGGGCTTTTATTGGTTGTGGTATTCGGGGTTATGTGTTGGGTGAAGTGTAGTCTGTTGATTTTCTCTTGGATCTCCCCGTGGTCTATTTTCCGGATGGTCCTTTTAGTGAATTGGACCATCCGTTCCGCCCTACCGTTCGCCGCCGGGTGCGCCGGTGCTGTCAGCGCGTGGCGGATGCCCCTTTCCGCTAGGAATTTTTCGAATTCCAGCGAGGTAAACTGGGGCCCGTTGTCGGAGACGACGACGTCTGGGAGGCCGTGTGTTGCAAAGAGTTTGCAGAGTTCTTTGGTCACGGCCTCCGTGGTTGTCGTCTTCATGTTGCTTACCTCCAGCCAGTTGGAGTAAGCGTCAACTGTTATGAGGAAGGTGTGTCCTTTTGTGGGCCCGGCAAAGTCTATATGGATTCTAGACCAAGGTCCCCTTGGGGTTTCCCACTCTAGGACGGGTGCTGTGGGTGGGCTGGGCCTCGTTTCCTGGCATCGTTGGCACCTAGCTACCCAGGCCTCTATTTGTTTGTCCATCCCAGGCCACCAAGCATAACTTCTGGCCAGGGCTTTAGTCCTCACGATGCCAGGGTGCCCCTCGTGTAGCATTTCCAAAACCTTCCCCTGTAGCTTTTCCGGAATGACCACTCTGTCCCCCCATAGTATGCACCCTTTTAACAACGAGAGCTCCGTTTGGCGGTTTCGGAATGTTTTGACCGACTCGTCGTTGTCCCTTTCCGGCCACCCTTTCTCCACCCAATGCAACACCCGCGCCAGACGTTTGTCTTTATTAGTTTCTCGTGCAATGTCTGACGCGGTTATGGGCAGGTTGGGTAGAGTCTCTATGCTGAGGGTGGTCGTTGTGGGTGCTGGGTCGGTGTCGGGTTCCGGTAGCGGTGAGCGGCTTAAGGCGTCTGCATGGGAGATCATCTTACCCGGTCTGTGTATGAGTTCGTAGTTGTAGGCTGCCAGGAACTCGGACCACCTTGTCATTCGGGGAGACAGAATGTTCAGGGTGGCCCGGTTCCCTGCAAGGATTCCCAGCAGCGGCTTGTGGTCCGTTATGATGGTGAAAGTCCGGCCGTAGAGGTATTCGTAGAATCGTTTTATGGCGGCAACTATAGCCAGAGCCTCTTTGTCCAGTTGGCTATAGTTCCGCTCCGGTTTGGTGAGGGTCCTTAAAAAGAACGCGATGGGCGCTTCTTTTCTGTCGGGAAGGGTATGGCTGAGGACAGCGCCGACGCCGAAGGGTGATGCGTCGCATGTGACGGCCAGAGGTAGGGTCTCGATGAATTGTATGAGGACGGCGTCGGAGGTGAGGAGGTCCTTCGTTCTTTGGAAGGCGGCTTGCTCCCGTTTCCCCCAAGTCCAGGTCGCCGCCTTGTCCAGGAGCCTATGCAAGGGCTCCACCGCCGTCGCCTTTTGGGATAGGAAAACATTGTAAAAGTTCAGTAACCCCAAGAATGCTTGTAGTTCAGTCTTTGATTTAGGTGTGGGGGCTTCTTTGATGGCCTTGATTTTTTTGCTTGTGGGGTGAATGCCGTGCCGGTCTAGGAGGTAGCCCAGGAATTCCACTCGTTCCGTGAAAAGCTGGCATTTTTCCCTCTTTACTTTTAGCCCCGTCTCTTTAAATTTGGTTAGGACCTCCCTTAGTCGACCTTCTAGTTCGGCTTGGTTGGCTGCCGACACTAGGACGTCGTCGAAATAAGGTACCACCCCCTTGATATCTTGCAATAGCCTCTCCATTAGGCTCTGGAATATGCCTGGTGCCACGCTGACTCCGAATTGGAGTCGGTTGCATTTGAATGCTCCCCGGTGGGTGACAATGGTCTGCGCTTCTGCCGTTTGCTCGTCGACCGGCAACTGTTGGTATGCCTGGGCGAGATCGAGCTTGACGAAAACCTTGCCCCCTCCCAGTGAGTGCAGTAGGTGTTTCACTACTGGGATGGGGTAGGCGCTTTGTTGCAGCGCGCCATTTAGGGTGGCCTTATAGTCCCCACAGATTCTCACCGACCCATCGGGCTTGATCGGAGTGACTATGGGGGTCTCCCACCGGGCGTGGTCTATGGGCTGCAGGACCCCTTGTTTGACGAGCTTATCAATTTGCTCATCTATTTTGGGTTTCAGTGCGAATGGCACCCGCCTTGGTTTCAGGTGTTTGGGGGGGACGTTAGGGTCTAGGTCGAACGAGATAAGGGGCCCTCGGTACTTGCCTAGGTTCCCGTCGAAGACCTCTTGGAACTCCCGGGCTAGTTGCTGCTCCCAGCCGTCGTTGGTGACGTGGTTGACTCCCGTGAGGGCGATGTCGAGCGGGGCGAACCATTGCAGTCCCAATAGGCTTGGGCGGTCGTGGTCGACGATCGTTAGGGGGAGTCGTTCGGTGCGCCCCTTATACGTGATGTTAAAGCTTTTGGTGCCGACTACCGGGATGCGGTTTCCCTGGTAGTCCTTCACAATGAGTCTCTGGCTGTCTACGTTCCTCCTTTGGAGGGTAGGCATCAACCGCTTTATCTCGTGCCATGCAATCATGGAGAGGTAGGACCCGGAGTCCACCTCCATCTTGCACGGCTGGCCCTCGATGCGTACCTCGACGTGGACCTTCCGGGCGTCGTTGGTGATGGCGTGGCCGATGGTGACCGTCTGGTGAGTCTCCTCTCTCCGCCGGTTGTCGCCGCCTCACGAGGATCGTCCGTTCCGGTCCCATCAGCTGTCTGAGGGGCGATCTCTGGTCCGGGGTGGTGTGCTCTCCCTCCTCCGGTCGCTCTGGTCCCATCGTGCCGGACTGTGGTTTTTCTTCAGGCGGCAAACCCGGGCGATGTGTCCCTTTTTGTCGCAATGCCGGCAGATTGAATCGAAAAACCGGCATTCCGACCTGGGGTGGTCGCCGCCGTAGCTGGCATAGTTGGTCCTCGACTTACGACCTCTCCGGTTCCGTGGGTCGCGCCCTGTCTGGAGTCGGTGGATGTCCTCCTCGTCATCGGACGTACCGGATGCCGAGTGGAAATCGCCCTGGTATGTTGTCGTCTCGGTTTTTGGCTCGGTCGACCTCGCCGGGTTGTTGTTTCCACCGCGGTCCCTCGTGTCCGGTCTGCGCATGCTGTCGGCGGAAGTTCGGGTTGCTTCTGCGGCTGCGGCTGCGGTTAGGGTGTCTGCTAGGCTGATGTCGCCCTTAGCCATCAGCCGGCTCTGGAGGGCGGGGTCCCACAGACCGAGCATGATTCGGTCTCTCAGAGCGTTGTTTAGGTTATCGAATTCGCAGAGCCCCCCTAGGCGCCGCTGCTCAGCGACGAAGTCGCTGAAACTCTCACCCGATCTCTGGTCCCGCCGGTAGAACTCGTTGCGCCGGATCAGGATGGGTACCTCTGGGGCGTAGTGTCACCGAAGGATGGGTTCGAGGACGTCCCAGTCTATGGCGGTCGCATCGGCGGGCTTGGCCAACGCTTTGGCCATCTGGAAGACCTCGGTCCCGCAGTGGGTGAGGAAGACAGTGCGTTTCAGTGGGCCGGAGGCATCCTTCATGCCGGTGCACTAGAGGTACATGCGGAATCGGTCGGAGAACGATTCCCAGTCCTCGGTGGCGGGGTTGAAGGGGGTGGGCGGTGCGATTTTCGCCATCTCGGTGCTTCGTCTGGCTTCCGTCGGACACGTGGTTCGGTTCAGGGTCTGTATCCCATCCTCGTCGCCAGTGTTGTGTCCGCGAAATGATGCCAGGAGTCGGTGACTTAGTGCAAAGCTCTTTATTGATCTGCGGGGACCGAACTGGCGAAAGGAAAAAAGCCTGCGGCTTTTATTCCTTTCGCCCTGGCGGCCGTGGCCAATGGCACCGCTTTGAATCTCCCGCGGTCTGAACGGACCAATCGCGGGAGATTCTTAGCGAGCCAATCGGCGCGGCTCGCCTGACCAATCGGAGAGCCCCGCGCTTTGGCCAATCAAAGCGCGGGGATCTCGAGTATGTTAATGAAGGACAGAACAAAAATAAACACAAACACACATCATTCACATTCTGTACATTGAATTGAAAGCCTCTGATATTGCATTAATATTGCACTGTAGAATATTGCACAGTAGAATTCAATAGAGTTGCTGCCCTGTTAATTGACCATTCGTAGTTATATTGGCACTGAAAAATGTGGCTTATGACTGTTTTTTAATTGTTACGACCTTTGCAGCATCCTCACGATCATGGGATCAACATTCAGATGCTTGAAAAAACTGGTTCATAGTTATGGCTGTTGCTGTGTCCCAGGGGTCAAGTGATCCCCTTTTGCGATCTTCTGGCAAGCAAAGTCAATGGGGAAGCCAGATTTATTTAACAACGGTGTTATTAACTTATCAATTGCAGCAATTCGTTCAACAACTATGGGACAAAAAGTCGTAAAATGGGGCAACACTCACTTAACAAATGTCTCACTTAACAACAGGAATTTTGGGATCAATTGTGGTCATAATACCTGCATTTTGCTTCGTAATGTTGTTATAAACATTCAACGAGTGTTCTTTTTCAAAAATCTTTTGGGGCAAAGTAGAGTTGGATGGCAAGGAAATAGAAGTGCAGGTAGTCCTTTCATTAAAACCATTTGTTTGATTACCTTTCAAAGTTCTAAAGGTACTGAAAAAAGTGATTTATGATTGATTTTCACACTTAGGATTGATGCAGGATCCCCACAGTCACATGACCAAACGTTGGCTGCTTGGCCACCTGCATGGATTTACGATGGTTGCACCCAGTTGGGAGTTTTTGACAAGCAAAGTCAATGAAGAAACCAGATTTGCTTAGCAACCAAATGATTCATTAGCGACTCATTTAATAAATATGGCAAAAATGTGATATAATCGATCCTGATTCACTTAATAATATAATAACAGCAATGGAAATTTTGAGCTCAGTTGTGTTTGTAAATTGAGGACTTACCTGTATTAAGCCACTAGTTTAATTCATTTAAAAACTGTTCACATAAATGAGGGCACTGAAAAACAGTCCTCTCCCAACTGGTCAGAATTCTGGTAGTCAGAATTAGGATGCTTGGCAATCAGCATGTATTTACAATGTTTGCATCATCCTGAAGTCTCGTGACCACCATGTGGTCCAGGGGCCCTCCAACAGGCAAAATCAATGGTGAAAGCCAGATTCACTTAACAATTCCGTGATTCACTTAACAAGTGTGGCAAAAAAGATCATGAAATCCAATGTGACTCCCTTAATGACCAGTTAGTGACAAAATTTTTGGTCCCAATTGTGGTCATAAGTCAAGAACTACCTGTGCCTGCAGGTACAATAGATCTCCAAAGTTACCAGGTTTCCCAATTCATTGAGTCATGAGTTGTTTGTGGCTTGATTCAGACCAGATTTAACAAGGCCACTTGGAGTGTAACCTTATGTATACATTCATATAAAATATTCTAGGTGGAGTCTATCTCTGCAGCTTCAAATGGATTGTCACAGGCTTGTCATGAAGGACATCTTGAGATGGTTTGATTGCCCATCATTCCCAACCATCACAGGGTCATACTGATTTAGACACCTGGAGCTGTTGCCCAATGCAATGTTTGTCAATCTTGCAAATTTTAAAACATGAGGATCTCAACTCCCAGAATTCCCCAGCCAGCATGCACTATGCCAAACGGACTTGCTGAAGATTGGTATCCTGGAACAAGCCCACCATTTAAGGATAAGGTAGCCTTGTGAAGGGCAAACCTGTCTTGTCTGAAAGTGATGATCTGCATTTCACTGTAGCTTGCTGCTGACTCTCTTGGCATCTAGTCCAACATTGAATGAACCCAGTGGTGTGTTTCAAAAAATGTTCATACTGGTTCGGAGCTTGCTTTGCTTGCACATGCGCAGTGCTTAAACTCTGCCCTCTGAATCAAGGCTGATGAGCTGTGCAGGCGTACCTATCACGCATGCACCTCAAACACATGAATTGTGCGTGCAGAGCTCAGAGATGGCTCTTCCCTGGTGTGCTGTTTTTTTTTTAGCTCAGCTGAGGTGCAGCAATCTGCTCTGCTGTGCGAATCAGCTCAGCTAATAAACAACAGAATATAGGACAGGTGAGAAGTAACAGCAAGGATGAATGGGCGAAGCCAGTCAAAAGATTCCCTACCGGTTCTACAAACCAGTCAAAATTTTCCCTACCGGTCCACCAGGACTGGTCAGAACCAGCTGAATACCACTTCTGAATGAAACCCATGCCAGATACATGACTGGCCAGTTTTGAAAAAAAAAAAAAACATTCTAAAGAGATGCCCACTTTAAATGGTGTGTAAGAAACACATTGGTCCTGAAAGAGAACCCTGGCTTTGAATAGAAGACCCAAAAGGCATTTAATTTTTTAATACCAAAATATGAGAGCCAGTTTGGCATAGTGGTTAAGACATGAGGCAATAGACAGGGAGGTCCTAAGTTCAAGTCCAGACTTATGCATGAAAAGCCAGCTGGGCTATTCACCAGGTGATGATGGGTTCTAGTCCTGTCATGAAAGCCAGCTTGGGGCCTTTGGGCCAGTGCCTACTCCGTCAGCCCTAGAAAGGAAGCAGTGGCAAACACTTATGAAAAACTTGCCAAGAAAACTACAAGGAGCTGTTATGTCTCCTCTTTAATTGCAGGCGAGCAAAACAAAAAACAGCCATTTCAGAATTAATTCAAATCAAAAACAAACTCCCACAAAAGAACGGCTGGAGTAAATTCCAATACACAGCAATAAATCCCCACTCTGTCCGGCAACCTTGGCGTGGCAGTAAATCACAAGCCTCAGAGAGTTTGCTGCATGTCTTCACTCCCAATTAGTCACTTTGCTTCTGGCGAATTCCACCAGCCCAGCCGTGTCCTTTTATTCACTTATGAAGCGTGCTAATTTCCCTAATTAATGACTAGCTCTACGCTTCCTTCCTAACTGAGTTTGTCTTCTCAGCCTCCTTCTGTTTCTGACGTCTAAGCATAAGTTCTCCAAATTTTCATCTCTTCTGGAAAACTCTCTCATGCCTTCCCTGTCAGCCATTCCCAGCTGCTGATCAGATAAAAAACCAGAGGAGGTTGAAGGTCCTGACAACTCTTTTACTTCAGGTCTATCTTCTCTTGTTACACCCATCTCCTCATCCTGGTTACTATCCAAATCGCTAAGCAATGCTGGCTCATATTTTGCTGCCATGTCCTCATCACTTGAACTCATATCTGCCACAGGAGCAGAATCCAAACCCGGAGCCACAACAAGGAGCTATCCAGGCAGCTTCTGGGAATCAGACATAATTGAACGGAAGAAAAAAAGAATCAAAATTCCTTTTGTAGAATGTTCTATAGATTGTGGCTTCAATGTCTGAACATAAAGGTCATAAATCTCTCGCTGCTCTATACTCCCAAATTACCTTTCCTGCAGCCTCTCAGTATTTCAGTATTCCTCACATTTCCAGCCTTCTTGCAAATGAAGATAATGACAGATTATGCCTCTGGTTTGCAGGAAGCCAGTTCCCAATTGTTGTTTTAATTGGAAAAAAAAAAGTATATAAAAAAAGGCTCAGGTGGAATGAGAAAAACTTTGCCAATACCTTTCTGCTTCCTTGCCTTTTTATAATTGAGAATAAGGTCTTTGCATTGTCAGGGGTAGCTTCCTATTTTCCTCCAAGCAGCTATAAAAATTCCAAACAAATTTTTAAAATAGTTTCTTCGAGGTTGAAGTTTGCAAACCGCTTTTTTAGAAAAGTTGGGGGAGATCTCCTTTTCTGGGATTCTCTTATAATCGGGCTTTGGGATTTACAATGCAAAAGCTATCAGATGATCCAGTTTAGGCTTGGTTTAAGAAAGGGAGATTCACTATGCCAATATATTCTCAAAATCCATCTATCTTTCCTTGCTTAAGTAGTATAAAGATAATTGTTTTAGTTTAAAAAGAAACTTGGTCTAATTCTAAAAATTCTTGGTTGAAATCAAAGGATATTAATCATACACTCAAATTTTGGATTAATTTCAGGAAATCATTAGATGGTACAATATACCGAATCAATCTAGAAAACCAGGTTTATTTCATAAATTACACTTAACTCGAGGGTAAGCAAGTTGTGTGAATGCAACCATATTTGGCAATTAAGCAAAACTATGATGTGGGTTGGCTTTTGGCTTGATGCAATATGTGAGCCCAGACATTATAGCTGGTAAATCACAGGTGATAATTTACTAGTATGAAATATGATTTTTGTCGCAGCTTCTTTACCTAGCCTTGGCAACAAAGGCCAGTTGTGTGAACCAACTCATAAATAAAAGCCAGACCAATTCTTGAATCAGCAGAAGAGGCAGAAGAATCAAGTTAGACTGGCCATCAATGCATTCAGCCAGGGTGCCACAGGTTAGGATAAAAAAAGCCAAGATTGTGGTCATTTTGTGATCAAAGCTTTGCCTGGCTTTTACATGCTTTTTAAAGTAGAACAGATTAGGAAACACCAAATTCATGGATGCTAAACTACTTTTATTATCCGTTTACAATAAAGAATCTTGCAAGTCTGAATATATCTCCCCCTTCTGTGGTAGGATACAATTTTTTTTACTATCAGTTCTGTGGACGTGGCTTGGTGGGCATGGCATGGCTTGGTGGGCGTGGCTTGGTGGGTGTGGTGTGGCTTGGTGGGCGTGGCTTGGTGGGTATGGCAGGAGAAAGATACTGCAAAATCTCCATTCTCACCCCACTCCAGGGGGGAAGGTTACCACTTGTCCTCCAAATTAAATCAGAATTTCTACTACCGGTTCTCCAGAACTGGTCAGAATATGCTGAATACCACCTCTATCCCCCTTGTTCCTTTGTCATCATAAAAACTAAGGAAGGTCAAGTCTGAGATGCATTTTCAAATTACATTTTTTTGCCCAGACTCAAATTACTTTCATTTGGCCATTTGTCTTACTAGTAGTTTTTCCTCCTGTTCCTCAAGGTTATTCCTTCCTTCTACCCATTATATTGCCATCTTGACTTTTTTTTTTTTTTACCATACCATGGACAACCTCACATTCAACAAGTATGGAGTTATCACATCCAAATTAAAAAAAAACCAAATTACCATTAAAGGGCAGTAGAGAGTTAGTTTTCTGTACCTTTTGCCTGTCCTCCGGTGGGTTTTAGTCTCCAGGCAGCCTGGATCTAGAAACCTTGGTTAGATTAAAAATTGTATAGGTAATTCTGGAATTATGACTGGTCATTTAGTGATATTAAAAGTTGGACCTCCCAAAAGGTACTTATGACCCAATTCTGAAGTTATAATGGCCGCCCCTCCTTGTCCAGTGATATGACCCCATTTTGGACACGCAGCAGTTAACTTGCAAACTTGCATTTGCAGCAATCTATGATTTGATTTACAAAGTTTTTGCCAAAAAAAGTTGGTTTTCAGCAAAAATGTCCCATAGAAAACAATGGATACATTAACAGCAGCATTCATTTAATGATCTCAGCATTCGTTTTACAACTGTAGCAAAAAAGATTGTAAAATGGATTGACCTGCTTTATGATTGTCGTGACTTATGGCTGGGCAGACTCCACTAAGGTTGTAAGGCAAGAACTACCTGTATAGTGACCACCATAGGTTCCATCCTGATGTGATTCTATCTGGAGCAAAATCCAATGCTCCCAAGGCTAATTTTGAACTCCTAAGGCATGCTCATCAGTCTGGAACCCACATTACGTATCTGATATTAACACAGTTGAGAAAGTCCAGAAATATTTCACAAGAAGAGTTCTCCACTCCTCTACTCATTACAGAATACCTTATGCCACCAGACTCGAAATTCTAGACCTAGAAAAACTAGAACTACGTTGCCTTCAGTCCGATCTGAGTATAGTATATAAAATCATACATTGCAATGACCGACCTGTCAATGAATACTTCAGCTTCAACCATAACAACAGAAGAGCACACAATAGATACAAACTCAAGGTTAATCGCACCAAACTTGATTGCAGGAAATACGACTTCAGCAACAGAGTGGTCAATGTCTGGAATACTCAGGGTTAGGGAGACAAGCTAAACAGAATGTGCAACTTAGTCAGATAGGCACACAGATAAATGAGTGAGCTAAGCTTGTATGTTTATTAACATACAGTAAAAATAACAGATACGCTTGTGCTATCAAATATATAGTTTATTCCATTATGAGTTCATAGCATAGTCAAAATAACAGTCCAATAGTCATGTATCATTTAGTCAGTCCATTCAGGGATATTCAGTTAGCAAAGTCCGTGTAGAAATATCCTATGTCAATTCACTTACAAGTCAGTCCTTTGTTTTCTCTCCCGTTCGAGCAATGCAGTCTTGTGTCCTTGCAGTAATCAGAGATCATCAAAGCCAGAGAGATAGCAAGCTGCAGCCTTGCTTCTTTTAAAGTGCTTTCACAACCACTCCCTTAATTACTATCCCACAGTTAAAGTTGCAGACACTTTAACATACAAACTATGATTACATATTATTATTTACCTAAACCAGTTAGGGTAAAACAATGTTATCCCTAACATTCTCCCCTTTTAGGAAATAATAATAAATATAACTATTTACATCTTTAAATCATATTTGTTACAACTCTCTTTAAACTTAATTACTCCTTGAGCTTTTGTAAATTGGTCTGCAATGTTTTCTTCCGTCATGCAGTATTCCAATTTAATTAGCCTATTCTTTACAGATTCTCTAACATTTAAGTATCTTAAATCAGTATGCTTTGATCTAGTTTTTACAGCAATACTAGTAGTTAACTTTATAGCTGCTTGATTATCCTCGTACACAATAATGGAGTCTTTAACAGTTACACCCATGTCTAATAATAACTGTTTGTACAAAATCAAATCAGTGCATAGTAATGACAGACATGAAAATTCCGCTTCCATCGTGGACAAGCTGATATGCTGTTGTCTGATTGACCTCCACCCTATTAGTGTCTTACCAAATAATATAGCCATCCCAGATGTTGATTTTCTTGTGTTTATATCAGTTGCAAAACTTGCATCTGCATAGGCACTAAGACTCAAATCACCCTTTGGTTCTATATACAATGCATGGTTCATTGTTCCTTTAAGATATCTTAAAATTCTCTTTAATGATTGCCAATGATATTGTTGTGGATCTAAATTAAAACGAGCCAGCTGATTTACACTATAAGCTATATCTGGCCTAGACCAATTGCTTATATATGATAAGCTACCAATCAAAGATTGATATATGGACTTATCAAATTTGGGACTTTGATCATCAGTTTGGCAAACTTCCTGACTCATTGGAGTCTTTGCCGGTTTACAAAGTTCCATTTTAAACGTTTTAATTAATTGGCAAATTTTATCTTCTTGAGATATCTTAAAACCACTTTTTGTTTTGTTAATTGTCAATCCTAGATACTTTTTAATTTCACCTAAATGCTTTAATTTTATCTTTTTGGCTAATAATGATATAATCTCATTAGCTTCATTATTAGTCTTAGTTATCAAAGCAATATCATCTGTAAATAATAACAATAATGACACCGTTCCATTATTTTCTCTTTTAAACACACATGGATCTGCTAAACCAGATTTAAAACCTATATTGTTTAACTCTTTCACAATATATTGGTTCCACTCAAACCCAGATTGTTTCAACCCGTAAAGACTCTTTTTGAGTTTCCAACAATCATTACTATTTACTTTATTGTCTTTTATACCTACTGGTTTTCTTAAATATATAGTGTGCTGCAATGGTGCATGCAGATAAGCAGTTTCTACATCTAAATGGTTAATGACATAGTTTTTCTTAGCTGCCCACACTAATGCTGCTCTTAAAGATGTTGCTTTAAGACTTGGTGCAAAAACTTCATCGTAATCAGATGCAGTTTGATTAAATCGTTGAGCTACTAACCTAGCCTTATGGGTAACAGTCCCATCATTTCCTGTTTTTACTTTAAATATCCATTTGCACCCAATGGATTTTTCTCCTGGAGGTAATTTAGCATCTTCATAAACTTTCATTACCTTTAATGAATTTAGTTCCTTTTCCATTGCCTTTTGCCAATTCTCCTGATCCTTAGCAGGATACATCCTAATTTCATCTACACTACTTGGAACTTTAGTTACTTGGCAAACTATACTTGCTTGATACCTATCAGGTGGTCTAGTTACACGTGTATTATGTCTAGGTATTACAGGACTTACAGGTGGACTTTCATTTATTAACTCTTCTTGATTATCTGTTTCCTCTTGTTCTGGTCCTATTTGCTCTTCATGGACTTCTTCTTTAATTGGACTCTTCTTATAACTAGTCTGATCTTTCTGCCTTTTGTAGGGTTCAATAATTACTTCATTATTTAAATCTTGCTCTAATCTATTCCATCCTACATGTTCTAGGAATTTAGCACTAGCACTGGTGTAAACTCTAGATGTACCTGGTTCCCAGAATCTATAAGATCTATGATTAGATGTATATCCTACAAAATATAATCTTTTAGCTCTATGTTGTCCTTTGTGTCTAAGTTGTGTAGGGATATGCACCCATGCTGGTGCTCCAAATGTGTGCATGTAACTTAAATCAGGTTTTGTACCATGCCACAGTGTGAATGGTAATTCACCTGTTGTTGAATTAACAACATTATTTAATATATGATTACCACACATTATTGCTTCTCCCCACAAATTGTCAGGTAATCCTGAATCAGACATCATAGATCGTGTCATTGATTGTAATGTTTGGCCTCTTCTCTCTATAAAGGCATTATGTTGTGGCCTATATGGTGCAGACTTTTTATGTTGAATACTTAACATTCTTAGTCTGTTCTGGAATTTATTATTTGTAAATTCTGTACCATTATCTGTTATAAGAGTTACTAATTTCTTTTTAGTTTTCCTTTCTGCAAATTTAATCCAATTAAAGAGATTTTGATAAGTTTCAGTTTTGCTCTTCATTAAATAGCAAAACCCATATCTATAATAGTGGTCCATTATACTTAATATGTAATGAGCTCCTCCTACACTTGGTTTTTTCGGACCTATTAAATCTGCAAATACTACCTCTAAAGGTTCTTTGGTAGTAAATCCATCAACTCTATTAGCCGGTGTGACCCTTGCTTTGCTTTGATTGCAGGCATTACATTGCAAATACTTATTACAAGGTTTTAAACTTATTCCCTTAGATAATTCAACAGTTTTCTTAAGCATTTTAAAATTTAAATGCCCTAGCCTTCGATGTAACAAGTGAATACATTCATCATGAGGTTTCTTATTTTCATAAACTGTGTTAGCCACCTTTAAACCATCATCATTTAACACATATAATTCACCTCTTAAAGATGCAGTAATTTTCTTATCTTCTTTCTCAATTATGCAGTTATCTCCTTTAAAAGTAACTACATATCCTAGTTTAATCAAAATTCTAACTGAAATTAAATTAAACTTAAGTTGTGGTACATATAACATTTTTACATTCTCTTTTATAAAAGAACAATATGCTATACCTTGACCTTTAGCTTTCAGTTTCCAGCCATTGGCTAACGATATCTGCTGTGTACTCTTGGACATTTTAATAAAATGTTTGTTATCATTTGTTATACAATGTGATGCTCCACTATCAACCACCCATAAATTATTTTTTACAGCTCCGTTAGTATACATGGCTAACTCTGGATTTTTATTTATCTTTTGATGACTTTTAGTATTCTGGCCAGCGTTCTGGCATTTTGCTTTTTTACAAAATCTTGCCAAATGTCCTCTTCCTCCACAATTAAAGCACTTTTTAATTGCGTATGCAGTAGGAGTTTCATTATCTTCTTTTTGAGGTTGCTGCCTCCTTAACTCGTCTCTTTCAAGCCTTCTTCTGGCCTCTTCAATCAATCTGCCAGTTATATCAGTTAAAGTTAGGCTTTCCTTTGGCAATATTTCAAGGGAAGTTACGTAGTTATCATAGCTTTCGTCAAGGGAAGATAGAATTATGTAGACTTGGTGTAGTTCAGAGAAAATAAGCTCTTTCTCGTGCAGTTCTTGAAAAATGCTTTGCATAGTTTTCAAATGACTCAGCATATCACCATTCTTATGGAGATGTGTACTGAAAAGTTTCCGTGTTAGATTTATGTGAGCACCAACATTATCTCGAACATAAATCCTCTTCAGCTTCTGCCAACACCCAACAGCTGATTTCTCTCCATGGATATAAACAAGTTGCTTATCAGTTAAGGTTAAAGCAATAATGCAAATAGCTTGCTGATTTTTATGCATAAATTCTTCTATCTTTAATTTATCTTCCTCATCCTCTGGATCCCATTCTTCTACGTTTGGTGGATTTTCAATTATGTTCCACAAACCTTCTCTTCGTAGAAGCAGACTACATTTCATAGACCATGATACATAGTTTGTTCCATCCAGCTTGGATATAAGGGACAAACTTTGTTGATTGACTTGTGCCATGTTTTCTTATATGGATATAAAACTATAATTAATAAAACACAGCTGTCTGTTTACTGTAATGTATAACAACACAAACTCTCACTTTTACATAAATCTGTTTTATCCTAGTTAAACTGACCTTGCAGCCTCTGGGCCCATAACCAGTGTTAAGCCTGGTTTCCCCAACCAGGGTTAGGGAGACAAGCTAAACAGAATGTGCAACTTAGTCAGATAGGCACACAGATAAATGAGTGAGCTAAGCTTGTATGTTTATTAACATACAGTAAAAATAACAGATACGCTTGTGCTCTCAAATATATAGTTTATTCCATTATGAGTTCATAGCATAGTCAAAATAACAGTCCAATAGTCATGTATCATTTAGTCAGTCCATTCAGGGATATTCAGTTAGCAAAGTCCGTGTAGAATATCCTATGTCAATTCACTTACAAGTCAGTCCTTTGTTTTCTCTCCCGTTCGAGCAATGCAGTCTTGTGTCCTTGCAGTAATCAGAGATCATCAAAGCCAGAGAGATAGCAAGCTGCAGCCTTGCTTCTTTTAAAGTGCTTTCACAACCACTCCCTTAATTACTATCCCACAGTTAAAGTTGCAGACACTTTAACATACAAACTATGATTACATATTATTATTTACTAAACCAGTTAGGGTAAAACAATGTTATCCCTAACACTGACTCTGTGGTTTCTTCCCCAAACCCAAAAACTTTAACCTTAGACTTTCTACTATTGACCTCACCCCTTTCCTAAGAGGTCTGTAGGGGGCGTGCATAAGCTCACCAATGTGCCTACCGTCCCTGTGCTATTGTTTCTTTTATTTTTTTAAATTTTTCTTATATGTATCCATATATTCATAATTATGTTTTTACTTATACCTATTATCTTGTAAGCAATTGACATAAACAAACAAACAAACAAACAAAAACAAATAAATAAATAAGCTAAGTTTGCTTTCCATCTTTCCCAATCTCAGGATCTTTTCCGATAACTTCTCTCTTCTCATTTGGTGGCCAGAGTATTTGAGCTTCAGCTTCAGTATCTATTCTTCTAAAAGACAGTTAGACCACTAGATGGTGGTAAAAAGAAGTAGAAAATGCTAATTTTTGCTGTGAAGTTGCCCTTTTTAGAGCACCAATGCTCTTAAATGCCTTTGTGATTATGATTTTTATTTTTGAAGGCTTCTTCCCACTTCTTATGTCCATGAACAACAGCTAATCTGGTGGGGAATGACGGGAAAGGAAGAGTGGACTGGCAGTCCTCACAACTTCTGTTTTTAATTTTAAATGTCTACCTTTATTTTGTGTTTAGCTTTCATTGAGTAGTTCAGGAGGCCATTGTCACCTTCAGAAGGTTGAAGCTCCTCAATCCCAGAATGAGATTTTGCCATAATAGGCTGTGGGCAAATGAAGAGGACAAGTAAGTGATGTATTGGGGCCAGGCACAGAATAAGCCTCAAGAATTATTTGAGTTCGGTGCAAACTGACAGCTTTATCCTCTGTGCTTCTAAAAACTGAGACAACGTAAAAGCAGAAAATGTTTAGGTAAAAAGTGGAGTTAATCAGAAACTTCAAGTAGCACAGAAATTTCCAGTAACAGCAGGAAGTTAAATGATGTTTATTTTCTAGAAGTAGAAAATTAGAGAGCCAATTTGGTTTAGTGCAGGGGTCCCCAAACTTGGCAACTTTAAGACTTGTAGACTTCAGAATTCTGCGAGTTGAAGTCCACAAGTCTTAAAGTTACCAAGTTTGGAGACCTCTGCTCTAGACTATACCCAAATCCCACAACCATTCTTTGTATGTTTTAGTCTCCAGGCCTTTAACCATCATAGTTGCTCTTCTGCACTTTTCCCCAAAGTCTTAACATCTCATTGTTCGTTTCTCATCCAAGAAGCTTTTTCAGTTTGGGGCAACCATGCCCTGGATGACTGAGAAACTCCATAGACCTAAAGTTCTTTAAATTCATGTCCAAAACAGTTGAACCTCCACCAGAATTGTTCTCTGCATGTGCTGAAGAGGCACAAGTCATTCAGCGCAAATCCTTTAAAACATGCACAAGTTGAAGTCCATAAGTCTTAAAATTGCCAAGTTTGGAGACCTCTGGTCTAATGGATTAGGCACCAGGTTAGAAACCAGTAGACAGTGAGTTCTAGTCCTGTCTTAGATTGGCTGGATGACTTTGGGCCAATCACTAGGAGACAGTGAGTTCAAGTTGTGACGCAGGAATGAAAACTAGCTGGGTGACTTTTAAATCAGTCATTCTCTCTCAGCCCAGCCTCTCTCATGGGGTAGTTATGTGGAAAATAGGAGGAGAAAGGAGTCTTAGGGATGCTCATCATCTTGGGTTATTTATAATAAAATAATTAAGATGGGGGGGGGGAGAATGAATGAGGATGACTTGGGCATCTCATAGGGCATTGTACCCTATGACTATTGTTGTATTGTACTGATGATGCTTGACTCTTGACGAATGTCTCTTTTCTTTTTATGTGAGAGCATTTGCACCAAGACAAATTCCTTGTGTGTCCAATCACACTTGGCCAATAAACGATTATATATCTACATTTCTATATATCTATATATTCTGTATATTTATATCTTTTGTCTCATTAGATTCGATTTCTCTTGTACAACAGTTTGTTTAGTCACTGTTCAAAGTTAAAATGGCACTGAAAAATGTGACTTATGATTGTTTTTCATAGTTACAATCTTTGCAGGGTCCCCATGATCATGTGGTCAAAATTTGGACACTTGGCAACTGTTTCCTATTTATGACAGTTGCTGTGTCCCAAGGTCATGGGATCCCCTTTCTTGACAGGCAAAGTCAATGGGGAAGTCGGATTCACTTAACAACCTTGTTATTAAGTGAATAGCTGCATTGTTTCATTTAACAACGTGGCAAGAAAGGTCGTAAAATGGAGCAAAACTCATTTAATAAATGTCTCACTTAACAACAAAAATCTGGGGCTCAATAGTGGTCATAAGTCAAGGACTACCTGTATTGTTTGAAAAATCTTACTGACGGTGAGAACAATCAACCAATGGAATAGAAGTTGCCCTCGGAAGTTGTGGGAGTGCCATCACTTGAGACTTTCAAGAAGAGATTGGACTGCCATTTGTCAGAAATGGTGTAGGGTCACCCGTTTGGGCAGGGGGGTTGGACTAGATGACCTTCAAGGTCCCTTCCAACTCTGATTATCTGTTAGCATAAGGGTCTCCCTATTTCTCCTTTTCCATCACCTCAGTTTTATTAAATATCAGAGGATAAGCTCCTGCAAATAAATCAAGCAGTGGTGCCTCACTACTGCCTCTTTTTTAGTTCAATTCAAAAAGGCAGCTATGTTGGCCTTCTTCCAGTATTATTTGTGTCTCCAGGTAGATTCAAAGACAGCTTTAGCACTGACACTATGTGAAGTAAATGCTAGAGTCTTTGCAGGTGTGCATGTGAGAATAGGAGCTCTGGACGAGTACAGATAGTCCATGACTTAACCACCACAATTGACGCCCAAATTTCCATTGCTAAGCAAGACAATTGTTAAGTGAGTTTTGCTTTCCCTGCCCAGTTAAGTGAATCTATCAGCATTCCAGAAAACCTCCACTCCAACAAAAAAACTCTGAGACAGACATCTTTCAAAAGTTCTGTTTTATTTGGATAGTAAACTGGTGGTACAGGGAGAAACACATTATGAGATAAAGAAATTCCTCAATTCTAGATTACGCCGAGGACAATTACAATTTGGAAAGGCTACCGTTTTATGCTATGAAAAGGCTACCCTTTGTCAGAAGCTGCTTGGGTAAAAAGTTGGGATATATGGGCAGATAGATTGATTAAACAATTTCATGTGGTATTCCCCAAATGTGCCAGTTTAGTATCCAGATAAATCAGAACTTTTGGGAAGATGTCTGTCTTGGAGTTATTTGTTGGATTGGAGGTTTTCTGGAACGCTGACAGAATAATTGCAGTTGTTAAGTTAGTAACATGGTTGTTAAGTGAATTTGGCTTTCCCCCTGTGCCAGTCCGACAGTGATTAAAAGTGATCATGTGACACCAACCAACATAAATACATGCCAGTTGCCAAGCGTCCGAATTTTGATCATGACACCATGGAGATGCTGCAATGGTCTTCCTAAGAGTGACCAACAGTCATCGGTGACTTTTTTCAGTGCTGTTATAACTTTGAACGGTCATTAAATGAATGATTGCAAGCCAAGGCCTGTCGGTATGGAGTATTTATTTGCTTTAGGAAGAACCTGTATGTGGTCTTTCTGAGGCATGTAGTCTCTAGAACCTTCTAGAAAGAGAATGAAGAATGAGGAGCCAACCGCTTTTTCTAACTGATTTCAGAAGAGGCCCAGGGTAGGAGGGAAGACTTGTCAGTGCAGCTGTGTCCTTCCTTTTCTGGGAAGAAGACGGCCGCAGAGGATCCAATTTTCTTAGAGAAACTTTGTTCACCAGGAAATAAAACCTAATGATCATGAGGCTGCGAGAGAAGAGGGAGAAGCATAATCCTCATACTCTAAAAGAATTGCAGACTAGACCACCCACTCGGATGTGGCATGAAAAAAGGAGCACATATGTTTCTGCTCCCACTAAGGCCAAAAGTAGTTTGGTTCCAGGAGCAATGACCTTTGAGGAGGTATCTCCTATGATCTTTCTTCCATTTGCTTGGCTTTAAGTTGGACACCTTTAATTGTATTTGGCTGCATTCCTATATATTTCTCCTTCCCTCCCTCCTGGCTATTTGTCATCTGTCTGTCCGTCTATTTATACATATCTGTCTATGTTTCTGTCTGTCTGGACTGCTATTTGTCAGAAACTGTGTAGGATCTGCTGCTTGGGCAGGGGTGGGGGTGGATTAGATGGCCTACAAGGTCCCTTCCCTTTTTATTCTGATTCTCTTTTTCTCATCTCTCATCTTATCTATCTTATCTAATATGCCGTCTATCTCATTGGTAAAGTGACTCTGGGCACTTACAAAATGATAAAGAGATAATTATAAAAACAATAAAAAATAGGAATGCTTAAATAGGAACTAAAAACTAAAGGCCTTCTTTCTACCCAGTTAGTCACCTCTAGTGAAAGGCCCAAGTCTGCCAGCAAAGCCAGGTTTTAAGGTCAGTAGTGGGCCTCAAAAACTTTTACTACCAGTTTTGTGGGTGTAGCTTGGTGGATGTGGCTTGATGGGCATGGCAGTTGCTGCAAAATCCCCCTTCCCTCCCAACCCCACTAACCTGATTTCCAGCTCCGTTCTCCTGGGCAGGGCAACCAAAGAAGACCCAGCCAATCAGCTGGGACTTGGGAGGCAGTGAATAGATGGGATGTGGCCAGTCAGAGATGGTATTTGCCAGTTCTCTGAACTACTCAAAATTTCTGCTACCAGTTCTCCAGAACTGGCTGAAGACCACCTGTGTTTAAGGCCCTTTTGGAAGACCAAAAGCGTGGGGACAGATTTCAGCTCCAGTAGTAGAAGATTCCACAGGGTGGGGGGGCCATGGTGAAAAAGGTCCTTCTCCTGGATCCTTACTTAAAATTCCTTGAGACTTAGAGCTTGTAGCAAGCCTCTTCCACTGGAGCAAGAGGAGTGGGCTAATTCTATTGGGGTGGGATGCCTCCTCAGAAACTCTGCACCCATTGCCATGAAGTGCTTTAAAGATAACGACCAACATCTTGAATTGGACCATGTCAACAATAGCTTCCAAATGCTTCTCAATGCTACCCCCTTGTGGAGTGTATTGCAGTAATCCAGCCAATAAATGACCAGGGCATGGTTGACTGTGTGCAGGGCCTCACAATACAGGATCCTCACTTACCTAGGAATAAGCATCATTGGACTCAATGGGACACCTGAGTAGCTATGCCCAGAATGTACAGTTGGTCTCTACTGTTTGCTTATATCAGTTACTGATACAGCCTAGCTACTAGTTTGAAGTCATTGTTGAGCCAACTTTCTTTCATCCTTGATGGCTGGCCAGTTAAAACTGGTAAAACCAGTGACCCAAAAACACTTTATATGGGGTAACTAGCAGAGTGTGGTCCAAAACATTAAGGTGTCAACTAAGATAGTACCTCCAAAGGCCATTATCTATCTTTTATGTCCATCACACATAAAACAAAATGGCCAGAGCTTCAATCCCCTCTTGTAGCTTTTATCTTGGGTACTGGAGCAACTGCTGTGGTCAACCAAGTACCCCTTTATCCTGTGTTGTCAGGTCCTTTAAAGATTCCCATTGTTGCTTTGATATCATTCAAATAAACTTACCCTGAAGCAGGAAGTATCTGCTGAAATAGCTTGGGGGCTTAACAATATTTGTAATTATGGGTATTTTTCAAGCTTTAATGAAATTTTCTGAATTGTTTATTTCAGGATCTCAGTTCCTTTGCCATGCCTTTCCTGGATGGAGATATGGATGGGTCTGAGAAACATGCTTCGCGAAAGGTAGGGACCTTCAGATGCCCTTTGGAAAACTAAATTAAGGAACTCAAAGAATGTTGTGTTATTTATTATTTATTTATTAAACTTGTATGCTGCCCATCTTGCCAGAGACGATCGTAGGCAGCCTACAGACTTTCAATTAAGATGCACTGTAAAACATTAGAAACAATGAATGAGGATCAAACATTTAAAATTCAGTTGAAATTAAATTAACCAAGGTGGAGAGCAAAGTGCGCCCAGGGAGCGAAGTGTATCCAGAAAGGAAACCGGATGTCACCTTCTCCACTAGCCACCTCATGGCTATGTGTGCCATTTTCAGTTTCCAATTAATTAACGGAACGGGCTGCCTCTAGAAATTGCGGTTGCTCCTATACTGAAGGTTTTTAAGAAGAGACTGGACAGCCACTTGTCCGAAATGGTTTACAGCAGGGGTATCAAATTTGATTTCATTGAGGGCCTTATCAGAGTTGTGTTTGACCTCGTGTGTGTATGGCCGGGGTGGGTGTGACTAGCTCGATGTCACTCTTGTCAGCTCGACACCACTTGTTTTCAGCTGTGACGGCCTACTGCAGCCCTGTGCCAGTGAAAATGGAGCTTGGAGGAGCCACATGCGCCCCTCCCGAGCTTCGTTTATGCTGGCACCAGGCAACGCGGGCTGGTCCCTTACTGTTTCCAGGGCGGCCCCATTGGCCAGTTCTTCGCATCCCACGGGTCGGATCAGACCCTTGGTCCTTGAGTGTGACTCCCCTGGTTTATAGAGTTTCCTACCTGAGCAGAGGGTTGGACAAGGAAGATCCCTTTCAGTTCTGCTATTCTGTTATTCCATATTAAAGGTGGGCTCTACGTTTAAGAGTAAATAAGTAATATTTATTTGGGTGACTTTGGACTGGTCCTTCTCTCTCAGCACTGGGAAGCGGCAATGGCAAACTACTTCCAAAAAGCTTTGCCAAGAAAACTGCAGGGAGGAGGAGTTGTTCAAGCAGTCTCTAGGAGTCAAGAGTGATTTAAAAGAGAAAGACAGAGACAGAGACAGAAAAATGGATCTAGATCTCTCTCCATTCCCATTGTTCTTTATTTCATAAGTTCTTTGCTCCGCCAGCATCGGGAAAGCCACCCAATTAAAAAAGCTGCTCATTAAGTACCATTGGAAAGACTGAAAACTTTCAGTTCTCCAGAACTATATTTATCCCTCTCACCATAATCAGTTTCTCAAATAAACTTCCAAATATCTCATGAACTACTGACCAATTGCTCAGCCGTGTCTTCCCAAGAAAGCTTCTTATGACACACTGAGACTGCATTATGGGATAGAGTGGAGATTTTTTTTTATAAGCAGAAAATGATTAAGTACACACAAAAAAAGAATAACGGTCAGCTGCAATGAAAGAAATGGAGAAGCAAGCGAGCAACTAGCTATGCACCAATCTATTAGAACACTGAAGCTGTGGAGAAGTCAGATCTTCTGAAAACAGGCCATGTGTGAATGAATTCTGATCCAGTGCGGTTTTTTTGGGGGGGATTCCTTCCTCTAGCACAGGGCTGTCAAACCCGTGGCCCGTGGGCCAGATGTGTCATATGCTGGCCACGCCTACGCCCGATTTAGCAAAGGGGGGAAAAGTCCCAATATATCACGTGACACTGCCATGATGATGCGAGTTTGACATTCCTGTTCTAGCAGGTGTGGTGAAACAAAACCCAAATGGGTCTGTTCTTCAAACCAGTTTTTCTCCAGCCAGCTGGTTAGTCTCTGTGGGAATGTTATGCTAACCTGGATTAAACTTTGATCTGATTCTTTATAATATTGTATTGAAATTAAAATGAATACAAGTGGCCCCTGGCGCAATATTTCCATTGTTAAGCAAGACACTTGTTAAGTGAGTTTTGCCCAGTGGTGGGATTCAAATAATTTAACAACCAGTTCACTCAGAGTCAGGTTGGCCATTGTGAGAGGCCATCCCATCCTCCAGCTCTGCCACATATCCTGGATGAGCCTTCCATGATGGCCAACCTGAGCCTGGGCAAAACGGTTGTTAAATTAGCCCTGCTCCCCATTGTCAAAATGGATCCTGGGCGCTGTGCTGCCGTGGAGAAAAAGAAAATGGAGCTGCCAGTGTGAGGGAAGGAGGAGGCCGCTTTCTCTCTTTCTTCTCCCTGCTTCTCCTCTTTCCCTTATGCAGTCCACTCCGTTTCCTGTTTCCTGCGTCACAGAGCTTGCCCCATCCATCACCGCCCAGATGCCCTCACTTCTTCCAAGTATTTCTTTGCCTACCTAATTTCCAACTCTGTCATGTTTCTCGCCTTCATGTGCAGGGGGAAAAATTTGTGGGACTACAAGAAAAAGTTTAATCAAAATTCCAACTTTGCAGTATTTTTTTTGTGTGTGTAAAAAATTGGAATTGATTGATTCAACTTTTTTTTTTTTTTAGTCCCACAAACTTTTGTTTCCCTGAACGCAACAGCGAGAAACATGACGGAGTTGGAAATCAGGTTAGCAAAGAAATGCTTGGGGGACGCTAGGGCATCTGGGTGACAGGCACTGAAATGGGCGAGCAGGAGGCCGAAGCGAGTGGACGGCCAAGGGAAGGTGAGACAAGGAGTGGCTGGGAGGGGAGGGGCGAGGCGAGGCGAGGCAAGGCTGGGCAAGGGAGGCAAATGTACTGCATATGACCAGAGGGAGCATCCAGCCGGGGCAGGCTGAGGCACTGTGGGCTGGAGGGATTGAACTGGATGCTATTCAGCTAGTTTGCTGAACTCCACAAAAAATTAGCTACTGGTTCTACTGAATTGATGCGAACCAGCTGAATCCCACTACTGGTTTTGCCCCATTTTACAACCTTTCTTGCCATAGTTGTTAAGTGAATAACTGCAGTTGTTAAGTTAATAACATGGTTATCAAATGAAGCTGGCTTCCCCACTGACTTTGCTTCTCAGAAGGTCACAAAATGGGATCACTTGATCCTGGCACACAGCAAATGTCATAAATACTTGCCAGTGGCCAAGCATCTGAATTTTGATCACATGACCAAGTGGATGCTACAATAGTTATAAGTGTGAAAACCAGTCATAAGTTACTTTTTTCTGTGCTATTGTATCATTGAATGGTCACTAAACAAATGTACCTGTATTTCTCCTGAGGAAGCTGTTAGGAATATAAGTCACCTAACAGGTATTTGGGTTAGAAATATATAAACCAGGATAAACATTTTAGTACTATATCTTTAAGGGAATGCAAGATCATGCAATTGGGTGTGGTTTCTCAAATGGCCATAAGATGGAGCCAGAAACTTGGTTTGTTTAGTCTGAGTCTCAGAAGAGTGTGTCTGAGTGAGTATCTCTGTTTCCTTCTGTTGGAAAGTATTGCTGTTGCTCCATTTCTTCTAATTGACTGATATTACTGGATTTAATGTAAATCTGTTACTGAACTGTTTTTTGACACTGGACTTTGATATTTGGATTATCCCTGGATTGAAAACTGACTGATTTAACTTGTGAATGACTTTGGATTGCTTATTTTGGACTTTGCTTAACGTTTCTGGAAGTAAAAACCTACATTTTGTGTACAGTATATCTGTGTGCTGTACGTGTATTATTCAAACACTTCTCTCAAAATACGTCTCCCTGTATGCGCTCATTCTTCTAATGGGAAATTACCTCAACAGAAGCCATGCATGCATTTGGAAGGGTAACATTTAAAATCCAGTTGATCTGGTGTTTCTTTTTTAAAAAAACCTCTTGTGACGACTTCAAGAAAAATTCCAGGAGCAATTTTTCTGTCTGGTGTTAATTATTTCCATGATCCATTGATTTCACAAGTAGATTGATTTAGCAGCTGAAATTGGCTGAAGTACAGTGGAGCTGACTCACATCTACCATAGTGCGACTTTTTAGGGTTTTTACAGTCTAATTGAGAGCGGAAAAGACTACTGTATTAAGCAAAGGACATTCCAGGTCCTTAAAAGGTTTGCATTTCACCCACTCTGCTTCTTGATGCTATTCTGTGTTCTTCTCTATGATGTAAAGCCATTATCCCTTGGGTTGGAATTTAATGCTTTAATTTTTCCTAACCAAAAGCTAAAAGAAAAATTATGAACCCACTGATGAGATGAGTCTGTATGCACAGATGAAGTTCTGCCTATAGTTGCCAGTGAAAATGTATAGCTAGGCGTCTTCATGATGTTTTTATCATTTTATTCCTGATTAACTAACTTCTAAAAAACTTGTGCAGAAATTTTTGGGACCAAAGCAAGATTTTGTAAAAGGAGATGAATATTCAAATAACCGTATGCACTGAGGCACATATCAATTGTAGGCTATCACATATATCAAACATCAAGTTGTGGAAGGAAGTCTTAGTATAGGAAGAGCCCATCAACCCTTTTCTCCAGGTGCCTTAGACCTCCATTCCCTTCTCTGCAGCTCCGCATGGCCAAGAGCAAGGAGTTGACTTATTGTTCCAACATTTGAAGAAATGTTCCATGGTGGTGCAGTGGTTAGAATGCAGTACTACAGCTATCCTACTGCCTGCTGGCTGCTTGTAATTTGGCTATTCGATCCTGACTGGCTCAAGGTTGACTCAGCCTTCCATCCTTCTGAGGTGGTTGTTAAGTCTGGAGCATGAGTGCGAATGATGGAGACGAGCCGGTAGAACAGTGAACTTCAAACTCTTTATTTACATATTGTGACAGCTCAACTGGAGGGCTGCTATAGCCTTCCTTATATAGGCAACTTATTAACTATTCAACCAATAGCAAACCTGGAGCGCTAGCTCCGTTAACCAATGGGAATGGCCTGTTAATGGCCAATCAGATGCTCCTGAACGGACCAATCAGATCCTGCCATTAACAGCCAATCAGAAGTGCAGGGCCAGAACCCTGCACTTGACTTCAAGCTCAAGATAACTTTATTGGTATTATTCATTCACAACACCCCTTTCCCCTGGCTTCTGCCCACGGGGCGCGGTTACATAGTCCTTAAGGTAGGACGGCTGTTTTATTAGTCTTTTCGATTTTTGCAAAGTGCCTGGCGGTTGGCTGCACTTCTGCTGAGGTAGATCGTTGTTTAATGGTAGGGGTGCCTCTGGTTCTGAGTTCGCGTTCCCGTCATCACCAATATCACTGGCCACTCCCTGAGGTGAACTCACTCCGGTCCCTGGTTCCTATTCCTACGTTTCAGTTCCATTATCAGTCTCTTCGAAAAGGTTTCCCTCTAATTGTAATTCGCTTTCCTCTGTATCTCCCCCACCCTCAGTTTGGTCATAAGGGAGTTCAGAAGTGTGAGACGGTAACCGCGATCATAGTTGATCTATGTGGCGCTTCCAAAATCTGTCGTCAGGGCACTGAACGAGGTATGATCTTGGGCCGGTCACGCGGATTACGATCACTTCTACTCACAGCGGATCGCCCGATAAGTTTTTAGCGAATACTAAATCGCCTACCTGGAAGGTACGGCATCAGCCGCTGGATCCGAGTGGCTTTTTCGGTTCGTAGGCTGGGTGTAACCGATTGAGGTGGGAGTGGAGCTTTCGTCCCATTAGCAGCTCGGTGGGAGTTTTGTTGGTGATGCTGTGAGGTGTGATGTGCTGCAGGAAAAGGATCCGGTTGATTTTCTCATTGTTGTCGTAGTCTATCTTTTGGAGAGTCTTTTTGATGAATTGTACTATGTGCTCAGCCCTACTGTTGGCAGCAGGGTGCGCAGGCGAAGTGAGCGCATGTCAAATACCGCGGTCAGCCAGGTACTGCTCAAAAGACAGCGCGGTAAATTGGGGCCCATTGTCGGATACCAGAATGTCTGATAATCCATGGGTTGCAAAAAGTCTTTCCAGTCTTTTGATGACCGCATCAGTGGTCGTGTTGCTCATTCGGTGAATCTCGAGCCAATTCGAGTAGGCATCGACGGTTAGCAAAAACGTGTGGCCTTTGGTTGGCCCAGCAAAGTCCAGATGGATGCGGGACCAGGGTCCCCGCGGCGTCTCCCATTCGGTTGGGGTTGCCTTTGGTGGAGCGTTGCTAACTTCTTGGCATCTCTTGCAAGTTTTAACCCACGATTCGATTTGTCTGTTGATGCCTGGCCACCACGCGTAGCTTCGTGCGAGGCCCTTCATGCGCACGATGCCAGGGTGGCCATCATGCAAGGTTCTTAGCAGTGTCTGTTGGAGTCATTCTAGGATAACAACTCTATCTCCCCAGATGACGCAGCCCTTCTGCGAGAACAACTCTGTTTGATGACTTTTGAATGGTGCAAAGTCGTCTGGTACTTGGTCCAATGGCCATCTGCGTTCCACCCATGTGAGGACTCGCACCAAGATGGGGTCGCGTTTTGTTTCTCTCGCGATGTCACGGGCAGTTAATGCCGGCGTGTGGAGTGTCTCGATCTACAACGCTGTCTTCGTTGGTGCAGGATCGTTGATAGTTTCAGGGAGCGGTGTACGGCTCAGTGCGTCGGCGTGGGAAATGGCTTTACCGGGACGATATTGTAGCTGATAATTGTAGGCAGCCAAGAATTCTGACCAGCGGGTCATTCTGGGAGAAACTATGTAGGGAGTTGGCTTGTCCCCAGCGATGATCCCCAGCAATGGTTTGCGGTCAGTTACAATGGTGAAAACCCGGCCGTACATGTACTCATGAGATCTTTTAACAGCTGATACGATCGCCAGGGCTTCTTTATCGATCTGGCTGTAATTTCGCTCGGTTTTCGAGAGCGTCTTTGAGAAGTAAGCAACAGGGGCTTCGTTACCATTAGTTAACACATGGCTCAAAATGGCGCCCACTCCAAAGGGCGATGCATCACATGTAATGTTTATTGGCAAAGTCTCATTGTATTGCATTAGTACGGCGTCCGAAGTCAGTAGTTTTTTCACATTACGGAATGCCTGCTCTTCTTTGTGACCCCATACCCAAATTGCTTTTTTATCTAATAGACAATGTAAAGGTTCAGCGACAGTCGCCTTGTGCGGCAAGAACACATTATAGAAATTGATGAGGCCTAAGAACGCCTGGAGGTCGGTCTTGTTCTGGGGTCTGGGAGCATTTTTTATTGCTCTCAATTTGCTGTCGGTAGGGTGAATACCCTGACTGTCAATTAAGTAGCCTAAGAATTCAACACGATCGGTACACAGTTTGCACTTATTTTTTTTTACTTTCAGGCCTGCTTCCTGGAATTTTCGTAATACCAGTCTTAAACGCTCCCGTAAGATTTTTGGAGTGGGGGCAGCAATGAGCACATCATCAAAATAGGGGACAACGCCTTTGATCCCCTGCAATAGTCTCTCCATTAGGCTCTGAAAGATCCCTGGGGCTACACTGACTCCGAATTGGAGCCGTGTGCACTTAAAGGCACCTCGGTGTGTTACGATAGTCTGTGTCTGTGCCATTTTTCGTCAACTGGCAGTTGCTGATAAGCCTGAGCTAAGTCTAGTTTAGCTAAGACTTTTCCGCCCCCCAGAGAATGGAGGAGGTGTTGTACCACCGGCACCGGATATGGGTTCTGTTGCAGGGCGTGGTTTAGGGTGGCTCGGTAGTCCCCACAAATTCTAATGGAGCCGTCCGGCTTAATTGGTGTCACAATCGGCATTTCCCATGGGGAGTGGTCAGTTGGCTTTAAGACTCCCTGGGCAATCAAGTTATCAAGCTGCTCGTCGATTTTCAGCTTTAGGGCAAACGGAACTCGACGAGGCTTAAGGCGGATGGGAGCTATCTTTGGATTAAGGCTAAAGGATATCGGGCTCCCCTTGTACTCGCTTAGCTTTTCCTCGAAGACGTCCCTGAATTCGTGGGTGAGGTCTTCCTCCCAGTCACTGCCGCCGATTCAGTTAATGCCTGCCACTTCAATGCCGAGTGGTGCGAACCATTGCAGGCCTAACAGACTAGGCCGGTCCTTATCGATTACCGTCAGGGGTAAGTACGTCGTGCGGTTCTTGAATGCAACCCAGACTCAACTGGATCCTGCGGCTGGAATCCGATTCCCCTGGTAGTCCTTTAACACGAGCCGTTGGAATTGAAGGTCTTGGCGCCGGATAGTGGGGATGAGTTGCTTGAGGGTCTTCCATGAGACCATTGAAAGAGACGATCCTGAGTCAACTTCCATTTGGCAAGGCCAATTTTCAATGTTCACGTTGACCCGAATTTTCTTAGCATCTAGCAAAGAGGCAGGGCCAATAGTGAGTGTTTGGTGGGCCTCTTCCCGTCTCGCTAGACGACTCATGGGTCGGTTTCTGTAGGAGTGGTTTACTGGTTCTCGCCTTACAGGGTGATTCCCTGTCGATTGGTGGAGATTGGTTCCTTTCGAAGTCTGGTTGGATCCGAGGAGGCTTCGGCAGACCCGTCCGATGTGGCCTCGTTTCCCGCACTCGTGGCAGAGCACGTCGCGGAATTTGCAATCGGAGCGGTAATGGTTGGCCTCGCAGCCAGCGCACGGTTGCTGGGACTTCGGGTATCGGTCCCGATCGGACCGCAGTCGATGGACCTCTTCTTCGTCGCTGTCTGACGACGAAAAGAGGTCCTCATGATGGGCCGTCTTCAGCTGCCCTTCTGCGTTAGGTGAAACTTCGCCGGCCGGTGGGTGTGCTGGAGTGCGATCCCAGCATAGTTGGGCAGCCAACTTCTTGGTCACTTCCGCTGCTGTAGCTTCAGCTATGGCGTCTTTAAGGGTGATGTCACCCTTTGCCATTATTTTGCTCTGTACGTTTAGAGCGTCTAGCCCGAGGACTACTCGGTCTCTCAAGGCCTCTTCTAGGTTGGTGAAATCGCAAAGGCCTCCCAAGTTCCGGAGGTCTGCAACGAAATCGGCGACGCTTTCTCCTTTCTGCTGGTTCCTTTGATAGAACTCGTGTCGTCTCAGGAGCGTTGGAACGGTTGGTGCATAGTGGGCCCTTAGTAACGGTTCGAGGACGTCCCAATCCATGGCCTTCACTTCAGCCGGTTTTGCTAATGCCTTGGCCATTTTGAATACCATCGGGCCGCAGTGCGTTAGGAATACCGCCCATTTCTTCCCGGTTGTGGCATCCTTCAGATTATCGTTTCCAAAAACATTTGAAAACGATCCATGTAGGACTCCCAGTCCTCTTGAGCTGGATCGAACGGAGCGGGTGGTACTATGCCGCCGGACATGGTTCCGCCATTGTGCGCTTCAGCCATGTGCTTAGTTGTCTTAGTTGGCTCGGATGTCATCCAATCCCATCCTCGTCGCCAGTGTTAAGTCTGGAGCATGGGTGCGAATGATGGAGACGAGCTGGTAGAACAGTGAACTTCAAACTCTTTATTTACATATTGTGACAGCTCAACTGGAGGGCTGCTATAGCCTTCCTTATATAGGCAACTTATTAACTATTCAACCAATAGCAAACCTGGAGCGCTAGCTCCATTAACCAATGGGAATGGCCTGTTAATGGCCAATCAGATGCTCCTGAACGGACCAATCCGATCCTGCCATTAACAGCCAATCAGAAGTGCAGGGCCAGAACCCTGCACTTGACTTCAAGCTCAAGATAACTTTATTGGTATTATTCATTCACAACAGTGGTAAAATGAGGACCCAGATTGTTGGGGGCAAGAGGCTGACTCTGTAAACTGCTCAGAGAGGGCTGGAAAGCACTGTGAAGTGGTAAATAAGTCTAAAGACTGTGCTATTGCTTCTTCTGTTCTAGAATACTAAGAAATATCTTGTAACACCAGTGGAGTTGGTTTGGGTGTTAGTCCTGGGCAAGATGCTACAAATTTTTTGCTAGATGGTTCTTAAAGTGAGATCAATGCTTTTGCTTCCAAGTGGGGAAATTCAAGGAGGGTCTTACTGAAGTATGGGTTTGTCAGAATGTTTGGATTTTCCTCAAAAGAGAAGAAGGGGGGGCAGATGAAGAAGAAGTCCCCACAAAGGTTCAGCATACGCTAAAAGAAGAGCAGTACAAATAGATGTTCTGCTGCCCATATGAAGGGTCATGATAGAAAGATGACCATCTCCTAAAATAAGAGGGCGAGAGTAGAGCTGCAAAAGTAATATACCATATTTTTCGGACTATAAGACACACCTTCGTTTAAATGAGGAAAATAAGAAAAAAATAGTTTTGCCTCCACATGTCCTTTTGTTGCCCTCCCCGGTGTCCAGAAGCACTCTGCAGGCCAAAAATTGATCCGTTTTTGGTCTCCCAAACCCTCCACACATCCCGTTTTTGCCCTCTGGTGAGACTGAAAATGGGACATGCGGTTTTGGCCTGCAAAGTGCTTCTGGATGCTGGGGAGGGCAAAAACAGGATGCGTGGAGGGTTTGGGAGGCCAAAAACAGGTGCATATTTGCTCTATAAGACGCACAAACATTTCCACCCACTTTGGGGGGGGGCAGTTTGTCTTACAGTCTGAAAAATATGGTAGATGTTGTAATTCTTAAAGTGTTCAGATAGTTCTCAATTTGTGGCCATTCGTTCAGTTACAACTATTCTGAAAAAAGTGACTTACGATTGTTTCTTGCTTTTATCACTGCTACAGCATCCCTATAGTCCTATGATTCTTTCAGGCACTTGGCAATCAGCATGTCTTTATAATGGATGCAGCGTCCCAGGGTCAGATGATCACTGTTAGAGACCTTCCCAGCTGGCTAGGAAGTCAGTAAGAGGAAGCCAGATTTGCTTAACAACAATGGACAAAAAGGTCATAAAATCATGTACAGTCAAATGATGACCACATAGCAGTAGAAGGTGCAATTCCAATTATAGTTGTAAGTTGAGGACTGCCTATAAAGCACAATGATAAGGAGAAAGCACAGGAAACACCAAACTGCTATGAAATTATGATAAGTCTCTCAGCCCAGCTCACTTTACAGGGTCGTCGTTGTGCAGAAAATAGGAGGAGGAAGGAATGTTGTGTATGTTTGCTGCCTTGAGTTACTTCTAAAGCAATAAAGGCAAGATAAAAATCTAATAAATAAATGAATAAATACATGAGAAAAACCCTTAGCAAAGGAAATCTTCATATGTGTGGGTGTGGGGGACAGGATGTGGGGAGGTGGAGAGAGAAAGAATTGAAAATAAATAACTTAAACAAGTCCTAGAATCAGAAAAGTCTGGCTAGAAAAATATATTTGATTTACTAGTAATTGGTGAATAACAAATGAGCTAATTTTCTATCTTTTGTTCCATTTAATATCTTAGCTGCAAAGTAATTACATTCTTCTGCTGCTAAGTCATAACATTTGACTGCCCACTTCCTTGCTGTCCAGAAATGATACTGGTATTGTCCAGGGATGATATTCAACTGAAGTTATTACTGGTTCGGTGACTACGTTTTGCACTTGATATGCACGTGTGTAAAATAACCTTAAGCTGTGCCACCCGGACAGCTGAAAAGTGTTGCGCGCAGGTGCGCAGCGTTTGAAAAGCCTCTTTTTTCCTGCTTTTTCAACCTCAGCTCTGCTGCGCAAAGCAGCTGAGGTTGAAAAAGCAGGAAATAAAGGACAGGTAAGATCCCAGGTGGGTGAGTGGGCCAAACAGCAGCAGACACAGAACCAGTTCAGTGTTTGCTGTTGTTCAGAGCTACCGGTTCTATAGAGCCGGACAGAACCGGTAGCATCCCACTTTGGTATTGTCATTCAAATATGAAGAAATTTCAGGATGGCCTAATTTTCCCCAGTCTGATACTTTCAGTGGGCTGTTTGGATTGGGAATTCTGGGAGTTGGACTTCAGCTGTCTGAAGAGCCTCCGCTTAAGGACATCTCCATTCAAACATACTTTGCAATGCATATTAAAAAGGAACATACATCTCTTATGCGGTTGCAGCTGCCATCTTGACCTTTTTGACCCACAATGCCCTAGAAATACTGCTATATTTTAATAAATTTGCTCTTTTTATGTTTTTTGAAAATTAAAGTGTGAGGACCGTCTCTCTAGGAAATGTATATGAGTGAAGGCCCTTGCATAGCAAGAGGGGTTGATTTCAGAGCTGTTTGGTTATTGTGTTAAAATGATAATTTTCACCAATTTAAAGGCATCTTTCCCGAGGTCTTCCCTCAGACTAGGCTCCCAATATCAGCCTGGTATTTAATGTTTTAGTTATAAATTTTTAATTTTGCACAAAAAAAGATTAAATGAAATCAAATTAAAATGATGTGATTTGGTCAGTATGGATTTGCCATGAAAATTTTGGGAGGAAGTTTATATCGGAAAAACATACTGATAGCTGGAGGTCTGAATATTATGGAATACATGTTACCTATGGATGCTGTCTGGCTGTTTTCTTGCAGACATTTCATTCAGTGAGTATGTTACCTAGTTTAGTAATGAAATGTCTGCAAGGTAACAACCAAGCTCAAAGCACCAAGGATCCCCAGTTCAATCCTGAAATATTCTCTTCTATTGCTAGAATACAGAATATAAAATAACAGAGTTGGAAGTGACCTTGGAAGTCTTCTAGTCGAGTTCCACCCAAGCAGGAGATCCTATACCAGTCCGTTTAACCTCTTCTTAAAAACCTCCAGTGTTAGAGCATCCACAACTTCTGGGGATAAGCTGTTCCACTAATCAAGTGTAGTCACTGTCAGGAAATTTCTCCTTACTTCTAGGTTGGATTTCTCTTGGATAACTTTCCATCTGTTAGTTCTTGTCTTGTCTTCAGGTATTTTGTAAAATAGGTTGTCCCACTCTTCTTTGTGGCAGCCTCTCAAATACATATTATCTATATTATCTTTAAAGCCCAATGTTGCATAGAATTTAGTTGTCTAAGAAGCCATCTGTCCTCCATCATTCTTTGCTCATCCTATATGATTGGACCACTTGCTTTAGATCCTGCCAGTTAAGTAATATCATTTAGAGGGACCTAGGAAGGAGGCCTTGTTTATAACAGTGACTGGGCTCTGGAGCAGCATTCTTTGCCCCTCCCTCTTCCTGCCTTCAAGCCAGGGGTGGGATTCTACCAGTTCGGACCAGTTCTATAGAACTGGTTGTTACTATTCTGTGCAGTTCAGAGAATTGGCAAATCGTGTCCCTGGCTGGCCCCTCTCCTCTCCGTCTGTCCCTCCCCTCCTTGCCCAGTCAGTCCTTATCACGCATGCGCCCCATCGCATGTGTGCCCGACATCGCTGGCTGTATTCTCCCCCGCCCAGTCACTCATTAAAATATTTATTTTTTTCTTTTCCTCCCAATGATCAGCTGTTCCGACGATCAGCTGTGCTGGAATCTTTCGCTGTCTTACTGCTTCACCTGGGAGGCTTCCCTGAGGTCCAGGAGGCAAAAAGGGGCGCATGGAGGGGGTGTACTCTGTGCCCCTCCTGTGCTCCATTTTTTTGCCTTTTGGGGACTCAGGGAAGTTTCCTGGGTGCAAAAATGCCCCCCACCCCCCAGGAGGCTTCCCTGAGGCCCAGGAGACCCAAAAATAGAATGTGGGGGGAGGGTTGCTGCAAAAAAAAAAAAAGGCACGCCCACCTAGCCACGCCTACAGAACTGTTTGTTAAAAAATTTGAATCCCACCCTTGCTTCAAGCATGCCCTAAACATGTGGTTCTTCCTTCAGGCCTTGGGTGGGAAGTGACTAGTGGACTCTTTGAAGTTTGGGAGTGACTGGACTTTTTCTAAAAAAAATTGTTCCCGGAGGTAATTATGTGAGTTAAATGTTTAATATTATGAGACTATTTTTCACTTGGTGAAGCTATTTGGAATCAGTTTTGGGCCCAGACAGGCTAGAAGAGGAAGGGAGGGAGGAGATGAGATGATTGATCTGATCTCTTTCTGTGACCTTGAAGAGGGTAATTAAGGTATGTCTGTTCTGTTTGATTCAAAGGAATCCAGCTGGTAGCATCCATGAGGTTGATAAAAAGAGGAAGATGGTAGATGCTTTGTTTGTGTTAATAAATAATTTCTCATTCAAAAATTGCTCTTGCCACATGTCCTGTAGAGAAATATGTTTGGATGCCCTCAAAGAATTCATCCTAGATGACAAATCTTTGGGTAATGGTGCTCCAGGCTTTTAAAAAAAAGTCTTTGAAACTCAGTCAAAATGGGCCGGTCTCCAACCTTTAAGCCCCATCAATGCAGCTATCCTTCTATGTGCCAACAACAACAACAACAACAACAACTACAACAACAACCCTCAGATCAAGTCCTGTCTTAGATCTCAAATGAATTTTACTTTTTGGCTGCCCCTCAGATTTTCTTTCTGAGAACTTGGATGGCGGATGTTGCATGGGATTTTTTTCTCATAAATACTGAACAAGAAGCAAAATACACTCTACCTGGGAAATCTTAGAAAGTGTGTTTGTGTACATGTGTGTATGTGTATGTGTGTGTACTAGAATATACTGTGTTCCCTAGGAATGTGCATACACACGTGTGTATGCGCGCACACACACGTGTATGTGTGTGTACTAGAATATACTGTGTTCCCTAGGTATGTGCATACATATGTGTGTATGCGCGCACACGCGCACACACACGTGTGTATGCGCGCGCGCGCACACACACATACACACTGGAAAGAGAGCTTAACAAAACCTATATAATCATTGCTTCTTGTTCATGTGGATGGTACTCTGGAGAAAAAACAGAGAATTAGAAGTTGAAGCTGAAGGTGATGATAACAGAGAGACACGAGAGCTCTTTGATTTTTCTTATTTTTAGCTCCTGATCCTGATTTAATATTTCCCATTGATAGATTGCCTTTTATCGAAAAAAATTGCATGTGGCCTTAGGTTTTCCAAATGACACATTACTTTCTTGATCCCAGTGTCTCTGTAACTTTTGTTATATACTTGAGAACAGTAGTTGTTGAGGACTGGATTTTTGCACAGACAAATAATATTGTTTAAGAAGTGCAATATACAATGACCAAAAGATGGTACATTCTGTACATACATAATAAAGCCTTGCAGGTGGAAGCTGAAATAGAATAAGGTGATCCTTGTTTTTTTAATTGTGTTAATTGAGAAAGTGTGCAGAGAAGAGCAACAACTATGATAAAGCATCAACACAGAGGTGGGTATTCAGCAGGTTCTAATCAGTTCTGGAGAACTGATAGTGGAAATTTTGAGTAGTTCAGAGAATCAGCAAATCCCACCTGACTGGAGATTATACAGTATCCTTCCCCTGCCATGCCCACCAAGCCATGTCCACAGAACCGGTAGTAAATTTTTTTGAATCCCACGACTGATCAATAGGCTAAATTATATAACAAATAGTTGAAGGAGCTAGGTATGACTAGCCTAAAGAAGAGAAGTATAGGGGTGAGCAGGACATGATAACTGTCTTCCAATATTTGAGGGGATTCTCTAAAGCACCAGAGAGCAGGACAAGAAGTTATGGGTGGAAGCTTGTTAAGAAGAGATCCAGCCTAGAATTCAGGACAAATTTCCTGACAAAGAGAACAATTATCAATAGAATAATTTCAGGGGTGGGCTGCTGGGGGTTCGGAAGAGCACCCATCTAAGATTCTGTGCAGTTTGAAGAACCCCCAAATCCCACTCCTGGCTGGCTCCGCCCACCCTGTTCTGCCCCTCCCCTCCCAGGAATCCCAACCGGGCCTGTTTTGGTTGCAGATAAGTGCAGGGCGTGCACGGAGGCTCAAAAACGGGCCTCCTGGAAGTTCAGGAAGGCTGGAAATGGGCCCATTTCCAGCTTCCAGAAAGCCTCCGGAACGCAGGAAGCCTATTTTCGCCCTCCCAGAGGCTCAAGGAAAGCATCTGAAGCCCAGGAAGGGCAACCCCATGGTGCAGGAGGCCAACTAGGCCACACGCCCACCACGGCCACACCCACTCAGCAGCCAGGCAGAGAACCCTTTGCTAAAAATTTTGAAACCCACCCCTGAACAGTTTGCCTCTCAGAGTTGTGGGTGCTTCATTACTGGATGTTTTAAAAAATAGTTTGGACAACCTTTTGATTAGAATAATATACGGTCTTCCTGCCTTGAGCCACAAGGTTCTTCCAGCCCTATGATTCTATATTCTATGATTCTATTAATTCCCAATATTTCAACTCAACACTTTTTTTTCCTTTGTAGACAGAAGACAGCTACAATTCAGGGAGCCCCTCCAAAGGAATCTTCTCAAAGGGGTTCCATAACCGACCTTCCAGTCCGTCTTCGGCTCCTGTCAAGTCTAAACATAGTCCAGGCTCACCCAAAACGGTGTTTCCCTTCCCATACCAGGAATCACCACCTCGCTCCCCTCGACGCATGAGCTTCAGTGGGATTTTCAGGTCATCTTCAAAAGACTCTTCCTCCTCTGGCTCTAACCCTTCCACCTCCCCTGGAGGAATCAAGTTCTTCTCCAGATCAAGAAAAAGTAAGTCATTGATCCTATTTTTCCCTTAAGAGCTTTGCTCTGGTTTCTTCACCTGCTGTATGAAAGTAGGGGAAAACAGAACAGATGTGCAATAGCTTGTATTCTGAATTTGAGCTTCTTGGTTTAATGGATGGGATCCTTCTTTTGTCATCAGTAGAAATGTACATTTGTGTCCGTGTTCGACTGAAATGGTTGAGGTGGACCAGCATCCCTCTGCTGTGATTGGGGACAATCCATGGAAGAAAATATGCTGGCTCCTGCAAACTATCTTGGAGCTTGGCTCCTCAATTTCTATTCCTTCTTTCCTCCTTCTCCTTTCTGTACAAAGGCGCAAAGAATCAGGACCATTCAATTGTGGTTCAGTAGATTTATTGCACAAGCCCTATACACAAGGATCCAGTCACCTAAAGTGCAGTATAAAATTGGCTCCAGTGGAATTTAAGAGTGGTTGGAATTGGATCATTGTGGTTAACGATTCTAAGCTAAGATTGGATCATTGTGGTTAACGATTCAAAGCTGATAACATGTTTAACTCCACCATCACCACCCAGTTCCGCCTGTTCTTCTCCTACATCTTGCCTTTTTATCAACAAGTACATACAAAAGCTGAGGTGATATTGAATTTGGAAACTTTCGGCCTACTGAATCCTTGACTAGTATCCAGTGATTTGACCTTAATGACTGCAGTATGAATTCGCAATGTTTCCCAGATGTTTATAATGACAACTAATTATGATAGCTGCATGCTATTTCTGGGTCACAGTTAGCATATCTTGCCTCTAGGTAGCAGTGCAGTTAGTCCTCGACTTATGACCATCACAAAGACCAGAGTTTCAGTTGCTAAGCAAGGCAGTTGAGTCGTTATAATTAAATTATAACATTATAATTAAATTATTAATGTATAAATTATATTTTTTTGCCATAATTGCTAAGAAAACCACTGCAATTGTTAAATGAATCACATGGTCATTAAGTGAATCTTCCTTCCCCTAGTGACTTTGCTTGTCAGAAACCAGTTGGAAAGGTTGCAAATATTGATTATATGCCTGAAGGTACAGCAATAGTTATACATACACTGCTGATTTGCCAAATGCCTGAATTTTGATCATGTCACTGTAACTTAAAATGGTTGTTAAATGAATGGTTGTAAGTCAAGGACTGTTAGATCTGGGAGAGTGGGTGCAAGAACGGAGACGAGGCATCGAATAGTGACTCCAACTCTTTATTAGTGACTTCAGAACAGAGCAAAAAACTAGGGCAGCAGCAGCTCCTTTTATAGAGCTGGCTGCTGTCACAACATCCAATGATTTGAGTTTGCCGCTCTGGAAAGCGTCCAATCAGCGGCGACCCACTAACAGCCAATCAGATCAGCTGAGAACGACCAATCACAATCCGCTATCAGCAGGCCAATCAGAAGTGCAGGTTTACGAGCCTGCTGTGAAAGTAAAACTATTAGAATCACAAGCTAACGAGTTTGCTTAGTTCGGAACACCCCTCCCCCCTAGGTTCTGTCTCAAGGGTGGGGTGATGTATTCTCGCAGGTAGGCAGGTCGTCTCACCTGTCTACCTGATCTTCGTTGCTCCACCAGTCTTTGCCCCGACTCTGGTTCCGGTGGGCTGTTGGTTGAACTCGGCGGTAATGGTGATCTGGCTTCTCCGATGGGTGACTCAGTGTTGTCATCTCTACTCCCGTCAAGGCTGTCATCTGGATTCTCTGGGGTTGCTGATGCCGCTGTGCTGCTTCGTGGAGAGATGGCCATCTGCCCCGGCTCTTCTTCGGAAGATGAATAATCCAGGTTTGGTTGCGCTGATTGCTGGTTTTTGAGTACTGGATCGGGTACTAGTTCATTTTCGGCCCCCTCGATTTCCCTTCCCCCCCTGGTTTGGAGTTCAGGGCTTGTGAAGGGGATAGGTGCCAGCCTGGAGCATAGCTGGTCGATGTGGCGCTTCCACAGTCTCCCATCAGCAGTTTGTAAATGGTAGGAACGGGGACCCGTAAGTTGAGTTATGGTAGCGGGGACCCACAATGGGTCACCGGTAAGGTTTTTTGCAAACACCGGGTTGCCTACCTTGAACGTGTGATACTTGCTGCTGGACCCCAGGGGCTTTTCTGGTGTGTAGGCAGGGTGTAGTCGGTCAAGATGTGATCGAAGTTTCCTGCCCATCAGGAGTTCAGCTGGGGTTTTGTTTGTGGTGCTGTTTGGAATAATATGCTGGAGGAGGAGCATCCTGGTCACCTGGTCGTGGATGTTCCCTTGTTCCATCTTGTGAAAAGTTTTCTTTATGAACTGGACCATTCGTTCAGCCCTACTGTTGGTCGCAGGGTGAGCCGGTGATGTTAAGGCGTGGCATATCCCCCGGTCTGCTAGGTACTGCTCAAATGCCAAGGCGGTGAATTGTGGGCCATTGTCTGAAACCAAGACATCTGGCAAGCCGTGTGTAGCAAATAGTCTGTTTAGTTTTTTAACGACTGTCTCTGTTGTGGTGCTCTTCATTTTGTGGACCTCAAGCCAGTTGGAATAGGCATCCACTGTTATGAGAAATGTATGCCCCTTGGTGGGTCCCACAAAATCAATGTGGATACGGGACCAGGGACCTCGGGGTACTTCCCATTCTGTTGGTGGTGCTTTTGGTGGAGCTGAGCGTGTTTCCTGGCATTTGTTGCAGGTAGCGACCCAGGTTTCTATTTGCTTATCTATGCCTGGCCACCTTGCTAGTGCCTTCTTTCGCACAATGCCCGGGTGTCCATCATGCAATAGTTTTAGGACTTTATGCTGCAGTCTTTCTGGGGTGACGACTCTGTCTCCCCATAAAACACATCCTTTTTGGGAGAAAAGTTCTGTCTGTCTGTGTTTGAAAGGTTTGAAGGTGTCGTTGAGTTCGTTGTCAGGCCAACCTCTTTCCACCCAGCTGAAAACCTGTGCTAAACAAGGGTCCTTCCTTGTTTCGGATGCGATGTCTTGTGCAGTCAGTGGTGGTGATGGAAGTGTCTCGATTTGTAGTGTAGCTAGGGTTGGAGCTGGGTTGTCCAGGACTTCTGGTAGCGGAGAGCGGTCAGGGCGTCAGCGTGGGGAATGGCTTTCCCCGGTCAGTGTCGCAGTTGGTAATCGTATGTGGCTAAAAACTCTGACCAGCGTGTCATTCTTGGCGATAAGATGTGGGGAGTTGGTTTATCCCCCGCCAAGATGCCAAGTAGTGGTTTGTGATCGGTGATTATAGAAAAGGATCTTCCATATACATACTCATGGAATCGTTTGATTGCAGACACAACAGCGAGAGCCTCTTTATCTAGTTGGCTATAGTTTCTTTCAGTTTTAGATAAAGTTCTAGAAAAGAATGCAATGGGCGCCTCAGTACCGTTTGGCAGGATGTGGCTCAGGATGGCTCCTACTCCAAATGGTGATGCGTCACAGGTGACAGTTAATGGTAAAGTCTCGTTATATTGTATCAATACAGCATCTGATGTTAAAAGGTCTTTTACTTGCTGAAAAGCTTGCTCTTCTCGATGTCCCCAGACCCAGGAAGCCTTCTTGTCGAGGAGCCTATGCAGGGGTTCAGCAACAGTCGCTTTCTGGGGTAGGAAGATGTTATAAAAGTTGATAAGTCCCAGGAAGGCTTGGAGATCTGTTTTGTTTCTAGGTCTCGGGGCGTTTTTTATTGCAGCCAATTTTTTCTCAGTAGGGTGAATTCCCTGTTTGTCAAGAAGGTAACCAAGGAATTAGGCTTCCGGTTTCGCGTGGCTTCGGGGCAGCAGGAATTCGCGACTGCTCGCGATTCCTGCTGTGCTAGCCGCTGAGGTACCCCCGATCCAGATGGGTCAGGGGGATATGGCTGCCCTGTAGGGACAGCCGAAGAGAGAGGGGAGCCGGACAGGGGGTTGGGGGTGTCGCAGACCCCCTCCTCGTCCTGAAAAAACCCCTTTTCCCAAGGTGGTGGAGCGGCGGTCAGCAATGGCTGCCACGAAGAAGCCAGCAACCGGGTAAGATTGCGCTGGAGGAAGCAAGAAGAGTGAAAGTGCTGTCTGAGCCGGGTCAATTAACATCTTTCAAATTTGTTGGAACTGAGCTGTTTGAATTGCTGGAGGATACATTGTATCCCTAACAAGATCGAAAGCAGCGGAGAAGCTGTTAAAGAGAACTTTTTTTTTTTTCTTCACTCTCCCACTCCATGGAAACAGCATATATGAAATATGTTGGGACATTGAAGGTGAATTACTCTGAAAGTTGAAGCTAAGAGACAAAAGGGTTCCTGGACATTGAAAAACTTAAGAAATTGGAAAACCCTTATTAGAAGTATGGATTTCTGATTATTTAAAATTGATATTGTAAGTGGGAAGGGAGAGGAAAAAAAATTGGAGCAGAAGCTGAAAAAGGCGGGGATTGCCTAGAATCCCAAAGAAAGGTATATGGTAATTGGTCCTCTTTGATTAAACATTAACCCCAGAAAGAGAAAGAGAAGAAGGAAGAAAAGTATTATTTTTTGGAATTTTTTTTGAATTATTTTTGATAAAAAATACTTTTGGTTGTTTTGGGAAAAGTTTCTCTTTTCATGATGGCATCGCTTGTGGATGAACTAAAGACTGAATATCAAAAATATAAAAAGGAAGATACTTTGGGCACTTTGTTTCAATTTTTAGAAATGGCGTTATGTACTTATGAAAAATTGACTATGCAGCAGAAGGACTGGGACAAAGAAGAAGAGGAAGAAGAAGCCATCTTTGATGAACAATGGGTTTTTTCCGGGGAGGAAGAGAAAAAGGATAAGAAAAAGGGGATTTTAAGAATTGAAAAAACAACCAAAAAAGAGAAAAATGAGCGGAAAGGGAGTAAGAAAAGGGAGGAGGAGAGACAAAGGGGTAAAAAGGGCAAGGAGAAGAATAAGCAAGAGAGAAAGCGGGGGAGGAGAAACCTCAATGGTGGGAAGCAAGATCTAAAGAAAAAAAGTTTATTCAGAGACAATAGGTGAATTTAATTTAGGATAAAAGAGGGATTCTGGAGGGTACATAAGATTGTGTTTTTATATGTGTATTTAGAGTATAAAATTCATTGTGTAATTTTAGAACCTATTAAACAGAATCCCAAGATAAATTAAGTGTTATATGAAGTACTTTTAAGCTAGGGTAATGAGTTAAAGACGTTACTCCAATTGGTGTATAGGAGAAGTATAGTAAAAGAAAAAAGATGAATGGAGAGTTGGAAATAGAACAGACAAAGAATGTTATTGAAAATGGTAATAAGATATGGAAGGATATATAAATGTTTTGTTATGTCTTTTTGGGTTTTGTATATTGATAAAAGGCAATAGAATTTTAATTAACAAGAAATAATTTGGATGACTATAATTTGGAATTATTATGTTCTATTGGTTTTCTTTTATTATTTTTTCTTAGAAAAGAATTTATAAGCTGTTATGCCTTGATTCTTCGTACATTGTTTTTATAAAATTGATAAAATTGGTCTATAAAAAAAAAGAAAAGAAAATGATAATAAGATATGGAAGGATGTATAAAGTGAATATGATGTTTGAATTTGTGTCTGCGTGAAGAGTTTCAACCCGGGATCAGACAGCCTTCAGAAAAGATCTTTTAGTCATGTTTATGTTTTGTGTTTTATATGTTTAAGCAAGATTGTGTTTTCTGTAAAATTAATAAAATTTGTTTAAAAAAAAAAAAGAAGGTAACCAAGGAATTCAACCCTCTCCGTACATAGTTGGCACTTGTCCTTCTTGACCTTCAGGCCAGCGTCTAAATTTTTGGAGGACCATTCTTAGTCATTTTTCTAGTATACTTCTAGTGGGAGCAGCTATTAGGACATCATCGAAATATGGCACGATCCCTTTTATGCCTTGTAGCAATCTCTCCATCAGACTTTGGAAGATGCCAGGTGCTACGCTTACTCCGAACTGAAGTCTATTACACTAGAATGCACCTCTGCGTGTAACTATAGTTTGGGCTTCTGCGGTCTCTGCGTCTACGTGCAGCTACTGATACGCCTGGGCTAAGTCCAATTTTGTGAATATTTTTCCGCCCCCAAGGGAATGAAGGAGGTGTTGGACCACAGGCACGGGGTAAGCGCTCTGCTGAAGTGCGTGGTTTAGGGTGGCCTTGTAATCTCCACAAATTCTCAAAGATCCGTCAGGTTTTATGGGGGTTACAATTGGGGTCTCCCATCGGGCGTGGTCAATCAGTTCCAACACGCCTTGGGCTATTAATTTGTCCAATTGTTTGTCAATCTTTGGTTTGAGTGCAAAGGGCACTCGAGGCTTAAGGCGAATGGGCGCAATATCAGGGCAGAGGTTAAATGATATGGGGGATCCCTTGTACTTGCCTAACTTCTTGGTGAAAACTTCCTGGAATTCCTGGACAAGGACCGCTTTCCAGTCATCGCCTTCGGTCTGGTTGATGGCTGCCAGTTCGATTCCCAGAGGCGCGAACCACTGTAAGCCTAGCAAGGTGGGTCGATCTCTATCGATGACGGTAAGAGGTAGGGTTGCGGTGTGGTCCTTGAAAGAGACTTGGACGTGGCTGGAACCAGCGACTGGGATTCTATTCCCCTGGTAGTCCTTCAATATAATTCTCTGAGTGCTGAGGTCCTGGTGGCGGATGTCAGGGATCAGCTGTTTGAGGGTTTTCCAGGAAACCATCGATAGGGACGACCCGGAGTCAACTTCCATAACGCATGGTCGCTTCTCAATGATGACCTTTACTCGGATTTTCCTTGCATCAAGGGATGAAGCGTGGCCGATGGTGATGGTTTGATGTGCCTCTTCTCGTCTGGTAGAAGTGGCTGGTGCTCAGTTTCTGTAGTAGTGGTTCCATTGGTTGCTTGGGAGGTCCCGATTTACTGGTGGGGTGCCTGTTGCCTGCCGGAAATTATTTTCTCTTCGGTTCGGGCTGGACTCTCGCTTGCTTCTACAAACCTTTGCAATGTGGCCCCTCTTTCCACAGGAATGGCAGAGTGCGTCTAGGAATGTGCAGTCTGATCGTGGGTGGTTTCCCCCGCAACCAGCACACTGGAATGAGGGCTTACGACTCCATTGATCTCGCTGATCACGTTCTGACCGGAGTCTGTTGACCTCCTCTCCCTCGCTTTCTGATGAGGATTCTAGGTCTTCATGGTGGGTGGTCGTTGCGTGCCTCTCGGGACAAGGCGTAGTATTACTGGCGAATTGGCGGTGCGGTCCGTTTGCTCGGCGCATTCGAGCGGCCAACTTCCTGGTTGCTTCTGCTGCAGTAGCATCGGCAATGACATTTGCGAGGCCGATGTCTCCCTTCGCCATAATCTTGCTCTGGGTTGTGGGGTCTCTTAGACCCAGAACAATTCGATCTCTCATGGTTTCTTTGAGATTGGCGAAGCCACAGAGTCCCCCCAGGTTTCTGAGGTCTGCGATGAAGTCTCCAATACTCTTGCTCTCCTGCTGGTCCCTCTGGTAAAACTCGTGTCTTCTGATGAGTGTTGGCACCGCTGGGGCATAATGGGCCCGGAGGATTGGGGCGAGAGTGTCCCAATCCATTGTCTTGACTTCCACTGGTTTTGCAAGTTCCTTTGCCATTTTAAATATGGCTGGCCTGCAATGGGTCAGGAATACAGCTCGTTTCTTGCCAAGCATAGCATCCTTCAAATTGTTGGTTTCCAGGAACATCTGAAACCTGTCCGTATACGAGTCCCAGTCTTTATTAGCCGGGTCAAATGGAGCGGGTGGTATGGCGCCGCTGGTCATGTTGCCGTGATTGGTGCGCTCTCAGCCATGTGCTCTGTTATCATGCAATGAGTGATCAGTCAGTTCTTTCGTCTCCGCATCCCAACTTCGTTGCCAGTGTTATATCTGGGAGAGTGGGCACAAGAACGGAGACGAGGCATCGAATAGTGACTCCAACTCTTTATTAGTGACTTCAGAACAGAGCAAAAAACTAGGGCAGCAGCAGCTCCTTTTATAGAGCTAGCTGTTGTCACAACATCCAATGATTTGAGTTTGCCGCGCTGGAAAGCGTCCAATCAGCGGCGACCCACTAACAGCCAATCAGATCAGTCGACAATGACCAATCACGATCTGCTATCAGCGGGCCAATCAGAAGTGCAGGTTTACGAGCCTGCTGTGAAAGTAAAACTATTAGAATCACAAGCTAACGAGTTTGCTTAGTTCGGAACAAGGACTACCTGTGTTAAGGGAACAGTGCGTCTGCCATAGGACATGTTGTCTTCAATGGCCCAATGCTGACTCCAAACTTGCAGTTATGTGAGCATCAGAGAACCCAACATTGGCTAGTATGCATATCCAAGGGGATTTTGTTGTTGTTGCTTGTGTTCTTCATTGTAAATACTTGCTGCCTTCTTTGCCCTCCAGCTTTGAGTTTGTTATTCATTCACTTGACATTTCCAAGCTAAAAGCATTTGTAATCTACTATTGATAAGAGCAAAGCAGAGGAGGAGGGTGATGGATTTACAGCCCCTTATGAAAGGCTTGCAAATTCATTGAACTGTAGTGTGGCAAAGCATGTTAGTAGAAAAGAGCTGCGGTTCTCATAGTGTCTTGTGTGTTACTTCTGCACTTCTGGCTAATCTGGGTTACATCTCCCCCCAATAAATCCCAGGAGAAATTTTGCTTGATTAGGTTGGCCTTTAATTGGATGCATGTTGGCTTCTTTTCCTGGTTATTCAAAGAGAAAATTTGCTGGATTAATCTGTAAACATGAGCTTCCAATCTTGGTTTGCTTTAGACTCCAGAGTATTACATTAATAAATTAACTGACCAGCTTTTCTAAATCTTTCCTTAAAAAATTATGTATTTATTTGAAAAAAATTGAATGGCTAGCCACTTTAAACAACTCTTGAGTGCCTACAATACCTTTAGTGCATATCTAGAAAGATACAAATTGACAGTAAGCAATTTAAAGAATTATGTATGTGACTTAATTAGAAAACTATTTTGCATGATCAAACCTGGAATGGAAGGAAGATGCAAACGAGAGAATAATTTCCATCAGAATCAGAAAGCTTAAATGACTCTAGAAAACAGTTCCCATCAGTGTATCTTTACATTGTATATTTATAGAGTTTCTGATTAATCACCATGCCAGCTTCAAAGCACTTAAGGAGACAAATGTAAGAATAGTAATAAAAGCAGAAGAAATTCTGCAATATGAATTTATTTGGATTGGCTGCAGTATAGTAAAGGGCAGTTAGACCTGCAGGATGATAGCAACCTGCCAAATTCTCTCTCTCTCTCTCTCTCTGCCTCCCTCCCCCTCCTCTCTCATTTTCTTCCATCTCATGGTACTATTATTACAACCTTACATTGCATTGATGATGCTAGGTAGTTTGGTAATGAAATGTCTGCAAGAAAATAAACAATCATTCCATGCTTTCTTTTACATTTTAATTAATATGGAATATGATAGAGATATTTACTGTATGGAGAAAGATTAACATTGAAAGATAACATACTTGGATTAATTTCAGGTTGGGCTTGGAAAGTTAGTTTAAAATCTTGCAAAGCCACTAATTCCTATTGGTGACTTCCAGCTTCCAACCAGCATAGAAATATAAACACACCTCATATATTATAGTAAGCAAGATGGCTCAAGATTTTTGCTATAAAGTGACTTTTTCTGTATCTTACAATTCTCCAAACAGAAGTTTAATATGGTCTGCTCTTCAAATTTACACCTTAAGATGGTGCTGTTTCTTGTATGTTCCTGTTTTTTGTTGACCAGTTTCAGGCTTCTAAACTACTGACTTCTAGAGGACATTCAGAACTCTAGTCTCCTTGGCATTTCATACAGAAGTCAGAGGTCCTAGGTGGTCTCTGGTTGTTGTTTTTTGCAAAAGTTTTATTATCCAAAATAGATAACTTTATCAGTGCTAGTCCCGAGCACTGCAGACATTTCATTATCCCAACTAGGTAAACATTATCTGGTGCTAGTCCTAAGCTCAGAGAGCACCAAGGATTCCACATTCCATCCCTGAGCTTCAAATATTAACCCAAAAGTGCTTTTTCAAAAGGCAACTGGATTTTGTTTTATCTTAAGAAAAACAAAGTCCAGTTGCCCTTTGAAAAAGTACCTTTGGGGCAACCATGACCTGGATGACTGAGAATCTCCGTAGACATACAAATTATCCTTTATTGATTCAGGACTCAAGCTGATGCGTCAGTCCCTGTTCAAGAATTTCTGTAAACACGTACATTAATCTCTAATAGGAACATAAAACCATATTCCACTCAGTAAAATTGATACTGTGTGGAAAGATTGAAGATTAATTTATTTTATTAGTTTATTATTTTATACATATGTTTTTTTATTACCCAGATGCTTCTCATGGATAAATAGGAGAAATTTCTACCCATAACTGGCTTTTGGAAACAGTAGAGGAAAGTGTCAAAAGGAACTAAGATGCTGTATTTGCTTTTAGTAATTTGATATGTCAATTTAAGATGGTTTTTCCCAAACATGATACTTTGCAGACGTTCGGGGGTGGTAGTGGTGGTAAAAAATCCAGAATACATAGCCAGCAAGGCTGGCTAAAATCCTGTCATTGGGTTAGATGTGTGTGAATATTTGCAAAGATCAAAAAAATTGCAAAATTCAGCCTATTATCAAAGCATTTTTGAAAGACTCCAGATTTCTTCCAACAAAATCCAATTCTTTCTTATTTAATAAAATTAATCTTTTCTACTTTATTTGGCTAAGATAAAATGACATAGTAAGCTTATCTTCCCTAGGGACCAAGGAAACAAAAGTATGATTTTAAACATGTTTAGATTAATTTTGGAGTTTTTCTAGGCTCGTTCAGGCATTTCATGAAATAACATTTTATTATAAAGTATTTTAAAATCCATTATTTAAAGAACAAAACAGCACTGAAAGAAGAGGTGGAGACCAAAGTTTATTCCTGATGAAATATGTAGGTAGAGAGATGGCCTACAGCCTCTGAGTCAACTGACTTTAAAAATATTGATAACTTTTTTTAACACAGTTGTAATATATATCATTGAATGAAACATAATGGCAAGACCATGAATTATCCAACAGAAAATACAAGCAAAAAGAAAAGATAGAAAGGGGAAAACTTGGAACTTAAATAATACTTTCAAATCAGATTTTAATCCCTTCAGATATTTCATTTTCTTTCAAAATGTAAGCTTGACAGTTTCTTATAATGCTAGCAGTGGCAATGACAGTTAATAAAATTCAAAAATATATACCAATCATACTGAAATACAATAGCTTGTGATCAGATATAGAACTATGTGTAGGAATACCCAGGGTAAATCCATGCAAAAGACTAGAAAATTGTCTAACAGCCACTCAAGAAATATTTATCAGAGAAGGTGGAATGTTAAGTACTTGGACATGGGTCGGAGTAAATGGAGACAGCCTCTGAATGTGAACTTTCAGCTCTTTATTGCATAGTGACTTCTCAAAACAATAACAATGAACTCTGCCTTATATAGGCAACCTTTGTGAGAATTGTCCAATAGCGAGCTATGAACGCTAGCTCTTTGAACCAAAAATAATCCTCTGTTAAGGGCCAATCGGATTCCTAAGAACTAACCAATCCGATCTGGCCGCCTAACAGCCAATCAGAAGTGCAGGGCCAGAACCCTGCACTTTACCTCAAGCTCATACTTTATTAACTATAGTACATACACAATACCCCTTCCCCCTGGCTTCTTAAATTACGGTGTAGTTATATAGTCCTTTAAATAGGACGGTTGTCTTTTAAGTCTTTCGGATTTTCGTTGGACCGGTTGATTGCAGTCCTGTTGAGGTAGATTGTTGTTTGGCAGTGGCTCTGCTTCTTGCTCAGGTGCAATTTCTTGAGGTGCAAACAATTCTCCTTCCTGCTCCATTTCCTGAGTCTCACTTGATTCGTCACTCCCTTTGAGCAGGTTCCCTGGAACGTCATCTTCTTCTGTACCTCCCCCCCCTCGGTTTGGTCATGGGGGAGTTGTTGACTGGCCATTGTGAGTCGTGACTGTAATTGGTCGATATGTCGTTTCCATAGTCTATTGTCACAGCATTTCACTACGTAGGATTTGGGGCCGGTCACTCGCACTACCGTTGCCTCTATCCATAACGGCTCGCCCGATAAGTTTCGTGTGTAAACATGGTCTCCTACCTGGAAGGTGCGATAGTGGCCACTGGATCCTATTGGCTTTTCCAGTTCGTAAGCAGGGTGTAACCGGTCGAGGTGGGAACAGTCTTCGTCCCATCAGTAGTTCCGCGGGAGTTCTGCCGGTGATGCTATGTGGAGTTATGTGTTGCAAAAAGAGAATTTGGTTGACCTTGTCATCGATATTGTCATAGTCCATTTTTTGCAAAGTCTTTTTAACAAATTGGACCACGCGTTCCGCTCGTCCATTGGTCGCAGGGTGCGCAGGCGAGGTGAGCACATGGCGGATGCCGCGGTCAGCGAGGTACTGCTTGAACATTAGTGCCGTAAACTGTGGCCCGTTATCGGACACCAGGACGTCAGGCAACCCGTGGGTTGCAAAGAGTCTATTTAGGATCTTGATCACTGCTTCGGACGTTGTGGCCGTCATACGATGAATTTCTAACCAATTGGAGTATGCGTCGACTGTCAGCAGGAAGGTATATACTTTGGTTGGCCCCGCAAAATCCAGGTGGATTCTGGACCAGGGTCCACGTGGCGTCTCCCATTCAGTAGGCATGGCTTTTGGTGGGGCATTGCTGGCTTGTTGGCAATTGGCACATGCTTTGACCCACTGCTCGATTTGCCGGTCCATGCCCGGCCACCATGCGTAGCTTCGTGCGAGCGCTTTCATCTGCACGATGCCGGGGTGGCCCTCGTGCAGAAGTTGTAGCAGCGTCTTCCGGAGTCATTCTGGAACAACGACTCTATTGCCCCAGATGACACAGCCTTTTTGGGAAAAAAGTTCAGTCTGTCTTGCTTTAAACGGCGCGAAGTCATCTGGGACTTGGTCCAATGGCCATCCGCGTTCCACCCAACCTAGGACTCGAGCTAGGATGTGGTCTCGTTTGTTTTCTCTCGCGATGTCTCGGGCAGTCATAGGCGGTGAGTTGAGTGTTTTGATCTGCAACGTGGTTGCCATTGGTGCCGGATGGTCGAGAGTCTCTGGAAGCGGTGCTTGGCTTAATGCGTCGGCATGGGGAATGGCTTTCCCCGGGAGATATTGCAGCCGATAATTATAAGCAGCTAGGAATTCTGACCATCGGGTCATTCTAGGGGATAATATGTGGGGGGTTGGCTTGTCCCCAGCTATTATCCCGAGCAAAGGTTTGTGGTCAGTTATAATGGTAAATGTCCTTCCATATACATATTCATGAAATTTCTTTACAGCTGAAACGATTGCGAGAACTTCTTTATCAATTTGTCCATAGTTCCGCTCTGCATGTGAAAGAGTCTTCGAAAAGCATGCAACAGGGGTTTCGTTCCCATTAGGCAGTACATGACTCAAAATGGCGCCCACCCCAAAGGGCGAGGCATCGCAGGTTACAACTAATGGTAAAGTCTCGTTATACTGCATAAGTACAGAGTCAGATGTGAGCAGTTTTTTAACATTCCAGAACGCTTGTTCTTCCCGGTAACCCCATACCCACAATGCTTTTTTATCTAATAACCGGTGTAACGGTTCAGCAACAGTCGCTTTGTGCGGTAAAAATACATTATAGAAATTAATGAGGCCTAAGAATGCCTGGAGATCGGCCTTGTTACGTGGCCTGGGAGCATTTTTTATCGCCCTTAATTTACTTTGGGTAGGATGAATGCCCTGGCTATCAATCCGATACCCTAGAAACTCAACACTGTCAGTATATAAGTGACATTTATTTTTTTTCACCTAAAGTCCTGCCTCTTGGAATTTTTTAGGAACACATTTCAAACGATCCTGCAAGATTTTTTTGGTAGGGGCTGCAATTAATACGTCATCAAAATACGGAACCACGCCCATGATTCCCTGTAACAACCTTTCCATGAGGCTTTGGAATATCCCCGGGGCTACACTAACCCCAAATTGCAATCGAGTACATTTAAAAGCACCTCTGTGCGTTACAATTGTTTGGGCTTGGGCCGTCTTTTCATCCACTGGTAATTGTTGATAAGCTTGAGCTAAATCTAATTTAGCGAAAACCTTTCCGCCCCCCAAGGAATGGAGGAGGTGCTGCACCACCGGAACTGGATACGCATTGTGCTGTAGGGCGTGGTTTAAAGTGGCCCAGTAGTCCCCACAAATTCGGATTGACCCGTCTGGCTTAATGGGTGTTACAATAGGGGCTTCCCATGGAGAGTGATCGATGGGCTTTAACACCCCTTGAGCAATTAGCTTGTCGAGTTGTTCGTCGATCTTAGCTTTAAGAGCGAATGGAACTCGACGGGGCTTCAAGCGATTTGGGGCTACTTTTGGATCTAGACTAAATGAGATTGGGGTCCCTTTATACTCGCCTAAACGGTCCGCGAAGACGTCGCTGAACTCAGAAATAAGGTCTTCCTCCCACTCACAACCACCGACTCAGTTCACGCTGGCCACTTCGATGCCGAGTGGCGCGAACCATTGGAGGCCTAATAGACTAGGCCTATCTCTATCGATGATCGTTAGCGGTAAGTACGCTGTATGCTTTTTGAAGGAGACTCGGCAGGACCCGACCACGGGGATTTGATTCCCTTGGTAGTCTTTGAGGATGAGGCGTTGAAATTGGAGGTCTTGGTGTTGGATTGTGGGGATAAGTTGCTTGAGTGTCTTCCAAGACACCATCGAGAGGGACGATCCCGAGTCGACCTCCATGTGGCAAGGCTGGTTCTCGATGACTACCGTGACTCGAATTTTCTTAGTGTCCAAAACTGAGGTGTGACCTATAGTGATAGTATGGTGAGCCTCTTCTTTTTGCAAAGCTCGATTTCTGTAGAAGTGGTTTACTGGCTCTCGCCTTACAGGACGGTTTCATGTCGATTGGCGATAGTTGGCCCCTTTTGAGGCCTGGCTGGGTCCTGGTAAGCTGCGGCAGACCTGGCTGATGTGGCCTCGTTTCCCGCACTCATGGCAGAGTGCATCGCGGAATTTGCATTCAGCCCTGGCATGGTTTGCTCCACAGCCAGCGCAAGGGCGTAAGAGCTTCGGGCGAGGGTCCCGGTCGGACCGCAGTCAATGGACCCCTTCTTCGTCGCTGTCTGACGACGAAGAGAGGTCCTCGTGGTGCATTGCCGCAAGCTGCCCTTCTGAGTTGGGTAAGATTTTGCTGGTCAGTTGTGTTGCCGGAGTGCAGCTTCGCCGTAATTGTGCAGCCGACTTTTTGGTCGCCTCCGCAGCCGTGGCTTCGGCGATGGCGTCAGCAAGGCTGATGTTGCCTTTCGCCATCAGCTTGCTTTGCACGCCTAGTGCATCTAATCCCAGAATTACTCGATCTCTTAGTGCTTCTTCTAAATCGGCGAACCCGCAGAGGCCCCCTAAATTCCGGAGGTCCGCCACGAAGTCGGCTACGCTCTCTCCTTTTCGCTGGTTTCTCTGATAAAACTCGTGGCGTCTCACGAGTGTAGGCACGGTTGGCGCGTGATGGTCTCTCAGGATGGGTTCGAGGTCGTCCCAGCTCATGGCTTTCACTTCTCGAGGTTTGGCGAGTGCTTTAGCCATTTTAAATACAGCTGGGCCGCAGTGCGTCAGGAACAGTGCCCGCTTCTTTGCTGGAGTAGCGTCTTTCAAATTATTTGTCTCAAGAAACATTTGGAAACGATCCATGTAGGATTCCCAATCCTCTTGGTTTGAATCAAAAGGAGCGGGTGGTACGATGCCGCCGGACATGGTTCTGTTGTTGGCATCGTCTTATCACATGCTTGGTATTGCATCCTGGCTTCTTAGGTTCAGACGTCTCCAAATCCCATCCTCGTCGCCAGTGTTAAGTACTTGGACATGGGTCGGAGTAAATGGAGACAGTCTTTAAATGTGAACTTTCAGCTCTTTATTGCATCGTGACTTCTCAAAACAATAACAGTGAACTCTGCCTTATATAGGCAACCTTTGTGAGAATTGTCCAATAGCGAGCTATGAACGCTAGCTCTTTAAACCAATAATAATTCTCTGTTAAGGCCAATCGGATTCCTAAGAACTAACCAATCCGATCTGGCCGCCTAACAGCCAATCAGAAGTGCAGGGCCAGAACCCTGCACTTTACCTCAAGCTCATACTTTATTAACTATGGTACATACACAACAGTGGAACATATACCAGATAGTCTTCAAAAATATAGTCTTTGACTCACCTTTTGAAGTTATAACAGCACTGAAAAAAGGGACGTTTGCCCAGAATCACATGATCATATTTTGTGCCCTTCTGACAAGCAAAGTCAACGGGGTAGCCAGATTCATTTAACAACAGGGACAGGAGGGGAAGGGAGAGAAGAGAGGGGGGACAAGAGAAGAGAAAGAGAAGAGAAGCATTGTGGAGAGAGAGGGAGAAATAGATGAATGGATGATTTGGTATTTAAGCTACCTTTAAGAATTTTAGTATTGCTTTGCATTGAGGACTCGCTGTCCCATGATCATGATGCTGTCTTTTCAGCCTTAACAATATTCTGTTTCAAGACAGTTTGGCTTAGTAGTTATTGCACCATGCTGGAAACCAGGATACTATGAGTTCTAGTTTGGCCTCAGGCATGAAAGCCAGCTGGATGGCTTGGGGACAGCCACTCTTTTTCAGCTCAATCCATCTAATAGGGTTGTTGTGGGGAAAATAGGAGCAAGGATTATTAGGTATATTCATCACGTGTGTGTGTGTGTGTGTGTGTGTTGAGATTTTCTCTCTTTCTCTTTTTTAATTTTTTAATTTTTATTCTTTAAAAACAAAAAATACAAAAATCTCATTTCCATTAACAGCTATTGTGTCATTGTATATACATGTTTCTTATTCTGTGACTATACATTATTTTTATCCTTATCCTTCACCCATTCATACCACCTCTCCCATGTTGCATAGTATTCTTGATCCTCTTTGCCTTTCAGTTCCATAGTGAATTTATCTAGTTCAGCACAGTCCATTATTTTTTGAATCAGAACTTCATCTGGTGGTATTTTATCACTCTTCCAATTTTGTGCTAACGTGATTCTTGCTGCAGTTAAGATGTGTACAATAAGGTATCTTTTATCTTTACTCAAATTCCCTTTAATCATACCTAATAAAAATGTTTTGAGTTCCAATTTCAATTTATATTTTGTAATCTCAAAAAGCCATCTCTGTATTTTCTTCCAGTATTTTTTGACCTCTATACATTGCCACCACATATGGAAAAACATTCGTTTCTTTCGTTTGCACTTCCAGCATTCTGGTTTCAAGGTTGGATACATTTTCGCAAGTTGTGCCAGCACTAAGTGCCATCTACAAAACATTTTATATTGATTTTCTTTTAATGCCATCGACAGTCAGCTTCCAGTTCTCGGTCCAAGTCTTTTCCTACTCATCCAAATTTATATTATCACCCACATTTCCCGCCTAGGCAATCACTGGTCCCTTAACAATTTCCTCCTCTAGTTCTACCTCCAGTAAATAATTATATGTTCGTGTTATAAATTTTATATCCTTGCCTTTCAAGATTTGGTTCAATTTTTGTAAATCTTTATCTGTCCCTAGCTCCTTTACATCTTCTCTTTCTCTCTGTATCTATCTGTCTATCAGCCCTGATGGCGCTGATAGGTTGGGAGAGAAAATAAGATTAGAGCTGATTTTAAAATAACCCAAAAATATTGTGTGAAAGCATTCTCAAGAAATATTTGAAAGAAATACAATAAATACAATTTAAAAATAAAGTTACCTTCTTTGTGGTTTACAGCAATAAATATATAATGAGTTTTATGGTAAGTTGAGCAATCTTGTAGAGATAAAAAGGGAAAAGATATAGGAATAATTTATTTACTTGGTAGGTTGAAACAAAGATAATCCTTGTTTAGTGACTGCTTCATTTAGTGACCATTTGCTGTTATGATTGTGAAGAAAAAGTAACTTTGCAGGTTTACAACTGTCATAGTCTGTAAAGGAAAAAAAACTCAAGGAAATCATAAGGACCATCACAGTTTCCCTTAGCAACTGCTTATCATAATGACCAAATTGCTGGTTCCAATAAGGATAACTTGTATTGTGCTAAGCTATATGTGATTGTACCTGTGGTTTGTGGAATAAGCCACAGTTACTCAGTGGCAGATTAAGGTTCAGTGGGGCCCTAAGCACTGACAAATCTTGGTGCCTCCTTTGTACATACTGTACAAACGAAGCCAAACTTAGGCTGCATAAAAGTTTTTGTGGTGCCCCCCCTGGTGCCCTAAGCATGTGCTTAGACTGCTTAATGGTTAATACACCACCGCAGTTACTGGTTTCACCCATAGTAGAAAGCCAAAATGAAAGTATCCTTGGGCTGGCTTTGTGGAATGTGACAATCTGACCCCAACTGCAGTGATTCACTTAACAACTGTGGCAAAGAAGGTCGTAAAATGGGGCAAAACTCATTTAACATCATTTAGCAATAGAAATTTTGGGCTCAATCGTAAGTTGAGGACCACCTGTGAAGTATAACGAGAAGAGTAACAATGTTTTACATTTTTGCAAAGGTTTTCATTATCTGGCAAATAATTTTGATTTTGTCTACCATTGAGAGGATCTTCAGATCGCTCTTTAAAAAATGCAAGTTTAGAGGATCTAAACAGCTTCTATTAGTAGCCAGTCTTGTAATAATAGTAGCAATAATATTTCCAAGAATTAGAAAGAACTCTTAATATTGGGATTGGGTCCAGCTCTATTAGGCTAGATTGTGAAAAAGGGGAGAGGGGAGGGGGAGAGGGAGAGGGAGGAGGAGGGGGAGAGGAAGAGGAGGAAGAAGAGGAGGAGCAGGAGGAAGGAGAAGGAGGAGGAGAAGAAGAAGAGGAAGAGGAAGAGGAAGAAGAGGAAGAGGAAGAAGAAGAAGAAACATGCCCACTGGGAATTAACTGACTGGAAAGACATCCATCTTGTAAGTGATTCAGAAACAAGGAAAGAAGGAAAGCAGGATTCAAATGGAATCCCACTGATTTTTCCATGTGGACTTTTTCTCATAATCTGCCCAAGATTTGTTTTGGCTAGGACAGATTAATTTTAAATCACTTGAAGGAGCATTGTTCTAAGGTTGAAAAAATAATCTGCTTGAGATCTGTATAACTTCTATTTTGAGGTTGTATTTTTTTCCTTTTTTCTTTCAAACTGAAGCACCTATCGATCCTTCTCAGGAGACAAAGACTTGCAAATATTTCCAGCATGCCCTCACCCCTCAATTAAATGTCCGTTTCCTCATCTTCTTCTTTAGCCACCCCATACTTCCCAATTTCCTTCCCATCGCCTGGCTAATTTTACATTCATCCCTATCTGAAATTGGATGATTCCAGGAGATGTCACCTCACCTCTGATTGAAAAATCAATTTTCCAGAGGATATAGTTGGATAAATGGGACATCAGTTCAGGGAAATTTGTGAGGCTTTCTCCCATCCTCGTGCTTGTTTGCTTATTTGTTTGTTTTCAACCATTTTGGCATCAACTCAAGATCAGCAAGACAAAGTAAAACAATATAATGGAAAGCAGAAAAAGAAATGGAGAGAAAGATGATGCATCCAGGCAATACTGCCAAAGCATATAGATATTCAACAAGAATTTGAATCACTATATTGTTCTGTCCTTAATTAGCATTCTTGAGATCCCTGCGCTTTGATTGGCCAAAGCGCGGGGCACTCTGATTGGTCAGGCGAGCCGCGCCGATTGGCTCGCTAAGAATCTCCCGCGATTGGTCCATTCGGATCGCGGGAGATTCAAAGTGGTGCCATTGGCCGCGGCCGCCGTGGCTAAAAGAATAAAAGCCGCGATCTTTTTCCCTTTGCCCCAGTTTGGTTCCAACCTCAAATAAAGAGCATGATTTGAAGTCACCGACTCCTGGCATCATTTCGCGGACACAACACTGGCGACGAGGATGGGATTCAGACCCTGAACCGAACCACGTGTCCGACGGAAGCCAGACGAACCACCGCGATGGCGAAAATCGCACCCCCCGCACCCTTCAACTCCGCCACCAAGGACTGGGAATCGTACTCCAACCGATTCTGCATGTTCCTCGAGTGCAGCGACCTGAAGGACGCCACCGGACCCATAAAGCGCGCCGTCTTCCTGACCTACTGCGGGACCGAGGTCTTCAAGAAGGCCAAGGTACTTGCCAAACCCGCCGATGCGACCGCGATGGACTGGGACGTCCTCGAACCCATACTTCGGCGGCACTACACTCCAGAGGTACCCATCCTGATCCGACGCAACGAATTCTACCGTCGGGACCAACGGTCGGGTGAGAGCTTCAGCGACTTCGTCGCCGAGCTGCGGCGCCTAGGGGGGCTCTGCGAATTCGACAACCTGAACGACGCCCTGCGAGACCGAATCGTGCTCGGTTTGTGGGACCCCGTCCTCCAGGCCGGCTGATGGCCAAGGGCAACATCAGCCTAGCAGACACCCTCACCGCAGCCGCAGCCGCCGAAGCAACCCGAACTTCCGCCGACCGCATGCGCAGACCGAACACTGGGGACCACAGCGGAAACAACAACCCGGCGAGGTCGACCAAGGCCCAACCCGAGACGACCACCCACCAGGGCGATGTCCACTCAGCATCGGGCACTTCCGAGGACGAGGAGGACATCCATCGCCTCCAGACAGGCCGCGACCCACGGAACCGGCAGGGTCGTAAGTCGAGGACCAACTGTGCCGGTTGCGGCGGCGACCACCCCAAGTCAGAATGCCGGTTTTTCGAATCAATCTGCCGGCATTGCGACAAAAAGGGACACATCGCCTGTGTTTGCCGCCTAAAGAAGAATCGCAGCCCGGCACGATGGGACCAGAGCAACCGGAGAAGAGAGAGCACACCACCCCGGACCAGAGATCGCCCCTCGGACAACAGATGGGACCGGAACGGACGATCCCTGCAAGGCGGCGATAACCGGCGAAGAGAGGAGACCCATCAGACGGTCACCATCGGCCACGCCATAACCAATGACGTCCGAAAGGTCCACGTGGAGGTAGGCATCGAGGGCCAGCCATGCAAAATGGAGGTGGACTCTGGGTCCTACCTCTCCATGATAGCATGGCATGAAATAAAGCACTTGGTGCCTACCCTCCAAAGGAGGAACCTAGACAGCCAGAGACTCATTGTAAAGGACTACCAGGGAAACCGCATCCCGGTAGTCGGAACCAAACACTTCAACATCACCTATAAAGGGCACACCGAAAGGGTTCCCCTGACAATCGTCGACCGCGACCGCCCAAGCCTACTGGGACTGCAATGGTTCGCCCCGCTCGACCTCGCACTCACGGGAGTCAACCACGTCACTGACGACAGCTGGGAGCAGCAACTGGCCCGGGAATTCCAAGAGGTCTTCGACGGAAACCTAGGCAAGTACCGAGGGCCCCTTATATCTTTCAACCTAGACCCAAACGTCCCCCCAAAATGCCTGAAACCAAGGCGGGTGCCATTCGCACTTAAACCCAAGATAGACAAGCAAATTGACAAGCTCGTCAAGCAAGGGGTTCTACAGCCCATAGACCACGCCCAGTGGGAGACCCCCATAGTCACCCCGATCAAGCCCGATGGGTCGGTGAGGATCTGTGGGGACTATAAGGCCACCCTAAATGGCACGCTACAACAATGCGCCTACCCCGTCCCAGTAGTGCAACACCTACTGCACTCACTGGGAGGGGGCAAGGTTTTCGCCAAGCTCGACCTCGCCCAGGCATACCAACAGTTGCCAGTCGACGAACAAATGGCAGAAGCACAAACCATAGTCACCCACCGGGGGGCATTCAAATGCAACCGACTCCAATTCGGAGTCAGCGTGGCACCGGGCATATTCCAAAGCCTAATGGAAAGACTATTGCAAGGCATCAAGGGGGTGGTACCTTACTTCGATGGCGTCCTAGTGTCGGCAGCCAACCAAGCCGAACTAGAGGGTCGCCTAAGGGAGGTCCTAACCAAATTTAAAGAGACCGGGCTGAAAGTCAAGAGGGAGAAATGCCAGCTATGCACGAAACGAGTAGAATTCCTAGGATACCTCCTAGACCGTCACGGCATTCACCCCACAAACCAAAAAATCAAGGCCATCAAAGAAGCCCCCACACCCAAGTCAAAGACGGAACTACAGGCGTTCATGGGGCTACTGAACTTTTACAATGTTTTCCTGCCCCAAAAGGCGACGGCGGCGGAACCCTTGCATAGGCTCCTGGACAAGGCAGCGACCTGGACTTGGGGGAAACGCGAGCAAGCCACCTTCCAAAGAAGAAAGGACCTCCTCACTTCGGACGCCGTCCTCATACAATATAACGAGACCCTACCTCTGGCCGTCACATGCGACGCATCACCCTTCGGCGTCGGCGCTGTCCTCAGCCATACCCTCCCCGATGGAAAAGAAGCGCCCATCGCGTTCTTTTCGAGGACCCTCACCAAACCGGAGCGGAACTATAGCCAGCTGGACAAAGAGGCTCTGGCTATCGTTGCTGCCGTAAAACGATTCCACGAGTATCTCTACAGCCGGACTTTCACCATCATAACTGACCACAAGCCGCTGCTGGGAATCCCTGCAGGAAACCGGGCCACCCCGAACATTCTGTCTCCCCGAATGACAAGGTGGTCCGAGTTCCTGGTAGCCTACAACCATGGACTCATACACAGACCGGGTAAGACCATCTCCCATGCAGACGCCTTAAGCCGCTCGCCGCTACCGGAACTTGACACCGACCCAGCACCCACAACGACCACCCTCAGCATAGAGACTCTACCCAACCTGCCCATAACCGCGTCAGACATTGCCCGAGAGACTAGTAAAGACAAACGTCTGGCGCAGGTGTTGCATTGGGTAGAGAAAGGGTGGCCGGAAAGGGACAACGACGAGTCCGTCAAAATGTTACGAAACCGCCAAACAGAACTCTCTTTATTAAAAGGGTGCATACTATGGGGGGATAGGGTGGTCATTCCAGAAAAGCTACAGGGGAAGGTTCTGGAACTGCTACACGAGGGGCACCCTGGCATCGTTAGGACTAAAGCCCTGGCCAGAAGTTACACTTGGTGGCCAGGGATGGACAAACAAATTGAGGCCTGGGTAGCAAGGTGCCAATGATGCCAGGAAACTAGGCCAAGCCCACCCACAGCACCCATCCTAGAGTGGGAAACCCCAAGGGGACCTTGGTCTAGGATTCACATAGACTTCGCCGGGCCCACAAAAGGACACACCTTCCTCATAACAGTTGACGCTTACTCCAACTGGCTGGAGGTAAGCAACATGAAGACGACAACCACGGAGCCGTGACCAAGGAACTCTGCAAACTCTTTGCAACACACGGCCTCCCAGACGTCGTCGTTTCCGACAACGGGCCCCAATTCACCTCGCTGGAATTCGAAAAATTCCTTGCGGAAAGGGGCATCCGCCACGCTCTGACAGCACCGGCGCACCCGGCAGCGAACGGTAGGGCGGAACGGATGGTCCAATTCACTAAGAAGACCATCCGGAAAATAGAGCACGGGGAGATCCAGGAGAAAATAAACAAACTACTCTTCACCCAACACATAACCCCAAATACCACAACGAATAAGAGCCCAGCCGAACTATTAATGGGCAGGAAACTAAGGTCCCCACTCGACAGGTTACACCCCATGTATAACCCGGAGAAGCCCCCAGACTCAAACAGCAAACACCGAACCTTCGCACCCGGCGACCCCGTATATGCAAGAAACCTGACGGGAGACCCACTATGGATACTGGCCGTCATCACACAAACAACAGGCCCACACTCGTACCGGCTACAAACAGCAGACGGATGAGCGTGGAAACGCCACATCGACCAACTAAGGTCGAGGACTACCAACCAAGAAACCACCGACGCACAAACAGGCGAAACCAACCCCCACAACACAAACCAAGGGGGGAGGGAATACCCAGGGGACCAAAACCAAAGAAGAATAAACCAGCCGTACTTACCGGAAAGCAGCCATCATGACCCCTCGCCAGGAAGAGACAGCCAGGCCAGCTCAACCGACCCGGAAAGACCGAGCGGGAGCGGCGAAACCCGCAGCTCAACCAACCCGGGAGGCCCAGGAGGGAGCTACGGAGAGCGGCCCGGCCCGATCGACCAGCCGGTTCCCATGACGGCAGCAGGAACAGCAGAAATCCCGACTGAACCGGCCGGGATCCAACCTACGACTGAGCTGCGCAGGTCCAGTAGGCTCAGACGGAGCCCCGCCTACCTACGTGACTACGCGACGTAAGGACTGAACCAAGAGGGGAGGGGTGTTCTGTCCTTAATTAGCATTCTTGAGATCCCCGCGCTTTGATTGGCCAAAGCACGGGGCACTCTGATTGATCAGGCGAGCCGCGCCGATTGGCTCGCTAAGAATCTCCCGCGATTGGTCCATTCGGATCGCGGGAGATTCAAAGCGGTGGCATTGGCCACGGCCGCCGCGGCTAAAAGAATAAAAGCCGCGATTTTTTTCCCTTTGCCCCAGTTCGGTTCCAACCTCAAATAAAGAGCATGATTTGAAGTCACCGACTCCTGGCATCATTTCGCGGACACAACAATATAGATAGTCCTCGACCTACCCACCATTCATTTAGTGACTGTTCAAAGTTACAACAGCAGCGAAAAAAGGAGACCTGTGATAATTTTTTTCAGTTACAACTATTTTAGCATCCCCATGATCACATGATCAAAATTTAGATGCTTGGCAACTGATTTATATTTATGACCGTTGCATTTTTCTGGGGCCATTTGTTCAGGTTTTGTGGCCTTCTGACAAGCAAAGTCGACAGGGAAGCCATTAACTTAAGAACCATGTTATCAACTTAAACAATTGCAGTAATCCATTTAAGAATTTGGCAAGAAAGGTTGCAAAATGGAGTAAAATTCACTTAAAAACTGCCTTGCTTAGCAATAGAAATTTTGAGCTCGGTTGTGGTTGTAATTTGGGGACCCAGGAAGTAAGTCAAGACCCAGAAAGACAGTTAGATCTTTAAGGCTCTCCAGAACCCCATCAGGATGGGAGCCAGCAGATCTCAGGGAGGTGGGGGATTACATTCTACAGGGCAGGCACTGAAGGTCCCAAAACATGACATTATTAGTCAAAAAGACCTGGAATGTGTGCCAACTCTGCCTGCCTTTACTAGATGGGCAGACACCTTGGACGTTGGGTGATTCCCATTAATAACTTGGCCTTATGCCACGTATTCTTTATGGTCACAATCAGCAGCTTCAGTTGCACTCAGAATCACACTAATAACCAATGTGGATTATGAAGGCAGAGACTGCAGGATTAACATTTTGCACTCTGGCTTGTCCTGTCTTCAGTTTCTGGAACTGTGATGGCATTGGTTAGAACGCAGTATCGCAGGCTAACTCTGCTCATTGCCAGGAGTTCAGTTCTGATCAGCTCAAGGTTGACTCAGCCTTCCATCCTTCCGAGGTGGGTAAAATGAGGACCCAGATTGTTGGGGGCAATAGGCTGACTCTGTAAACTACTTAGAGAGGGCTGTGAAGCACTGTATTGCTATTCTGCAGGTAGCTAGCTTTGGTGTTTGCTTGGATGTACAGGGCTATAAGTATTGTTTTGACCAAGGTCCATCTACACAATATATAATTTGAAGGTGTCAATCTTGGTCAGCTTTCACAGAAATGACAGTTCTTAAACACATAGTCACACAAGTAAAGGACAATCTGCAGTCCCATTTGTTTTTCCTCCAAATGCTACGGTTTCATGTCCCAAAGACCAGGAGAAGATACGGGATGCTGGATGTGGGCTATCTTCAGCCCCTGTTCCTACTTGTTATTCCATGATTCACTTTCTAAATATTTTCCCCAAGGGACAACACCCATGAGTGACCCAGCTGTGGAGTTTTATCTCCTTTGCTATTTTCTTCCTTGTCAATTTGGGGGATGAAATCCAAACATTGCAGAAAGCTCCAACTCTTTATGTTTCTGTTAGAACATTCAAAGGGCTGAAATAGTTATTTTGACCCAAATGCCATACCCTTGTTTTATTATAATGGAAAAATCTGCCTTTGTCACTTTACTTCCACACCATCCTCATATTTTCTATTGCTATCTTTTGAAGGAGTTGAAGTATAGATGGAAAATTTGGGGAAATAAATTTTCTTCTTGGCCAGTGTGTCTCAACTTTGGCATCTTGAAAGTGTATGGTCTTTCAACACCCAGAATTCCCCAGCCAAAATGAACCAGTGTAATATTTCAAAGGGCTGAAATAGTTATTTTGACCCAAATATTTCAGGATACTGTACAGAAGTTGCATTATGCTTAGATTAAGAATTGCTGTATCTGTTTTAAATTGATGCTAATTTGGATGCTTTCACCTACATTTTTCACCCACATAACTGAGTGCAAGAAGTAGACGCAAAATTAGTTTTTTCAGTGTCTAGCTTCAAATGGTTTCTTAGCGTATGGCCATAAATCGAGGACTATCTGTGTATACTTAACTTTTTTTTGTGGACAACTAATCTTTTGGACAGTGATATTAATGAGATTATTGATTTGCCTCATAATTGGCCCCAAAGCTGCAATCAGAACTCAGAATGCTAAACTCTGAGAACAGAAACTTTAACTATGCTTCCGAAGACTATTGAGCCAAACAACAGGTCACTGAAGTTTCCAAATTAGATCATGTCAAACTGAAGGAAGCAAAACATATTTTTGAACAGCTGCTATAGAATAAGCTGGCGGATCAGCCCAGGGTTGAGCAGATCAGCTTAGGGATCCTGATTCTTTCTCTTTTGCCTTACTAATTGCTTGGGGCCTTCGTTGCCCTTGAGAACTTCAGTGCAAGTGCAGCACTTTTTATCTACCAAAATATTTTTCTGAGCTTCCTGCCAAGTGCTCTGCCCCCCTGGTGCAGCCTTCTGTAGAATTGCAGATTGCAGGCACACTGGAATTGAGAAATAGGAGTGACCCAGCCACTGGATAATCCTGTTAGGAGGGACAAGGCATGAGTATCCCTCAGGATCTGGGCATCGGTGACCTTCACTAGACCTTTCTCACGGCCATAAAATACGATAGTTCCAAATTTCTCAAGCGTTTTGCATTAATAGCATTCGGCTTCATCTTTCTTTGTTCTACAGCCAGCCAGCCTGCTCTGCATTTCCCTGTAATTATTGAATCTTGGAGAAGTGGGAATAGAGATGGCTGCCACGCCTTTGCTAATTCTACAAAGTTCAGGATTTATCAGATGTAATCCAAATGCAAAGTGGATTGACTTAGAAATCAGTCTCTTTGGCCTGGTTTGCTGATCCATCATGAGATTTCATCTGGTTGTGGTGATGCTTCAACCGAGGTATAGGGATTTCCAGAAACTTGGTTTTTGACTTAGCATTTGATATGTGAATCAGACCAAAGAGTCTTTTCTCCTGAGAGCTATTCTGAGCATCCAGGCGTGGGAAGTGCTTAGTCTGTCATTCAATAGGCTGAGCTGATTTCTGAGGACATACCTCCTTGAGGCTCCTCCTCAGTATTCTCAGTTTTTGCTCAGCCTGTCGTTTAGGCTAGACGTGCATTCCTCACTAGGATCATTGGAAAGCTTAAAAAAAAAACAGGTTTCAATACACTTCAAAATTATTTTTTTCTGATTTTTTTAAAAAAGAATTTCCCATTAAAATGCTGCCTGCCGACATCACTTAAACAGCCGTTTGCTGGCTGCAGCAGGTCCTTTTCAGGACCATAGCAGCACAAAAAGCTGCTGAAGCCTCTTAAAAATCAAAAGACTTCAAACTCTACCAAAAGCTGACCTGAGCAGAGCGGATTAATGAAGCTCCACTCCTCGGTGCAATTCAGGAGAGCAGATTGCCTAATTGAAGTTTGGAAAGGCTGTTTTCATTCGCACCAAGGTCTGACAGTTATTTGGAGCTTCACACCTCAGCAGCTGGTGCCATTTTAAAACGGCCATTTTTTGCACTGAAATTAACCAACTGTCAAAGTGCCTTTCATATTCTATCAGGATTTACCCTCAACAGCAGAGCTTTGAGGAAAAGCCTGTATTAGAGAAGCCTTTTTGGAAGGAGACTTTGAAGGCTGAATAGAAATATTTCTAAAAAAAATTGCTGGCTTTGGTCCTTCAACAAAGGATTTGACTAGACACAGTCAGGCAGTTGACAGCTAGTGCCTAGGGTCCTAGGCCTTTGTCAGCCTGTGCTAAGCTATCTCCTGACAGAAAGATTCTTTTGATTTTATCCTTTCAGAGGTTGCAGATCAATTTCAGTTCATATCAATTCAATTCATATATTGTTTTTTCTTGTTGATTTTTTGAAAATTTAATTTGATTTTTAAAATCAAATAATTAAAAACATTTGATTAAAAAATTGTTAAATTGAAATTAATATTTTTCTCGGAGAAATTCAAATTCATTTCAAAAGGAATCATATCCACATCCCAAAGCTGGTTCTCAAGGGGGCCTAAAGCCACATTCAAATTTACAACGCACCTGATTATTTTTTTTCTCAAGCATGCAATGGAAAAAGAGAATTCACTCCACTCCAGTGAGTCAGGTACCAGGACAACTTCCAAAAGAGGGTCAAAGAGAAAATCCAAAACCCCCAGAAAGACCTCTAGGGTGATGGAAAAAATATGAGAAGCGCCTCCAGAAGGTGCTGGAGAAGTATGTGGAAAACAACCTGAGAAAGGCAGAAAGGAACCAACAATCAGTCTCTCCAGTAGTGGTTACATCTTCTTTTGAGCCCACTTCAGTCCTTCCCTTGGATTTTCAGTCACCACCAGAGGTGGTGAAAACCAAAGGTCTATACCCTGGGGTCAACAAGAGGAACACTTGAGGACTACGTTCCTCAATCCCTGAGACCACATCCCACCAGCATGACAGACCTCAGATATCCAGTTGCCATGACAACAGGGGGTCAGGCCTACCAATCCATGAGAACCAGACCAGTGCCTGAGGCCACTTTTACCACCATGTCAGCCAGGGTCTGAGCAGAGGAAAGCCCCCTTCCAGAAATTCCCCTCTTCATGCGACTCTGAAAGGCAGAGACAGCCAGGGCATTGCCGAGAGTGTGCAACAGACCTACCAGATGAGGTTGCAGATGTCAGCACCAGTCCATCATCGACCTCAGACTCAACCCATACAAGTCAGCGCAAACCCATCTGACTTTTAGATACCATCCCAACCCATACACCAGATTGGACATTTAAATCAATTTCAACCACAATTCAATGGGGAACAGTTGGAGAGCCAAGATCTTTACTCCTCTGTCTCATCAGATAACACTGATTCCTCCCCAGCAGAGGAAGAGGGCCAAATTGATAAGGACTGGTTAGAGGATGAAGGAATGGCCCCCGGAACAACCTTCTTTCATGGGGCTGTTCCACCAGCAGCTGTTCAAGTCCTTATTGTTCAAGACAAAAAATACCACATGCCTTGACAATCCCTCCAATTCAGCAAAGCCTGCCCTAAAAGAGGGGGAGTCAGATTATTTGTTTTTTTCTTCTGAACCAATAACAGAAACAGAGGTCATCCAAAGATATTCGCAGATATGGTCAAACATCAGTGGGCCTCTACAGGCACATATCCTAATTTCACAGGGTATGATAGGAAATTTTATAACCTGGCTCAGGAACTGGCTGGGTCGCTTCAGACACCAGCTGTTGATGAACCAGTGGCGGCCCTAGCATCAACTTCCACCATACCCAGTGCGGCGGAGGATGTGTTAAAACCAGAGGACAAAAGGAGGGAGCTTGCACTTCATAAGGCGCACTAGGCTGATGCCTGGGCCATAAGGCTACCACCACCGCACCCTTCTTCTCCTGTATATCCCTAAGGTGGCTTCGTCACCTAAAAGAAGCTATTCTGGACACAAACATCAGAGCCCACCAGGACTTAGCTAAGATAGTGGTGGCTACCGAATTCTCCACAGATGCTACCCTTAATATGGTCAAATTCTCATCTTGGGCCATTGCTTCCCAAATTACAGCCAAGCAGACATCAAAAATAAATGAAAGCTGGCTTCAGCCCCTTTTGAAGGCAACAAGCTGTTCGGATCTGCCCTAGATCTGATCCTAGTGGAATCTCGAGATAAGAAAAAGGTCTTTCCCTCTCCTTTTCATAGATATGAGGCTAGACTGCAGTCCTTTCAAAGGAACTCCTTTTATCCCTTCTCTCAGGGTACCTATTACCCAAGGTCGCAGATACCCTTTGAATACAGACAAGGCCAGAAACTTGACAGAGCAGGTTTTGGGGATAGAAACAAATGTGGAGGGCAAGCAAAGAGAACATTTCGAGACTTAGGGAACAGATCCTTTCATCGCCCAAATACTTCCCAACCTAATCTCTCCATAGGCGGTCAGTTGGCCCTCTTTGCCGACCAGTGGGACTCAATTACTTCAGACGCATGAGTCCGAGAGACCATAACATCAGGTCTCTCTCTGGAATTCCACTCCACACCTCCAAACGTTTTTATGCAATGCCCTGTCTCAAGGGATTCTACAAAAAGGACCCTTATGGAGACAGCAATCTAGCACTTGCTGGAGATCCATGCTATTCAACCTGTACCATGGGATCAACAAGGACAGGGATTTTCTCATCTATTTGTGGTCCCAAAAAGTTTGGGGTGGTGGTGGAGGGCAATTCTTGATTTGAAACACTTGAACCAGTTTCTAATCTACAGATTATTCAAGATGAGTTCCCTACAATCCATCCTCCTCCCTGTGACAGCGAGATGTCTTAATCTCTATAGATTTGACAGAGGCTCCACATACCCATAAGGGACAACCACAGATAGTTCTTGCAGTTCTGTTATTCTGGCCGCCATTATGAATATAGGACATTACCTTTTGGTCTAGCCTCAGCCCCTAGAACCTTTACCAAAATTCTAGCAGCATTGGCGGCACATCTTAGGAACAAGCCAGTCCGCATTCAGTGTTACCTGAATGACATTTTAATTTTATCATTGTCCCACTGGCTGGCAGTACTAGACACTCAATTAACGATCCAGGGACTCCAGGAACATGGCTTTTATATTAATTGAGAAAAAAGTTAATGCCCACTACCCAATTATTACATTTGGGCGCAATTATTAACACAGTGATGAAGGAGGTGTTCCTCTCCCTGGATAGATTGTCTAGTATCAAGGATTTGGCCAAAACTATCAGAACCCTTAAAAGGATACCTTTAGCCCAGTTGTCTAAATTAGTAGGAAAAATGATCTCTTACATTTCTGTTTTTCCCTAGTCCTGCCTTCATGCTAGAACCTTTCAATCAGGAAGGAGCAATTTCATAACCAAATTTTGTCATACCATCAAGAGTTCCTCTATCATTCCATTGGTGGACAACGACAAATATGTCCAAGGGCTGTACCTTCAGGAAACCACACCGACAGATTGTCACCACAGATGCAAGCCTACTTGGATGGGGCGCACACTTCCAGTCTCAGGTAGATCAGGGTCGCTGGTCCCCTATGGAATACACCTGCAGTATAAACTGGCTAGAACTGAGGGCCACCCATCTGGCCCTCCACAAATTTCTACCACTGATCCAGGGACAGCATGTCCTCCTCCTGACTGACAACATGGCTACAAAGGCCCACATAAACAGGCAGGGAGGCACACACTTAAAATCACTAATGAGGGAGGCAGAGAGACTATGTCGATGGACAGAGAGACACCTACTTTTCACCTGAGCAGAACATAGCTCAGATCAGTCCAATATCCAGACAGGTTGGTTGAGCAGGGCCACTGTCGACCATTTTGAGTGGTGCCTGCACCCGAGACTGTTCCAGGAGATGTCACATTGGTTCCGACAACTGACCCTGGACCTATTTGCCTCACCCCTCAATGCACAGCTCCCAAGGATCTTTTCCAGATTTCCAATACAAGGAGTGGAAGGAATCAATGCCCTATGCTGCTGCTGGCCTCAGGGTCTTCTATATGCCTTTCCTCCCCTTCTATTGATTCCCAAGGTGGTCCAAAAAATACTGGAGGAGAAAGCAGAACTGTTGCTCGTGGCACCATTCTGGCCAAGATGTCCATGGTTTGCGGATCTCAGGGATCTATCGATCACATACCCAGAAAGAATCCCGCTGGACAGTCTTGCTCATACAGGGTCCAATTCAACATCTGGACCCACAATGGCTATACCTAGCTGTATGGCGCTTGAGTGAAGACTCCTGAAAGCTGAAAAGCTCTCCAATAAAGTCATCTCAACGATCCAAGTGGCCAGATGTCCGTCAGTGAACCGTATATACAATGCTGCCTGGAACATCTTCTGCAAGTGGTGCGACAAAGTGAAAATAGACTTCACATCTCCATCAGTGGTGCAAATACTGGATTTTCTCCAGGAAGGTTTGGACAAAGGACTCTCACCAAACACTTTATGTAGACAGGTGGCAGCCTTAGCCTCAGTCATCTCCTTTGTTGACCTACAATCCCTCACTCATCACCAGAGGATACGCAGCTTCCTCCGTGGGGCCACTAATCTAAGACTCCCAGTGATCCACAGATACTCTACTTGAGCTTTAAACAAAACAATCTTTTTAGCTTCTGAGAACCATGAGTCTCCATCTACCTACATACAAAGTGGTGTTCTTAGTAGCGATAACATCTGCAAGATAAATTTCTGAGCTAGCTGTCCTGTCAGTGAGACAAGATTCCTGCATTTTCCATTCTGACAGAGTTATCCTTCGCTTAGATCCAACCTTCATTCCCAAAATTAATTTGGCCTTCCACAGAGCACAGGAATTGATACTCCCCAACTTCTATCCTAGACCATTTCATGGTCTAGAGTGACAGTGGCATCTATTAGATGTACGACATGTCCTCTGAATCTACATAGACAGGACTGTCTCTTTTAGGAAGATGGAGGCACTCTTTGTCTCTTTTCAACCTGCTACCCAAGGAAGAAAAGTAATTTCATCGACAGTTGGCAGGTGGCTGCGAGCCACGATTGCAAAGACTTATGAAACACAGTCATTGCCCGTGCCTACAGTTATTACTGCAACTCAACTAGAAGTGCTGCAATGTTGGTGGCGTGGGCTACTCAAGTATCTATCGATGAGATCTGTAGGGCGGCTACTTGGGCATCACCATCGCCTTCTCATAAAGTACTATAAACTGGATGTTTTTGCTTCCGCTGAAGTAGCCTTTGGAAGAAGGGTCTTACAAAGAGTGCATACATAGATAAGGGGCTCCAAACCAGACAGAAACCCTCCCGTAGGAAATGCCAGCTTTGGTATGTCCCATGCCTGGATGCTCAGAACAGCTCTCAGGAGAAGGGGTGTTGATCCTTACCAGAGACAACCATTCTTTGGGAGCTGTGAAGAGCATCCAGCCCCACCCAGAGTTCATCTGGTGTGGGTCCAATGAACTTGATCCTGGCCAAGACTATAAGCAAAGGTGAAGGAGAACAGCGATGAACATATCATTTCGACTTTGCCAAAACTGGGGACGCTAAAAAGGAGCCTCAAGGAGGAGTGTCCTCAGAAATCAGCTCAGCCTATTGAATGACAGATGCAGCGCTTTCAGTGCCTGAATGCTCTTCACAGCTCCAAGAGAATGGGTGTATCAGGTAAGAACCAACGCCCCTTTCAGTCCAATCAAATTAAAGCAAACAATGAATATTGGTGACATATGAACCAGTTACTAAAGTCAATATTTGTAATTGCTGCTAAATATGGTTATTAAATCACAGAATAACAGAACTGTAATGAACCTTGGAGGTCCAACCTCTCAATCAAGGCAGGAGTCCTTATATCACTATGAATAAAATGTGAGATTTTTTTCTTGAAAACCTCCAGTGATAGAAGTCTCGCAACTGCAGATAAACTGTTCCACACATTGTTCTCATTGTCAGGAAATGTTTCCTTAGCTCTAGGTTGGATCTTTCTTTAACAATCCTATCAATTACTTCTTGTCCTCCCTCAGGTGCCCTTATTTCTGTGACAGCCCTCACGTACTGGAAAATAGCTATCACATCACCCTTAATCTTTTTGTTAAGCTAGACATACCGGTACCTAGTTCTCTCAACCATTCATCATACAGTTTAACTTCCAGACCTCTTATCACCTTTATTGTTCTTCTATGCACTCTTTTTAGGGCCTCAATATATTACTTTGTTATCTTAGTGACCAGAACTGAACGCAATATTCCAAGTGTGACCTCATTAGTGCAATATAAAGTGGTATTATCACTTCTGTTAGGAATATGAGTCACCTAACAGCTATTTGGGTTAGAAATATATAAACCAGGATAGACATTTTAAAACTGTATCTTTAAGAAAATGCAAAACTGTAGTTGGATGTGGTTTCTCAAACGGCCATAAGATGGACCCAGAAACCTGGGTTGTTTTAGTTTTAGTCTGAGTCTCAGAAGAGAGTGTGAGTATATCTCTGTTTCCTTCTGTTGTAAAGTATTGCCGTTGCTCCATTTTTCCTAATTGACTGCTATTTCTGGATTTAATGTAAGTCTGATACTGAACTGTTTTTTGACACTGGACTTTGATATTTGGATTATCCCTGGATTGAAAACTGACTGATTTAACTTGCGAATGACTTTGAATTGCTTATTTTGGACTTTGTTTAAACCTTTCTGGAAGTAAAAAACCTACATTTACTGGATAGCGTATCTGTGTGTTCTGTGTGTATTATTCCAACACTTCTCTCAAATACGTCTCCCTGTATGCGCTCATTCTCCTAACGGGGAATTACCTCAACAACTTCTCATAATCTTAAAACATGGTTCCCAAACCAATAGCAAAGTTCATGTGACAAACAAAATCTGAAGAAACAAACTAAGCAGACCAAATCTAAGCAAATTCTCTAATGACTAAGTATGAAGTGCGAATTCTCCAAACAAGGTTTCTTATCAGGGGTGGGATCTGGCAGATGTAACTACTGGTTCAATGATTTTATATTTTGTGCGTGCAAGCGCCTGACGCGCAGTGTGTGCGCGTGTATATCATCATCAACTTGCTGCCTGGACAGCTGAACAGCACTGCGTGTGGGTCTGCAGCAATTGAAAAAGCCCCTTTTTTCCTGCTTTTTCAACTGCAGCTGTGCCACGCGAAAGAGCCGAGGTTGAAAAAGCAGGAAATAAAGGTCAGGTAAGAGCCCGGGTGGACCAAAACCGGTTCTATGTCTGCTGCTCTTCAGAGCAACCAGTTCTACAGAGGTGGACAGAACCAGTAGAATCCCACCCCTGGTTGGTATTTGCTAGTCAGATAGATTTGTACCAATGAATTTTCCATCCATAGTGTTGGGTGAGTGGGGTTTGTGTGTGTATATGAAAAGTAAATATGGTGACTGCAAACATGTGATTGAAGCCCTGCATGTGCTGTAAAAAAACAACAAGGATTTTGATCACTTATGGTAGTTTTGTCCTAAATCATCCACCCATCTCATAGATATTCCTGCCTCCATTACTTTGCTTTTGACGCTGCCAGCTAAGGAAATGAAGCTTACTTCAGTGGCTTTTCTGATCAATTCCTTATAGAAGTCCTTCTTATTTATCTTCAACTCCTCCTCTTCCTTTTCTATCTCTTCCTCCTCCTTTTCTTCCTTCTTTTTCTCTTCCTTCTCTTCCTTCTGTTCCTCCTTCATCTCCTTCTTTAAAGTAATGTTATCCTAGTAAGAGGAAAATAGAGACAAAGTCCATGTATATGAACTACTTTGAAATAGGATTGGGTTGGAAAAGGCATAGCAATAAGTAAAAAAAATGTAAGTGGAAAACTGACCATGTAAGGATGGGCATGTCACAATTTCCTATCCTTACTTGCTGCTGCTTCTCCACTATCCATTGATATTTGATATTTGTTATGGCAGGTTTAAGATCGAGTACCCTCAAAACTCAGCAAGAACTTTACTGTCTCTTTAGACAGTAAGGAACAGATATATATCAAAGAGTTCTTTATTTCCCTGAGATGCAATTAAATCTAGTGGCCCCCTTTTGACTCAACTGTATAATGATGGTGTCCATAGAAGATTATCTGGCGAGCTCATTCTATCCAGATTATCAAAATGTTTAATGGATAAGCAAACCCTATATTTAAATGTCTAAAGACAACTGGCTTCACTGTCAATTATTTTGACTGTTGCTTGCTATTTACTCATCCTGGATGCAATCCTTTTATAAAATCCCATTGGTTTTAGTGGGAACAACTCACCCTGTAATTACTGGGTGGCTGAAACTACTTTTTGTAGTCATTCTGCTACCAGACCATCAGTTCTCTCTACCTCTTGCCCCTATAAGATTAGTAAAACAAAATTCAACATGAGGTATTGCCATACAACAAAACAGAAGAGAATCAGATAATCTGAGTTTTATCCTGCCTGGGTCACTCCAAGTTCAATGCAAAAGACTTTTATAATCCTAAGAATGGCAGATATGTAATGTCTTACTGATTTCTGTATTTTGTCTACTGCCTCAGTCACCAAGAGAGGGGGCATGTTTCACCCTCACTTAAAACCTTCAACTTTTTTGTGTGGTTTGAATTTGGTGGGCTTGTATGAGCCTAGTGACTTGTGGACAATTGAATAATTAGCATCATGAAATGTGTCAGAAATGAAATGTTTCTGAGAAAAGTATTTCAGTGCAAACAATTGGTTAGGACGTACATATTTATTATTATAATTGCTTTAATAAAACATATTAGCAAACAGATACAATGTCCATTTATAGGAACCACTTTAAGATGGGACTGTATTGGAAGCAGAGTAGAAATAAGTGGGGGAAAGGTTGTAAGTGAAAAAACCATGACTAACCGTTGAATAGACGATCTATCTGTCTCTCGGTCTGTCTTTCTATCTATGTATCTATGTATCTATCTATCATCTATCTACCTACCTACCCACCTATCATCTCTCTCAGGGAGGGACCTACCAGTTTCAATTAGCAGTTACAAAAAATGGATATGCCAGGATTTTATATCCTTCCATGAAAAAGGACATCATTTTTTGCATGTCAGTCGAACACACATACTACACAGAACAATGTTTGCAACAAAGAGGATTATAGATTAACAGAGTTGGAAGGGACCTTGTAGGTCATCTAGTCCAACCCCTGCCCAAGCAGGAGACCCTATACCATTTCTGATAAATGGCAGTCCAATCTCTTCTTGAAAGTCTCCAGTGATGAAGCTCTCACAACTTCTGAAGGCAAGCTTACTACTACTCCTTCTCCTTTCCTTCCTTCCTTCCTTCCTTCCTTCCTTCCTTCCTTCCTTCCTTCCTTCCTTCCTTCCTTTCTTCCTTTCTTCCTTCCTCCTTCCTCCTCATCTTTTCTTTCTCTTTTCTCTTCCTTAAGTGTTCCAGGTGAAATTACAGCATCTTGCTCCCCATTAACCAGCTTGTCACTCAGCTGCAAAGGGGGCTTGGCAGGTCTTAAGTTTATCCAGAGCAGCTCCACTTGAGAGCTCAGAGACATGAATCAAAATAGTTGCATGATGTCATAATGGGAATGTGCTCCAGCCAGTGGGTGCCAAGGATTGTCTGCTCTAAAAGCCTGGTTTCCTTTTACAGACTTTTTTAAAGGGACATCATGCTGAACTGCACATGGTTGTTCCCTTCCAGCAATCTCGTGCACCAGGCAGGCTTTTAAATAAAAAGAGGCAAGCCGCAGGTCTTCTAGTCATAGCGCATTTTCCCTGAAGCCGATCTGCTTGGGCATTTCTTCTACCTCCAGAATTGCTGCGTCGTCTTCTTTCAGAGTTAGCAGGGATTTTAAGCACAACTGTTGTGAGCTTGCTGGGTTTGTGCAGCTGTTCAGGGCATCCGTAGATGCTGGTGGAGTTGCTTGGAACTGGCATTGGGAAGATCCCATTCTAGATGAATTCTTGCTAAAGCTTTCTGCTTTTGAATTCTCTGGGATTAAATTGGGGGAACTGGAGAAGAGTTGGCCATCGTTGGTTTACTTCATCCTCTTCATCCTAGACAGACTGATAGAATTTTTCCCAGTGCTGTGTTTTTACATCTTCAACGGGTGCCTTTCTCCCTACCTTCTGCTCCACCTGTGGGCTGGATTTTTTGCTTGGAACCAAGGTTATGATTGACAGCTGCTAGTGACTGAGCCCATGAAGCGGTTTGGCAGCCTGCGGGGGAGTAAGAAACGAAAGGATCAAAGCAGGAGTTCGGAGAGGCGTAAATCGGAACCTCATGGCCTTTTAGGTACGCAAACTTTGCCGGTTTTTGGGTAGGAGTGGGAAGCGACTAGTGCAATGTTTCTCAACCTTGGCAGTTTGAAGTTGTGTGAACTTCAACCCCCAGAATTCCCCTGTCAGCGTGCTGGTTGAGGAATTCTGGGAGTTGGTCCACACATCTTCAAATTTCTGAGGTTGAGAAACACTGGTCTAATGTCTTCTTGATTTGAGGGAGGGATATGCAAGAGGTAGCTAAATGGGGACCCTTAGGTAGGGCTGTTGGATCCACATTATAAATACCTTGAGGACTAGAAGAGGACAAGAAAGGGGTACGGAAAACTCTAACTCATTAGTACCATCTGGTGTCCATCTAGATCAGTGTTTCTTAAGATGTGTTTGCTCTCAAAACTTTTCACATTTTTTTAGTTTATGGAGGATCCTAAAGGAGCTCTCGTTTGTATGGGTTATAGTTATCTATATTTACCATATTAATAATAAACATATACAGCATCTAGAATATTTATTTACTGAATAGGGTAAAATAATAATATTTAACATTAGATATTAGCTTAATTTTTTTCATTAAAATCCTGTTTTTTTTTAACAAAAATAATAATGAAAAGAGTGGTGTTGTTTTAAATTTTTGCAAGTATTTTCAATACCTGGGAAATATTTTGTTTCTATCATTCCCTGAGGGGGTCATGCAGGATTCTAGGGCTCCATTGATCACACTTGGAAAAAACACTGATGTAGATTTTCACAACTCAGATTTTAAGATTTTTTTGCGGGGGGCGGGGCGGGGGAGAATAGCAAAAGATTTAAGTTCCATTTTGCTTTATTTTAAATTTCAAAGCGTGACTTCCCTGCAAATGTCTAGTGTATGGAACTTTAATAGGACCTATTACAAAATTCAGTGGAATGATAGATCTGTGGTCATGGCCAGCCACAGACTGCCTGAAATGTCTGAATAATAGTATTAATATTATTAATAATATTAACCCAACTAAGAAGCAAATTCAAAAAACAGCCTATTATGATGTTTCAAATTTGAAATGCTGCAATGCTGTTGTCCAATAAAGAAATGGCAGGGGAAGAAATGTGTATAAAAATGCATGTTGCAAGGATCCAAAAAACCCAGATCCAGAATCTTTGGACCTGTATATTTACCTTCATTCAGGAAAAATGCTTGTATGGATGAAAGCGTCGCCTTTTGTTATCTCAAAATGGTATATGTGTTATCTAAGTATATTGCAGCAAAAACGCACATCTAGTTAGATAGGAGAAATTTGTTAGGATAGCATTCCAAAATTAAGAATACTTTTCTCTGGGGATTTATCAATGCAAACTAGTTGTAGCAATGAGATGAAATCGAGATGGAAATAAGTGAGGCATTGAGCGAAGAACTAAAAGGGATATTTTTTTCTCAGAGACAGTGGTGTAACTTTCTGGTTCCTCTTGGTTTCCTAGCTGGTGGAAGCCAGAATATTCAGTACAGGTAGTCCTCAATTTATAACAATTCATTTGATGACCGTTTGAAATTACAATAGCATTGGAAAAAGTGACATGACTAGTTTTCAAACTTATCACCCTTGCAGAATCCCCATGGCCACTGATGCATTGTCCCAGGGTAATGGGATCATCACTTGTGACTTTATGAGCTGACTTCTGACAAGCACAGTCAGTGGGGAAAGCCACATGATTTACTAAACTGATTCACTTAACAACCATGGCAAAAAGGGATGACTTGACTTTTTTGCTTGACAACAGAAATGTTGGGCCTAATTGGGGTTATAAATTGAGAACTACTTGTAATCCTCAAGCCTCCAAAATACTTGATGTCATCTTCCTCAGCCTAGTGCCTTCCAGATGTATTGCCAATATATTTACAGGTGGTCCTTGACTTACAGCCATAATTGAGCTTACAATTTTGGTTATAAATTGTGAGAGCCATAAAGCAGCTCACTACATGACCATTCCTGAATTTATTAGCCTTTTTTGCGGCAGTCATAAAGTGAATCCGGCCATCATTAAGAGAATGCTGTGATCACTGTTTTGGGATACTTTTGCCAGAAACTGGAAATAAAATTCCTATTTTCCCCCAAAATGTCATAAAATGGAGTCATGTGACCCTGAAGTACTGGAAATGGTTTTAAGTGCCACGACTGGAGGACATGGAAACAAATCCAGATTATTTCCATTTTCAGGGTCTCTCGTAACTTTGGACATTTGCAAAATGATCCATCATAAAGTAAAGACTACTTGTAGTGATACAGGTAGTCCTTGACTTATGACCACAGTTCAGTCCAAAATTTCTGCTACTAAGTGAGATAATTGTTAATTGAGTTTTGTCCCATTCTATGAACTTTCTTGCCCCAGTTGTTAAGTGAATCATTACATTTATTAAGTTAATAACACAGTTGTAAATTTGGCTTCCCCTTTAACTTTGCTTGTCAGATGCTTGCAAAAATTGATCACATGACCCCTGGGACACTGGATGCCAGTTGCCAAGCATCCGGATTTTGAACACATGTACATGGGGATGCTGCAATGGTCGTAAGTGTGAGAACCAGTCATAAGTTACTTTTTTTCAGTGCTGTTGTGATTTTCAATGGTCACTAAATTAATGCTTGTGAGTTAAGGACTACCTGCCCTAGCTGTAGTAGTCGCAGCAATTCATAATGCTGCAAACGTGATAAGAGCTGCTGTACCCAGATGTCTGAGCAGCCTGAATGTTTCACCCATGAGCAGTTCCAGGTTTGGGAGGAAACTATCCATTCCTTTCATTCTCAACCGATTTTGATAATTGCACTAGATTAGACCATATTTATCTGTGATTTCTTTTGTCCTCTTTAAAAAGACTTGTTCCCTTCTGTCGTGTTTATGAAAACACATAATGCCATCTTTGATTTTATAAAAAATGGTCAAACCTTAACTTAAGCTCTTAGAGTCTTTGGGGATGGTAAATTAACAATGTTCTGTAAAGGAATTGTAGGTGTTCGCTTCTCGTCAGTTCCTTAATTAAATTATTATTTCAGTGTCATAATGTAAGGGATATTTGGAGCTGATTAATGGGAGAAGTAGGAAGGTAACTCCAAAAGGCAAAAACATTGCTTGGCGCCCCTCACCCAGCAGAAATCTTCTGAATCCAGAGGTATGGAAATAGACCCATATATTTTGCCCCTTGGAGTCCTCTGGGACATTGTGCAAAATCAAGGCAGGTAGGGAGAAACAGGAAAGGGAACAAAAGTTAAGATGGCAGCCACAGCTGAGTGACCAAAGCGCAGAAACTCTGAACCCAATTGTGGTCAGAACCCAAGTTGAGGACTACCTGTATAAGAAACCCAGCATGCTATCTTCTTCCCCACACTCAGTAGGTTGGCAGAAGCTGGGAGAAGTAACGGGAGCTCACTCTGTTATGCGGCGCTAGGGATTCGAACTGCCAAGCTGCCAACCTTTCTGATCGACAAGCTCAGTGTCTTAGCCACCATGTCCCAATATCAGGATAATCACTGTCAATCCCCAACTTCTGCTTTTCTGGAGAGAAGAATCTCCTTGCAAATAGGTTCTGGGGCACAGCAGCTCACCCTTTTTATTTTTTAGATTGCCGGTGGAGTCCAAGTGATCTCTGTGGGTATTGGTGGCAAGAATGATGGTCCTGGTGCTTCAGTTTGCCACATGGCAGCTTCCTTTTACATTTTGCTTGAAATTCAAATGATTTGCAAAAGGTAGCATCGAGTATGGGCTTGATGTAGGGTTACCTTATGTGAAGTGCAAACTCCCCAAATGCCCACTAGATGGAAGCAAAGAGGAATACTCCCTGACTCTTTGCTGTCTGTCATATGGAGGTCATTCCGATATTTTGCCGTCCATGGGTGATTATCCCTGCCCAGTGGGTATAAAAATAGGAGCCTGTGGATGCTACAATCATGGGCCACGGCTGTACCCTACAGAACACAATTTGGGAAGAAGTTTCCAAGCAGGATGATATTACATGTACATTTTAAAGAGGCCCCATTTGTTCAGAGATATGTTGAAGGACACTTTCAAAGGATGCAAGAGTGAGAACAGATTCATCTGATCAGATCAACACTGAGAGGAGGATGCCTTTGCACTGCAGCTGTGAAAACATCTGAAGGATTTCCAGTTCAGCCTGACAACGATTATAAAATGATGCCTCTCCTTCTGCTGACACCCAACTGCTAATTCAACCCCCAATCTAAGGATGTGCTAGGGCTCAATTTTTAAGAGTCTCGGCTGAGAGTATTTTTCTTGGATGTTCCAGGATAGTTTTTCTCTGCATTTTCCTGGAGTGGAAAAGTCATTTAGTAATAAATAAATAGACTCCAGCTTTTGCAATTAAGGCTGGATAGGAGCAAAGTTGAGGACAGACTGCTAATTGTGCCAACAACAACAATGTAAAAAAATATGACTTACCTGATCCAAAAAGTCATGGGAACATAAGGTGAAAAAAGTTGTTGAAAATAAGGTGAAGATCTTATGGTGGGGTGGGATGCTACCGGTTCTGCCCGGCTCTATAGAACCGGTAGCTCTGAAGAGCAGCAGACACTGAATCGGTTCTGTATCTGCTGCTGTTTGGCCCACCCACCCACCTGGGATCTTACCTGTCCTTTATTTCCTGCTTTTTCAACCTCAGCTGCTTTGCGCGACACAGCTGAGGTTGAAAAAGCAGGAAAAAAAGAGGCTTTTCAAACACTGTGCATCTGTGTGCAGTGCTTTTCAGCTGTCCGAGTGGCACAGCTTAAGGGTTTTTACACACACACGCAGCACACATGCGCACACAAAACATAGTCAACAAACCAGTAGTAACACCGGTTGACTCCCACCCCTATCTTATAGGACTTTAGAATACAGACGGATCATCATTTGGAACACAACATGCCAGATATCACAGTTATCGAAAACTGAAATGTACAATTTATTGATATTGCTGTACCAGGAGACGCCAGAATTAAACAGGAAAAAATCATGAAATATCACAACTTGGCCATCAAATCTACACAATTATGGATGAAACATGTAAGTGATACCCATTGTCATCAGGGCACTTGGTACCATGTCCAAGAATTTTGCAAAATACATCAAGAAGTTGCAACTTCCTGCTGTAGTGCCAGCAGAGCTGCAAAAGACTCCGCTGCTGAGAACAGCATACATTTTAAGAAGATACTTGGTTGATTCCTAGGATTCTGGCAGCAACACATATCAACTGTCGTGTCCGCAAAAAGATGCTCAGAGTCGGTGACTTTCATTCAAAGCTCTTTATTTACAATGGGAGAACCGAACCGCCGAAAGGCAAAAAGCCCGCGGCTTTTATACCTTTCGCTGCGGCGGCCGCGGCCAATGGCAGCGATTCAAGTCTCCCGCTCTTGGTTTGAACCAATCGCGGGAGACTTCAATCGGGCCAATCAGCGCGGCTCGCCTGGCCAATCAGAAATCCCCGCGCCTTAGCCAATCAAGGCGCGGGGATTTCGAGTATTCAAATTCAGGACATAACACCCCTCCCCTCTTGGTATGGTCCATCACGTGGTGTAGTCACGCAGGTAGGCGGGGCTCCGTCGAGTCCTAGTTGACCTGCGCAACTCACTTGCATGCTGTAACTCGGCCGGAGCGGTCATCTTTTTGGCTGCTCCTGCCTCTGTGCGAACCGGCTGGATGATCGGGCCGGTTCTTTCGCCGTGGCTCCCGCCTGGGCCTACCGGGTCGGTTGAGCTACGGATTTCGCCGCTCCCGCTTGGCTTCTCCGAGTCGGTAGAGCTGGCCAGGTGGTTCTTCTCCGGAGGGGACTCGCGATGGCTGTGTTCCGGTGAGTATTTTTGTTTTATTTTTTCCTGCGATTGTCTATCCGGGTATTCCCTCCCCCCTTGGTTCGTGTCTTGGGGGTTGAGGTCAGTCGCTGTTCGTGACCTGAGCTGGTCGATATGTCGTTTCCAGGCTCGCCCATCGATGGTTTGGAGCCGGTACGACCGTGGCCCAGTGACTTGAGTTATGACGGCTGGGATCCATAGGGGGTCCCCCGTCATGTTCTTTGCATAGACTAAGTCACCTGGGTCAAATGTCCGGTACCTGGAGCTGGAGTCTGGGGGCCGCTCCGGGTTATAGGTCGGGTGTAATCTGTCGAGTGGGGACCTCAGCTTTCTGCCCATTAGAAGTTCTGCAGGGCTCTTGTTAGTTGTGGTATTGGGAGTGATGTGCTGTATGAAGAGCAGTTTGTTGATTTTGTCGCTGATCTCCCCGTGGTCCATTTTCCGGAGGGTCTTCTTCGTAAACTGGACCATCCGTTCCGCCCTACCGTTCGCCGCCGGATGCGCCGGTGCTGTTAATGCGTGGCGGATACCCCTCTCCGCCAGGAACCGTTCGAAATCGATGGAAGTGAACTGGGGCCCGTTGTCTGAGACGACGATGTCTGGGAGGCCGTGTGTGGAAAACAGTTTACACAGTTCTTTAACGACGGCCTCTGTGGTAGTGGATTTCATGTCGCTTACCTCCAACCAATTGGAGTACGCGTCAACTGTGATTAGAAAAGTATGCCCATTTGTGGGGCCAGCAAAGTCTAGATGGATTCTGGACCAGGGCCCCCGTGGTGTTTCCCAGTCCCGGATAGGTGCTGCGGGTGGGCTGGATCTGGTCTCCTGGCACCGGTGGCATTTGGCGACCCATGCTTCAATTTGCTTGTCCATCCCTGGCCACCAAGCGTAACTCCTGGCCAGGGCTTTAGTCCTGACGATGCCAGGATGACCCTCATGTAGCATCTCTAATACCCTCTCTTGCAATCTGTCCGGAATTACCACCCGGTCACCCCACAGAATACATCCTCTCAGTAGTGAAAGTTCAGTCTGGCGCTGACGGAATGTTTTAAAAGTCTCGTCATTGTCTTTCTCCGGCCAGCCTTTTTCTAACCAGTGTAAGATTCGCGTCAGACGCCTGTCCTTAACGGTTTCTCTGGCAATGTCTGATGCGGTAATAGGTAAACTCTCGATACTTAGGGTGTTTGTTGTTGGTGCTGGGTCAGGTTCAGAGTCAGGTAAAGGCGAGCGGCTTAAAGCGTCCGCATGCGAAATTTTCTTACCTGGCTTGTGTAGCAGTTCGTAACTGTAGGCTGCCAGGAATTCGGACCATCTTGTCATCCGGGGTGACAAGATGTTCGGCGTGGCTCGGTTTCCAGCGAGGATGCCCAGCAATGGCTTATGATCCGTCACGATGGTGAATGGGCAGCCGTACAGGTATTCGTGGAAACGCTTAACGGCGGCAACTATAGCCAAAGCTTCTTTGTCCAGCTGGCTATAGTTCCGTTCCGGTTTAGTCAGAGTCCTGGAGAAAAAAGCGATGGGTGCTTCTCTCTGGTCTGGGAGGGTGTGGCTGAGGACAGCGCCGACGCCGAAAGGTGATGCGTCGCAAGTGACAGCTAAGGGCAAGGTTTCGCTGAATTGCATCAGGACAGCGTCGGAGGTGAGGAGGTCTTTGGTTTTTTGAAAGGCGGCTTGCTCTCGTCTCCCCCAAGTCCAGGCTGCCTTCTTGTCTAGGAGTCTATGTAAAGGTTCCGCCGCCGTTGCCTTTTGGGGTAGGAAAACATTATAAAAATTTAGTAAGCCTAGGAACGCTTGTAGTTCCGTTTTGGACTTTGGGGTGGGGGCTTCCTTGATGGCTTTCACTTTTTTAGTCGTAGGGTGAATGCCATGCCGGTCTAGGAGATAACCCAAAAACTCTACTTGCTTTGTACATAGTTGGCATTTTTCTCGTTTGACTTTAAGTCCTGTTTCTTTAAATTTTGTTAAGACTTGTCTGAGTCGGTTTTCTAATTCGGCTTCGTTTGGCGCCGCCACTAATACGTCATCGAAATAGGGCACCACCCCCTTGATGCCCTGTAGCAAACGTTCCATCAGGCTCTGAAAGATGCCTGGTGCCACGCTGACTCCAAATTGGAGTCGGTTACACTTGAAGGCCCCCCGATGGGTCACGATTGTTTGGGCTTCCGCCGTTTTCTCGTCCACAGGTAGCTGCTGATATGCCTGGGCGAGGTCGAGCTTGGCAAAGACTTTGCCCCCTCCCAGTGAGTGCAGTAAATGTTGCACTATTGGGACTGGGTAGGCGCTTTGTTGCAACGCGCCATTTAGGGTGGCCTTATAGTCCCCGCAGATTCTCACGGACCCGTCTGGCTTTACTGGGGTCACTATAGGGGTCTCCCATCTGGCATGGTCTATCGGTTGCAATACCCCTTGTTTGACGAGCTTGTCGATCTGCTCGTCAATTTTAGGCTTTAAGGCGAATGGTACCCTTCTAGGTTTAAGCCGCTTAGGGGGAACCCTTGGGTCTAGGTCAAACGAGATAAGGGGCCCCTGGTACTTGCCCAAGCCTCCATCGAAGACCTCCTGGAACTCCTGGGCTAGCCGCTGTTCCCAAGCTTCGATGGTGACGTGGTTGACACCTGTCAGCGCGATGTTGAGCGGGGCGAACCATTGTAAGCCCAGTAGGCTTGGGCGGTCGCGATCGACGATCGTGAGTGGCAGTTGTTCGGTGTAGCCTTTGTAAGTTATATTAAAGTTCTTGGTGCCCACTACCGGAACGCGATTCCCTTGGTAGTCTTTTATGATGATCTTTTGGGCATGCACGTTTCTTTTTTGTAGTGTAGGCACCAGTCTTTTGATTTCGCGCCATGCAATCATGGAAAGGTAGGACCCGGAGTCCACTTCCATTTTGCATGGCTGGCCTTCGATATGGACTTCTACGTGTACCTTTCTGGCGCCGTCGGAGATGGCGTGGCCGATGGTCACCGTCTGGTGGGTCTCTTCTTTTCGCCGACCGTCGCCGCTTCTTTGAGATCATTGAGTACGGTCCCACCGACCGTCTGGCTGGCGCTCTCTGGCTCTGGGCGGGGAGCTTTCTCTCCTTCTGTCGTGCTGTTCCCATTTGGGCGGGCTGCGGGTCTTCTTTTGGCGGCAAACTCGAGCGATGTGACCCCGTCGTTCACAATGCCTACAGATAGAGTCAAAGAATCGGCATTCTGACCTGGGGTGGTCGCCGCCGCACCCGGCGCAGTTGGTCCTCGACCTACGACCTTTTCGACTTCGTTGGTCGCCGCGTCCCGTCTGCACGCGATGTATGTCCTCCTCGTCTTCCGACGTGCTGGAGGTTGACTGGTATTCACCGTAGTGTGCGGTTGCTTCGTTTCTTGTGTCGGCCGACCTTGCCGGGTTGTTGTTTCCGCCCTTCGCGTCAGATCTTCGCATGCTGTCCGCTGACGTGCGGGTTGCTTCTGCGGCTGCGGCTGCGGTAAGGGCATCGGCTAGGCTGATGTCGCCCTTGGCCATAAGTCGGCTCTGGAGTGTAGGATCCCATAAGCCGAGTACGAAGCGGTCTCTTATGAGACTGTTCAGACCTTCAAACTCACAGAGTCCTCCTAGGCGCCGTAGCTCTGCGACGAAGTCGCTCAATTTTTCGTCTGGTTTCTGGTTTCGGCGGTAGAACTCGTTGCGCCGTATCAGGATGGGGACTTCGGGGGTGTAATGGCGCCGCAGTATAGGTTCGAGGACGTCCCAGTCCATGGCGGTTGCGTCTGCCGGCTTGGCCAATGCTTTGGCCATCTGGAAGACCTCTGGTCCGCAGTGAGTAAGGAAGACGGCGCGTTTTAGTGGGCCCGGGGCGTCCTTCATTCCGGCGCATTCCAGGTACATACGGAACCGATCCGAGTACGATTCCCAGTCCTCGGCGGCGGGGCTGAAGGGGGCGGGCGGTGCTATCTTCGCCATCTCTGCGCTGGAGCTGGTTCTTGGGTGGACACGGGGTTCGGTTCAGGGGCGAGATCCCACCCTCGTCGCCAGTGTCGTGTCCGCAAAAAGATGCTCAGAGTCGGTGACTTTCATTCAAAGCTCTTTATTTACAATGGGAGAACCGAACCGCCGAAAGGCAAAAAGCCCGCGGCTTTTATACCTTTCGCTGCGGCGGCCGCGGCCAATGGCAGCGATTCAAGTCTCCCGCTCTTGGTTTGAACCAATCGCGGGAGACTTCAATCGGGCCAATCAGCGCGGCTCACCTGGCCAATCAGAAATCCCCGCGCCTTAGCCAATCAAGGCGCGGGGATTTCGAGTATTCAAATTCAGGACATAACATCAACCATCAGAGTCAGTCAGTGATATTTGTGATACATTGTAAAATGTTCAGTTGACTGAGTTTCACGTTTAATGAATAAAAGTTTATAATGGTAATAATAATTTATTATACCTACCCCACTTTACCACAGTTTTGAAAAGTTGTCTTTCCGCATCTATGATTTGGGACATCAGATATTGGATTAGTTTCAATTACCCAAATTCCTGCCGCTTGTTTCCTGCAGAAATCATCTTCAAACTTCATTAGTTGGTGAAGCTTGCTGGGCTTCTAGCAGTGGGAAGCAGAGCATTAAGATCCCAATTTTAGAGTCCTCTTTTATCAATTAGCAGGACCAAACGAGACCATGGATGCAGAGGTATCTCCAAGGTATGATCAAAATGATCAAGATAGTGGCCACATAAGGGTGATTGATCTTATGTGCCACACCTCATCATAGTCATTATCTTTTTTGCAGTAGTTTGAGGACATTCCTACAGAGATGATAACGAAACATGTGCAAAAAAAAAATTCAGACAGAAAACATATTAATCTTCTTTGTAGGGCTTGTGACAGTTTTCTACCAAATGTATAATTCCATCATTAAGGATGCAGATTTTAGGCACTGTAGCCAAATTCAATATTTATTTATATCCCACTTTTGTTATTTTTACAAATAACTCAGGACTGTGAACATATCCAATATATCTTCCTCCTCCTATTTTCTCCACAATAGCAACCTTGTGAAGTGGGTTGAGTTGAGGGAGAATAATTGACCCAAAAGCATCCAACCTAACACCGGACTAGAATTCATAATCCCCTGGTTTATAGCCTTGTACCTCCTTAACTACTAGATCAACATGGCTCTCAATATTCCACGATTGTGTTACTTTGACCACCACCCCGACCATGACAATGTTTTAACACAGTTTGTGATCCAAATTCAGGCCTTTGATTAGACTATGGTTAGGAAAGAATTGGGTTTGCTGTCTCCCAACTAAACTGTTGTCTCTGGATTATTACAGAGGATGGAATGAGAATTGTGTCCAGTCTTTGACCTCCTCAGAGAAAAAATATGAGATAAACCAGCAACAATACATTTTTACAACAGTTATAAAAGCCAGTATGGATTTCTGTAGAAGGTCAAATGATTAGTTAGCAAAATATTTGCTTTATTGATCTACTGTGTTTTTCCAATTTGCTTTTCAACCTTTGAGAAGATTCACAGAAAAGTTTCGGTGCTGTCAGGACATTCAGAGGCCAAATTTTGTTTGCAGAAACATTTCAGGGACAGAAAAAGACTCAAAGATCTGGTTTTCAGATCAGAATAACAGAGATGGAGGAGACCTTGTCTTCTAGTGCAACCCCCTGCTCAAAGATAAAATCTTATACCATTCCACACAAATGGTTGTCCCTCTTCTTAAAAATCTCCAGTTCTGGAGCACCCAAAAAGTTGCCAAGTTGCCCTACATCATCAAGCCCATACTCATACCTTTTGCAAACTTCTGACAGGCAAAGTCAATGGGGAAATCCAGATTCACTTAACAACCATGTAATTAACTTAACTGCAGTGATTCACTTAACGACTGTGACAAGAAAGGTTGTAAAATGGGATGAAACTTACTTAACTCATCTAACAGAAATTCTGGGCTCACTGATTGTTGTAAATTGAGAACTACCTGTATATCTGTCTGCTGAAGAAGGAACAAGTATATTGTCAACTGAATGATCTAAGCCAGAGGTCCCAATCCCAATCTGTGGACTGGCACTGGGCTGTGGCATGCCAGAAACCAGGCCATGCAAAGAAGCAAAGTCTCATCTGTGAGATGCAGACAGCATGCAAAACCAGGCCCCTTCTGGTCCATGGAAAAGCTTCTGTCCGCAGAACTGATGGTGGTGGTGGTGGTGGGGGCACTGATCTAAGCTGTTTTCTCCCTTCCAGTAGTTAATTCTGTAATTGTAGAGTCCTTGAATGACCGACATTCTACGTGAACAAACTTGGCATCGCTTTAGATGACCTGGTCAGGTTTCAGGTCAATCCCAGGACAACTTGGCCTGCCAGAATTACTATTAAAGATGGGTTCAAAGAGTTTGTGTTTCTAGCCTTAGTTTTTCAGATGATACTAATGTGCCCAGATGTAGAAAAGGGTTCCATACCTTGCAGAGAAAATTTCAGATCTGTTTTGATAGGCACTCAAATTCCAGCTCTACCTAATGTTGAAAAATATTAAAAATTATAGCTTTCTCTGTACATTACATGGGGTGGTGGTGGTGGTGGAAGGCTGAGGTTTTTTACATATCTAAGAAACTCAAGTGTCCTATCAAGCTGCTACATTTCGAATATTAATTTAGCAGGAGGGTGAATCATAGTTTTTTTTAAATAAAAACAAGAAAATTCCTAATGGCCTATAAAACTTGTGCAAATTAAATCTGCATTGGTTTTGCATTTTTTAAATATCAGATTACCTTGAAAAGTGCATGGAGTGTTTCCGGACTTGAGAAGAATGTCATTGACTTGCAAGGATAGCGATTCCTAGGTAATGCCTTCAATATTTTCTCTTCAGATAAGCTTGGTCTGCAATATGGAGACCTAAAATTTACAGTTCATCTTAGGGTAGAAGATTTCATACATAGTTGATCCGGTGTTTTGCATTGTTGAAGAAGCACCAGTTCTTAATGGTGGAGCACACACTATATATATATATATATATCAACTTAATATGGATTCCTTAAGGATCTTCAGCAGGGAATTCCTTCAAACCATCTTCAGTCCTTCTTTTATCCAAATATTCCTGCTGAATTCCCTGCTGAAGATCCTTAAGGAATCCATATTAAGTTGAGAGGACAGATAAGTTGACTTCCTATGTTGCTAGCCATTTTGAAATTGGGCATCCTTGTGATTGGTCACTTTTTTAAGTGACATAAGAGAGTAGCACATGCTTTCTATCTTGGGTTGGTCTTCTGAGTAGATGGTCTTTCCTCCTTGTGTTCTCCTTGAAAATGTCCTCTTGTTTTTTTTATCCCTGCCTTGACCCATGGTTTCTGGCTTCCTGCCCATCCATGACCATTCTTAAATTATTTCAGGAAATTCCATCCTTCCATTATGCAAAAGCCTTCATGCAATGCCATGTGGACTAACCTAGACCCCCAACCTTGTAGAAATATGTCTCTTGTCACTGGAAAGGACTTATCTGACTCTCTTCGGCACAACATTTCATATGGCCTGAAAGCACCATCTTATTTTCGATTAATTTACTACATTGCAAAATTGCACCAAGACTTGGCTTTGTGTCTGTAAGCCATCACTATAGCAACCCTACTCTTACTCAAATTTTCTGGCTAAAAATAGATCACCTTGAACCGGGGGGGGGGGGGAAATCTAGGGGGTCAGCGCAGGATCTGGAAGGCAGATCTGGGCAGGAGAGAGGGCTTTCATAGTAACTGCAAAGTAGCTCAGCTTTCTGACTCTGGAGTAAAATTTTCAGGGAGGAAATTTTGTCTGAGTAAGGAATTGGACAATATCCTTCAGCTCTTATGATTCTTATATTGGCTGGGCAGGGAAATTCTCTTGCTTTGTGACTCTGACTTGGTCTCTTTTGATTTGAGAGGATGGATTTGCTTTCAGGAGAGAAGAGTATTTAGGAGATATATCATGATGGTGGAAAAAGTTTCAATTTCCTCAATCTTGAGGTGCTACAAATCTCAGATCCATCTCTTCACAGTCTTACTGGGTTTGGCCATTTCTGTTCAGTTTTGGAGAAAATTTGCCTCTATGGATTTTTTTTTTTTTTTAAGATCAGGAAGGGAATTGTGAAGGAGCAGAGAAGATTCTGGGTGATGGACAGACAGATTGCAGAAAAGAGCAAACTCACCAGTAAGGCTTCCCCCAGTGATAAAAAAATAAACCCAGAAACATCACCAAAACAAAGTGTCAAGGAGACCTTGAGAACCATGAGAATAAAGCAAAAAACAACAACAACAACAACAGAATTTTCTCCTTTTGCAGAGGAAGAAAACTGAAATGCTTCAAGTCCCACCAGACAGTATTTGCTCTTCCCTTAAAGGACCCCACAAAGCTGTTTGAACTTTTTGAAAAGCCACAGAGATGTTAAAGGATGTTCAGTAGAAGCACACATTTGCAGCAGGTTCTGGAATTGTTCTGACCCCAATGAAGCCACAGATGCATCAGTGAAATATAATTCTGACAAATAAGTGTATAAGCCTTTGACTTACAATCCTTCGCTTAGCAATCATTTGAACTTACAACAGCACTGAAAAAAAGAGACTTAGGACCAGTCCTCACACATACGATCCTCACAGCATCCATCTGATCATGAGATGAAAATTTGGGTGCTTGGCATATATTTATATATATATTTATGATGATTGCAGCATCCCAGGCTCATGTGATGGCAATTTTCAACTTTCACAGCCAGCTTTGGACCAGCAATGTCAATGGGAGGAAAGGTGGATTCTCTTAACAGCTGTGTGATTCACTTAATAACTGAAGTGATTTGCTTGTTTATGAATGGAAATTCTGGCCTCAATTGTGGTCATAAGTTGAGGACTACCTATATACTCTGACTTGCACATCATGCTGAGTTATGATTGATTGAAGTCATGATGCTTTGCAAGACCAAAGCAGACAATGTGGCTTATAAGCAGGGATAGGATTTTACTGGTTGGGACTGGTTCTATAGAACCGGTTGTTATGATTCTGTGCAGTTTGGAGAACCGGCAAATCGTGCCCCTGGCTGGCCCCGCCCCTCTCTGCCTGCCCCTCCCCTCCCCGTCAATCCTTATCGCGCATGCCCGACATTGCTGACTGCGTTCTTCCCTGCCCAGTCATTCCTTAAGATATTTCTTTTTTTCTCTCCCTCCAAATGATCAGCTGTGCCGGGATCCCCCTCGCAGTCTTACTGCTTTGCCTAGGAGGCTTCCTTGAGGCCCAGGAGGCAAAAAGGGGCACGCGGGGTCGGTGTAGGTTGGGAGGGGGGAGCTGTGCACCTGCCTGCGGTCCATTGTTTGCATTCTTGGTCCCCAGGGAAGCCTTCTGGGAGCAAAAATGCCCCCCCCCAGGCTTCCCTGAGGCCCAGGGAGCCCCAAAAGCCTTTAACAAATATTTTGAGAGCAACACAGGATTGGAATACATGACCTCTGGGGACCCTCCAAGTCTATAGTTCTATAAGTGTCTTGATATCATTTAAAAAATAAAGATATTTAAATTCAATCCATTGAATAAATAAATGGAGAGGCTAGGATCTTGGAAGCCTTATCACTAGTCACTTATCACTTATCATTCATTTTTATTTTCAGGTATGGCTTAGAATCATAGGCAGCTATAGAAACTAGAAAGACTGGGTATCCACAGCTCACCATTAATTTGCGGTGTTTTTACAGAAAGATATTCCTCTCTTCCAAGAGAAAAACTAAGAGGAGTAAAACTATTTTGTGCTAATAAATCACAGTGGACACAACATGTTGGTTAGAGTATTAGGGTCTTAGATATCAAAGAAGGTTGGCGCATATCACAAAGTCCTTTTCATGCAAATCAACCCTGTAATGGCTTGTCTGTTTAGTTAAACTGAGAGGGCTTTGAAGAATTTTACAGCTGCTGCTTTTGAACATAACAGCTTTGACCTTGAGAAAACTTCTCTTTATCTGCAAAGTGATAATGAGGTGATGGCAACAGAACAGATTAATTATTGTGGCACACGACTGGGGAGATATTTAGACCTTTTTTTAAAAGGTTGACTCAGTCACAAAATATGTTCCTATTGCATTGAGATACTGTCTTACTTTTACAAGCTGAAATGGCCCTTTGCATGCATTCTCTTGCTCACGTAAAACTCAGGAAACATAAATGAGAAATTAATTGTCTGCAGAAATTATATATAAATGTAAATCTTGCATTCTTGGTCCCCAGGGAAGCCTTCTGGGAGTAAAAATGCCCCCCATCCCTCTTTATTGGATATGAAGAGGCATTATACTGAAGCAAAAAAAAAATCTGCTGTCATGAAATCTGTTTGGGCTTCTCTGTAGAATTGGAGTTTGATATTACTTCCATGATAGCATTTTTTTAAAAAAGATTATCATCACGTGAGTATACTTAGCCATTATTCTAAAACTTTGGAGTGATTTAGCCACTGTTCTTTTAAACTCTAATCCAGTTTATTATTTGAGCCAAGAAATGCAAATACAATGATTACAAGTAGTCTTTAGTTTACGACTACAATTGAGTGCCAAATTTCCATTGCTAAGCAAGACAGTTAAGTGAGTTTTGCCCCATTTTATAATTTTTCTTGCCATTGTTATTATTGCTCACCCCGAGGCTGCTTCTACCGGCCGATTGAAGTGGCTGGTGACTGCATTTGGGGAGCTTCCATTGCCCGAAAGAGACTGCTTAAAGGCAAGGGGACATGGACAGCCACGCCTTGCCCTGAAGCGGCTGGGGACTCTGCCTTCAAGGGAGCTTTCGTCTGCCGATAGAAGCGGCCTCGCAGCGAGGGGAGTCTGTGTGCACTCGCCCCGAGGCTGCTTCTACTGGCCGATCGAACCTTCCTTAAAGGCAGAAGTCCCCAGCCGCTTTGGGGCGAGGCATGGCACACACACACTCCCCTTGTTGCGAGGCCGCTTCTACCAGCCGATTGAAGTAGGTGGTGACTGCATTTGGGGAGCTTCCATCGCCCGAAAGAGACTGCCCTAAAGGCGAGGGGACACAGGTAGCCACGCCACGCCCTGAAGCGGCTGGGGACTCTGCCTTCAGGGAACTTCTATCAGCTATGAGGGTATTCTAGCCTAGGCTACCTGCAGGGCAATCCTAAAGGCAAGATTTCTCCCCATCCCCCCCCCGCCCTTCCCCCACCCATTTCTCTTCACCTCATGTAGTTCTAACGAACGATGTGAGAAATGGCCGGGAAAAGCATGGTTTGAATAGGCCTACATTTTGGGGGCAGGGCTTAATTTCACCTCATGCCTAGAAATCATGCTGGGCCTTCCTATTGGTGGAGGCCGTATTGTTGGAGAAACACGGTATGTATGTATGTATGTATGTTTATTTAGAAAATTTATATTGCCGCCTACTCACACATGAAGACCCAAGGCAGCTTATAGAAGATAAAAGCACAATACAAAAAAAAATAAAAAATAATAAAAAATAAAAATAATAAAACAATAACCCCACAAACACATTCGGCGACAACATACACTCATACCAGCCATTTGATGGGCGTCATCCCACTCTGGGTTCTCCAGACCCACTGGCAGAACCACGTCTTCAGGGCCTTCCGAAAGAGTATTAGAGTGGGGAGACAGTCTAATCTCTGAGGGGATGATGTTCTTTCTAGAGAGGAGCCACCATGGGGAAGGCCCTTCTTCTGGGTCCCATCAGATGTAATTCCTTAGGGGACAAGACCCGCAACATTCCTTGCTTCCCCGCTCTACTGTGTCAGGTAGATGTGACCAGCTCTGTGTTCATGAGCACAGAAGCTTCTTGAGTGTCAGCAGGAAGAACAGGCCCTGAGGTGCTGATAAAATAATTGCCAAGCTGATTCAAATGCTTTCTCACTGTCTTGGAATGCAGAGCTGCCATGGTCCAGAGTCCCTATGTGAAGAAGACAGAGGGGCAGGAGAGAGGCAGGCCATTCACTGTTTTGAAAATAGAAGTACCAGAAATATAAATGCTTGGTCGATAGAAAGCTTAAACTTGGAATGCCCCTGAAGAGGAGTCCAGCAGGATTTTTTTTTACCTGTGTTCAAAGGCTAAAACTGTTTCCAATCTTGGCAGTTTTAAGATGTATGGACTTCAACTCCCAGGATTCCCCATTGAAAAACATTGCACTAAAGGATGACTGGCTGGTTTGTGGCTTAGTGCCTGGTTCTGAAGTCTTCCTTATTTCAGCACAATTTTTGACCTGAACTGAGCCTGTATAGTTAAGAATTGCAGCAGTGTAGCACCATTTTTTATGTGTTATATAAAAAACAGATAAGAGTTGAAGTCCACACATTTTAAAGTTGCCAGGGTTGAGAAAGTGATATAGATTGTTGTCTTTTGTTTCCACTGAGTTTGTCGTTTGCCAATTCTAACTTTCTGCTTCTTTCTTGTCACTGTTAATGTCTTTTTGCTTTTAATATTTTAGGCACTGGAATTAGGCAGCATATAAATACAACCTTCCTTCACACCTTCCTCAACTACTAACATCGTTTTAGCTTAGCTTCTAGAGAGCAGGCTAATTCCATTGGACAGCCATTTTTGTGAAATGGCTTAGCATGGGGTTGGGCTAGAAGACCTCCAAGGTACCTTCCAACTGTGATTCTGTATTCTGTAAAATCTAGTGCAGACCTTTGAGGCCAAAATGAATGCCTTGAAATCAAGGCATATAAGTAGTCCTCGACTTACCACCACAATTGAACCCAAAATTTATGTTGCTAAGTAAGACATTTGTTAAATTAAGTTTGTTCCATTTTGTGACCTTTCTTGCCACAGCTGTTCAGTGAATCACTGCAGTTATTCATTACTAACACAGCTGTTAAGTAAATCTGGCTCTCTGATTGACTTTGCTTGTCAAAAGGTCAGAAAAGGGGGTCACATGACTATGGGATACTGCTACAGCCATAAATAGTTGCCAAGGGTCTGAATTTTGATCACATGACCATGGGGGTGGTGGTCATAAATGTGAAAAGTGGTCATAAGTCACTTTTTGGGTGGTGTTACAACTGTAAATGACCCCTCACATCCCGGATATAAACTGTTTCAACTCCTTCCCTCAAAATGACGCCATAGAGCACTGCACACCTGAACAACTAGACACAAGGACAGTTTTTCCCAAAATGCCCTCTCTCTACTAAACAACTAATTCCCTCAACATTGTCCAACTATTTACAAACTCTGCACTACTATTACTGTTAATCTTCTCATCACTCCGTATCACCCATCCCCTCCCACTTGTGACTGTATGACTGTAACTTTGTCGCTTGTATCCTTACGATCTATATGGACTGATTCCTAGTATGATTTGATTGCTTATTGTACCCTATGACTATCATTAAGTATTGTACCTGATGATTCTTGACTTTTGATGAATGTATCTTACGACAATTGAACCAAAGATTTCTGTTGCTAAGTGAAACATTTGTTGAGTGGAACATTTGTTGCCCCATTTTACGACCTTTCTTGCCATAGTTGTTAAGTGAATCACTGCAGTTGTTAAGTTAATAACATGGTTATGAATCTGGCTTCCCCATTGATTTTGCATGTCAGAAAGTCTCAAAAGGTGATCACATGACCTGGGACACTGTGGGGATATTGCAATGGTTATAAGTGGGAAAAATAGTCATGTCCCTTTTTTCAGTGCTGTTGTAATTTTGAATGGTCACTAAATGAAATGTTGTAAGTTGAGGACTACTTGTATTATATTTTTGGAGGCCATTTATATATTATTTAGACAAGGCCAGCTGCAATTAATTCTCTTGGCTCATATTTTAAATAATCCTCAAGTTAAAATTGGCCACTTAGGCACCATTTGAAGTTATGACTGATTTGAAGAAAGGGGCAGAATGCAGATTCGAAGTTCTCTCTTTGTGATGACAATTGAATTTCGAGCACTTGGCAAGACAGCTGTCGTGTCCGCAAAAGAAAGCTAAGAGTCCGTGACTATCATTCAAGCTCTTTATTAAACTGTTGTGAACCGAACCGGCGAAAAGGAAAAAGCCCGCGGCTTTTATCCTTTTCGCTGCGGCGGCCACGGCCAATAGCAGCGATTCAAGTCTCCCGCTCTTGGAGCGAGCCAATCGCGGGAGACTTCAATCGGGCCAATCAGCGCGGCTCGCCTGGCCAATCAGAAATCCCCGCGCCTTAGCCAATCAAGGCGCGGGGATTTCGAGTATTCAAATTCAGGACATAACACCCCTCCCCTCTTGGTATGGTCCATCACGTAGCGTAGTCACGCAGGTAGGCGGGGCTCCGTCTAGTCCTAGTTGACCTGCGCAACTCAGTTTCAAGCTGTACCTCGGCCGGAGCGGTCATCTTTTTGGCTGCTCCTCCCTCTGTGTGAACCGGCTGGATGATCGGGCCGGTTCGTTCTCCGTGGCTCCTGCCTGGGCCTACCGGGTCGGTTGAGCTGCGGGTTTTGCCGCTCCCGCTTGGTTTCTCCGAGTCGGTTGAGCTGGCCAGGTGGTTCTTCTCCGGAGGGGACTCGCGATGGCTGCGTTCCGGTGAGTATTTTTGGATTTTTTCTTGCGCTATTTTATTCGGGTGTTCCCTCCCCCCTTGGTTCGAGTCTTTGGGGTTGAGGTCTGTTGCCGTACGTGACCGGAGCTGGTCGATGTGTCGTTTCCAGGCTCGCCCGTCGGTGGTTTGGAGCCGATACGACCGTGGACCGGTGATTTGAGTGATGACGGCTGGGATCCATAGGGGGTCTCCCGTCAGATTTTTGGCGTAAACTAAGTCACCGGGGGCAAATGTCCGGTATTTGGAGCTGGAGTCTGGGGGCCGCTCCGGGTTGTAAGTCGGGTGCAACCTGTTGAGTGGGGACCTCAGCTTCCTGCCCATTAACAGTTCGGCTGGGCTCTTGTTGGTAGTGGTGTTAGGGGTGATGTGTTGTATAAAGAGGAGTTTGTTGATTTTGTCGTTGATCTCCCCGTGGTCCATTTTCCAGAGGGTTTTTTTTGTAAACTGGACCATCCGTTCCGCTCTACCGTTTGCCGCCGGATGCGCCGGTGCCGTTAATGCGTGGCGGATGCCCCTCTCCGCCAAAAACCTTTCAAACTCGAGGGAAGTAAACTGGGGCCCGTTATCTGAGACGACGACGTCTGGGAGGCCGTGCGTGGAAAACAGTTTACACAGTTCTTTGATGACAGCCTCCGTGGTAGTGGATTTCATATCGCTTACTTCCAACCAATTGGAGTAAGCGTCGACTGTGATCAAAAAAGTATGCCCATTTGTTGGACCCGCAAAGTCTAAATGGATTCTGGACCAGGGCCCCCTTGGTATTTCCCAGTCCCGGATGGGTGCTGCGGGTGGGCTGGGTCTGGTCTCCTGGCATCGATGGCATTTGGCGACCCATTGTTCAATCTGTTTGTCCATCCCCGGCCACCAAGCGTAATTCCTGGCCAGGGCTTTAGTCCTGACGATGCCAGGATGACCCTCATGCAGCATCTCTAAGACCCTCCCTTGCAATCTGTCCAGGATGACTACCCTGTCACCCCACAAGATACATCCCTTAAGAAGTGAAAGTTCAGTCTGGCGGTTTCTGAACGTTTTAATGGATTCGTCATTGTCCCTTTCAGGCCAGCCTTTTTCTAGCCAATGTAGGATTCGCGCCAGACGCTTATCCTTAACAGTCTCTCTGGCAATGTCCGATGCGGTAATGGGTAGGTTCTCAATGCTAAGGGTGTTTGTTGTTGGTGCTGGGTCAGGATTAGAGTCTGGTAAGGGGGAACGGCTTAAAGCGTCCGCGTTCGAAATTTTCTTACCTGGCTTGTGTAACAGTTCGTAGCTGTAGGCTGCCAGGAACTCGGACCACCTTGTCATCCGGGGTGATAAAATGTTCGGGGTGGCTCGGTTTCCGGCGAGGATTCCCAGTAATGGCTTATGGTCTGTCACAATGGTGAACGGGCGGCCATATAGGTATTCGTGGAAACGCTTAACGGCGGCAACTATAGCCAAGGCTTCTTTGTCCAGCTGGCTAAAGTTCCGCTCTGGTTTAGTCAGAGTCCTGGAGAAAAAAGCGATGGGTGCTTCCCTTTTGTCGGGGAGGGTATGGCTGAGGACAGTGCCGACGCCGAAAGGTGATGCGTCGCAAGTGACAGCTAAGGGCAAGGTTTCGCTGAATTGAATCAGGACGGCGTCGGAGGTGAGGAGGTCTTTGGTTTTTTGAAAGGCGGTTTGCTCTCGTCTCCCCCAAGTCCAGGTTGCCGCCTTATCCAGGAGTCTATGCAAAGGCTCCGCCGCCGTAGCCTTTTGGGGTAGGAAAACATTATAAAAATTCAGCAACCCTAAGAACGCTTGTAGTTCCGTTTTAGACTTTGGGGTAGGGGCTTCTTTGATGGCTTTCACTTTTTTAATTGTAGGGTGAATGCCATGCCGGTCTAGAAGGTAGCCCAAAAATTCCACTTGCTTTGTGCATAATTGGCATTTTTCTCGTTTAACTTTAAGTCCTGTCACTTTAAATTTTGTTAAGACCTGTCTGAGTCGGTTTTCTAATTCGGCTTTGTTTGGCGCCGCTACTAATACGTCATCAAAATAGGGCACCACCCCCTCGATGCCCTGTAGCAAACGTTCCATCAGGCTTTGAAAGATGCCTGGTGCCACGCTGACTCCGAATTGGAGTCGGTTACACTTGAAGGCCCCCCGATGGGTCACGATGGTCTGGGCTTCCGCCGTTTTCTCATCTACTGGTAGCTGCTGATATGCCTGGGCGAGATCGAGCTTGGCAAAGACCTTGCCCCCTCCCAGTGAGTGCAGCAGATGTTGCACGATTGGGACTGGGTAGGCGCTTTGTTGTAATGCGCCATTTAGGGTGGCCTTATAGTCCCCGCAAATTCTCACGGACCCGTCTGGTTTTACTGGGGTCACTATCGGGGTTTCCCATCGGGCATGGTCTATCGGCTGCAACACCCCCTGTTCGACGAGCTTGTTGATCTGCTCGTCAATTTTAGGCTTCAGGGCGAATGGTACCCTCCTAGGTTTAAGCCGCTTGGGGGGAACCTTCGGGTCTAGGTCAAATGAAATAAGGGGCCCCTGGTACTTGCCCAAGCTTCCATCGAAAACTTCCTGGAACTCCTGGGCTAGCCGCTGTTCCCAACCGTCGTCGGCGACGTGGTTGACTCCTGTCAGCGCGATGTCAAGCGGGGCGAACCATTGTAGACCCAGTAGGCTTGGGCGGTCGCGATCGACGATGGTGAGTGGCAGTTGTTCGGTGCGGCCCTTGTAGGTTACATTGAAGCTCTTGGTGCCCACTACCGGGACGCGGTTCCCTTGGTAGTCTTTTATGATGATTTTCTGGGTATGAATGTTCCTCTTATGGAGTGTGGGTACGAGCCGCTTAATCTCGTGCCATGCAATCATGGAGAGGTAGGACCCGGAGTCCACTTCCATCTTGCATGGCTGGCCCTCAATATGGACTTCAACGTGTACCTTTCTGGCGCCGTCGGAGATGGCATAGCCGATGGTCACTGTCTGGTGTGTTTCTTCTTTTCGCCGACCGTCGCCGCCTCTTGAAGATCGCTGGGTACGGTCCCACCGACCGTCCGGTTGGCGCTCTCTGGTCTTGGGCGGGGGGCTTTCCTTCTTCCGGTCGTGTTGTTCCCATCTGGGCGGGCTGCGGGTCTTCTTTTGGCGGCAAACTCGAGCGATGTGACCCCGTCGTTCACAATGCCTACAAATAGAGTCAAAAAATCGGCATTCTGACCTGGGGTGGTCGCCGCCGCACCCGGCACAGTTGGTCCTCGACCTACGACCTCTTCGGTTCCGCTGGTCGCCGCGTCCCGTCTGCACGCGATGTATGTCCTCCTCGTCTTCCGACGTGCTGGAGGCTGACTGGAATTCTCCGTAGTGTGCGGTTGATTCACTTCTAGGGTCGGCCGACCTTGCTGGGTTGTTGTTACCGCCCTTTGCGTCGGATCTTCGCATGCTGTTAGCGGACGAGCGGGTTGCCTCTGCGGCTGCGGCTGCAGTGAGGGCGTCTGCTAGGCTGATGTCGCCCTTGGCCATAAGCCGGCTCTGGAGTGTAGGGTCCCATAGACCGAGCACGAATCGGTCTCTTATGAGGCTGTTTAGACCTTCAAACTCGCAGAGTCCTCCTAGGCGCCACAGCTCGGCGACGAAGTCGCTCAATTTCTCGTCTGGTTTCTGATTTCGGCGGTAAAACTCGTTGCGCCGTATCAGGATGGGGACCTCGGGGGCGTAATGGCGCCGCAGTATAGGCTCGAGGACGTCCCAGTCCATGGCGGTTGCGTCTGCCGGCTTGGCCAATGCTTTGGCCATCTGGAAGACCTCTGGTCCGCAGTGAGTAAGGAAGATGGCGCGTTTTAGCGGGCCCGGGGCGTCCTTCATTCCGGCGCATTCTAAGTACATTCGGAACCGGTCTGAGTACGATTCCCAGTCTTCGTTGGCGGGGTTGAAGGGGGTGGGCAGTGCAATCTTCGCCATCTCTTTCACTGGAACTGGCTCTTGTTGGACACGGGGTTCGGTTCAGGGTCGGGATCCCACCCTCGTCGCCAGTGTCGTGTCCGCAAAAGAAAGCTAAGAGTCCGTGACTATCATTCAAGCTCTTTATTAAACTGTTGTGAACCGAACCGGCGAAAAGGAAAAAGCCCGCGGCTTTTATCCTTTTCGCTGCGGCGGCCGCGGCCAATGGCAGCGATTCAAGTCTCCCGCTCTTGGAGCGAGCCAATCGCGGGAGACTTCAATCGGGCCAATCAGCGCGGCTCGCCTGGCCAATCAGAAATCCCCGCGCCTTAGCCAATCAAGGCGCGGGGATTTCGAGTATTCAAATTCAGGACATAACAACAGCCATCTTTATAGCCATTTGCAACATCCCTTTTACAGTAGTTTTGCTGAAAACCAGCATGTCGGATTCGCTTAACCACTGTGGATTCACTTAGCGGTCATGGCAATTCTCTTAATGATTATCACAAAAATGTTATAAATGTTTTATAACATACTACCGTAATGGGCAGGCTCCAATATAGACATATTTGGAGGACTATCTCTATAGGATTTGATGATAGCTTGGCGAAGATGCTTGCCTTCCAGCTGTGAGGTTTTCAGCTGCCGGAATTCTCAGGAGTGATTACGCTGTTTAGGGAATTCTGGGAGTTGAAGTTTGCACATCTGGAGGAGGTTGCCCAGATTGGAGGAGGTTGTTGGAGAAATTTTCCATCCTAGCCTCAAGTTGGCCTTCAGGTGTTAAGTGCTTTCAACCCCAGGTTGCAATGTTGTTCCTCTGCAGTGGCCAAGTCATTGCTTTCTGCCTTACTCTCACGGCAAAGCCGAGTCTCCGCTTGGTCTGGATCTAGGCAGCTCTTTGTCATGCATGGCATAATATTTATCCAAGCATGCCAAGTCACATGGCTTGGCAGCTGGACACACACTCTGGGCCCATTGACGTGGGTGCCTAGACACACCTCCCAGTCATGCTGCTGCATGCTGGTGACATCCAGAGAAAATCATGCTGATAGTAGCATCAGGCGTAAATGGCTCGGGTCTCTGGGGACCTGAAAAATTTGAATCAGATGACCCCCCAAGGAAAGAAGCAGAGGGGGGGGAGGGAGGGAAGGAGGGCAGAAAATCACATGAGCACTTAAGAGACGGCTGGACAGAAACGCTACTTGCACTTCTATCAAGATCCACCATTTTAGGTTGATTTTAATTCTGCTTTATAACTTTGGAAGTTTAGGACTGTATTTGTACAGTGTAGATCAGTGTCTTTTCTTCTCTTTGATTGGGCTGTTTGAAGCTTATTTCTTAAAGTCATTATTTTGTACATAGGTTGCCAAAAGCAGCAGGAAATTCGAAGGCAGCATCTGTTTCCTTGTCATAAGAAGCTGGAAGCTTATGCTGTTTTTGCAATTATCTTAGTTGGTTGTTTCTTTTTCTCAGCCCCCAAAGCATCTCTTGGTCTAGAGCAGGGGTCTCCAACCTTGGCCCCTGGAAGCCTGGCGGACTTCAACTCCCAGAATTCCACAGCCAGCTTTGCTGGCTGTGGAACTCTGGGAGTTGAAGTCCGCCAGGCTTCCAGGAGACCCCTGGTCTAGAGGGTTGGAGACCCCTGGTCTAGAGGGTGGTGGTGGTGGAGTTGATGGGTAGGCCCTCCAAAATTTTGATGATAAGACTTCCTTTCTTTTGCATTACAGCTGGGATTTGCTCATCCTAGAATCCATCCAGCAGATCTATTCTCTTTTTGCCCCACTCTTATTCACTCAACCTGTCCTACCTCGCTGGGTTGTTCTGGGATTGGGAGAAAGATGGCAGGGAAAGGGGAATCAGATCAATTATTCTGGAAGAGGTCAGAACTAAAAAAGAATTACAGGTAGCCCTTGATTTACGACCAGAATTTCTGTTGCTAAGCAAGTCAGTTGTTAAGTGAGTCATGCTTGATTTTACAACCTCTTTTGCAACAGTTGTTAAAGAATCATGGTGGTTAAGTGAATCATGCAGTATTAAGCAAAACCAGCTTGTCCCATTGACTCTGCTTTTCAGAAGATGGCTGGGGAGATGGCAAATGGTGATCACATGACTCTGGGATGCTGCAACTGTCTTAAATACACACCAGTTGCCAAGCACCCAATTGTGCACAAGTGACTGTGAGGATGATCACAGGTGAGAGGATCAGTTTTAAGTTTTTTTCCCAGTGTTATAGCTTCAAACAATCCTTAAATAAATGGTTGCAAGTAGTGGACTACCTGTAATAATCTTAATACTCTGCTGCTTAATCAGGGTTTATTGAATAAACACAAAGCATGACTATGTTACCACAACACAGGAAAGCAGTCTCCACCCAACAAATGAGCAGATATGGACTGCAATGGAAGCCAGCTGAAGAATTTTTAGGGTAACAGTACATTGTTTCATTTTATTCCACTTGTCAAATGCTTTTGAAAAAAGTCAAAGGACCTTGATATTTTACAGCATGAGTGTCCAACCTTGGCAATTAGACTTGTGGACTTCATTTCCCAGAATTGGTTGGGGAATTCTGGGAGTTGAAGTCCAAAAGTCTTAAAATTGCCAAGGTTGAACACCTCTGCTTTACAGTCTTAATCATATACCTAGTATATGAAAGAGAAGTTAGCGTACCTCATAATATCTAGCGCAGAAACAGTTTTAGACGCTCAGTTTTAGGCAATGAAGCTTTTTGGCATTTTTTCTACATGGATACATGCAATTAAATGATAATATTCTTACAGGAAATAGAAATCAATTTTTTTGCATATCACAGTAGTTATTATTTGAATGGTTTGATTTTGGCTTCAAATGCTCTGAAAACCAGATACCATGGTTTGTAAAGCATGGTTTATAAATAAGCATGATGTAGGAAGCCAACCAATTGTGTTATTTTCAATGGCAGCATACAAATGGTCCTCGACGTATAACCATTCGTTTAGCAACCATTCAAAGTTACAATGGCACTGAAAAAAGGGAGTTATGATTGGTCCTTGCACTTATGACCATCACAGCATCCTCTGATCGCATGAACAAAATATATTCACTCAGCAACTGGCATTACATTTACATGTCCAGGGGTCATGTGATCATCATTTGAGCCCCTTTTCTCACCATAACAGGGGCATTTAAACAGACATAATGACATGAAAAAAAATATTAAAAACTTTCCCAAAATATTCCTGTAAAGGCCATTCAATAATATTATTATCATATTACTGATAATTCTCAAGTTATGACCATTCGCTCAGCAACCATTCAAAATTACGATGGTGCTGAAGGAAGGGACTACTTAAGACTGGTCCTCAAAGTTTGATAAAACTTTCTGATAAGCAGTTTTGTGTAACGAAGGAAAATATTTGGGAAAGATTGTTTTCAGTCAATGAAAATGGAATTCAACATTCAACTGCATTCAAGTTAATGGCTTTGTACACCAGGAAAAAAAAAGGTTTGTGATTTATCAATCGCTTCTTTGCAAATCTATGGCTTGTGGTCACCCAGATGCTGCCTGCTCCCAATTCTTTGCCTACGTTCTTTTTATAGCCTCCTAATGGAGTACTTTGAGTTGAATGGGGCACCTCCTTAAAAGGAAGCAGAGAGGAAGAACCAGTGGCAGAGCGTAGATTTCCCCTGGCTGCAAGCAGGGTTGGTAAGCAGCTGTGAATCCTGGCTGATTCCTGCCTGCCCTTGCTGACAGGCACATGTCTGTCACACTCAAGAGTCTGATACTGGAGTTCAGGCAATGGTGGCGTCATCCAGTGGTGATTCTATAATTGCAGTGGCTGTGTGTGGCGTCGATGTGTATGGGTCAAAACTAAAAATGCAGTAAAAGGGCCGTTTTGCTTGCTCTGGGCAAGCAAGGGGGAATAAATTCATAAACACACACAAATACATATAAAGGTTTTGTGTGTGTGTGTGTGTGTGTGTGTGTGTGTTTTCTCCTCCCTCTCTCCTTCTGGACTGGCTTACCCTAATTTACATTGGTATTATACAGGTGTTACTTTAGCCATTTTTCCCCCAACTGCATAAATCTACCTTTTGAGACCTCCATGTCTTCAACTATTTGGGATAGGGATTAGTTAAGTGCTGTGGTGTTGCTGTTGACTCTTAGAAACAGAAAATTTATGTCCGAAAAAAGATTTAGTTGTCCATCAAGTCTGCCCTTTCAGTTTGTTTTCTGTTTTCTTGTTTGTTTTTAAATTATAACCCTCAACTTAAAACCACATAGAGCTCAAAATTCTATTGGTAATAGAGACAGTTGCTAAGTGAGTTTTGCCCCATTTTATGACCTTTCTTGCCACAGTTGTTAAGTGGATCACTTAATAAATTAGAATTTTGGGTTTTCTTCATGGTAGTATTAGGCTGCCATTTACTATTTGATTGTTTGTCTGAGTTGTAGTTGCTTGATTGGGATATTGTTTACTGCTTGATTGTGGGTCAGGCGTTAATCTAAGAAGAAAACAACACTCCCACCAATACTAGCGTAGGAAGGCACTTTATATAAACAGAAAGCAAATCCTGCTCCCTTCTCCCTGATGACGTTACCTAGTTGGGTAATGAAAAGTCTGCAAGAAAACTATCAAGTTCAGAGAGCACCAATGACACACAGACTGTTGTAGTTTAGCACAGTATAGGAACCTACTATAACTAGCAAAACAGACTTTGAATGTAAAGGTGTTCTTCCACTTTGTTTCCTTTGGCAGAATAGAAATAATTTGGTTTATCACCTTTTCCTACTAACTGGATCTCACCTTCATTTTTGCAGCAATATTGCATGCAGAAAGGAACTTGGCTAAATGTGTCCCAATGTGATGCAAAATGAGGAACAATGCTATACCTACCAAAAAGGAGCCAGCAGGGTCCCCCAAAAAAGTCAAGATGGCAAACATGGTTAGGGTCACCATCCTGACTTTTAGGATTGGCCCTGTCCTACTGAAATTTTACATGATTCAGCAGCACATGAACATCTGGTTCTTGTTATGCGTGCATGCAAAATAATGCCCAGTGTGTGGCGACCTTTGAAAACCTGCTCTGCAGAGTTAAGCAAAATAATCTTGTTTGCTTTGTCCACAGGAATCTAATGCCTGCTTGGCCTTTGTTCCCCTGCCTGTTTTAATCAGTAACCTTTCCCTGTGCTCATTCTTCCCCTCCTTCTCACCTCCTTGGGGGATGAGCCAACATTTCTTACTTTCCACCCACCCCCTTCTCCCACCAGCTGTCCTCTTGGGAGGGTTCAGTATTTGTTAACTGGCAGAATTTTTTCTTTGCAGCTGTTTCTTTTATGCGGACCAGAAAGGAAAAAGTGCAAATTGAGGTCTGACCCAAGCAAACAAATCAAGCTCTAATACAAGTAGTCCTCGACTTACAACAGTTCATTGTGCTGTTTTAATCCAGCAGTCAGTCCCCAACCTTTTGGGCACCAAGGACTAGTTCTGTGGAGAGCAGTTTTTCCGCGGACTGAGGGGGCATGGATTTGCATCCTTGCCTGGATCCCACCCACAGGATGGGGATCCCTGCTTTAATCTCTCCCTGTTTGATAATGCAAGTGATGGTTTAGGCCATTTCTAGGAAGAATACCTAGGGATGGTGGAACAATATAATGATATTGCTTTAGAAAATAACTTTGGGACATATTATAATAGATTAAATCATTTTTCAGCCTTGGCAACTTTGAAGATGTGTGGACTTCAGTTCGCAGAATTCCTGGAGAATTCTGGGAATTGAAGTCCATACATTTTAAAGTAGCTGAGATTGGAAAGTACCACACTCTCCTGGCCTCCCTTCCCTCCCTTTCCCTTCATCAGCATCTTTTTCCATTTTCCCACATAGGCTGCTTCTTCCTCATTTGTAGTTTGGCCTCTTCAAAGAATAGCTGAAGTTGGCTCATTCTCAGGTTGGCGCCTGTTCAGCACCAACCACCAAATCTGCTTACTGTAAATAGAACCCTGTGCAGTAGAAATCTTTTCTTTAGCATTTTATTCTGAAGCCTGGTCACCTTAGCCCAATACACCTGCTTCTCTTAATGTTATTTCTGTGATGGCATTAAAACATTCTTTTTCCCTCTTAATCTTGAGTGCAATGCAGATTTCTTGATACTGCATACCTTCTATTTCATTATGTTACAATGAAATGTGATGCAATCTGTGGTCTTTGACAATAAACTCTTAAGCATTCCTCCTAGTGTTATTAATTACCTCTCTTGATGACATTCAACACTGTAGTTTAGTGTTTTGAGTGAAGACAGTCAACTTATTAAGAAATCATTGCGAAAACCACTGTGAAATCTTAAGTTATGCAGTGTGGGAAGAGAACCAATAGCAAGCTCCCATGGTTTAATTATGAGAAGACATTTCCAGTACAACCTTTCAGAACTTGGTCTTTGGAAAATTTGGAAACTGTTGAAGATTTATTGTGGTGGAAATACAGAATTAGCAAAATAATAAGAATTGAAAGCAACCTTGGAGGTCTTCTAGTCCAATCCCCTGCTCAAGCAGAAACCCTATACCATTTCAGACAAATGATTGTCCAACCTCTTCTTAAAAACTTCCAGTGTTGGAGCATTCTGGACTTCTGGAGGCAAGATGTTTCACTGATTAATTGTTCTCACTGTCAGAAATTCTCCATAGAGCTGCTGCGAGCATCCAGAGTGAGAGGTGCTCCAGTCTCCGCTCTTACAGGCTGAGCTATAATTGAGGAACTCCATGTGACACCTCCGTAGTGTTCCACAGTTTTAGCTCAGCCTCGCAAGACAGGCAGCTCTAAACAGTTTCTCCTTGGCTGATCCAGGTTTCTTTCTTTACATCTCAGGTTTGATCTTTCCTTGTGTTTCCTCCTTGATCCCTGCGCATTTGACTTGTCTTAAATTGGTGAAAGGAGCGAATTTTCGCCCCTCAGGGGGGAGATACAGGGGTTTTAGAGCCTTTCGCTCCCCCCACCACCCCACTCTGGTGCCTGCCGTTCTTTAAGCCATTCTGCTCTTAAGCAGCGGCTTGTATTTGCGCGCTTAATAGCGCTCTGTTGTGCCTTCCCCCCACGAACACAATAGAGAGAGGGCGAGCTCTCTTCTCTTCGGCCCCTCGTTTTGCCTGCTTTCCGGCAGTTTTTGATATTGTTGAGGGGCTTTTCCTTCCTTCTCGGAGTATCGCGCTGGTTCTGGTGGCCATTTTGGGCACGCCTTGTGGCCGGCCGCCATTTTGTTAAGCTTTACAGTTTGCTGCGACGATTTGCAGGCCTATAACAGGACCGGCAGGCCTGTTTGAAGCTTTCGTTTTTGAAGGGATATTGTGGCTCTGTGCCCTGTTGCCCCATTATTTTATGTGTTGGTTTTTTCCGCAGCCTACTCAGAGGTGAAGGAGAAGCACCTACTTCCCATGTTGTTGGGAGGCTGCCTCAGGAGGCCAATTTATTTTTGCCTATTTTTCCTTTTTTGTTGTTGTTATCTGGCCTCAGCGTTCATTCGGTCTATTGGCTTTTGGATATTCCTTTTTATTTACTCACAAGTAAAATAAAATAGTAATATATTTTCCCTTCTATTAGCATACTCTGCAGTTTTAGTTAGGCCCTTTTTTGGCCTTACCTCTTATGTTAATTAAAAAAAATTTAAAAAATGAAAAAAAAAATAAATAAAATAAAATAAAATAAAATAAAATAAAATAAAATAAAATAAAATAAAATAAAATAAAATAAAATAAAATAAAATAAAATAAAATAAAATAAATAAAATAAATAAAATAAAATAAAATAAAATAAAATAAAATAAAATAAAATAAAATAAAATAAAATAAATAATAAAATAAAATAAAATAAAATAAAATAAAATAAAATAAAATAAAATAAAATAAAATAAAATAAAATAAAATAAAATAAAATAAAATAAAATAAAATAAAAAAAATAAAATAAAAAAAAATAAAATAAAATAAATAATATAAAATAAAATAAAATAAAATAAAATAAATAAAATAAAATAAAATAAAATAAAATAAAATAAAATAAAATAAAATAAAATAAAATAAAATAAAATAAAATAAAATAAATAAAATAAAATAAAATAAAATAAAATAAAATAAAATAAAATAAAATAAAATTTAAATTGGACATATATATTACGATACAACCAAAAAAAAAATTACCAAAAGGGAGACGCGGCCCAATGATAGGATATCCGGCCTACATTATAGGCCGTACACCTAGGCGTGCCAACCGCCTCTTTATTTAATATTGCTCTGTACCTGATATTTTTCCATGGCAAAAGACAATCCCAGAGGTCCTTCTTTGAAGGCTAAGTCAGAGATGCACCATTTGCGCAAAAGGGCCAAGGACTCATCCAAGGCTTCTCAAAGGAACAAAAGATAAAACGCCTTAAGGCGACCAAGGCCTTGGAGAAGGAATTTTATAAATGTTCAAAGGACTCTCAATCTGTAACCCCAATTCCTAATTTTCCCATCCCCTTTGCTTCCACATAACCCACCCCTCTGCCAGAGCAATTTTCTCCTCCCAGGCGCAGTTCACCTGTTCGGAACCGCCAGGTCTCCCGGACACTGAGGCTATATTCATGACCGCTGCTGGCTTGCAACCAGAGGAACCATCCGCAGTCCTTATTCCAGACAGCATTAGAGAATGGAGGCAGCTGGCCGTCTGCCAAGGGATCACGAAGGGTATCCAACAGATGACCAGACCAGGTCCTCAGCTATGGCTCCTGAGGTTGAATCAGTCCCTGGCAGATCCCTCCCCAACCGGAACCTCACCATGGTCAGGTATTTCCCCAAAGGGGAGATCCCCTTTCCAGGAGGGGTGGAGGTAGTGAAAATGAGCCTCATGCCCTTCAGGGAAGTGGAAGGATAATGGATAGGGGGTCCTTATACTATTCTGAACCTCTGTCGGAGATGGAACCGATAGAAAGAGAAAGGTCAGAGGATAAGGTTATTCCCCCTGACCAGCCCGCATTTATAGGCCGGTTTGAACCCCATTTGTTCAAGTCCTTTCTAATCAAGGCGAACAATATTTCGGGCCTGATGTCCCAGTTACCCTCTAATACCTCCCCAGCAGCCTCTGGAGTCCCAGAGGATCCTATTTTCAGCCGGTCGTGGAAACCGAGATCATTCCTACTCCACTCATTTCTCCGGCTTCATAGCAAAACAGTTGCCCTCACTCCCTCTAGTCAGGACAGAGATTTTTTAATCTTGATGCGGATTTCTCTTCCTTGCCACACACCCCAGAGGTGGATGATTCCGTAGTAGGTCTACATTGTCCTCTACTCCAACTGACGCTCTGGAAGCCCTAAAGCCAGAGGACAAGCGGGCCCAGACGATGTTTGTCGGGCGCATCAATCCGATGCTTGGGCCGTTCGATCAGCCACGGCCGCATCCCTCTCACTCGATCCTCTATTAGATGGCTCCATCAGTTGAAGCAGTATATCCCCCCCCCCCCCAACACCAGGGCGCACCAGGACATTGTCACGCTTACAGCCGCAGCAGAATTTGCAGCCAATGCTACCTTCCACTCCGCAAAATTTCCCTCTGGGCTATCTCCTCTCACGTTACAGCCCGGTGGCTGCTTTGGGTTAAGCACTGGCAGGCAGACATTAAGACTAAAGCTGAATTGGCTTCTGCTCCCATCTCAGGAGGCAAAATATTTGGTCTGGCTCCAGAGCCATTGTTCATGGAGAGCCTAAATAAAAGTATTTTCTCCCATTGCCCTTTCACAGACAGGAGTCCAGAGTGTCCCAACCCTTTCGAAGGGGATCCATTGGTTTCTCCTATCAGGCTCCGTTCTTCCTCAGATTTCAGAGAACCCCGCCCTTTCGGCCGGCCTCTCAGGACTGGAGCTGTCAGGAACAGGAGGGAGGTCAACTATGGGAAACCATTCCGGGGTGCAGAAAGTAGATCGTCCCAGCGCCCTAGGTAAGGCTTCCAGCCACCTACCCCATTGGCGGTCAACTCACATAGTTTGCCGATCAATGGGGATCACCCACTTTTGATACTTGGGTTAGAGACACTGCTAAACTTGGCCTCTCCCATGAGTTTCAGTCCCCCTCTCCGGAGCATTTCAGGGTTTCCCCTCTCTCCAAAGGCCGCACCAAGCGTGTTCTCATAGAAACCACTATTAACACCCCACCAAAATCAAAGTCATACAGCCCGTACCATCCTCGTACTGAGGAATGTAGTTCCATTCCCACTTTTGCCTACTTTCTAGACACTCCAGCTGGAGGACCACCCTAGATTGAAGAGGCTTAATGTGGTCCATCATAGTTCAAGATGCTTACACTTTAGCCTTTTCTGCAGGGCACTAGGAGGGGAGACTGGCTCACCTCCTTTGACCTCTCGGAAGCATATTTTCACATTCCCATTTATCCCTCATTTTTCAAATTTCTGAGACCTGGCTACACTGGTCAATTTTTCAATACGTAGCCCTTCCCCTTGGTCTAGCCTCGACCTCAAGGATCCTTACCAAGGTTCTGGCAGTTCCATCAGTTCACCTCAGAGACTTCCCCATGCACAGTCTTTATTATCTGAATGATATCCTCATCTTTTCTCTTACCAAATGCCACGCTGAAGGGGACACTAGGTCCATCCTCTCGGTTCTTCAGGCCCATGGTCTTCTTGCACAATGGGAGTAGAGTCCACTTACCCCTCCCACTCAAATAGCTTGCTTAGGGGCAGTGATTGGCTCAGTTGAAGGGACGGTCTTCCTTTCCCTGAGAGATTTCTCAGTATTCAGAAATTGGTCAGGAACCTTAGACGAACAAGAAAGACGCCATTACTGGTCTTATCAAGATTACTGGGCAAATTGGTCTCATGCATATCCGTTGTTTTCCTGGGCCCAGCTCCATTCCAGATCTATACGGTGGTTCCTGTTACCTTATCACCGCTCCGGAAGGAGCAATTCGAGAGGCGTGGCGAAGGTTCCCTCAAGGGTTCTCGCATCGCTTCTTTGGCGGACCAGACCCGCAATCAACAAGGGCATCTCTTCAGGAGCCCCCAGGGGTTACCCTCACAACAGACGCCAGCCTATCTGGATGGGGGACCCATATCCACTCGCTCTCAGCTCAGGGAGACCTGGTCAGCAACCGAGCAAAGGTGTAGTATAAACTAGCAGAGGCTTCACACAGTATACTCGGCCCTACGCACTCTCCTTAAGTATGCGGACGCCTCGTACTGGTCCTGACAGACAACATTACGACCAAGGCGCATATCAACTGGCAAGGGGGGCAGACATGACATCCATCTCATGAGGGAGGTCGGGCGTATCTATAGCTGGGCGGAGACCAACCTATTGTCCGTCAGGGCAGATCACATCTCGGGAGTCTCAACGTTCGGGCAGACGGGTTGAGCAAGGCCACCTTAGACTAGGCAGGATGGCACCTTCATCCTTCCCTGCTCAAAATAATAATGCAGAGAAGGCCTCAGCAATATTAGGCCACCCCCTAGTGGACCTATTCACGTTTCTGCTCAACGCCCAGGTACTGAGATTCTTCTCCAGGTACCCCCCAAGGGGCAGAGAATCACAACGCCCTACATTGGCCCTGGCCCACCGGGGGTTTTTTTGACGCAATTTCCCCACTACCGCTAATCCCCAAAGTGATCCTAAAGCTGATCCACGAGGGGGCGGAACTCCTCCTGGTTACCCTGCACTGGCCCAGGAGACCGTGCTTTTTGCAGATCTTCGTAACCTTTCAGTGGACCCTCCCTGGAGGATGCCACCGGGCAGGATTTCACTAGCCCAGGGACCTCTTCAGCACAAATCCTCAGTGGCTTCAGTTAAACATCTGGAGGCCGAGCAGGACCGTCTAAGAATGGAGGGTTTTTCCAATCAGGTCATTGAGACCATCTCGGCAGCAAGATGGTCTCAGCTACCCAGATATATACCGCTACCCGGATCATTTTCTCTAAATGGTGCCACAAATCACGCATTAATCCGCTCCCCTAGTGGCTGCTCAAATTTTGACCTTCTGGCAAGAAGGACTGGACAAGGGCCTCTCCCTCAGTACCTTGCAAAGGCAGGTGGCAGACTGATCAATGGTCATTTCTGGTGATTCGATGAACCATTTTCACACCACTCTCGTATCCGGGCATCCCATAGAGAAGCCACCAGTTCGCATCCTCCAGTGATACTCAGATATACAAGCCGGGACTTTAACAGGGTTCTCATGGTACTGTCTAAACCGCCTTTCGAACCCCTAAGAGAGGCATCACTTCAATTTCCTACGTTCAAGGTAATGCTTCTCATGCCGGTTTCATCTGTACGATGGATATCGGAAATAGCAGCTCTTTCCGTTAGAAAGGATCTCTGTGTTTTTCCTTGCTGATCGGGTGGTCCTGCAACCAGGCCTCTCCTCCTGCCCAAGGTTAACTCAGCCTTTCGCAGATCATAGGAATTCATTCTTCCTAAATTTTGCCCCAGGCCTTCTCTGAGAGGGAAAGGCAGTGGCATTCCATCAATGTCAAACGTGTGTTATGTATTTATATCAGTCACACTCGGCCTATCAGGAAGTCAGAGGCATTGTTCCTGTCATTCCAATCAGAGACGCTGGGTTTCAAAGTATCCCCGTCTACTGTAGGCACTTGGATCAGAGCGACATTCTCCAATGCCTATCTAACTCAGGTGCTTCCTGTTTCCAGTGGAATAATCGCACATTCTACAGGGAGTGCGGCTATCTCGGCAGCCTGGGTTACCCAGGCTTTGATTCATGATATACGCCGAGCGGCCACCTGGGCGTCTCCGTCACCTTTTATTCGCCATTGTAAAACCAGTGTGTTTTTGCTTCAGCAGAAGCATCCCTGGCAGACGAGTCCTTCAACAAGTGGCAAGAGAGCCAGAGGATATTCCAACCCAGACGGAATCCCTCCCGAAGGACAGGCCATGCTTTGGTATGTCCCACTCTGGATGCTCGCAGCAACTCTATGGAGAATGGGCATTGGTACTTACCTGATACACCCTTTCTCGTCGAGCTGCATAGAGCATCCAGCCCCACCCTAAATTGTCCATCTGGTGGGGAGTCCTGTTTCGGCAAATGATTCAATCAATTAGGTAGTTGTGAGCTGCTACAACAGTTTAAATGAGATAATAGTGTTTGTCTTCTCGTCTTTGTAAAACTGGGGAACGCTACGGAGGTGTGACGTGGAGGAGGAGGAGTGTTCCTCAATTATAGCTCAGCGTATAAGAGCGGAGACTGGAACATCTCCCACTCTGGATGCTCTACGCAGCTCGACGAGAAAGGGCGTATCAGGTAAGTACCAACGCCCAATTTCTCCTTAGTTCTAGGCTGCTTCTCCTTGTTTAGTTTCTGTCCGTTGTTTCTTGTCCTGCCTTCAGGTGCTTTGGAGAATAGGTTGATCTTCTCTTCTTTGTGGCAGTCCCTTAAATATTGAAAGACTACTATCATGTCACCTCTACTCCTTCTTTTCAGTAAATGAGACAGACTCAATATTCAGTTTATTTAGTTGTTTTATCTACCGTTCTGAAATTTTAGAAGAAATGTTTGGAGGTCTTCCTCTACATTTTGCACAGCTTTATTAGCAGTATTAGAGCATCAGGATAGTCTTTTCCAAAGACTCTTTTAATGCTGGCTGGTGATCACCAAGATGATATACATGTGTTTGGGCTGTACAATTTCAGCTAAAGGTGTGAGCTTACATAGTAGAACTTTCCACCTTGATCACATCAGTTCGGATACTTAGCAAACTAGCTTCTTAGAAAAAAAAAATCAAGATGTTGTTTCATACTTTGGATTCAAGGAAAAAATATGCTGCTTAGGAAACTGGGCTACAACCACCATGGTTGACTGCAACTCCTTAAAGCAGCTCACTTTATTATCCTTGGTACATGTGGTAGTGATGGCCTTCTTCAGCTGCCCCCATCTAGAGGCATCTAGATGAAGATGGCACAGATAAGTATGCCAGGCTCCAGTGCTTACCTGTCTTGGCTTTCAAATACATAACTGTAAAACTTTTTCCCAATTAAAGACCCTGGGTTTTCTGGACAGAAAAGATACATGATGATGTATTGCAGTGTCAGCCAGAGATTGTTCTTCTTTTCAGGACATACAGATACTCTTTGGCTTACAAGCACCCAATTAGTGCCCGTTTGAAGTTAACAACAGTACTGATAAAGGGGACTTTGAACCAGTCCTTGCACTTAGGATGCTGCAGTCCCAGTCATGTGCCCTGAAAATATGAGTGCATGCCAACCAGCATGTATTTGCAAGGATTGCAGCGTCCCAGTCAGGTGGTCACTCCTTGAGACTTTTCAAGCTGGCTTCTGATAAGGGACATCAATGGGAAAAGCCAGATTCACTGAGCAACTTCATGATTCATTTAGCTACTGCAGTGAACCATGGCAAAAAAAGGTCATAAAATTGGGCACAACTCATTTAACCACCACCTTGCTTAGCAATGGAAATTCTGGGTCTCAATTGTGGTAGTAAGTCGAAGGCTACCTGTATAAGGCATGGGTTTTAGATTGAGGTAACTTCTACTTCGTAAAGGCACCATCCATATCGAGTTGTTATCAAAATGGAGCACTCAGCTATAGCATATTTGGGTTTCAGTTCCCCTCCTTTTGCGAACAGTAGGGGAGCCATTCCTAAGGAGGTCAGTACGACCTAGGTTCATTGAATTCAGTTTCTCTTCCAAAGACTTTGGGGATCAGTTTGTGCTGCTCTGTAAACGCCATGACATCGATCATAAATGAAGCATGATAGACAATAGTTCAAATTGGATGAGTAAATAGAGCTATAGAATCATAAATTGTAGGCCTGTTTTGCAAGGGAGTGGGGAACTATTACTGTTGAAATGTGTCAGTATTCATCTAGGAGGGACAATCTATGTCAGGGGTGTCAAACTCAATTTCATCAGGGTTGTGTTTGTTCTTGGAGGGCCAGGGGTGGTGGTGGTGGTGTTTGGCCATGGTGGGCGTTTGCCACAGGCTTAAGATGCATTTTTCCCCCTTCTTTCTTTCACAGTTCTTTACTATAACCATTTTCCTATCTCTTCTACCAGATGTTACTGGCAAACATTTATTACTTATTCTTCATATTCCTCTAAACTTTTTATTTCTAAATTTATACACCATTGTTTAATAGTAAATTGCTTTTCCAGGCAGAAAAGCTATTTATACTATTGTATTTTTATTATTCAACTAATAATAAAAAATACAATAGCATAAGTAGCATGATAATACAAGATCTAACAGCAGAGGTAAATTTCCTGGATAGTAAATAGAAATGGTTGTCAATTATAGATTGTTGATTGTAGATTAAATGGACCTACAGTATGTAAAATCTGACATTAAACTGTAGAATTAACATAGGATGTTGCTTGTTTTCTATCCAGATGAGGCACTTACTTGAGGCCACATAATTGTAATCAAGTTGAATCCAGTCCTCCTGCAGCACTCTGCCCACTCTGCCAGCCGAAAAGAGGCCACGCAGGGGCCTTGTGAGGCCTTCTACAGCCCATTATTGGCCAGTAGAGTGCTGCAGGAGGCTGTGGAGGCTGAAAATGGGCCGTGGCCTATTTTGGTTGGCAGAGGCACCATAGGCCAGTCCTTTGATATTTCCAGACTGGCTCCACAGGCCAGATTTAAGCATCTTGCGGGCCGAATCCGGCCTGTGGGACTTGAGTTTGACACCCCGATCTTACGTGTATGTTTGTTTTTCTATTTTATGCACTTTTTAAAGTTAATATTGTTCTGGTTCCCTTTTTTCTTTTCGAGTTTGTATTTTATCTTGGGAAATTAAAAAAAATATTAAAAAGAATAAATAAATGAAGCTTGCTATGTATAGTGGCATTGCCAAGTCCAGGTGTTGCTTGTTTTTAGAACTGAAATTCAAATATGTTTGCATGTACACAAAATGTGGCTGGAAGAAAAAGTAGAAGGTGGTCATGAGAGATGGAAATTGTTGCTTCTCACCCAGATGTACCCCAAACCCTTTCCCTGACCCAATTTCTTGGCAGATTTTTCTGTCTGGGACCCTTAAAGACCCCCAGAAAGGACCTTCCACCTACATTGAGCCTTTTATGCTATTTTATAAGCATTCACAGTAGGCAGACCTTATTTCTTTGCTGGTCTCAGAAGGGGGGAATATAGCCTTCTATATAATCTTCAGGAAAAATAAGAATCTTTATGGACAAAAGAAAAATAAACAACAAAGTCTGACTAATAAGCAATTTCACAGAGAAAAAACAAAGACCAATATGGAAACGAAAGGAATTGGTGGTGCAGAGCTGGAGAAACTGGAATGTGACACATAACCACAAAATCTGTGCCTTCATCCTGCCCACCCCCCTTAGACATCCTCCTACAGAAGCCTCTTGATAAAAGTCTATAAAACGAAACCTAGTGTGGAAAAACATGCATTTGCCAAAAGATGCAGAACACAAGTTTTGCCTCTTTTGTACAGATATGACAGTGTTGTGACACACATACAAAGGAAGCAGAATTTGAAGCATAAGCCTGCCATTCTCATTTGAATGAAAAACACTGTGAATGCTTTTAAAGGGAAAGCAATATTTTTCCCTATCTTTCATGATAAGGAATTTGTTCTTGCTAATTACCACCTGAGCTCGATAAAAGAAAATTTTTTACACATGGCCCAGAGCTAAAATCTGAAGTTTGCTATGAGATCACGAGAGGTTGTTAACTGAGATATTAAGAATGAGCTGGAAGAGATCATTGAGGATCAGGCCAAAGCTATCAGCCTTGACAGTTTTTCAATACTTCCAGAATCCCAAACAAGATTCTTTCAACAGCAGCTGCTATCAAAGGATGGAAAATCGCCATCTTGGTTTGGAAGCTTGTTCAATGCAGTTGCTTGGTGCCCAAAACATTAGACGACTTCAGATAATCCTAAAGACACATAGATAGTCCTCAACTTACAATCATTTATTTAGTATCTCAAAGTTATACTGGTACTGAAAAAAGTGACTTTAAGCCAGTACCTATATTTATAATCATTGCAGCATCCCCATGGTCATGTGATCAAAATTTGGGCACCTGGCAACATATATTTACAATGATTGCAGCACCCCTGGGTCATGTGGTTTCCATTTACAACCTTCCTAGCCAGTCTCTGACAAGAAAAGTTAATGAAGTAAGCAGGATTCATTTAATGCTTACATCATTCTACATCAGAATATCAGTAGATAGCCAGAATCTGCAAATACAAAGTCAGGATAGCAAAAGCTCAGAACAAACAAAGACTTGCAACAAAAGTAAAAGATAATTTAAAAAAGTTTCTTCCAACATATAAATAACAAGAAAAAAATCAAGGAAACAGTTGGTCCACTAAAGAGAGAAGATGGCAAGGAAGTAACAGGCAACAGAGAGAAAGCAGAACTGCTTAACTCTTTCTTTGCATTGGTCTTCATGCAAAAAAAAACTATAGCTCAACCCACCAAAAACATAACTGTAAAAGACAGACCAAAAATAAAAGTTAAAATAAGCAAAAAAAAAAAAATAGTAAGAAAACATCTCTCTGATCTTGATGAAAACAAATCACTGGGGCCTGATGGATTACATCCCAGAGTTTTAAAGGAGCTGGCAGAGGTCATCTCAGAACCACTGCACCATATCTTTCAAAAATCCTGGAGCACCGGGGAACTACCAGAGGACTGGAAAAGAGCTGATGTGGTTCCCATCTTCAAAAAAGGGGGGAAAAACAGACCCAGGAAACTATAGATCAATCAGCCTAACATCAGTACCCGGGAAGATACTGGAAAAGATAATAAAAAACAGATCTGCCAACATCTAGAAACAAGTAATAACTAGCAGTCAGCATGGGTTTGTTAAAAAAAAGATCATGCCAAACCAATCTTATTTCATTCTTCAACACAGTGTCTAAATTAGTAGACCAGCAAAATACTGTGGACATAATATATTTAGATTTCAGCAAGGCATTCAACGAAATAGACCACAACCTACTTCTTAGTAAGCAAGAAAAAAGTGGAATAGATAGCACCACCAATAGATGTACTCACAACTGGCTGACAAACAATACTCAAGGAGTAGTCCTTAATGGGTCTAAGTCTACATGGAGGGAAGTAAGCAGTAGGGTGCCACAAGGTTCCATCTTAGGCCCAGGACTTCAATATCTTCATTAACTACTTAGATGAGGGAATAGAAGGGGAACTTACCAAATTTGCAGATAATACTAAGCTGGCAGGAATAGCTAACACCCAAGAAGATAGGCTCAAGATCCAGATGGATCTTGACACACTAGAACACTGGGCCATATCTAACAAAATGAAATTCAATGTAGAGAAAAGTAAAGTCCTACACTTTGGCAAGAAAAACCAAAAGTACACATATAGACTGGGTGAAACCAGGCTCAATAACAGTAACTGTGAGAGGGATCTTGGAGTCTTAGTGGACAACCAGCTAAATATGAGCCAGCAGTGTGCAGCAGCAGCCAAAAAAGCTATGCAATCCTAAATTGTATTAACAGAGGGATACAATCAAGATCAAGGGAAGTACTAATACCACTCTATAAAGCCTTAGTAAGACCACACCTAGAGTACTGCATCCAGTTTTGGTCACCACACTATAAAAAAGATGTTGAGACTCTAGAAAAAAGTGCAGAGAAGAGCAACCAGGATGATTAGGGGACTGGAGGCTAGAATGGTTACAGGAACTAGGCGTGGCTAGTATAGTAAAGAGAAGGACCAGGGGAGACATGATAGCGGTCTTCCAATATTTGAAGGGCTGTCACAGGGAGGAGGGGGTTAAGCTATTTTCTAAAGCACCTGTAGACCAGACAAGGAATAATGGATGGAAACTGAACAAGGAGAGATTCAACCTGGAAATAAGGAGAAACTTTCTGACAGTGAGAACAATCAACCAATGGAACAGAAGTTGCCCTCGGAAGTTGTGGGAGAGCCATCAGTTGAGACTTTCAAGAAGAGATTGGACTGCCATTTGTCAGAAATGGTGTAGGGTCTCTTGCCTGGGCGGGGGTGGTGGACTAGATGACCTACAAGGTCCCTTCCAACTCAGATTATCTGTTATCATTCTCTTAACCAGTGCAGTGATTTACTTAACTATGAAAAGATAGGTCGTAAAATAAAGTGGGATTCACTTAACAACCACCTTACTTAGCAAGGGAAATTCTGATCCCAATTGTGGTCATAAGTTAAGGACTATCTATAGATTAGACCAAAAAGTTGAAGAATTATCCCAGAAAGAACCAGTGACAGATTACTCATGGGATGCTGTTGAAATCAGCAAGTGTCAGGCTCCACTCGAAGGTTTTTCTTTATCCTCAGGTTGGTCGTGAAGGAACAGAATGCAGGACTAGATCAAGGATCTCCAAACTTGTGAACTTCAACTCCCAGAACATGACAGCAGTATTCCAATATTTGAGAGGCTGCTACAAAGAAGAGAGGGTCAACTTATTTTCCAAAGCACTAGAAAACAGGGCAAGAAACAATGGATGGAAACACATCAAGAAAAGAAGCAACCTGGAATTAAGAAGAAACTTCCCAACCGTGAGGATAATTAACCAGTGAAACAGCTGGCTTTCAGATATTGTAGGAGCTTCATCACTGGAGATTTTTAGGAAAAGACTGGACATCCATTTGTCTGAAATGGTACAGGGTCTCCTGCATGAGCAGAGGTTTGGACTAGAAGACCTCCAAGGTCCCTTCCAGCTCAAATCTGACTGATGGATTGATTGATTAATTCCTCAGTCCATCATAGTGGCTGGGGGATTCTGGAAGTTGAAGTCCCACAAGTCTTATAGTTGCCAAGTTTGGACATCCGTGGATTAGATAAATCTTCCATCAATACACTTCTTCTGATGTCCTCAAATGGGAAAAAAGTTGGGTAAGAAGAACCCAATTTTTCTGTTCAGTGGATAAATCCCAAGAAAGTCAGGCAAAGTTTGCTGCCATAAGGAGATATCCAGCACAAACAGAACATGAGATAGCTAGTTAGAAAGTTAGAGGCTCCTGCATCAAGGGGCAAGGGGCTGAGAGAGCAGCCAGTCAAGGTTGGGCTGTCTCAACATCTGTCCTGACATCAACAGAGTCCAGGGATGTGTGAACTTAAGGGACACATTCTGTGGTTTTATTTGGCTAATGATAAGGCAGAGAAGAATGGCCCTTCTAGATTGGACAAAAATACCCTATGCAATGAAGGAATAATTACAGGTAGCTATTGGGGTGGGAGTTCCAGTGATAATTTGGCCTCACCCACCTGCCCCTGCTCTTTCCTGTGTCTTATTTCTTTGTTTTGAAGCACAGCTACAGTAGAAGATAAGTATTCTAGCTGAAAATGGGCTTTTTAAAATGGTATGCATATGTGGGTGATCATCAAACCAGTTATTACACTGGTTGAATTGCACCACTGCAGGTAGCCCTCAAGTTACGACCACAATTGAGCCCCAAATTTATGTTGCTAAGTGAGAAATTTGTTAAAGTGAGTTTTGCCCCATTTTACAACCTTTCTTGCCACATTTGTTAAGTGAATCACTGCAGTTGTTAAATTAGTAACACAGTTAAGTGACCCCATTGACTTTGCTTGTCAAAAGGTCACAAAATTGATCACATGACCCCAGGACACTGCAATCGTTATAAATGTGAGTCTATTGCCAAGCATCCAGATGTAAATCACACGACCATGTGGATGGTACAATGGTCCTAAGTGTGAAAAATGGTCACAATTCTCCTTTTTCAGTGCCATTGCAACTTTGAATGATCACTAAAGCAACTGTTGTAAGTCAAGGACTAACCATACACACATTTCCTAGGGCAATAGCCTATTCCAGGGGTGGGCAACTGTGGCAACTTTATGTCTTGTGGACTTCAGTTTTCAGAATCCCTGAATTCAGACATTCAGCAATTGGCTGCATTTATGGTCATTTGCAATATCCTGTGGTCACATTACTAGGATTTACAATGGTTTTGCCAAAAACTGGCATTTAGAATAGAATAGAATAGAATAACAGATTTGGAAGGGACCTTGGAAGTCTTCTAGTCCAAACCCCTGCTTAGGCAGGAAATCCTACACCACCTCAGACAAATGGTTATCCAACATCTTTTTAAAAACTTCCAATATTGGAGCATTAACAACTTGTGGTTTTCAACAGAACTGTGTTCATAGCTTTATGACTGAGGCATTTGCTTAACAACTGCCACCAGAAAGGTCATAATATTGGACTGGTTAATGATTGATCTTTATAACAGTTACGACTTACGATCTTATTAGATAGGCCCATAACGTTCATGATTCAATCTGGATCAATAGCCTTTACCAAACCGTTGCAGAGTAGGCCATGGTAACACACTAATAGGGCTATGGGTAAGCCCTTGACTTACAACCATTCATTTAGTGACATTTTGAAGTAACAATGGCACTGAAAAAGTGACTTATGACTGTTTTCACATTTATGACTGTTGCAGCATTCCCATGGTCACATGATCAAAATTGGGGCACTTGGCAATTGGCATGTATTGATGATGGCTGCACTGTCCCATGTGATCATGTGATCACCAACACTCAAGATCAAGGGAGGAAGTAGATTCTTTTAATGATTATTATGTTTCACTTAACAACTGCAGTGATTTATGTAATAACTGTGGCAATAAGGGCCATAAAATGGGGCAAAATTCACTTAACAGCTGCTTAGCAATGAATATATTGGGCTCTGTTATGGTTGCAAGTTAAGGACTACCTGTATTTATTCCAATGAGACCCCATTCATCCATCAATCTGCATCTTGCTACATCACCATCACTGCAATAATACAACACAGAGCCTTAGTAGCTGTGGCACCCGGCCTCTCTGCCATGGGAAGCAGAGGCAAGTTTATCAAATTCCTTCCTCTTGCTGATCTTCAAAAGCTTAAAAGGAATCACTTTCAGTATTGGTTAGTTGACCCCTCCTACTTCCTTTGTTGCAACTCCTGGCCTATTTCTCAATTCTTGCTTTATCTGCAATTCATCCTTTCAATGGTTCTCTGTTTTTAATGCCTATTTACTCTTTGCCCCATAGTCAGGGGTGGAGGACTGCCTATTCTGGGTCCAGAGATTTGCTGTGCTGTACCATTTAAATGTTTCTGATCATGTTTGGCTGCCAACGAATAGAGGTCCAAAATACCCATAATTCCTTTGGACACAATGTGCACAACAACCTGTGCCAGTGTTTCTTAGTTCTGCCATTTTAAGATGTGTGGACTTCAACTCTAACAAGGATTTTTTTAAATGGTGGAGCTTGAAAAACAGTCTTATGCTACCAACCATGGTTTGTAAATCATCTGTTAGGTTTATGCAACTCACCGAGCCAGCATCAAGAAAGCCGTGCCTCAATACTCCCTCTCACTCTGTGCGTGTGTGTGTGTGTGTGTGTGTGTGTGTATGTGTGTGCGCGCGCGCATCCAGCCGATAGGTTGCAGGAATTCTGGAAAATGCATCCAGCATCTTCCTGTGTACTGTATCCAGTTTGCTTTCCCCTTAGCTATTTCATTTGAAATATTTCATCATCCACTTTCCATCATCCAGCATCTTCCTGTGTACTGTATCCAGTTTGCTTTCCCCTTAGCTATTTCATTTGAAATATTTCATCATCCGCTTCTCCTCAACATTGTCTTGTGTGTCAACTGGAAATAAATAAAAAGATAGATATAACTTTCAAATGCTCCAAAAAAGCAGTTTGTATGATGATCATTTATTGAATCCCTCTTACTGTCTTATTTATTTATTTGTATGTTGATTACTGTATACTGCAGATGGTGTGGCTTGGCTCCTGTGTGTCTGGTTATTTTTATTTTGGCACAGCCTGTTATCTGACATCCATTCCACTGATTTGTCACTCCATTAGTGCTTGTTGCAATTTTACTCCACCAGTTGTAGCAATCAGGGCTGATGCAGCAATTTCTCCTTCTAGTGGTCATTTTAATCATCAGTAGCTTGTGCGCCAAACTCAAGCACTTTGAAAAGCCTGATGTGTTCAACAAAAGGTTTTATTTAAAAGACAGAAGAAAGAAAATATATTAAATCTCTTTGGAAGCAAGCATTAGTATCCAGCAATGCTTTTTGAGAAAAAGTACTGAATTTTAGAGCTGGCCATTTCAAATATAGTTCAGGAGATACACTTTCGAATGTGTGGAAATATCCGCACAGCACTTCTTAGATTCATTATATATTTTTTCAGGAATCTATGTGAACCTAGAAAAAGATGCAGCTGGCTCATTAAAACAGCCATGTTCCCTTGTGGTGAAATGTAGTCTGGATTCCCAGGAGGGAGGGACTGCATTCCAGAGGACAAAGAGACAACAAAGTTTGGATTCTTTGGTTGGGAGCAAAAGAGTTAAAATGGCTCCACCCTGGCAATTATCAGAATATATCTTTCATGATGTAAGTGGTTGCTTTATAGTTCGGCAATATTACTGCCTACGTGTGAGGAACAATAAAGGAAACCGTTTAAAAGTAATACTGTGTGTCTTTCTTGACTTCTGGAGCCTGATAAGTACTTCCCAGGCTTTGCAGAAGCTTGAATAAGATGCAGTTGCTTTAAAAAGGGCAGTGTGCTTGCACTCTTGTGCATTTCAAAGCCTCTGTTCCAAATCCTTTTTTCTGAAGAATGTACTATAATTCAGCCATACCTGGATAGGGGAATTGGTTTATGATTAACTCTTTAAAGCAGTGGGAGACTGAAGCACCTCTCTTGGACCCAATCCTTTTAAAATGCCTGCAGGCATGTTGATAGTGTAATTGAACATGATAGTGATTGGTTCACATTCTTTCTACCATCACTACAAGTTGTCCTCAAATTGTGAGCACAGCTGGGATCAGAATTTCTATTGCTAAGCAAGGTAATTGTTAAGTAAGTCATACCCAATTTTATAGTCTCTTTTGCCACAGTTATTAAGCAAAATCACTGGAGTTGTTAGGTGAATCTGGCTTCTTCCTATTAACTCTGGTTGTCAGAAACTGTTTGGGAAGGTCACAAAAAGAGATTGTGTGACCAAGTGGTGGGATTGAAAATTTTTTATGATTGGTTCTGTGGGTGTGGCTTGGTGGGCGTGGCAAGGGAAGGACACTGTAAAATCCCATTCCCTCCCCACCCCACTAACCTGCTTTCCAGCTCCATTCTCCTGGGCAGAGCAACTAAAGAAGACCCAATCAGTTGGGACTTGATGGGAGGCAGAGAATAGATGGGGGCAGGGCCAGTCAGAGGTGATATTTTTCAGTTCTCCGAACTACTCAAAATTTCCACTACCAGTTCTCCAGAACTGGTCAGAACCGGCTGAATACCATCTCTGGTGTGACCCCTGAATGCTGCAACTGTTGCAAAACACATGCTAGTTGTCAAGTGCCCAAATTTTGATCACACAATAGTCATTACTGCAAAGACCAATCACTGTTGTTTTCAGTGCCGTTGTAATTTCAAACATACAGTAAATGAATACGTGTAGGTTAAGGACAACCTATATCTACCAAAAAATAAAATCAATCAACCAACCATAAAACGTTGGCCATTCTTATTGGCTTGCCGTGTCCTCTGATGGTGCCCTGAGTGAATAGTAGCATCCGTAAAACTAATGGGTTACATATTAAAAGTCATCATTTTCCATTCACATGTAAGTTATTCTTTCTTGCTTTTCATTTCCTGTTTTCCATGAGATTTCAACCCAACTCCCTTCCCTTCTAGTCTATATATGCTTTATCTCCCCCCACCCTCGTCCTCCATCCACTTTTTCAATTTTATTATTTTTATTCCCTTCCATTCTTGGCAAGGCTTCACTCCTTCAAAGGCAGGATTACAGTATATCCACATTTAAAAGAGACCACAAGTCTGAGATATAACTCAGGTCTCATATACTATAGATCCTGTGATCTATTTCTACATGGATCAACAATGCTACACCCATCTTTGTGTGGTCTGAAATCCTTCCACTTCTTAAATATACTTAAGTAAAGCCCATTACATATTTGGGCTTTTTTTTTTTTAACTTTGTAGAAGCACCCACTTTTCCATGGCAACATCTAAAATAAGAAGTGTCCTCCTCAACAATCTGATGAGCATTTTCATGATTTTGGTCCAAACTGTTGTTACATTTTTAAAGCTTTAATTCTTCAAACAAAATTCCTTTTTAAATTTACTTACCCAAACCTCCTTATTATCAGCAGATAAAAGACAGACTAGTATTTTCTCTTTGCAAAGCTTCTTTTCCTAGAAGGGTGGTCACAACAGAGAATGGAGAATTACTGCTGAACTCCTTTTCATTTAATTTTTATCCTGCCTTTTCATTGTTTTGTATAAATAACTCTTCCTATTTTCCTCCCCAAAGTTCCCCAATCTACTTTCAGGCCTAAAGCAGAACCTAATACCCACTAGTTGTCAGACGTTTTTTGTTTCTAAGGCTGGACTAGAACTTACAATCTCCTGATGATGGGTTCAAAGTCACCCAAGCTGGCTTTATGCCTAAGGCAGGAGTGGAACTCACAGTTTCCTTCTGATTCTCTCAAAGTCACCCAGATGATTTTCATGCCTAAGGTGGGACTAGAATTCACATGCTGCTTGCTGGTTTTTGGGCCAGCATCTTAATTACTACACCAAACTGGTGTAATTATTACACCAAAGCCATTTGCATGGATATCTTCCTTAGCCCACAATTGCTTGGCAGATACCACTCATAAAGGGATAATACAATAAAGCAAAGAGCCATCACCAAAGACGTTTGTTAATTCCAAAATAGAGAGGCCACTTCAAAATGAAGGCATTGGATAGCAGTGGCACCATAAATACAATTAGGAAGCTAGATACTGTATTGGCAAGAGGGGGAGGGGGGCAACATTGAAAAGAATATTTTTTATAAGTTCACTAGTATTTGGTCTGCTTGTGATCACAAATGAAAAGTCAATGTCAATCTTATCAGAGTTTAAGACAGGCAGTCTGCAAAATTTTTAGTCACATGAGTTGGAACACCAACAAGATAATTCTGGATCTGCCTCTGTAGAAGTACTCTCCAGTACTCTCTGACTCACCAGAATTGAAACCAAAATTTCTGTTGCTAAGCAAGTGAGTTACACCCACAATTGTGACCTTTTTGCCACGGTTAAGGAAATCACTGTAGTTAACCAAATCATATGGCCATTGAGCAGGTCCAGCTTCCCCCAATGACTTTGCTTAGAAGCTGGCTGGGAAGGTCAGCTGACTCCAGGATTCTGAAATCATTGTAAATACATGCCCATGGCCAAGTACCACACATATACATATACATATACATATACATATAGAGTATTCCGCTTTGTTCGGGTATTTTCCCACGTCATTGTAGTTGTGCTTTTAAAGTTGTAGCAACGTTTCAGCAGAATCTCATCTGCCATCATCAGGCTTCTGTATTGTGTTCATCTGTGAGCCAGACTTTTACAGTTGTTTCAGTTTTAAATTTGGGGCTAGCCTACTGCTGTGCCAGAATGGTTTTTTCTTCATCCTGATTGGTTGGGAGTCTTGGTCTGTGTTTATTGGTCTTGGAGTTTGCTGCGTTCTGCTTGATTGGTGTTTCTAATATCTTCTGTCTGTTTTGTGGCTTTTTTGTGTCTTGATTGGCTGGCAACATTATGTTCCTGTATTAGAGGTTTTTAGTGCAGCTTGGCTCCGAGTAAACAATTGCCGTCCTGAAAGCATGAATAGAAGAGATGATTCCACCAGACTGTCAATTATTTGGAAGCCTGCACTCACAAACAAAAAAATCTCCACACCACAAGCCAGGCAAACATCTGGGCACAAACAGATCCCCCCATACCTCCAGCTCAAACACACCCCAACCAGGCACTCAGATGAAACCTAGCTTCCTAATAAATGATAGCCGTCCATTCACTTGGAGCCAAGCTCCACTAAAAGCCTCCAATACAGGAACACAATGTTGCCAGCCAATCAAGACACAAAAAGAGCCACAAAACAGACAGAAGATATTAGAAACACCAATCAAGCAGAACGCAACAAACTCCAAGACCAATAAACACAGACCAAGACTCCCAACCAATCAGGATGAAGAAAAAACCATTCTGTCACAGCAGTAGGCTAGCCCCAAATTTAAAACAGAAGTGGCTGTGAAAGTCTGACTCACAGATGAACACAATACAGAAGCCTGATGATGGCAGATGAGATTCTGCCGAAACATTGCTACAACTTTAAAAGCACAACTACAATGACGTGGGAAAATACCCGAACAAAGCTGAATACCATACATGTAAGTACCCATGAAAACTTAAGAATATATGTGTGTGTGCGTGTGTGTGTGTATTTATTTTCAGAGCCAGTGTAACTTAAATGAATGGTTTTAAGTCAAAGACTCTAAGGCATTTAGGGAACAGCTTGTCTAAAACCTACCAGCTCCTAAATGGGCTTTCTCTTGAACTACATCTCCTAATTTTTCCACTATTGGAGAAATAGAGAGGTCTTTTCTTTTCTTTTTATTAAATTTGTATGCCACCCACCTCACCAAGGTTTATGTTGATTAAGTTTGTAAGAAAAGAGCATAATAGATTTTCCTTCTAAGCCATCTCATGACACACTAAACCATGATATGTTGTGTTCAATAGGGTTTAAGGTGAAGTGAAAATCCAACTGGGGACAGCAAGTAGATATGAAGATTCTCAATCATCCATGTCATGATTATCCCAAAGATGCTTTTCCAAAAGGCAACTGGACTTCCTTTGTTTTTTCTTTGAAAATGTTTTCATCCAAAAACCTTCTTCAGTTCTTTCAAGCTTCTTGGATGACAAGTGAAATGTTCGAAGAAAAAAGAAAGTCTGGTTGCTTTTTGGAAAACCACCTTTGGGACATGTTGAGAGCAAGATGTTAATTTTTTAAAAAAACCTGGATGATTCACTCTGTGGTGAGGTGGAGGTGACTAACCTGCTCTGTTTGTTGTATCTCATTTTTAGCGTCTGGGCTTTCCTCTTCACCATCAACTCCCACCCAGGGAACCAAGCAGCCAGCATTTCCACTTGAATGCTACAGACATGAACCGGAAAGGCTAGAAACACGGATTCACACCCCCTCTTCTCCTCCAGATACTGGCCAGAGATTTAGCCTGCCTCCAGGGCAGGGTGCTGCCAAGCCACCCTCTCCAACACCTGTCTGTTGTGTTACCTCAAAAGTAGTAAGTACGGATTCCAAAAAAATTTTTAAAAATTGAAAGTGGCTGTAGCTTGGGACTGATATAGCACTTGTGACCGTCCAAGCATTTGTCACACTTTGTAGGCTAATGACACTTTCAATTCTCTCCATTGCTCTGGAGAGAAATATTGTCCCTAATTTGCACAAACAAGAGGGGAAACTGAGGCTGAGAATCCATATTTTGCCAGCTGATGGATGCCATAGTAGAAGTTAGATGTCAACTAAAAATTAATACTTTTGACTTCAGAGTCTTTTGAGTGAGGAACCCATTGTGTGTTCACTTGAAAACAAGCTTCACAGAAACGTCGAAACAACCATGCACATAATTTCTGTGAGGTCCTTGGCGCTCTCTGAGTTTAGTTGTTTGCTTACAGATATTTTGTTACCCAATTAGTAATGTCATCAATATTAGCGAGTGTGAGATTTGATCTGTGATAATATATCGTAGACAAGTAATGAAATGTCTGCAAACAACTAAGCTTAGAGAACACTGAAGACTCCACAGTTCAACCCTGAGCTACATATATTCTCTTCTAGAAGTTTTCCTTACTTGACCTGGCTTCACATGCCAGAAGATGGAAGACCTAGTTTTGCTACAAATTTAACACTAGCTTAGTTTTACAAAATGCTTATCCATGAGAAACTGAACTTTTGTGTGATCACTTAACATTATGTTTTTACTTGGTGATCCAGCAGTCACAAATTAACCATGGATTTGGGGTTTCTACAGCCCTGTAAATTACCTGTGATTGGTTAGATTGTAATTTAATGGGTCTAGTGAATGTTGATCGTGTGAATGAATGTGTTGGTAGTCCTCGACTTACAACCACAATTGAGCCCAACAAAGTGAGACAGTTGTTAAGTGAATTTTGCTTCGTGCCTCAGTTGTTAAGTAACATAGGTTAAGGGAATCTGGCTTTTCCATTGACTTTGCCTGTCAGAAGTTCCCAAATAGTGATCACATGACTCCAGGACACTGCAATCGTCATAATACAAGTCAATTGTCAAGCGTCTGAATTTTGATCCCATTACCATGGAGATACTGCAATGGTCATTAGTGTGAAAAAGTTGTAAGTCACTTTTTCGGTGCCATGGTAACTTCAAACAGTCACTAAATGAATTGTAAGTCAAAGTCTATCTGTATGTAAAATGATGGCACTTGAGATCCACAGCTCGCTGATATTTGGAGTCTAGGCATATAACTAAGTGGGTTGACAAGGATTATATCTATAATGACATTTCAACTACAGGTAATCTTCAATTTACAATTAAGCCCAAAATTCTGTTGCTATGTAAGGCATTTGTTAGGTGAGTTGTGCCTCCTTTTATGACCTCTTCATCATAGTTAAGTGAATCATTTCAGTTGTTAGTTGAATCATGTAATTTCAGACAGTCACTAAACAACTGCTTTTAAGTCGAGGACTACCTGTGAATTGATTCCATTACAGTATTGTATTTCATTATCAAACTAATTAACATCATTAGTGCACTGATGATGTTATCTAATTGGGTAATGAAATGTCTACAAGAAAGCTACCAAGCTCAGAAAGCATCAAAGATTCCTCATTTTAGCCTGAGCTATAGATATTCTCCTTTATTACTACAGTTCTTTCCTTGAATGCTAGTATGATGAAATGATAGTTTATTGTTCTGTTCAACTATAAGAAAGGAAATCAACCGATAGGCAGAAGGTAAAGATATCCACCGAATATGATAAAAAAGTCAATATGGCAATTTTGATGATTGCTAATTTTTTTAAGTGCATGAAGCCTTTTTGTGTAGAGCCCATGATTTAGAAGAAGTGACTTCTTACATGTTGAATTCCAAACCTTTTTTCTAAAGTGCTTCTGCTTTTATGTTTTTAACAGTAGCTTAAATCAAATATTTAACTTCCAGCATAGATAAGTAATGGGGGAGCTTTTCTTTGCTAAAATTTACTTGCAGCTGAATAGAGTTCAAGATCCCCTCCCATGCAAAGCTACGATAAGAATTAATTGATATCAAATAGGCAACAGTTGTAAATATGAACAACCCTGTGAAAGTGGATGTCTTGACCTACCCTGTCCTCTAGTTTGATGTTCAGCCCCAAAGGAAATTTGCAGTGAGAACTTCTTAGTAAGTCGAGAAGATTCAGCATTCTATTTGTTCCTTGAAAAGCAATTAGTTATTTCTGGAGGATCCATCTGAAGATAGCAAATTTAACAAAAGCTTAGTTTTGCTAAGGGGAAACTCAGTCCCTGCCCTGTAAATCTCTATTGATCCATCTTCCTCTGATTCTATAACTTGTATTTTTCCAATTGCCTGCTAGTGTGTCTCTGTTAAAAGGACAGCCAGTTTAATACATTTCAAAATGTTTCACAGTATTTATTCAATAATTTCTCAACAGTGGCAGCTTTGAGATGTGTAGACTTAAATTCTGAGAGTTGAAGTCCACAGATCTTAAAGCTGCCTAGGTTGAGAAGACACTAGTTTATGTTACAACTTAATTCCTACAATGGGAAAAGCTTTTCTCTCCAGTAGGCTAAAGGGGCTCTTTATGTCCAACAAGGAATAGGATTTTTAGCAGCTGTAAAATGGGCTGAGTTTCCCTTTCCTCTCTCCCTTTGGAAAACTCTCAAAATGGGTGCAGTATGGTCTTTCTTAAAAAGGAAATGTTCAACTATGGGTGTGTTATTAGACATACGGGTAAAAACTTAATCTTTGACTTATGCATATCCCCAAAACTCAAGGACTTTAACATTTATGGATTAAGCTTCCTCATTCACCAAGGACTACTTTTTTTTCTTTTTTCAAAAAAGAATACTCCAGGCTAAAACATGATTGTGTTCTTTGGGTTTATGAACTATGTAAATGCGCGGCGATTGCTATTAATTTTAGGTTTAGTATGTTGCTCATGTCCTTAAACCTAGGTTATCATAGTAATTACACATAAGCGTGAGAAGTAGTCCTCAACATGTAACTATAATAGAATCTGTCCATTATAGCTATATCTCCTGGTTAGTCACATGAGGTTTTTTGTGGTAGTTATTTAGCAAACACTGTAGTTGTTAAGTAAATGACTTGCTATAGGAATGGTTTTGCCAAAAATAAAGTGCAGGTTTTCAGCAAAACCATCATAGAACAAGGTCATGACTGCAGTATTTTGCATACAGCAATAAATATGGCTGTGTTACTAAGAGCCCAAAGTTTGCTCACATGACTGTGGAGGGGCCCCAACTATCATAACTTCCAGTCCTGGTCATGAGTCTCCTTTTGGGGGATTGGTCATAAATTGAAGAAGATCTGCATCTAATGTTTATGTAGCTCTCATAGACCCATTAAAATTACAAAATCTCAGGTTGTTTCAATTCTCCTGATCTTGTAGTAATAATTCCTAAGATAAGATATTCTCTCCTTATGCAATATCTTTTTAATTTTAAATTAATCATGGTTTGTTCATTCAACAATTTGCTGAATTTTGCCTCTTTGAATATAAACTAATTGCACCGAAAGGGTTTCTTAACATATTAGATTGAACTCTGGGGGGTTCTATGCAGGGGTGGGATTCTAGTAGTTCTGTCCATCACTGTAGAACCAGTTACTCTGAAGAGCAGCATAGAACTGGTTCTCTGTCTGCTGCTGTTTTGGCCCACTTGCCTGCCCAGGCTCTTACCTGACCTTTATTTCCTGCTTTTTCAACCTCAGTTGCTTTGTGCTGCACAGCTGCAGCTGAAAAAGCAGGAAGAAAGGGATTTTCTCCCTTGAGCCGCTCGGAGCATCCAGAGAGTGGGATGTGCTTCTGAGTCCTCTTCTTGCAGGCTGAGCTTTAGCTGAGGAAACACTCCGCCCCCTCACGTGACTCCACGTAGCGTTCCCCCAGTCTTTTGCTCAGCCTCGAAGAGTCAGGCTGTTGTTGGAAGGAGCTCCTTGGCTGATTTATACTACCTATATTATTCTGGCTAATTTCCTCACCTTCAGGTCTGATACTTCTGCGCAAAGGGTTGGGACTTAGGGGTAGTCTCCCCTCGCCCTAGGGGCCAAGCGGGCGGGTTCGCAGCGCTTTGCGCGACCCCCCCCATTATTAGATCGCGTCGCTGCCTCCGCGCTGCCTTATGGTGCACAATTTTCGCTGGATTCCCCCCTACCCTAAACGCCGACCGGGAGGGCTAGTCGCTCCTTAAGAGCACCAGGTGTGCTGAGCTAACCGGACAAGCCCTCCTTGCTGTCCCGAAGGCGCCCGACATAGCTCAGCTCGCGGCCGCCATCTTGGGGCCGCATCGTGGTCGGGCGCCATTGTTATTTCTGATCCTTGCTGCTGCGGTGGAAGTAAAAGTACAAGACCCCCTGGGTCAAGAGTTAGTTGCTTTTAGCGTTCCTTCGGGCTTGCTTTCATTGTCTCTGTTGGCCTCCCGCAGCCTCTATCGGGGCGAAGTTGCAGCACCCCCCCCCGGCTTGTTGCTGGAGGCTTGCTGCCAGAGGCCTCTCTCCTTCTAGGCCTCAGGCGTTTATTTGGTAAATCCGGCCTGTACTGTGGTACCTCTTTGGTTCCTTTCCTGCTGTTGTAAAAAAAAAAAAAAAAGGAGAAAAGAAATGAAAGAGAGAAAAATTTACAAACGAAATTATACGTTTTTATATATATATACATAGATAACCTTTACATGCAGATAACATATTAAAAAAATAAATAAATAAATAAAATAAAAATAAAAATCAGAGGATTACACATCTGTACATATTATATACATATATATTTATTCCTTACTACCAGTTACCACTGTACATATTAAATTCCAAAAGGGGGAGCGAGCCAGCTCAAACCTCACTCGGCCCCAATCAGGCCAATTCCAGGCGAACCAACCGCCTTTTGCTATTATTACTATTATTATCACCAGGACAAGGAACCTTATGTTATTATAACTATCAAAATGGCAGACGGCAATCTCTCTAAACGACCTTCCTTGAAGGCTAAGGCAAAGTCCCACTACTTGCGCAGGCAGGACAAGGAGCCTTCCAAGGCCTCCCAACGAGACGCCTGAAGGCACCATGAGACGTTGGAAAAGGAGTTTGATAGGCAATCAAGGGAGTCCTGCTCGGGGCCTCCAGCCCTTCCTTCTCCCTATCTAGGTGCAGCCCACTTCAGAGTCACTTGACCCCGGGACCACCGATTAGACAGACCCCTGAAGCTACCTTTACACCTACGGCCGCTGGTCCGCGTCAGGAAGAACCCTCTACATCTGAGGTTCCAGCCCACATCAAGGCTTGGATGGAATCGACTATCCGCCAGGGCATTGTGGAAGGCCTGCAGCACATGTCCACACATCCAGATCCCCCGGTTGTTCAGGTACTCTCTAAGAGGGACAGCCCTCCTTCCGTAGGGGCCCAGGAGGAGGAAGGGGACTTTGGTGACTTCATGGAAGAGGTACAGGACTCCCGGATGGGATCCTCCCATTATAGTAAGCCCCTCTTAGAGGCGAACCTCATGGAGGGGGAGATATCACAGGACGAGGGGGCTTCTCCTGACCAACCCGTATTCAGGGGGCTGTTCAAGCCACACTTGTTCAAATCCCTCCTTTTTAAAGCCAAGAATGTCTCTGGTCTTCTTCCCCAGTCTCCCTCTGACTTCCCCCCCACCTCAGAGAGACCAGAGGACTCCATTTTCACACAACCAGTGGTGGAAGCTGAGGTCATCCCAACCGAAGCAACTTGCTTCCACGGGAGTCCCCCCCTACATCCTCTATCCAAGGCAAGAGATTCTTTAATCTCAATTCGGCAATGTCTACTCTTCTAAATATCCTGGAGGTTGACGACCCTTCTGTGGGCCTCCCCTCCTCCTCTATCTCCAGTGAGGCCTTAGAGGCCTTGAAAACTGAGCAAAAGCGGACGGAACTGGTGTTGCGCCGGGCCCATCTATCCGACGCTTGGGCCATCAAATTGGCTCGGGCCGCTTCATTCTTCACAAGGTCCTCTATCCGCTGGCTCTGGCAGCTCAGGGAATGTCCCCGCGTCAATGTGAGGGCGTACCAAGACATAGCAAAACTGATGGCCGCAGCCGAGTTTTCAGCTGACGCCACTTACCAATCGGTAAGGTTCTCTTCCAGAGCGATAACATCACATGTCACTTCGCCGCTTACTGCGGCTCAAGCACTGGCAGGCGGATGTAAAAATAAAGTCAAGCTGGCCACTGCTCCCGTCAGGGATACAAACTGTTCGGCCTGGCCTTGGAACCCCTGCTGGTTCAGGGCCGCAGCAAGAGGAAGTACCGGCCCTCCCTTTTTCGGAGGCCAGAGACAAGAGGCCCTCAGCCCTTTCGGAGGGGCTTCCCCCGCCCCTTCTACCAACTCCCCTTCCCGCCCAGATACCCGAGATCCCCTTCCTTCCGGTCTCAGGACCGCTCAGACTCAGGCGACAGAAACAAATGGGGTGGCTACTATAAGAGGCCCTTTAGGAGATCGGGGGGAGGCCCTACCGCTGACCCAGATAGAATTTCTTCCTCCCTCCCCATCGGCGGCCGCCTTAGACACTTCGCCGCTCAATGGGACAATCCACTCCCATGCACGGGTTAGAGACACCGTCAGGTTTGGTCTTGCCCTTGAGTTCTGGTCTGCCCCCGCTGATTTCTTTATGACATCCCCCATCTCAAGAGATCCCGCCAAAAGTGCACTAATGGATGCAACCATCCAACACCTGCCTGACATTCAGGCCATTCAACCTGTTCCACTGGCCCAGAGGGGACGAGGATTCTACTCCTATCTCTTTGTGGTGCCCAAGCATTCCGGGGGATGCAGAGCTATATTAGATTTAAAACGGCTAAACCGCCACCTTATCCAGCGCAAATTCAAAATGCATACCTTGCAATCGATTCTCTTGGGTACCAGGCGGAGTGATTGGTTATCCCCCATAGATCCCTCGGAGGCATACCTACACATTCCAATCTGGCCCTCTCACCACAAATTCCTTAGGTTCTATTATAACAACCTTCACTATCAATACGTGGCCCTCCCCTTTGGTCTGGCCTCGGCTCCCAGGACCTTCACCAAGGTCCTCACGGCCCTGGAGGCTCACCTCAGGAGCGTTCCCGTCCGCCATCACTGCTATTTGGACGATATCCTTATTCTCTCCCCGTCCAAGACCCAGGCAGTCAGGGACACCAGAGCCACCCTCTCCGCTCTCCTGGCACACGGGTTCCTCATCAATTGGCAAAAGAGTCAACTGGTCCCATCCACCCGAATCACCCACTTGGGAGCCATAATTGATTCGGTTACAGAAAGGGTCTTCCTCTCCTCGGAGAGGTTCCTCAGCATTCAAGCTCTGGTCAAACAGGTTAGGCGATCAAGGAGGGTGGCGTTACTTGACCTTTCTAAATTATTGGGTAAGATGGTTTCATGCATCTCAATTATTCCCTGGGCCCGTTTACACAGCAGATCCCTCCAGTGGTTCCTGCTCCCATCCCAAAGATCTGGAAGAAGCAACTCGAAGTCCAGAGTCAAGGTGCCTCCGAGGGTCCTCACATCCCTCCTCTGGTGGACCAACCCCGCCATCAACAGGGGCCACTTCTTCTCAGAACCTCAGCAGCTAACCCTCATCATGGACACCAGCCTATCAGGTTGGGGCGCTCACGTCAACTCGCTCTCGGCATAGGGCAAGCGGTCGCCGATCGAGCTAAGATGCAGCCTCAACTGGCTGGAGCTTCACGCCGTCCACCTGGCCCTTCTCAGATTCCTCCCCTTGGTACATGGGCATCACGTCCTTATTCTCACGGACGGCACCACGGCTAAAGCCCATATCAACAGGCAAGGAGGCACCCAGTCTATTCAGTTGATGAGGGAGGCCGAGCGCCTCTGCCGTTGGGCAAAATCCAACCTCCTCACACTAAAAGCCAAACACATCTCCGGATTCTCCAACATCCAGGCGGATTGGCTGAGCAGGGCCACGGTGGACCAAGCAGAATGGCGCCTCCATCCATCCCTATTCGAGGAGGCGTCCAGAATATTCAGCCTCCCGAGGGTGGATCTCTTCGCCTCCCTGTCCAACGCACAGCTTCCACGGTTTTTCTCCAGGTACCCGTCTCACGGGTCAGAGAACCACAACGCGCTAAGCTGCCCATGGCCCCCAGTGCTCCTATATGCCTTCCCTCTGCTGCCGCTAGTTCCCAGAGTCATAAACAAACTCATTCACGAGATGGCAGACCTGCTCCTGGTGGCTCCCTATTGGCCCAGGAGACCAGGGTTCGCGGACCTCCGCAATCTTTTGGTAGCGCCCCCATGGAGGATCCCTTCAGACAGGATCTTCCTCTCTCAGGGGCCCCTTCTGCATCCGGAGCCCAATGGCTCCACTTAGCCATCTGGAGGTTGAATGGATCTGTTTGACAAGAGAAAAATTCTCCAGTCAAGTAATCGACACTATTTTGGCCGCTAGGCGACCCTCCACCACACGAATTTATGATGCCACTTGGAAGGGCTTTTCTAAGTGGTGTAGCGGGTTCCAAGTTGACCCCCTCTCTCCCTCTATTGCGCAGGGCTTGGAATTCCTTCAAGAAGGCCTACGTAAAGGGCTTGCCCCCAACATCCTGTGACGGCAGGTTGCTGCCCTCTCAACCGTTGTTTCTTCTGATAACTTCAGTTCTCTCTCTCATCACCCCCAGGTTAGAGCTTTCCTCAGGGGCGCCACCAACTTGTGCCCTCCGACTGTTCACAGGTTCCCCACATGGGACCTCAACAAGGTCCTCGTTTCGCTTACAAGGCACCCATTTGAACCTCTGAGGGAGTCCTCCCTTCAATTTCTAACGTTTAAAGTAGTTTTGTAGTGGCCATTATTTCTGCTTGTAGAGTTTCGGAAATAGCAGCATTGTCAATCAGAAACAATTTATGCGTGTTCCACGCTGATCGGGTGGTCCTTCGCCCCGACCCCACCTTCTTACCCAAGGTTAACTCACCCTTCCACAGATCTCAGGAACTGGTCGTCCCAAACTTTTGCCCCAGACCCTCGAGGGACAGGGAAACCCTTTGGCACACCCTGGATGTTAGAAGGGCCTTGCGCATATACATTATGCGCACACAACCCCGGAGAAGATCAGAATCCCTCTTCCTCTCCTTTCAGCCCAGGACATTGGGGTTCAAAGTCTCTCCCTCAACCATCAGTCGCTGGATTGGGGCGACTATTGCCAGGTGCTACCTATCACAATCTCTGCCCGCTTCTGGGGGAATAACCGCTCATTCCACCAGGAGTGCAGCTACTTCGGCGGCTTGGGCCACGCAAGCCTCAATTGCTGACATTGGTCAGGCAGCCACTTGGGCCTCTCCGTCCCCATTCATCAGACATTACAAAATAGACCTATACGCCTCAGCAGAGGCCTCTTTCGGCCGACGAGTCCTATAGAGGGTCATCAGTGACCCGGAGGGGCTTCCGGCCCAGACGGAGTCCCACCCGTAGGACAGCCAAGCTTTGGTATGTCCCACTCTCTGGATGCTCCGAGCGGCTTGAGGGAGAATGGGCGTTGGTTCTTACCTGATACGCCCCTTCTCGGCGAGCCGCGAGGAGCATCCAGCCCCACCCTAACTCCTCTGTCTGGTGGGTACTCTAGTTTCAGCCAAGGAGCCAATAGTTGATTAGAAGGATTTCTTAACCTTTCTTCTCGTTATCGCAAAAAACTGGGGGAACGCTACGTGGAGTCACGTGAGGGGGCGGAGCGTTTCCTCAGCTAAAGCTCGGCCTGCAAGAAGAGGACTCGGAAGCACATCCCACTCTCTGGATGCTCCTCGCGGCTCGCCGAGAAGGGGCGTATCAGGTAAGAACCAACGCCCATTCTAACCACTGCGCACTTGCATGCAGCACTGCTCAGCTGTCCGGGCAGCTCAGCAGGTCGTAAATTGCACTAGTGCGACTCGCGTGACACAGAGCAATAGAACCGGTAGTTATACCTGTCGAATCCCATCCCTGGTTCTATGGATCAGTTCCTTGTATGAATATTGTTGTAGTGTTTCACCTATACTTCATGTGAAATAAAACACTGCAGTTTTAAACCCTTTTTTAGAATTAAGTTTCATAAATTCACTGCAATGTCCATATAGCCTGGATTTGCATGCAGTTACTGCACATGGAATGGTCTTACGTTCCTTCCTTCCCTCCACCTTTAATCAGTCTTTGGAGAATGAAGACTAACATTAAAAAAATTATGAGAGTTAATGATTCTTATTTAGCTGAGAATACAGAGGTTACATTAAAAGAATTTACCAACTGGATTATAAGCTTTTCTTGGGGGTGGGTAAATCCCTGCATACTGAATTAAACTAGATTGGCCTTATCAGGGCTGCATAAATCCAGATCACCATTAAGTTGCCTCTAGTCCAGGGGTCCCCAACCCATGGTCTATGACACTGGCATAGCATGCCAGAAACTGGTTTGCACAAACTAGCAAAGCGAGATGCAGGGAGCACATGAAACCACACCCCTCCAATCCACAGAAAAACTTCTTTCTCCGGTACCAGTTCTGGTGCCCAAAAGGTTGGGGGCCATTGCTGTAGACCACTAGACTATCCAATTCTTCCATGCCTTAATAAGCTTGAAAGAAAACAAGGGGTTTATAGTCTGAATGTCCCTCTCCTCCCCCCCCCCCCCCCCCCGATTCTTCTACAAAAATAGGTATAAGTAAATATTATTTGTTCCCAAGGTCCAAAGATTTTCTTAGTTCCAAAAGTTCCAAAGTGGCTGTTATGAAAACAGTGGAGTTACCTCACAAATCTGAGGGAAGGGAGGGGTCTTTTCACTGGCCTTGAGGACTGCAAACCCTGTCTGTAGCTGCAAGCACCCTGAAGAGTCCTTTTGGGGCACAGAAACTTCTGAGAAATTATCTAACTAAACAAATGGCTGGTTTTGTTAACCTGCCCTTTTAGCCAAGAGATGGTACATTGTTCAGCCTGTTCAATTAGCCTGCCTTATATATAGCTCATCATTTTTTCTGAATTTCTGAAAATAGCAAAGGAAAAAAGTACAGTTGGTTTTTCAGCTGTGTTGTGTTCCATCCTACCCACAAAATAAACATATTTCTCTGCCTTTGCACCTTGTAGAGCTATGCCATTTGTCCTGCAGAGAAAGGGAGAGAAAACATGGTGAAGCTTAAATATGAAAGGGATTGTCTCTTACTTCCTCATTTTAAATGCTTTTTCATGTCTCCCCCTAAATCTGCAGCCCAACAAAACAGCTTCCCCTACTCCAGAGGGAAGGAAATTTATTTTAAAGAAAAGAGGGTGCAAGGTTGATTTTGAGATGTATAATATTCATCCAGCCACTGATGACTTATGCAGATATTTTTTGTGATTCAGCCACTCTATATTTTATGTTCTGGTGAAAATCACATAAAAATGGAGAGACTTATTTAATAATTGCAGGCTGGAATTTCATGACATTTTTCAACCTTGGCAACTTTAAGATGTGTGGACTTCAACTCCCAGAATTCCCCAGCCATTATGCCTGGAATTCAATTCCCAGAATTCTCCAGTGTGCATGGACCAATTCCCAGAATTTCCCAACCATTATGCAAGCTGGGGAATTCTGAATATTGAAGTCCACAGATCTTAAAATCACTAAAGTGGAAAGACTACTGTTCTAAACCATCCTTGCAATAGTTCATTGAACAAACCACAAATAGTACTCATGAGCCTAAAATATAATTTATAAGCCATCATAGCAAGTTCATAGAAACATAGTAAGCTAAAAGCCAGCAAACTATAGAGGAGGAAAGAAAAGAATTTGAATTACTTATCCAATCATTCAATAAAATATTTTGATAACATGTTAATAACAAAAACCTACACTGTAAGCCACCTAGAATCCCTTGAAGCATGTAGCATATAGATTTTAATGTTAATTAATTGTAATTAATTAGATTAATGGGAACAGCATGAAAATCAGTTCTCTAGTGATTAAAAAAACATGATCAGTGATGTCACTAGAACTGTGAGCAAAGGTGCATTTGGATAGCATAAAAAGGAAATAGATAATAAATGGACTTATCCCCTTTCAAAATTATATCCATGCAGAATATTCTGTATTGCTTGGTAGGTCCATCAAGCTGATTGATTTATTTATATTACATCTTTATTATTTTTACAAATAACTCAAGACTGCAAACATATAAAAACACACTTTCCCCACAAGAACAACCCTGCAAGATGGGTTGAGAGAGGGGTACTGGCTCAAGGTCACCCCACTTGGTTTCACAGTTAAGGCAGATACCTCACAGTCTCCTGTTTCTAGCATGGTGCCTGAACCACTGGATCAAATTTATTGGGTTATTTGGTAACCATTGACTAAATGCTATTCTGTCTATCTGATATTTGGGCTATCTATATAATAAGTATATATGCATGTCCTTTCATCAGTATATGCTACACTGAGATATGTTTTTGTGCACACACTCACATTCACATATTTTCAGAAGGTTATCCTAACCCAGAAATGGTAAAAGCTCACTGATTTTGATTTTTCTTAACCACCATCTCCCAGATCTTATTAACTAGTTGCCTGGAGGACAGAAAACATCAATGAGATTTGTGGGAAAGGATAAAAGGAAAAGGAAAAGAAGGTGTCACAAGCCAAAATTAGCTGTTGGAAAATCAAATTCTTTCAGGAAACTGATTCATCATAAAGAGGGAGGAAGTCTCCTTTAAGACTTGGAAAATGTATTTTTGGTTTGAGTATTATTTTGAACTCAAAATAGTTATTCATTCCAATTCATCACTGTCATATTTCATTTGAAACTAGAGAAATTGTATGAGCAGCTCTGATCGTGGTCTTCGTTGCTCTGCAGTAAAAATGCCTTGCAACCTCTTCATCAGGTATAGGAAGTTGACTTTCAATCATTCATTTAGTAGCAGTTCAGAGTTAAAATGGCACCGAAAAAAGTGATTTATGATCGTCACAGCACCTCAAAGATTATGTGATCCAAATTCAAGCACTTGGCATGTATTTGTATCAGTTGCAGCATCCCAGGGCCATGTGTGTCAACTAAAAAATACTTTTTTAGTCTTTTTAGTTGTCAGCAGAAAGGGAGGGGGGAATGCAGTGCATTCCTTAAATGCTTCAGATAATCGCTTTGGCAACCAAAGCTTCTGGCGCACAAGATTATTACTGGAGAGCATGATTGATGACTCTTAGCTATGGACATGTCTCATTGGAGAATATACATCCAGGGGATGGGGGGAAGACCAGGGTCAAGGGTGAAATGAATGATGTATCAGAGTCAGCTGCAACCAGGAAATGCTGATTGTTAACTCCTAATAAATCAATCTTTTTTATTGAGAGATGTGGCTAGAGACTTATTATTTGAATGGAGGTGCATGTCAGAGTCCTGACAGCCAGCAAAGTCAACTTTTGACTAGTTAACTTTTGAAAAGCAAAGTCAATAGGAGAAGCCAATTTGCTTAAAGACATATGATTTACTTAAAAACTACAGTGAATCGCTTAACAACTATGGCAAAATAGTTATAAAATCAAACTGACTTAAAGTGGTTTACCTTTTCCTACAAATTGTCCCCTGCCTTTAAAGAACTTTTAATTGTATAGCAAGGCTACTGTTTTACAGGTGTTTCTGTAACCCTTAAAATATGTTGCTCTTTTAAAACTCCTCAAAGCTATTTTAGTTGTTTTTATTACTTTATTATAACTTACTGGGGGTTCCCTAAGCAACATTTGGAAATATGAGTAGTAAAATATCCAAAATAGGATCCATAGAAGACAGGGAAAGGATTACTGTGATATTCTACCAAAAGGAAAAGGTGCTTTCTAATGTCAGAAATACTTATTGTGTACTCTTCCTCCAATCACTCTCTATTAATGTTTTCTCAATTCACATCAAGCAGAAGTGGGGGAAGTACAGCAACTTTATGATCTGTGGACTTCAACTCCAAAATTTCCTGAGCAACTTGGCTCAGGAATTCTGGGAGTTGAAGTCCACAGGTTGTAAATTGACTACATTCAGTGTTGAATTAAAATCAGTCATCTTGAAAACAGGCTGTTCCAACATTCTGGAAATTTAACCCTTTGGGAACAGTCAAAATAGATCCTCGCTAACCTAAAATAATTGTTTTGATTTTGAAATTAGGTATTTTAAGCATGGAACATTTCAAATTCTTAACATTCTCTGCATCTTTTTCAGAAGTGTGATCAATGTTCTTGAACAGGGATTTTGTGCTGAATATGGAATTATCTGCTCCAGATTATGTTAGAACATGATACATCTAGTAAATCAGCTACTATTCTCCTTCCTTTCTTTTTTCTCCTCTTTCCACTTCACTTCTGGTTCATTCTATTGTACTGTACAAGTGTTTTATTTTTGTGGTGGGAAAATCTTAGTCATTAACTTTGTTGCTTTACACTCTTAAGATGTCATTCACTTCATATCTGCTTTCCTATTTCCTTAGCTAGATCTTTCATATCAGTTGGATCCAGCTAGAGTCTGCAGTGTTCCCTGGGCCCAAAAAACAGTTGGTTGATTTATTTCTCAATGGGAGATGCTGTGTTAGACTTAATGACTGACTGAATTCTGCTTTCTGCTAGTTGGTTGTAATGTACAAAGTAAAATATAGATTTTAATTGCCTGCATTCTTAATGCATGTGATTTGTCTGGAAAACAAAAATCTGTTTGGATTAAAAGATACTGAATGCAGAAGAGAAACAGAAGTGAAACCTCCTCAGATATATTACAAGAGGATTCTTTCCTCAGACACAGTTAAGGCTAAATTATTGGAGACTATATAGAAGCTTTCAGGAGGGGAAAAAAAAACATATCTTTCCACATTCAGTCTCTAAGAACATGATAAATTATAAAGTGGTTTGTTGCATTTTTCCTTATGGATTATATGAATTGGTCCAGTTGGTCCAGTTGGGTCTAGTGGTTAAAACACCAGTCTAGAAACCAGGAGACTCTGAGTTCTAGTCCCACTTTGGACATGAAAGCTGGATGGGGGACTTTGGGCCAGTCATTCTCTCTCAGCCCAATCCATTGTTGTTGTTATGAGGAAAATAGGAGGAGGAAAAAATATTAGCTATCTTCACTGCCTTGACTAATTTATAAAAAATAAAAACAGATATAAATAAATAAACACATATAGTCTTCAACTTGCAACCATTCATTTAGTTAACAATGGCACTGAAAAAAGTGATTTATGACAGTTCTTTACATTTACAACCATTGCAGCATCTCCATGGTCACAAGATCAAAATTCAGGCACTTGGCAACTTGCATGGAATTTATGCCCATTGCGCTCTCCAGGTGTCACATGATCAGCATTTGTAATGTTCCAACTGCCTTTTGACAAGCAAGGCCAATGGAAGAAGCCAGATATGCTTAACAACCATATAATTCACTTAACAACTGCAGTGATTTGCTTAACTGTGGCAAGAAAGGTCGTAGAATGGAGGCAAAACTCATTTAACAATTACCTTGCTTAGCAATGGATTTTTTTTTTTGTTCAATTATGGTCAGTAGTCAAGGATTACTTAGTATTTAATTAAATACATAAAATGAATTGAGCCATTAAGGCTTGTAACCATGGCTTATGGCCTACATAATGTGAATTTAGCCACTTTGTTCGAGAAACTATGGTTAAATTATGGAATAGCACAACTTGGAAAACCAATCTCTATTTCGTCTTGCTGTTAAATTGCAAAAATAAAATTTTTTTTTCCAGAAATATACCTGAATAAATTTAGGATTTTCTGATAACAATTGCTCTCTGCTGATCAGAGATGGTATTCAGCAGGTATTGACCAGTATGGAGAAGTGGTAGTGGAAATTTTGAGTAGTTCGGAGAACTGGCAAACACCACCTCTGACTGGAGATTTTACAATATCCTTCCCCTGCCACACCCACCAAGCCATGCCCACAGAACTGGTTGTAAAAAAAGTTGAATCCCACCACTGCTGCTAATGTGTTAATAATTGATTCAGCCAGTGAGATATCAGATTTAACCATGATGCTGACTTTACATGAACTCACAAGAGCTAAACAAAACATGATTCCATCTGGTTAATAGTTGGGGACAATCAGGAATCCCCAAGAATTAAAGACTAGCTCTTCCTTTTTTCCTCCAGTAGGTATCATTGTAGTTAATATTCATCAATTTAGCCAAGATTCCTGCTTTACTTAAAATTTTGATGAAGATATTTCCAAATGTTAGAATTATAGTTTCCACTGCTGTTGATATATTTACTAATTTAGATATAGAAGCAGAATTCAGATCCTTGGGACTGGTTGGGAGAAATAACTAATCATCCACCCTGTTTCCGATTGCTATACTATTCCATTTTGAAAGGCAACTTCTAAATTTCAGGATTTGTACATGTAGATACTCATAAATAGTGATTTGTTGGTCAGGCTTAGGCTTAATCTATTCAGAAATAAAAGAAGTCTTAATAGATAGCATTACTAGAGGATGGAAAACTGAGAGTTTAAAAGAAGAGAAAAAACTTGAATTCAAGGAACCAGTAAGTTTTCAATTTAACTAGAAGGGAGAAATGGCTTTATAATAAGTTGAAACTTTTTATTGTTGGAATTTGAAATATCACAATTTAAATCAGAGAAGAACTGGAGTGGAAACTTAACCTTTGCAAAAACATAATTGTGGCATATGATATCTTCACAGATGGTAGGAAAAGTACCTTTTATGACTGTTTGGAAATTAAGATTGGTGTGGGTGATTAGCATTTAAATGGGAATTCCTTCAGCCTTTAACCTGCCAAGCTTATAAAAAAATGGATTTTTCTATTTTTTTAAATAGAGATGCAGGTGGTCCTCAAAATTTGACTATAATTGGAAACAGAATTTCTATTGCTAAGCAAGGCAGTTCCTAAATGAATTGAGCCCTATTTTATGATCTTTTTTGCCAATGTTGTTAAATGAATCCAGCTTACTGATTGGCTTTGCTTGACAGACGCTGGGTGGGAAGGTTGCAAATAACAATCATGTGATTACAGCATGCTGCAACCACCATAAATACATGCTGGTTGCCAAGCACCTGAACTTTGATTATGTAACCAGGGGGATACTGCAACGATTGTAAGTTATAGGACGGATCGTAAGTCATTTTTTTCAGTGCCATTATAACTTTGAATAGTTGTTAAATTAATTGTTGTAAGTCAAGGATTATCTGCAAGAGAAAGCATAGTTGCCCATTCAGTATGATGCCCCATGGATGTAGTTGTTGTAACAGTGATGCAAACTATATCATTTATACATTCTTGTCACAATGGTGCACAATGTATTTTTGTCCACCCTACACAGATATCAACATAGCAAAGATGCATTTTAAACAGCATGTTGGAAACTCCTGCCTTTTTTGTTTTGGGCTATGTTCAAGGAATTTTTAGTAAGTTTTTTTATTTTCCGAATAAGAAGGGCAACTATTAGTAAACTGCAGCCATGACTCCTCTCAAAACGCTTGAATAATTGTACACTATTCAGGCTGTCTAGCTATGACAAGATTCTTGGCCTCTACCTAGCCAGCTAGCCTGATTAATATATAACCACTGGATTTAATCAAAACATTTGCTTTTGTATCTCCTGGCCTGTGCAGGTGCTGAAATGCAAATTGTGTTTTGGGGACAGTAACTTTTCCAGTCCTTGAAAAACCAAAACATTTGATACCAATAGTTTAGACCATTGCTTTTATAATTATACGAAAACAATATAAATTGAGTGTTTCTGTCTCTGTTTGGAGATTATGTTGAGTTTCTAATGCTCAATAGATGAAATTAATTCCAGGTACAGGTTGACCTCGACTTACGATTGGTCATTTAGCAACTGTTTAAAGTTATGACTGACTATCCCAGGAATACCTACAGCTCTGTTTTAAAGTTCTGATGGCTGCCCTGTCATATGATTGCATTTCAGGTACTTAGCAAGTAACATACGTATACAGCTGTTTACAGTGTTTTGCAGTCATGTTAATGCAATTTATAACACTTTTTGCCAGAAACTGTTTTTTCTATTTCTGGCAAAAAACATCCATGGATTTGTTTAACCACTGTCATGCTTGCTTAACATGGTTTGTTTAATGACCACTACAAACAAGGCTGCAAAATTGGGCATGGTCAAATGATACGCTTAATGACCGGCACAACTTTTGATCAGAGTTCCGGCCTCAATTATGGTTGTAACTGTTGTAAATCAAGAATCACATTCATTCCTATGGCTCTTCTCATGGCCATTCTTGTGCAACTAGGTGTTTCTGGAATTTTGAGAGCATAACGTGGGCATTCATAAAATGCCAGGAGATTGTGGCTAAATCTCAGAATGTCTATTTGAAATTCATGAAGTTGCTTCCCATTACTTCTGTGCCTTGTTTTTTTCCCTGGTGTACCAGCACACCTGGGTAGATGGGATCATTTCTAAATCAAGCCAATGATTTTACCTCCATTGTTCCAGTTGTTTGTTGTTAAGAAAATAATTAAGAACATAATAATGTTAGAGGTCCCCTAAGTCAAAGTATGCTAGCATTTTAAGAATTTTTAAAACTGAAGTTCAAAAATTTTGTAGTGGAGCAAATAATCACTAATAGAACATTGTCTTTGTCATCCAATAGCAATGGCCAATGTTCCTTACAGGCAGTAGGAATTGGAGAATTTCAATCAGTTTGCCTTTACTATGAGTTTACTACACTGTATTTCTAAAACTCAAATACAAACTTGTAATGTGTTATATATTGTATGTAATATTATGTTTATTTATTTAATGCCACTTTCCTCACTGGTGAAGCAATTCTTTTGTTATTTACTTATTAGTGTGTTAGATGCTTTTATTGATTGACTAACAAATTGAGCAGAATCCTCCACATTTTATAAAGCAATTCACTGAACAATATGTATGGGGAAAAAAAAACCCCAAACCCACAACCAGAAAGAATTATATCAGGAAAAACTGGTTGCAAAAATGTGTCTCTTTTGTAATCTCTCTTGGTATATATATCTAAAAGATTTTTAGAATAAAGGTCTTGAGCTACTTCTAGATGAAGAGTTTAATTACTTTTGAGATAAAAGCCAAAGCTTTAGTATTGGTTAAATTACAGTTCACATTTCTATATTGCTGCCACATTCTATTTCTTAAAAATCTCATTCATAGTACTTTAAAAAATCTTTGGCTGACATTGAGCTGTGGCATTTTTCATTATTATTCTGACTCAAAGTAACATTTTCTATTAACTTTGCCCCCCTCCCCCTCCAAAAAAAAATGTTCTAAAAGGAAGTGCTGGTGAAATACAGATTTGAACTATTTTTGTTCTAAATTTATAATAAATGGTGTGCTTTCCTTTTATAAAATAGAATTTTCCATGACTAATGAAATTTATATGTCACAATATATTAATAGTTCTAAGAAGAATATTGTGGCATAATAGAATTACAAATATAGTATCAGATTCTGAAAATCCTAGCATACTACAGAATAATTTTGTTTGTGTATTTCTGATGAATATTTAATATTCATTCTTATCAGTATTACAATAATCAGAAACTATATTGTTTTTGCTTACATCTTCACATTCTGTATTACTTTTTGTTCTAAACCAGTGTTTTTCAACCTTGGTACAGGTGATCCTTGACTTACAACCATAATTAAGCTCAAAATTTAGATTTCTAAACAAGACAGTTAAGTGAGTTTTGCCATTCTATGACTATTCTTGCCACTATTGTTAAGTGAATCACTACAGTTGTTAAATTAGTAACACAATTGTTAAGTGAACTTGGCTTCCCAATTGACTTTCTTTGTCAGATGTTGCAAAAGATGATCATATGACCCAAGGACAGTTTAACTGTCATAAATTACAATTGCAATAACACTTAGACATATACCGCTTCCTAGTGCTTTACAGTCCTCTAAGTGGTTTACAGAGTCAGCTTATTGCCCCTAACAATCTGAGTCCTCATTTTATTGACTTCGGAAGGATGGAAGGCTGAATCAACATTGAACCAGTCAGAATCGAACTCCAGGCTGTGGGTAGAGTTAGCCTGCAATAATGTATTGTAACTCCTACATACCACAGCTCCTACATCATTTGTCAAGTGCCTGAATTTTGATCATGTGACTACACGGATAGCTATAGCATTAACACTTAGATTTATATACCGTTTCACAGTGCTTTACAGCCTTCTCTATGCGGGTTGCTGCAATGGTTGCCCGAATAACAGTCATAAGTTACTTTTCTCAATGGCATTGTAATTTTGACCATTCTCTAAACAAATGGTTGAAACTCTATCTGTATGGACTTCAACTCCCAGAATTCTCCAGTCAGAACACTAGCTGGGAGATCCTGGGAGTTGAAAATGACACATTTTAAAGTTGCAAAGGTTGAAAAACACTGATCTGAACTATCTTTGCAATGGTTTATTGAACAAACCACAAGTAATATTCATCTACTAGTGTGAGCCATAAAAATGATTTATAAACCATCAGGACAAGTTCACACAAACATATTAAGCTGAAAACCAACAAGCCACAGAAGTGAAAAGGGAAAAAACTGAATTACTTGAATAACATACTTTGGTAACAAGCTATATTGCCCTGTTTGAAAGAGTTGATACCATAGAAACACAAATAACATCCCTTGACACCATAGTAGTATCCCTGGACACTATAAAATCAAGATTAACTAACCTTGAAAAAAAGACACAACACAAAAAAACCGAACATCCAATAGCTACAAACCACACCTCTACCCAACAACCGCAACCCAATCCACAAAAAACAACAAATCCAACAAATAATGATATCCCAATCCTCATCAAAGAAGCTGTCGAGCACAAATGGAAGCGTCCAAACGCCATTTTATTTGGTCTAGAGGACAATAATGACAATGATGACATCACGATTGTTGGCAACATCATTAGTAACTATCAAACATCAACCATCTTCCCTTATGAAATACTCAACATTTCCTGCATCGGCCCTGAGTTCAAAAACAGTGATGGCTCGGTGGTCCCACGCTTCTGCAGGTCATTAGGCACGCACTCCCCTTACTTTCTCCAGACCCACTACTGCATATCTAAAATGCAAATTACTCAACACAAGAAGCCTCGCAAACAAAATGCATGAATTCCTCATCTTATTAGGCATGACTACATTTGACAAGCAAACGAAAATTCATTTATACTATAAAATCACTCACCAAGAGCAACACCAATCATAAGAACCTCTGTTCTCACCCTGACTTAACCTTACAACGTGTATGATCCCATGAACTATGCTCTGAGCTCAAAAGACTCTATGAACAAGGAAATACTAACCTATACATTGACTACCGCACAGAATATATCAAAAGCAAGACCTTCAACTTACATCCCAATAACCATCACCCCAACATCCAACATTAGGCATGCACACCCCTTACTTCCTCCAGACCCACCATTACGTATCTAAAATGCAAATTACTCGATGCAAGAAGCCTCGCAAACAAAATGCATGAATTCCTCATCTTATTAGGCATGACTACATTTGACATTATATTTGTCTGTAGATGTGGTTAAATGCATCTTTTCCAGACTCCATTACCACAGCGAATATCACATCTATCAGTCAGATCGCAAAATCCGTAGAGGAGGTGGAGTTGCTATCTTCTACAAAAAATCCCTAAACTAAAAAGATTCAAATTACACAGGAACTTGCTCTTCCAGAAACCATTGTTGGTGAATTGTCCTCAAATACCACAATCCATTTCTTACTTTGCTACAGAGCCCCTGGTTATGACATAGTTCATGCAAACAAGCTAACTTCACTGCTAATGTGAGCTGCCTCTTGCCTATACCCTCTTATTTTCCTTGGTGACCTCAATCTACCTCTTATAAATTGGATCCTAAATGAATGTACATCCGAACCCATACATGCAACTCTGTACAATGCCGTTATTACACTGGGACTGGATCAATTAGTAACTATTAACAAAGGGGTCTGTAAGGGGCATGCATAAGTGCACTATTGTGCCTACCGTCCTTGTCCTATTGCCCCCATTTATTCATACCTATTTCCTGTATTCTTACTCATGTTTATACTTATACCTATTATCTTATAAGCGATTGACAAATTAAATAAATAAATAAAAATAAATTATAAGCCACCCAGAATCCCTTGAAATATGCAACATATAGATTGTAGTTAATTAATGATTTATGTAATTGGAATTAATTCAGTTAATGAGAGCAGCATGAAAATCATGTTTACATACCAGTTAGCTCTCTGGTGCTTAAAAAAAAATTGAAGGGGTCATTAGAGCTAAGAGGAAATACCGTATATACTGGAGTATAAACCGAGTTTTTCAGCCCATTTTTTATGCTGAAAAAACCGCCCTCGGCTTATACTCGAGTCAGATTCCCCTCTGAAAAAAAAATGACCCACCGCCATGTGAGAATGTTCAGACACGAAATCTATCCAACCGAAAATAAGTGTGTGTGTGGGGGGGGGATTTTAACAGAGGGAAGATGTAGGGAGAAGGCAAAAGCGACGGAAGATCTTTCAGGGGAAACTGAGGGGGAGACTCACCCTTGGTCCAGATGAGCCCCCTTCCCCTTTCTCTAGGCTGAGAAAACAATGCGAGCCGAGGTTGCTTTGGCTCCACTCAGCTTCGTTTCCTCAGCTCCAGCTGCTTTCAGTCCACTCGGGAGGAGGGGGAGGAGGAGGTGGTGGTGGTGGCTCTCTCCCCTGCAAGAAAAAAGCAAGGCTCTCTCCCTTGCAAGAAAAAAGCAAGAGCCGTTCTTATGATCTCTCCCTCTCTCTCTCTCTCTCCCCGTAATACAGTCAATCCCTTTCCAGCCCGCGGGATCCGCCCCCGCCGCTTTGCACCTTGCAAATGCAAAACCCCCAGGATTTTACATTTGCAAGGTGCAAAGTGGCGAAGTGAGTGTGTGTGTGTGTGTGTCTGTCTCTCTCTCTCTGTGTGTGTGTGTGTGTGTGTGTCTCTCTCTCTCTCCCTTCCTTGCACCAGTGCACCTTCCTTCCACTGCTACGCGTTTGGGCTGCTTTGTGCCCCCCTCCCTCCCCGGCTGAAACTGCGGACGGCTGCTCCGGAGGCAAGTGCGGTAGCTCCCATACAACAGGCGGATAAAGGAGCCGCTCGCCGCCAAGTCGAGCAACTTGGAGCTCGGCGGCGCTTTGCAAGAAGAGCGAGAGAAGGAGGTGAGGCACGGCACGGCTCGGTTCTGCAAAAGGCTGCTCCTGCAATGCCGCCCCGGGCGCTGAGCGAGGCTGACTAGTGGCGCCCGGGCTGTTCGGGACTCGCCACCGGAACATGCGAAGGCAGCCAGAGCAGATCGAAGCATCAGCCGGCGCTGCCGCAAAGACTTCGAGCTTCCACAGACGGGACGCTGCTCTGGAGTGGGAAGCGGCTGTGCCCCTGGCCGGCCAGGGGAATGGGGACCCTGCCTGAGCGGGAGGCTGCGGCGGCAGTGGGGTCTTTCCAGTTAGGATCCAGGGGCGGCAGCTGCCTGGGCGTCCTCCTCTCGGCTTTTGGCCGGCCGTTTGCAGTTGGAGCTCTTTGGGGGCGCCCCTCATCTCTGTCTGACCTCGCAGTCTCTGCTGTCGCGGCTGCGATCGCCTCCCGTCAGGGCGCTCATCTGGAGGAGGCGGCGGTGGCTTGCGGAGCCTTGGCACGAACCCCCTTTCCCCACACTCCCCCCCTGCACCCCTCTGGCAGCAGCAGGCGGAGAAAGCCCCGCTTCCCCCTGGCCTGTCTCGGGGAGAGGAAGCGAAGGGCCCCGTCTCGGCTCCCGTCCTTCTCAGATACCTCTAGGTTTTTTTTCCCCTTCCAACTGGACGATGGTGATGTCCTTGAGCAAGTCTTAAAATGCCGGTGATGAGGGGCCTCCTGGCTCCCCAAAACATCTTCCTGGATACCATAGCAACCCGCTTTGATGGCACGCGTGAGTTGGCTTCCCACTCTTTTTTTTTAACTCTCCTCCTCCTCCTCTCCTCTCCCCTTGTTGTCTGGTCTTCCCTAAGGAAACTCGAGGGCTCACACTTCCAGGTGTTTCTCCCTGTCTTTCTCCCTGTCAATGATCTTTTCTTCCCTTCCCTTCTCTCAGTCCCATCCTCCTTCACCTTTGTCACCACAATCCTGAACAGATGAAGTTTGTACTTCTCAAGAAAGGTTGGATGTTCCTTTTGAGGAGGGAACCTAGTGTGACACCTGTATGTTGACCTACTACTGAGCCATGGCATGTGTGCAGATGCAATGGAGGCATGTGGGAGAGCTGTGAAAGAGATGGTGGCTCTCCAAAACAGGATGTACATGCAGCACATACACATGCTTTTTTCTTGCAAGGGAGAGAGTGACTCCTGCCTCCCACTGTCATCATCATCATCTTTTGGGTTAGTGAATCAATTAAACCTTTCATGATAGTGAGATCGTTTCCCAAATTTCCCTTAAATCAGGGAAGAAATCAGAAACAAACCTTTGGGCTGAGAATAAGCCTGTTCTTATGATGCCATTTTTGTTCACTGCAGTGTGAAAAGTGTGAAAAAACACACTTCTTTTTCTTCATCTTCTTGTTCCCTATTTACTGGTCTCTTTCAAAGAGGAAATTGTGAACATCACACTTATTCTCAACTGTCCTAGTGAAAGTTTTTATTGGTATCTATTTTTATTTTTGAAATTTACCAGTAGCTGCTGCATTTCCCATCCTCGGCTTATACTCGAGTCAATAAGTTTTCCCAGTTTTTTGTGGTTAAATTAGGTGCCTCGGCTTATATTCGGGTTGACTTATACTCGAGTATATACTGTAAGATGTATTTGAATGGCATGAAAATGTAAATAGATGTGAATGGAGGACTTATTTCAGAATTGTGCACATACAGAATATTCAAAATATTCATATATGTTGTTTGGTAGGTTCATCAGACTGAGGCTGCCTATGATCTAACAATTTAAATGTAGCGATCCAGTGCAGCTACCAGACAAAACTAAATTTTTAAAGAAAATTTCCGTTTTTATTTTTACTGCCCTGCTTTTATCCATCTGATAGTATTAGTAGGTCATGTAGCATGTGCTAATGTTTGACTACATTATATTTTTCTTGGTTCAAATATAGGGCTTGGTTCTTTTTGAGCTTCACTGTTTTCCTGCAAATTTTTCATTACTAAACTAATAAGGTCATTAGTGCTAAAAGGGAGTGGAGCTGCTCTCTGTCTATATACAAGTGCAGGTATTGGCAACTATGGCTCCTTTATGATCTATGGACTTCAACTCCCAGAATTCCTGAGCCAGCCTTATTAGTGACTTGCCCTGTCAGTGTTGGTGGGAATGTTGTTTTTTTCTTGGTAGTTCCATGATTAGGCTATTATTTGCTGTTTGATTATTTGAGTTGACAGTTCCTGAATTGGGATACCATTGCTAAACCTTGGTTTCTTGGACTTGGCCATGGCTTGACATTTAAATGTTTTTCTAAAATGCAGGATAGGCACCTAAGAGTTCTCACTGTGAGGAAGATGTTTGTAAGAATGTTTTAAAAGGTACAAGATAGTCCTCAAGTTATGACTGGTTGTTCAGCAACTGTTCAAAGTTATGATGAACCACCCTACAGCTACTTACAACCCAGATTTGAAGTTTCTACATTGGTCTCTGTCCTCTCCCCTCTGCCCCCCACTCTCACAGCTGATGATGGCTGGTCTACCTCCCCTCCAGACACATGATCAGATTTGGGCACTTAGCAGTCAGCCTACATTTACAGCTGTTTGCTGCATTCTGCAGTCATGTGATTGTGGTTTACCTCTGAAAATTGCTGAAAATCAATGCTTAATTTCTGGCAAAACAATGCTTGCTGTAAATGAGGGGTTTGCTTAATGACAGCAGCATTTGCCTAATGACTATGGTGATTTACTGAATGACTGCAGCATAAAACATTATAACATTGAGTGCATCCACATGGTGACGCACCTAACAGCCAGCATGATTTAAAACTGTAATTCCAGGCTCAATTATGATCATAAATTGAGGACTACCTGTTTTGTAGTTATTTTACATTCTAATTTAAAATTTTGCTGCCCTGATTGCTTCCATTTTGTGAACTCTGCTGCTGAGTGGTTATTTAAAAAAATATTTCATGTAGCCCAACAGGAGCTTGTTACAGTATCTGATAATTGTGGAGCCCCTCTATAACAAGGGTGGCCAGATAGGAATTAGTATCTGGATGACTTGCAAGTCACCCACCATTCTTTATTATTTGTTTCAAAATAGCAAGAAGCCCATGTCCTTATCAAAGTCAATTTGGAACTGAGAATCTGGGAGGAAGGCAGGAGTTTTTTTTCATCTGAAATAATTTAAAAACTTGGCAATAAATTTCTGGACTGTGCTAAATTGAGACTTGCCCAGTTTTATTCCTGGTAGTTCTACCTGGTGGACCTTGGATAGCTTAGAAAAAGCAAAGCCTATGTTGCAGGGTAGAAGTGCCCTCCTTGCCTTATACAGGAAAGACAAACAATTGCAACAGTTTGAAAATCAGTGCCTATAAATAAAAATGGCCAAATTGGCCAAAGAGCTCTTTTAAGTTCCTTCTTCTATCCATGAAACTTTCAGAATTGCAAGGCTGCATATGAACAGCTGTGATTAAGTTCTGATAAGTAAAATTAAGATTTTGATGTGTTTTCTTAATTGGAGACTCGTTGAGTTAAAGCAGTTTAAATCACATGGGTAAGAATCCTTCACGATTTGTATTCTTTGCATGGTGGCTTATTTGAAAGCGCTATGTTCCGCATTCAAGGAGATTGGTAAACTGCCATGGTGTCAGTTGCCACAGCATAGGAGCAAAGAGGAAGCAGATTTTGAGTATACAAATGTTGCCACTGAGATTCAGGGGCTTTAAGCCTTGCAGAAAATAGACCTCCTTACATCTAACAGTAAGGAAAAATTAAAAAGAATCTGGTTAAATAATATAATCACAGTGAATTAATGTTGTTAAAAATGAACAAATTACACAGGTGTAACTGGACAATCATGTTAGCAATAGAGCCCACTTTATCCGGGTTAGTTTTTATTGTTGCAAAGCCATTATTGACAAGCCAGTTTATAATGTTATGGGAGTTACATAAAGTGATTGTTGGTTATATGCATGAAGAAACTAAAAAAATAACATGAAGTGAATAGAAATAGGTTTCCCTTCCATTCTTGAAAAAAAAAAAAGATTGACCAGGCAATCAACTGATTTCTTGTATCTTTAAAGGTATTTTGTTATGGTCTGGAAAACAATCCTGTTTTTTCATGAATCAAAGTGCCAGAGGGGCTATGCAGCCTAATATTCTCCAGATGTTTTAGATTATAAAAATTATAATTATAATTCTGATAAGTCCATGCTGGCAAGAACAATGGAACTAAAATATCAAGTATCAGGAGGGAGACAGATTACTTCAAAGTAAATATTACTGAGTGGACTGGTGCTGATGCTTAAATAAAGATTGCCATTGGTTTTCATCAGGATTTGTTTGCAGCTCTGATCATCTGGATTTGTTTGCAGTTCTGATTTTCTGCAAACTCAAGGCAGTGGCCAGGATTTGTGCAAATGAAAGTCTGACTCTTTTGGTGTTGAGTCCACTCAAGTGCCCATAGTGCCATCACATAAGCCTATTTTGTTGGGAATCATTTTAGGATTGCATTTTCAAACATGACAGAGAGACAGATAATAAAAATAAGAACAATGAAAACAATGATGGGAAAATAGAATCAGACAAATTCTTCTGCATATAAAGCAAAAGGGAGACATTTTAATAATGGAAAATTGTCAATGCATGGGTAGATTTTGACTTATGACTACAATTGGAACTGGAGCTTCCATCACGAAGTGGTGCAATCATTAAATGAGTCACAGCTGATTTTACATCCTTTTTTTGCCACAGTCACTGTGAATCTGGCTTTTCCTATTGACTTTGTTGGAAGCTCCCTGGGAAAGTCACAAATGGTGATCACATGACCCAAGACACTGCTGAAATCTTTATAAATACATATCAGTTGCCAAGCATCTAAATTTTGATCATGTGGTTGCAGAGATGTTTTAGGTTTTAAGTATGAAGACCAAATGTAAGTTACTTTTTTCAGCATCATTGTAACTTCATTTCATTAAATAAATAATCATAAGGCCTACCTGTATAAAACTTAACTTTAAAAGAAATGCTCTGAATTTTAGAATCAAAATTCTTAGAATTATTGGTATGCAAAGAAAAGTTTTTTTAAAAAAAATCTTCAACAATTGCTTGGTTTTAATGGCACATATAAAGTAGAAGAAGTTAAAACTGAACAGGAGAAAATATTTATGGAGAATCTGGAAATGGGGCAGTTTTATATAATTCAGTAGGCTGATGAAATCAGGTTAAAATAAGATTAATTTCTTTTTTATATTTATGATGTATTAATAATTTTGAGCAGTGCTTTAATATCTTAATGTGTTTTAGAATTAGTCATTGGTATTTTTATGATATAAAAGTATTAAGCACAATTTCTTGAAATAAGTAAAACATTTTCATACATCGTGATAAGCCACAGTGTAGCTTATTTAGCTTTAGCTTAGTAAATGTGCATATTTGGGGTATTTTGCACAAATCTAAACAGTCAAGGTTTAGCTTAGTGCATTGTTTTTCAACATTGGCAACTTTAAACCTTCTGCTGGCTGGAAATTTCAAGAGTTGAAGTCCACACATTTAAAACTTGGCAAGGTTGAAAAACAACAGCACAGTGAAATAATTGAATCCAGATTTTATGCATATTACCTGTCAGAACATTAAGTGCTATGATACTATATTACCATACAAGTTATCTCTTTCATTATAGATGCTAAAATTCTGGACAAGCATGCTTTGTATGAAATATCTACGTACTCCTAAAACTTTAATATCTGCAAAGATTAAGAGGGTGAACTATTGTATCATAGGGCAAATTTTTGAACATTACTTAAAATGGGCTAACTTATAGAATGCATCCAAAATGTGGGATCCATCAATCCTATGGAACTGAAATTTGGCAAACTTAATAGAACATTTTATGACACAAAAATGATCATAAACATTTTATGACATACAAAATGTCATAAAACCTATCCTGTGGTCAACTGATGTTTGATTGTGGTATATAGTTCAACATGGGCTACTTTCAAGGTGGATACTTCTCTGCTTATCATCCAGAAATTTTTAAGAGCTTTTCCCCAGTATTTTAGAAATTCTGCCATTGTTGACAGCTTTGAAGAATCAGGTCAAGAAATATCTCTGCAACAATGAGCCAACAAGGCACAGTTTATCTAGCAAACTATATTTGGGCCATGTTTTGAAATATAACTAGGAGGACTGTATTGAAAGAACTGTTAATTCAGCTTGGATTAAATATGGGCAAAATCTCGGATTTTGGCAAGAAAATATAGTAGCTCACAAACAACACCATATGTGCAGCTTCCTCAGAAGTTGTTCAGCACTTAATTCTATTTTATACAAAACCTGATTTGAAAAACATTGAAGCCTGAAAACATAGCACTAATAGATTTCTAAAAAAAAATTGATATAGCTTTTGGTTTTAAAATAAATTATATGATTTTAAGGTTTATTTAAAATGCAATGTTGTTTTCTTTATATCACGAGGTTGTTTCTCTGTCAATTTTCCTCAAAGTTAAGATCTTTTCTTTATGTTAATTCGTTGACTATTCAAAATTGAATAATGTGTAAATAATATGCAGCATTTATAAACTGTAGGTTTGAACAAATTGGGTGTATTGGTCAAGATAACTGGTTTGAGACCATGGGTTCTAATCCTGCCTTAGACTTGAAGCTATCATCTGGATGTCTTTACGTCAGTTCCTTTCTTTCAGCCATTGGGAAGAAATAGACAAGGACAAACTACTTTTAAAAAATTCTGCCAAGGGAACTGTAGGGGTTCTTAATTACCAAGAATGAAACTGCTGTGATACCCAACTTTAGAAGCCCTTTATTGTTAGAGGTACTTAGAATATGGCATTGATTTGGCAGGGAGAAATGTAAGGAAACAGTGGATACCATAAATAAGGGTAAATATCTTTGTTACATGAAGAATGAAAAAAAATAATGAGTGGATATAAATACCTAGAAAGCATCTAATGTTGCAGAGCACCAGGTGAATCTAAAATCAGGGATTATTTTTAATGATGTGTCAATCACCCTGGGAGCATCAGTCTGAAAAAAAGCAGATTAAGTATTAAAAACTAAAATAATGTCTATGAACCTATTAGTTTAGATGGTTAAAAACTGATACATGTATATGCTTTAAGTAAGGACATGTTGAAGGATCAGTTATTATTCCTAAACAGTGAAAATGAGAAAGGAAGCTAAAATGATTAAAGCGGCAGTCCAGACCTCAAAGTCATAAGGAAAAATCAAAATCTTTGCTGCCAACCCCAAGGGCATCTGGATTGTTGCAACACAGATAGGATAGCTTTAAAGGTGAAGATAATGGGTAAGCTGGGCTGTTGACATTGGTTTTCAAGCATTATGCAGATGCATCCATTGAGGTTTATCACTAAACCTGGGAGCTCAGGCACTTACAAAGCAACAGGTGCTACCGAAATTATGTCATAGGACCCACATATCCTCTGCTATACTGTTCCAGCAACTGACCAATCTGTTTGCACATCCTGGCCTGCAAGAAATAATGGAATTATCCTAGTAAATTTAAGGCCCTTTCCATCGTGATCCTTTCCATAGACAGTTTTGCAACGTGCAGACTCTTCCCTCCAGGCAGGTGAATGGGCACCTTGACAATACCATCGTCAGCTGATAGGGAGGGGAAGAGGGAGAAGAAAAGTGGCCTCTACTCCCACCCACGCAAAGGTGAGTTTTTAGGGGGAACCTCCTGCCTGCTCTGAAAGCAGTGGTAAAGCGAAGGCAAAACGGAGCTCTTAAATGGCTAGCATCAGGTAGCCTCCTCTCCTTTGAAGCGCTAGACGGTAGTTGCCCTTCCCCACCCACCCCTCGAAGGTGCAAACCAAGCGGGGCCCGGTTGGAATGTTCCACTCAGGGGGGAGAGGAAGGGGAGGAGGAGAGAGGGTGTCTCGAGGTGGAATTTCACATGCGCCAACGTTCACTCGGGATCCGTTAAGTTCCAACCACCAATCCTTTGAAGGCGCCTCCGATGCTGCGGGAGGCGGAGGAGACTGAGCCAGCCTGGGAAGGCCGGGGGATGGAGGGGGGGCGGGGAAGGCCGCCTGGCTCCCTCCTCCGTGATGCCTGGGCTCCTCCCCTCGCCCATTCCCCTTCCTGGAGCGCCAGTCCACCGAACCCTCTCCTCCTCGCCTCAACCCGCCTCGCGTGGGCGCCTGCCGGGAATGCCACGGCAGGTGGGGTGAGTTCCGCGCCTGGATGCCGCTGATCCCGCCGTCTCTCTCTTGTGTCTCCCTCCCCGCCCTCCTGCAGGCAGGGCAGCCTCAGTCCCCGGCCGCTTCCGAAGGGATGCTGGAGAAACTGGAGCTCGAGGATGAAGGTAAGGCGCGGGCGCCGCTGGGCGAGCCCCGTGGGAATGGGGCCGTGTTTCGAGGAGGGGGGGAGGCGGATCACCAGGTAATCGAGACACACGAGCGTGAGGAAGGGTGCTGAGGAGCGGCGGAGGGTTGCTAACAGGTGGGCGGCCCAGTACGGTTGGTGGTTATTGTGATCTTTAATAATTAATGTCCCGTTTGGACAGGAGGGGAGATCCAGAGGTAAGACTGCGTAGCCCCCCCCCCTTTACATCTTGTGCATCAGGTGTCATTTTGTTGGTGGGGGAATCTGCTGAAATGGCCCTCACCCACCGACGCAGGGCCTGAAGCTGGACGATTTTGAGGGTCTGTCACAGAGCAGGTGGTCGAGATGGTGCAGGAGTATGTCTGTGTACAGCACCATCCATCGGTTTTCCTGGTGTATGCACACTTGTGAATTTTGATTTTAAGGCTCAAGGGACCAGATGTTGGGTTGGAATTTGAATTGCTCTGGAGAGAAGAGATCAATAAATGTGCTGAATTGCCTGTCCTTGCTAATAGGTAAGGTGATTGTTAGGTGGAGGTAAAGATATATCTGTATGTATACTGTATAAAAGGGACAATGAAAAAATAATAATTATGACCACAGGGGTGCATCTTGTAGTTCTATTGCACTTACAATCTAATACAGATAGCACTCAATTAGCAACCACCATAGGGACCAGAATTTCTGTTGCTGTGCAAGGCAGTTGTGATTCACACCCAATTTTAAGATTTTTTTTTTTTTTGGCCACAATTGTTAAATGAATCACACAATCTTTACACAAATCCAGCCACTTTCATTGACTTAGCTGCTCAAAAGCCATCTGGGAAGATCACAAATTGCATAACTCTGGGATGCCACAACTGCCATAAATATAAGCATTTGCTAAGTATCCAGATTTTGCTCATATTACCATGGGAATGCTGCAATGGTCATAAATGTCAAGATCAGTCATAAATTTTTTTTTCAATGTCAATTATAACTATAAAGGATTGCTAAATGAATGGCTATAAATCAAAGACTATCTGTATTGCAAACTATAAGCATGTAAACTTACCAGATGCTAAGTTTTTATCTGCAGTAATTTCTGTAAGTAGGTATAAGATGTTCAAATCTTAGAATGGGAACATAAATTATTTTCATACTTTTAATTTTTTAAAAAACAGATTTTTTTAGGTCTCATCTGATTTATTTACTGCTGAGTTTTTGTTAATGTATTCTGTGTTTTATCTTGCTAGTCACTGACTGTAATTAAATACCGTAGTTGAATGGTACTCTTGGTTAAAAACTCTTAACTTTTCTGTGGCATTAATTTAACTTGCTAAAAGCCTTTTAATTCCTTAACCAATTTGTCTTTGAGGAGGATATGGTGTTCCATTTAGTGTGCAATTGTGTGAATTGTCTGTAGTAATGTGAAAAATAGAATTGAAATTCGAGAAAGGTAGAATAATTGTTTACAGTACTGTAATGAAAAAAAGACAGTTAAGCCTGGGTGCAAGATTACTACCTCTCACTCCTTAGTTGTTCCCCAAGTCCCCTGAAACAGACCTACTTCCATAGAATAGGTGTGTTTTGTGCATTGGATCTACTGAAATCCTCTAAAAGTGTTTTCTCTCCATAAATCCTCATAGTGAATAGGCCTTTTTTTTTTCTTGAATGTACTTTAAACCAGTGTACTTTCTCTCTCCAATAAAAACTCACTTGTAAAAGGCAACTTGCTTCATGCAATTACTAGATCTCAATCCTTCTGATATGCATTCAGGTCCTCTTTGGCAAGATTTTCGGGACAAGACGAGGCAAAATTATTGAATCAAAATTACTTTTAAAAGAAGTAACACATTTCTAATACTGTCAGACATAGCAGATTGCTGTTATGCTTTAATGGCATGCTGTTTTCTGAATTGAGAGCCAGTGTATAAATAAGAATCATCTGACATAATATTTTTACTCTGTATTTTGTATAGGCATAGTACCAAGGAAGTGTACAGCTGCATCAAGCATGTTTTATTTGAGCATCTTTTTAAAGTGTTGATCCAGTTGAACATTGTTTAGCATATTTCTTACCAGATTGGAGAAGTGAAGAGGTGAAGGCTTAGATCACATTTCATACTAAGACATAATGTGTTTTAGCATGACTTAGCATGATGTGTAGTTCTTTCAGCCATTGGAGCTGATTCAGCAATCATGGTTAAAGTAAACACTAGCTTAGCATAATGTGTTAAACACTGAATTGTTTGAAATTATTTGAAAGCATGAGGTGGGGAAATCATATATGGAAAAATTAAGTATATACTGGTTTTAGATAATTTAAAGAATACAGCCAAAAGACAAACAAAGGTAGATGCAAGTCTTTTGTATTGACTCATCAATACCTGCATTACAATAATACAGGTTAAATCAGCCTCAAATATAAGATCTAGTGAGAGCATTAATTAAGCCTATAATGTATGCAGGAAATTGGTTTTAGATAGTCAATTTAACTACAACTGGTTGTATATACTTAACATTCATCATTGAATTCATAAACAATCAGTTTAATTAATTTCTAGTGTGGTCCTACTGACCTGTTTTATAAATGTATATTTTATTTCTTAAGAATCTTTTTGCAAAATAATAAATGGGAAAGATAAAATAGGGGTAGGAGCACTTTGTAACATTTGGATAACAAATTATTCAGAGAATTAATGCTGAAATTCAACCTTTAACGTTTGAATTTTCTTAGTAACAAATATCAGCCATGTAATACCATATGAGTTGATATAATAGACATAATTAAGATACACCATTCAAAATTCTGCATGATTTGAAGATCCAACTTCATGAATAATGCATTGCAATAATCCTACCTGGAGTTTACTAGACAAGAGATCACCATGGCTAGTGAATGATATACATGCTGTTCTTAAAAACAAGAACCAAAACTTGTCTTATAATGTTGTAGGAGCTACATTCCTGTATGCACAGTCTACAAATCTTGGTTCATTTTTTTTTTTTTTTTTGCTTTGAAACATACATGTTAAAGTTAGGATAAACGTAAACTTAGTATAGGATTCTTTTTGTAGTAATCAGTGAAATTTAATACAAATAATAAAAGATCCTTGAAGTAAGATACATATAATTGGAAGCTCTTAAATATGTAACACGGAAGATTCATTTAAACACAGTGAAACTTCTTTGGATAAATAAGCATAATTTCTAAAGGAGACTTTAGAAATTCCCTGTGCTAAAATTAATTTAAGCACATTTGGTTCCTAGACCACCTCCTGAAGCTATTTCTGATGTTGCTTGACTGCTGCTTACTTAAGGAAGTTGTACACAGATCTCACTGTGGGATGACTATAGATGTCATATCCCAATGAACAATAAATCTATTAATTGAGGCGAGTGTTTGCTTTTATAAATTACCTTTTCTGAGAAGCTAGTCATTTTTAATCTTAATTTAGATTATTGCTTTACAAACAGTAAAATTACCATAGTTGCTACATTTTGAAATCGTTAAAGAGTATTGTAGACTATTAATTGACTATGTTGCAGTATATAAAGTATATATTCAGAACTTGGCCTAAAAAACCAACAGCAAAATACAAGGAATTTGGTGTTTTGTTGTCTCATATAAATTTGACATGTGTATTAAAAAAGCAGACATTGTTACAAAATAGGTAGAATCTAGGTCTCTATTTCTTTTGCTGAAAATCAATTTGTCATAACAATTCTCACTGGTTAAGAGTAATTGTTTTCATCGAATAAAAAGACATTCCCTTAACTTTTTCTATTTCCAAATTTTATTTTAGAACTTGACTACAGTATTTTCCATTAAACAAGTGCTTCCAATTATAATTTTTTCATACAGCCATTTCAGTCTTTTTTATTATTATTTGGGAAAAATTTTTTTTAAAGTGCTAGATTCAGGTTTAGGGAAATTTATCTATTTGTTGGCTAGCATTTGTGTGCTTCAACTCAGTCACAGATTTGGGGTAGCTCACAAAATACAAAATCAACACTCAGTTAAAACAATTCAGCTTCAGCAGTAAAAGACAACATTAAAAACCAGATTATAGTATTTGTGGCTCCATTGAACTGAAATGTCCAAAGAGCAATATGATTTTTACAGCCTTTTGGAAGATTAAAAAATTGAGGGCAGGCTTCTATGATAGAGCCTATCTGACATGAAACAGTCAGTTGGTTTTTACAACTACCTCTGTTGGGGCTGTGCAACTTCAGTTGGCTTGAGAGCTACACTAGGTTTGTGTTGAAACACTGAGGCTCACATTCTAAATTGTGTGGGGCCAGAGATATTTTAAGAGGTATTTCAGGTGGTTGAAGCACACATTTTGTTCTCTTACTACATCCAAACCACCCCGAATGCAAAAAACCCCCATCACTAATATTTTATCTTATTCCATGTAGGTAGTACAAATTGGGATGCGAATGAGTCATATTTTTGCATCTCTAACATCAGGAGATCAATTTGACCATATGAAATTTATCACTACAGACACCTTAAGCAGAATCCCATTTTGTGCATTCCTCCTAGGATTTCCTACATTGGGCAAAAGGTATGTTCTTTCTTCAGAAATAGTTTGCCACTAATTTCTGTGATTCTAAATCTGACACAGTGACATTTAACAAATCATAAAGGGGAGAGTAGTTAAAAGGTTAAGAGGAGAAATCATGAAAATAATATGTGAGTTACAGAGATAAAAGACTGCTGCTTGGAAATAACAGAACTGTTGTGCACAGGCAGAGTCCTTTCATTCCATATCTCCCACGAAAAAATGCAGTAATCAGGCCGTTTTTTGGTCAGTTGGAAAGCAGAGCCCATAAGCTTCCTGGATTTAACTGTATTAAATTCAGTGAACAATACATTTTAAAATGTGCCCTATTTTCTAATTACATTATATTTTGCAAATGATACCTAATTTAGAGAAATCTGAAATTCACCTCATTCATTTTGATGTTTTAAAATTCCTGTATTTTCATATATCACAATGCCTTCTCATACAGAGGGAAAAATTACTTACCCAGTGATTTACTAAGTATAAGAATCATTTTAAAATTGTTAGGCACAGTAAAAAATGATTTAATAAGGTAACAATGGTATGATTAAGAAAAGAAACTAATTTCATTACATTTTTTCCTATTAACTAAAATAATGATCAAAATGAGTATTTCTGTAGCATTCCTTGAGCTTTCTATTATTATTATAAACCACAAGTTTAAATTCTCACAAGTGTCTCTGGTATGTTGAAGAACAGATCTTATTGTTAGTATATATTGTTTCATTTTTTTTCTTATTCTGACTTCAGTATACTTGCACATTTTGAATAAAACATTTACCAATAGTTAGCTGATACTTACAATCCAAGATCATAACTTTTCTAATAAAACTTGAGCAACACTCTATACCTCTCATTTCTTTTCAGTGATGCTGCAGGCTGTAGAGTTTTAATCTGTGAGTAACTTTTGCTGCACTGTTGGCTTATATCCATTTTTCTTCAGGACATTTTTAAGAACACGGAACAGTTAGTAGTATATAAACAGCATTTATTCTTTGAGATTTCCTTTTATAAACTTGTAAGCAAAGAATACACAGGTTTGTTACTGGATATCAATTCTTTTGTTCAAAACGATGCATATAAAATGGAATAAATTGTTGAAGATAAGTTGAATGTAGTTTCATCATCATGTAAAAAATGGGCTATAATTCCTTAAGTGAAATCTGACCTGTTTTGTTTTCTATCACTCATTATTCCAGAAATCTACTTAAGATATTATACATTGATTCATTTCCTATATTTTGTAATGTGATCCTGTATGTGGAGAATCATGTTAAGCTATGGTAACAAAAGATTAGAGGGTATCTGATAGCTCCTTTTCCAAATAACAAATGTTATTAAAAGCCATAAGTTTTCATGAGCTGCTCCCTTCCTCACAAAGCTTCATACTGACTAGGGTACGGGTTACAAGTTGCTAAGGTTAGAAAACTTTACAGTCTTTGTATAACAGACAAATAGGAGAAAAGTTCAAATTCTTCTGCAGTACAGGTAATCAATCAGAATAGAGCTGTAAGGAACCTTGGAGATCTTGTTCAGCCCCCTGCTCAAGCTATCTACACTATATCATTTGAGTCAAGTGACTGTCCAGTTTCTTCTTAAAAACCTCCAGTGATGAAACACCCACAACTTATGAAGGCAAGCTGTTCCACTGGTTAATTGTTCTCACTGTTAGAAAGTTTCTCCTTAGTTTCAGATTACTTCCCTTTTGATTAGTTTCCATCCATTGTTCCTTGTCCTGCCTTCTGGTGTTTTGGAGAATAGTTAACCCCTTCTTCTCTGGGGCAGCCCCTCAAATACTAGAATACTGCCATCGTATCACCCCTAGTCCTTTTCTCTAGATTAGCCATACCCAATTCCTGAAACTGTTCTTCATGTGTTTTAGTCTCCAGGCCTTTAATCATCCTAGTTGTTGTTCTCTGTACTTTTTCCAAAGTCTCAACATCTTTTTTGTAGTGTGACCAAAACTGGATGCAGTATTCCAGGTTTAGCCTCACTAAGGTTTTATGAAGCAATACTAATGAAGCATTACATGATTTTGATTCAGTACTTTTGTTTATACAACTAAGGATTGGATTGGCTTTTCTCCATTGTGGTGGAGATAGCATCCAGGATTGGATTATCAGCCACTGCTTGCTGATTGGACTGAGTCTGTCAGATCTTTGAGAACACTCCCCTGTTGCTAAGGGTGTCTCAGTCAGCTAACTGGCCGACGTGTATTTTTATGCTCCTACAAAATCTCAAATCTATAGAAAATTAGGCCTAGATTACTCAAAAAACAGGGAGCTGTAATAGATACCATTTCCTGCAGGGTGTCCTTGTCCCAGGAGAGTCAGGAGAGTATCAGGGAGTTGATTGGGCAAGTAAAATCTAATAACAGGGTACCCCTGGCTACACTTTCTAAACACCTGGGTAAGATGATATCATGTATTAATATAGTGCCCTGGGCTAGATTGCATGCCAGGGCACTCCAATGGTTTCTTCTTCCTTATCAGAGGACAGGTAGGAGTTGCTCCCATTCCCAGCTCAGATTAACTCCGCAAGTCATTAAGTCCTTTCAGTGGTGGTCATCTGAGGCCCTTTCCTTAGGGCTCTTATTCAAGGACCCTGACAAGCTGACGCTGACCACGGATGCCAGCCTTTATGGCTGGGGAGCCTATCTCCAATCCAGGATGGTCCAGGGACAATGGTCCCAGGCAGATCTGAGCCACAATATTAATTGGCTAGAACTTAGGGCAGTCCATCTGGCCCTGAGGCAATTAGAGGACAAAGTCTCAGATAGGGACATCCTGGTCTTAACTGACAATGTGTCAACCAAGGCACATATTAACCGCCAAGGGGGAACACATTCAAGGCCACTGATTCTGGAAGCAGAGCAGCTCTGCCTATGGGTGGAGAGGCACCAGGTATTGCTCAGAGCTGAACACATTGCAGGTATGACCAATATTGAGGCTAACCGGCTTAGCAGAGCCACCATAGATCACACGGAGTGGCGTTTGCACTCCATTTTGTTTCAGGAGCTGTCGGAGCGCTTCAGATCGCTTCACCTCTCAGGACAGTGCGCAACTCCTGAGATTCTACTCCAGGTTTGTGGTTCCGGGGGCAGAAGGGACGGACGCCTTACGCAGTCCTTGACTGAGGGAGCTTCTCTATGCCTTTCCTCCTCTGCCCCTGATCCCGATCAGAAACTTTTGGGGGAAAGAGCAGAACTCATACTTGTGGCTCCTCATTGGCCCAGAAGGCCATGGTTTGTAGACTTAGTAAACCTATCTGTGTCCCACCCTTGGAGGATGCCGGTGGACAGAGTATCTCTCAGCCAGGGATCAGTTTTACATCCGGAACCCCAGTGGCTTCAACTGACTGCTTGGAAATTAAGAGGAGATCTTTGATCTGGGACCATTATTCCTCCAAGGTGATACAAACCATTCAAGATTCTAGGAGACCCTCCACCAATTGCACCTACGATGCAAACTGGAAGGCTTTCTGTAAAGATGCCCTACATCTGAGAGGGACCCCCACCAAGGCCTTGGTCGCCCAGGTGGTGGACTTTCTTCAAGATGGCCTTGACAAGTACCTATCCCCCAACATGTTGTGGAGGCAGATGGCAGCCTTGTCTTCTGTGCTCCTTGGGGGGATCAGAATCCCTATCTAGACATCCCACGATCTGCAGGTTTCCGAAGGGGGCTACAAACCTGAGGCCTCCAGTGGTTCATCACTATCTGACATGGGACCTCTCTAAAGTACTGCATTCACTGACTGAGGCCCCATTTGAACCACTGAGATCTACTTCTCCTTAGAGCTGCTCGGAGCATCCAGAGAGTGGGTGGTGCTTCAGTCTTCTGCTGTTGTAGGCTGAGCTAATTCTTGAGAAACGCTCCTCCTTCCGTCACGTGACTCCATTGGAGCGTTCCCCCAGTTTATGCTCAGCCTCGCGCAGAGTAGGCAGTGGTGTTTTTTTTTCTTCTCTTGGCCGTTTCAAGACTACAGTATTTGGATTGTTTCTTCTATCAGGTTGTACTTAATTTATTTTAATTCCTTAGTCCTGCGCAGTAGGTTTTAGGGATTCTAAATTCCCCTGGGAGCCTTTAGCCCCGGGGGGGCCAGACGGAAGTCTAGCCAACTTTCCAGGCTACCCCCCCATCCTTTCCTCATTGGCTTCTGCCGGTTTTTCTCTGTTGATTTTATTTACTCGCATCGTTTCGCTCCATTTCCCCCCCCCCACTACCTGAATGCCGTTTTCTTCTCTGTTCGAAGGTTGCTGGATTCTCCTTTGCTTGCCTTCCCCCTGGGGACTTTGCATTGCCTTGGAGAGTCGTTTTCTTACCGCTGCTGGAGCCCTGTAAGCCCACATAGCAGGCGGACGCCATTTTAAGCACCGCCTCGTGTCCGGGTGCCATTTTGTTTTCTCTTATCTTCCCGATCGCTGCAGCGCGCTCGGAATCAGGCAGCAGGACCAGCTGGCCTGCTCAGATTCCGATTAACAGTTATATTGCCTGGTTCTTTTGTTGGAGGCCAGTTTCTCTGCCTCCCTTGTTGGCTTCCTCCGTGGCCTGCCTTAGCTGGCGCGGTTTGACTCTCACCACTCCCACCCAGTTCTGCCTGGGAAGGTAGTCTGGTTAGGCCCAGCTTTTGCCTTAGGGCCCGTGGCGTTCCTTGGTCGTCTGGATCAGCTTCCTCTTCTTCCTCTAATCACCTTCGGACAGAGAGTTTCTAAAAAATCATTTATAGCAATAATAAGACTAGAGGAATTAAGAGACAGAGGAAGATCTCATATATATATATACATACATACATACATACATACATACATACATATATTAATAATAATAATAATAAAGAATAATAAAGAATAATAATATATATATATATATATTCTACATACATATATAAATAAATATATATATATAAATAAGAAGGGGGGCGTAAAAGATTTCCAAGGGCTCCTGGCCTTGTTGTAGTCGACCCCTAGGCGCGCCAACCGCCACATATTGGTCCTTTGTTCTTACCCAATTATCAAAAAATGGCAGAAGGCAATCCTTCCACAGGCTCTTCCTTGAAGGCCAAATCAAAGACCACTATCTGCGCAAGCAGGCTAAGGAGCCCTCCAAAGCCTCCCAGAGGGGTGCCTTAAGACGCCATAAGGTGCTGGAAAAAGAGACCAATAAACACACCAGGCAGGCAGGCTCAGTGCCTCCCATACTACCTCCTTCTACCTCTTCTCAACCCCCTCCTCCTGTAGTCCATTCCTCCCTATCCAGGCGCAGCTCGCCCTCTCAGGGTCACCAGACTCCTGGAACACCGGCCAGACGAACTCCAGAGGCTACCTTCATGCCCACGGCCGCTGGCCTACGCCAGGAAGAATCTCTCATTCAGGTGGATCCGGAGCAACTGAGATCCTGGATGGAGCAGGCTATCCGCCAAGGGATTGTGGAAGGGCTCCAACAGATGGGCAGGCCTGATCTACCTCCGCTGGTCACCGAATCCGAGTCTCATTCAGTAAGATCACTCCCACTCAGATCGGAACCGCCACAGGATCAGGTACCCCGTCAGGGGGAAGGTTCCCCCTCAGTAAGGGAGGAGGAGGAGGAGGCGGTAGGGGAACTAGATCCTTACAGGGAGGAGGAGGACTTTGATTTGGGATCCCTACAATATAATGAACCCCCTGAGGCAGAGATGTCAGAGGATGAGGGTCTCGCTCCCGACCAACCTGCCTTTGTGGGGCTTTTTAAGCCCCAACTATTCAAATCCCTCTTGTTCAAGGCCAGAAACATTTCGGGTCTAAAGACTCAGATCCCCTCTGACCCCCCTCCTCTTACTCCAGAAGGTCCAGAGGATTCCATTTTTCAACAGCCTGTCATGGAAGCCGAGGTCATACCAACCCCCCCCCCCCATCTTCCTTGAACTGGTGTCCAAACAACTAGCCTCTTCGGTGGCCCCTCCTGCCCCCTCGGCTCATGATAAAAAATTCTTCAACTTAGACCCAGAGCTCTCCAACCTATTGGGTACTCCAGAGGTTGATGAGCCCATAGTGGGCCTGGCCTCTTCCTCCTCCCTCAGCGATCCCCTAGAGACCCTGAGACCAGAGAAGAAATGATCGGAGCTGGCCTTACGCCATGCCCACCAGTCAGATGCCTGGGCAATCAGATCAGCCACGGCTGCTTCCTTCTTCATCAGGTCATCCATTCGCTGGCTTCGCCAGCTTAAGCAACATGTCCCAGCCTCCAATGTCTGAGCCCATCAGGATAAAGCCAAGATTACGGCCGCGGCCGAGTTCTCGGCCGACGCTACCTATCACTCAGTCAAATTTTCCACCCGTGCCATTTTCTCCCATGTCCCTGCCCGCCGTCTGCTCTGGCTAAAACACTGGCAGGCAGACCTCAAGAACAAGGTTAAATTGGCTTCCGCTCCCCTCATGGGAACCAAATTGTTTGGACCATTCCCTTTTAGTAGAAGGAAGGAACAGGAAAAAATTCCTTCCATCCCTCACCTGCAAGTCAGAGCCAAGATCCCTGCAGCCCTTTCGGAGAGCTCCCTTTCGCCCCTACTTCCAAACCCCCTTTCCTGGCTCGAGTCAGCCTCAGGACAGGACCGACTCCTCTGACAGGCACAGAAGGGGCGGTGGCTTCAAAAGGCCTTTTTGGGGCGCGGGCAACAGGCTGTTCAGGCGCTCCAGATAAGCCACCAGATTTGATTCCCATTGGCAGGCGTCTCAAGACCTTCGCCAACCAGTGGGACTCCTCAACCTCCGACGCCTGGGTTAGGGACACCATCAGGTTTGGCCTTGCCCTTGAATTTCAATCCCCCCGATTTTTTCATGCCATGCCCCCTATCCAAGGACTACACCAAGCGCAGTCTCATGGATTCAGCAATTCAGCACCTACTTGATATATGGGCCATTCAACCCGTTCCTCCGTCTCAAAGAGGACAGGGATTTTATTCCCACTTATTTGTGGTACCCAAACACTCGGGGGGATAGAGAGCGATTTTGGATTTAAAGCAGCTTAACCGCCAGCTCGTATACCGCAAATTCCAAATGAACATGCTGCAATCTATCCTACCGGGTGTTAGGCAGGGAGACTGGTTGACATCCATTGACCTCTCCAAGGTATATCTACACATCCCAATCCGACCCTCCCATTACAAATTTCTCCGTTTCTGCTACAAGAATACGTGGCTTTCCCATTCGGGTTGGCTCAGCTCCCAGAACTTTCACCAAGGTCCTGGCCGCTTTAGCTGCTCACCTCAGAACCTCAGGTGCGCCTCCACTGCTACTTGGACGATATTCTCATCCTTTCCACTTAGGGAACAGGCAATGAGGGATACCCAGACCACCCTATCCTCTCTCCAGGATCACGGGTTCCTCATCAATTGGAAGAAAAGTCAATAAACCCCTTCCACCAGGATAACTCACTTGGGGACGGTGATCGACACTGTGAAGGGAAAGGTGTTTCTATCTGAAGAGAGAATTCTCAGTATCCAAAAATCTGTAACAAGTATTAGACGCCTTAAGAGGGTTTCCCTTCTGGAACTATCCCAGTTACTGGGTAAACTGATATCTTGTCTTTCCATTATTCCCTGGGCCCGTTTCCACTCCAGATGCCTCCAGTGGTTCCTGCTCCCATACCAAAGATCTGGATCAAGCAACTCAAAGCGTAAGGTCAGGATTTCACCAAAGGTGCTCACCTCCCTCCTTTGGTGGAGCAAGGCATCTATCAACAAGAGCTGCCCCCTCAAGGAGCCCCCAAGAGTCACCGTCACCACAAACGCCAGTCTGTCCAGATGGGGAGCTCATCTCCAGTCCCTTACAGCACAGGGCAGATGGTCAGGACGGAGAAACTATGCAACATAAACTGGTTGGAGCTTCGCGCCGTCCATCTGGCCGCAGTTTCCTCCCCCAGGTACATGGCTGCCACGTTCTCATCCTCACCGACAACATCACAGCCAAAGCCCTCATCAACAAGCAGGGGGGCACTCAATCATTCCGCCTAATGAGGGAGGCCGAGCGCCTCTGTCGGTGGGCAGAGTCTCACCTACTTTCTCCGTAGAACTGCGAGCATCCAGAGAGTGGGAGGTGCTTCAGTCTTCACTTCTCACAGGCTGAGCTGAAATTGAGGAACGCCCTCCTCCTCCACGTGACTCCTCCATACGTTCCTCCCAGTTTTAGCTCAGCCTTCGAGAAGCAGGCAGCTTTTTCTGGTTCCTTGGCCGTTTCAGGTGATCGTTGAAAGTTGGATCAGGTTTGATTCATTTTTTTTTTTCCTCTCCCTGCAAGGCTAGTGCGATCCCAAATTTAGTTGGTGGAGCGATTTCGCTCCCAGGAGGGAAGTAAGTACCCCGTGTACCAGAGGCGACATTTACGCCAACCGCTGCAGGTCTACGCTCTGAGGATCCTGCTCCAATTATTGTACATGAGAACATCAGAGAATGGATGCAGTCTGCCATCCGTCAAGGTGTAGCTGAAGGAATGCAGCAACTCGCTAGACCGGATTCCCGAGGGAGGACTCCCGAGGCTGAGTCTTTATCCGGGAGATCTCCTTCTGCACCAGCGTCACAGCATGGTCAGGTACCTCCTCACATGGATGTTCCATTCCCAGAGGGGGAGGATACCCAAGAAGAAGAGGGAGTGGGCCTTGAACCGTTCGGAGAGTACGAAGGTTCTGACAGAGGTTCCTTACAGTATTCGGAACCCTTTCTGGAGGGGGACCTAATGGAGAGAGAAATGTCGGAAGATGAGGGTCTTTCTCCTGAACAACCGGCTGTTGTGGGTCTTTTTAAACCCCATTTATTTAAGTCCTTGCTATTTAAGGCAAAGAACATTTCAGGTCTGGCCTCTCAGCCTCCTTCTGAACCCCCTCCATCGAGTCCAGAAGGTCCTGATGACCTTATGTTTCGACAGCCGAACAGTGGCAGCAGATATTATTCCGCCCCCCCCAATCTTCTCAGATCTGGTAGCAAAGCAGTTGGCCTCGGTGGGTCCTTCTCCGGCCCCTTCTAGTCAGGACAAGAGGTTGTTTACCCTGGATTCGGATTTCTCAGCTATGTTAGATACCCTGGAAGTAGATGATCCAATTATAAGGCTTGCTTCTTCTTCCAATCCTACCGATGCACTAGAGGCACTGAAGCCGGAGGATAAGCGAGTGGAGATGGCGCTCCGGCGGGCTCACACCGCTGATGCCTGGGCTATCCGGTCGGCCACAGCCGCTTCCTTTTTCACCCGATCCTCCATCAGGTGGCTCAGACAGCTGAAGCAACACATTTCCCCAGCTGATACCAGAGCCCATCAAGATATTGCAAAGATCACGGCAGCGGCGAAATTTGCAGCCGACGCTATCTTTCATTCGGTTAAGTTCTCATCCCGAGCTATTTCTTCCCATGTTTCTGCCAGACGATTGCTTTGGCTTCGACACTGGCAGGCTGATATTAAAAATAAGTCTAAGTTGGCTTCAGCCCCCATAGTAAAAGGGAAATTATTCGGGCCCGCTCTGGAGCCATTACTCCTGGAGATCCGAAATAAGAAAAAGTTTCTGCCTTCACTTTTTCGTAGGCAGGAAGCCAAGAGTTCCCAGTCCTTTCGGAGGGGCTCCTTTCGTCCCTCCTTCCAGTCATCATTCTCTCCTAGATTTCAGGGCTCTCCCTCATTCCGGCCGTCCTACCAGGACCGGGGCGACTCGGGAGACAGAGGCAAGAGAGGGGGCAGCTACAGAAGGCCCTTCAGGGGTTCTGGGAGTAGAGCGGCCCGCCGGCCCAGGTAGCGTTGCAGGTTTTCTTACTATAGGCGGCCGCCTCAGGCATTTTGCAGACAAGTGGGAGGAATCCATCTCTGATACTTGGGTTACAGATTCAGTGCGCTTTGGCTTGACCCTGCAGTTTCTCTCTCCTCCCCCCGAACATTTCAGGGTTTCACCCATTTCTAGGAATCCTACTAAATGGGCTCTTATGACTTCTGCCATCAAACATCTCTCTGATATTAGGGCTATTCAACCTGTACCCCTCTCCCAATAGGGAAGGGGTTTCTATTCACTTTTATTCTTGGTGCCTAAACATTCCGGGGGATGGAGACCCATTTTAGATCTTAAGAGGTTAAATCGTTTTATTGTACGCCATAAATTCAAAATGCAGACTCTGCAGTCGATTTTACAGGGCATCAGAGAAGGAGACTGGCTTACGTCAGTTGACCTTTCCGAGGCTTATCTCCATATTCCCATTCATTCCTCGTATTCTAAATATCTCAGATTTTGTTATAATAATCAGCATTTCCAGTATGTAGCCCTCCCCTTTGGTCTAGCCTCAGCCCCGAGATCTTTCACTAAGGTGTTGGCGGCTATTGCAGCTCACCTTAGACAAATTCCCATCCAGATCCACTGTTACCTTGACGATATCCTGGTTGTATCCCCTTCCCGACATCAAGCCGAGAGCGCTACTAGCGCTACCCTCTCAGTACTTCAGTCCCACGGGTTCTTAGTGAACTGGGAAAAGAGTCAGCTTACTCCCTCCACTAGTATATCTCATCTAGGTGCTGTGATTGACTCTGTTGAAGGAAGGGTCTTTCTCTCTCAGGAGAGACTTATTAGTATCCGCACCACTATCAGAGATATCCGGCGGACCGGGAAAGCATCGTTGCTCAATTTATCCAAACTGCTAGGGAAGCTAGTTTCCTGTATTTCCATTATTCCATGGGCTCGCTTGCATTCCAGATCTTTGCAATGGTTCCTCCTGCCATATCAGCGTTCAGGAAGGAGCACGTCAAGGTTTATAGTGAAGGTCCCGCCGAAAGTTCTCGCCTCCCTCCTGTGGTGGACGCGACCATCTGTCAACAGAGGTCAGCTATTCCAGGAACCTCAAAGGGTTGTTCTCACGACAGACGCAAGTCTTTCCGGATGGGGGGGCCCATCTACAATCTCTCTCAGCACAGGGAGTTTGGACCCGTTCGGAGCGAAGTCGGAGCATCAACTGGTTGGAGCTTCGTGCAGTGTACCTGGCTCTGCGAACATTTCTTCATCGGGTAAGGGGGCGCCATGTCCTGGTCCTAACGGACAATACTACAACCAAGGCCCACATCAATCGGCAAGGGGGCACCCATTCCCTCCTTCTCATGAGAGAGGCTGAGCGACTGTGTCAATGGGCAGAAGCTCACCTCTTATCCATCAGAGCGGAGCACATTTCCGGGGCCTCCAACATCCAAGCAGACTGGCTCAGCAGGGCAACACTGGTTCAGGCAGAGTGGCGCCTGCACCTACATCTGTTCAGAGAAGCAGCAGCCAGGTTCGGTCAGCCCCTAGTAGACCTTTTTGCGTCTCCGCTCAATGCGCAAACACCGAGGTTCTTCTCCCATTATCCCTTCAGCAGAGCAGAGAATCACGATGCCTTGCGTTGCCCGTGGCCTCCCGGGCTACTGTACGCCTTCCCTCCACTTCCATTAATCCCCAGGGTGATTCGAAAATTGATAGCCGAGAAAACAGAGATCCTCATGGTGGCACCTTATTGGCCCAGAAGGCCATGGTTTGCGGACCTCCGCAATCTGTCAGTATCTCCGCCATGGAGGATTCCGTTGGATCAGATTTCGCTGTCGCAAGGCCCGCTGCTCCATCCAGAGCCACAGTGGCTACAGTTGGCCGTTTGGAGGTTGAGCGGGAAAGGATGATTGAGGAAGGCTTATCAGCACAGGTCATTAACACCATTTTGGCGGCTAGAAGACCTTCTACCACTCACATTTATGATGCAACCTGGAAAAGTTTCTGTAACTGGTGCCACAAATCATTCATTGACCCACACTCTCCTTCAGTTGCACAGATCCTGGCCTTTTTACAAGATGGCCTAGATGGAGGTTTATCACCTAACACCTTAAGGAGGCAGGTAGCGGCGCTCTCAACGGTGGTTGCTGGCGGTCCTTTCGGTCCCCTTTCCCACCATCCTCGAATCAAGGCTTTTCTTAAAGGGGCTTCTAATTTGCGCCTGTCAGTAGCGCATAGGTACCCGACATGGGACCTTAATAAAGTTCTCCTGGCCTTGACTAGATCTCCTTTTGAGCCTCTCAGGGAGGCGTCACTTCAATTTCTTACATTTAAAGCAGTTTTTCTGGTGGCTAAGGATAGGATATCTGAAATTGCAGCTCTATCCGTGAGAAAAGATCTGTGCATTTTTCATTCAGATCGGGTGGTTCTGAGACCAGACCCAGCATTTATGCCGAAGATTAATTCACCGTTCCACAGGGCGCAGGAGTTGGTCCTGCCTAATTTTTGCCCGAAGCCTCTGCGCGAGCAAGAGAGGCAGTGGCACACCCTTGATGTTCGAAGGGCTTTGCGTATTTACATTTCTCGCACGCAGTCCATCAGGAAGACAGAGTCTCTCTTTTTGTCCTTTCAGCCAAAGACACTAGTCTGTAAGGTTTCTCCGTCCACGGTAGGCAGATGGATTAGGGCTACCATATCCAAAGCCTATTTAGTTCAAGATATTCCAGTTCCCAGTGGGGTTACCGCTCACTCCACCAGAAGTGCAGCTACCTCGGCAGCCTGGGCTACTCAGGCGTCTATTCTTGATATTTGCCGGGCGGCCACCTGGACTTCCCCATCTCCCTTTATAAGACATTATAAGATTGATGTTTACGCCTCAGCTGAAGCATCTTTTGGCAGGCGAGTTTTGCAGCAAGTGGTTAGAGATCCTGGGGAAGTTCCAATCCAGACGGACTCCCACCCGTAGGACACACTGGCTTTGGTATGTCCCACTCTCTGGATGCTCGCAGCAGTTCTACGGAGAATGGGCGTTGGTTCTTACCTGATACGCCTCTTCTCGTGGAACTGCGTAGAGCATCCAGCCCCACCCTGTTGGTCCATCTGTGAAGGGGGAAAACCTGTTTCGGCCAATGATTTCTAATGTTGTAGTTCATGTTGTTTAATACTTAAGAGAAGAGGGGGTTTTTTGTCCTCTCGTCTTCGATAAAACTGGGAGGAATGCATGGAGGAGTCACATGGAGGAGGAGGGCGTTCCTCAATTTCAGCTCAGCCTGTGAGAAGTGAAGACTGAAGCACCTCCCACTCTCTGGATGCTCTACGCAGTTCCACGAGAAGAGGCGTATCAGGTAAGAACCAACGCCCATTCTTTCAGGGTGGACCACATCTCGGGCAACTCCAACACCCGAGCAGACTGGTTGAGCAGGGCCACCATAGACCAGTCGGAGTGGCGCCTCCATCCAGCTCTATTCAGAGAGGCGACATCCATCTTCAGGCCACCAGTGGTAGACCTGTTTGCCTCCCCCCTCAATACCCACCCTCCAAGGTTCATTTCAAGATTCCAATCCCCAGGGGCGGAGGACCACAACGCTCTTCGGTGTCCATGGCCCATGGGCCTCCTGTATGCCTTCCCTCCCCTGGTGCTGGTGCCCTTAGTCCTTCAGAAGGTCCTTCAAGAGAGGGCGGAACTGATTCTGGTAGCACCTTATTGGCCCCGTCGCCCTTGGTTCGCAGACCTCCACAGCCTATCAGTAGCCCCCCCCCGGAAGATTCCAGCAGACAGAATCTCCCTGTCCCAAGGTCCCCTCCTCCACCCGAACCCCCAATGGCTTCAACTAGCTGTCTGGAGGTTGAGTGGGAACGTTTGAAGAGGGAAAACCTCTCTAACAAGGTCATCGATACCATTTTAGCAGCCAGACGACCCTCAACTACAAGGATTTACGACGCCACCTGGATCATTTTTCATAAATGGTGTGTCAAGTTTCTTATTGACCCAACTAACCCCTCCATTGCCCAAGTGCTTGATTTTCTCCAGGAGGGTCTCAGTAAGGGGCTGTCCCCCAACACGCTAAGACGGCCGGTAGCTGCCTTGTCAACAGTCATCTCTGGTGGAGAGGGCAGTTCCCTCTCTCACCATCCCCGTATTCGAGCCTTTCTGAAGGGGGCCACAAACTTGCGTCCCCTGGTCCTTCACTGGTATCCAACCTGGGACCTCAACAGGGTCCTTACCTCCCTCACAAAGCCACCCTTCGAACCCTTAAGAGAGGTTTTGCTTCAGTTCCTATCCTATAAAGTAGTTTTCCTGGTAGCGATCACTTCAGCCAATAGGATATCAGAGATCGCTGCACTGTCTGTTAGGAAAGACCTTTGCATCTTCCACCCCGACCGGGTGGTCCTCCGGCTTGACCCTTCCTTCTTGCCCAAGATTAATTCGGTCTTCCATAGGGCTCAAGAACTTATCCTACCCAACTTTTGCCCCAGGCCAACTCATGAAAGGGAGAGAGTCTGGGACACTCTGGACGGCAGATGGGCCTTGCGGATTTACATTAAACGTACTGTGACATTCTGTAAGTCTGAGGACCTGTTTGTATCTTTCCAACCAAAGTCACAGGGGCTCAAGGCTCCTCCAACCACCATAGGTCGTTGGATAAGGGCAGCCATTGCCAAAGCATATCAGGCTTGGGCTCTCCAGGTACCCAGGGGTATCACGGCTCACTCCACTAGGAGCGCGGCTACGTCAGCCTGGACTACCCAGGCTCCAATAATCGACATTTGCCAGGCAGCGACGTAGGCCTCCCCATCACCCTTTATTAGGCATTACAGAATTGACAGATATACCTCAGCTGAGCCTTCCTTCGGTAGGAGGGTTCTTCAGAGGGCTCTCAGGTAACCCGAGGGGACTGCAGACCAGACGGCGCCCCTCCCGTAGGACAGGCCCAGCTTTGGTATGTCCCACTCTCTGGATGGTCCGAGCAGCTCTAAGGAGAATGGGCGTTGGTTCTTACCTGACACGCCATTTCTCTTCAAGCTGCGAGGAGCATCTAGCCCCTCCCTTTTCTTTCACCATCTGGTGGGGTCTTGTTTCGGCCAATGAATTTTTAAGTCTAGTCAGATGAGAGCATGAATTCCTGTTTCCTCTCGTCTTCGCATAAACTGGGGGAACGCTCCAATGGAGTCACGTGACGGAAGAAGGAGTGTTCCTCAAGAATTAGTTCAGCCTACAACAGCAGAAGACTGAAGCACCACCCACTCTCTGGATGCTCCTCGCAGCTCGAAGAGAAATGGCGTGTCAGGTAAGAACCAACGCCCTTCCCTGCAATTTTTGTCTTGCAAGGTGGCCTTCCTGGTAGCAATCAACTCTGCCAGAAGGATTTTGGACTTGGCTGCCTTATCGGTCAGGAAGAACCTTTGTGTGTTTCACACCAACTGAGTTGTGTTAAGACTAGATCCTTCGTTCATGCCAAAGGTGAACTCTCGGTTCCACAAAGCCCATGAACTAATTTTCCCTGATTTTTGTCCATATCCTTTAGAAAAAAGTTAGTACACTCTAGATGTTAGAAGGACTCTGCGTATTTATGTTAAGCGAACCACTCCCTTCCAAAGATCTGAATCCCTCTTTATTTCTTTCCAACCTTCTACTATTTTGGTTGCAAGGTTACTCCAACAACTGTGGGGAGATGGATAAGACTATGTATATCCAAAGCCTACCAATCCCAAGGTCTTGTAGTTCCTTCAAGGATAACAGCCCATTTGACGAGAAGTGCGGCCACGTCGGTGGCATGGGGCCACTCAGGCAACACTGGAGGAAGTTTGCAGGACGGCAGTCTGGGCCTCACCATTCATCAAACACTATAAGCTGGACTCTTTTGCATCTGCAGAGGCAGCCTTTAGACAGAGAGTTCTTCAAAAGGTCTACCCTGTCTAGGGGATTCAGATCATACTAGGCCCACCCATAGGACAGCCAGCTTTGTTATGTCCCAATCCTGGATGCTATCTCTACCACAATGGAGAAAGGTCATTGGTTCTTACCTGATACAACCTTTCTCCTGAGAGCCGGTCGGATCATCCAGAGAGTGGGAGGTGCTTCAGTCTGCGTTGTTGAAGGCTGAGCTTAATTACTGAGGAATGCTCCACCCTCCGTCACGTGGCTCCCTTGCATTCCCCAGTTTACGCTCAGCCTTCGTGAGAGTAGGCTGTGTATTTCACACTCCTTGGCCGATTCAAGCACTCTGATTCTCAGGTTTGCTGATCTTGGTTTCTGGTTCTCCTTAGCCTCTAAGCGCACTGGGAAGTGACAAAACAGGGGAGCACGTTTTCTTCACCCCGGGGGGCTGTACAGTGGGCGGCTTTCGCGCTCCAGCACCAATCTCCCCCCCCTCAATTCGATCCTCTTCCTGCCGCTTTTCTATGCCGCACTCATAGCGGCTTTATTTGATTGCGCTGTAATAGCGCAGCTGGTGTTTCCCCCCACCGTAAACGCCAATCGCCCCAGGAAGGAGCGAAAATCATCTGGCTGCCTCTCTCGGCCCCTAGACGTGCTGGAGAGGCTGATTTTGGCCCTGAGCAGCCCATGCGTAAGGGTGCGTGGGCGGCCGCCATTTGGGCACCATTGCGTGTCGGGCGCCGCTTTTAGAGGCCTCATTGAGCTGCGAAGGGACTAGTTCTAATTATAGGCCTTCCAGCCTGTGAGAGCTATTAGATATTCAGGGGAATTGGCAAACTTGTTGGCTTTCCGCAGCACGCTCAGGGCAGGAAATAGCAGCCTATCCCTCCCGGTTGTTGCCTGGGAGCTCCAGCTGCCAGAGGCCTCACTCCAGCCTCAGGCGTTTTATTTGGCATATTGGCAATATTAACAGTCATTTCTGGGGTCACTCCTTCCTGGGAGTTCCAACCAGACCTTGGATTAAATATTTGTAAATAATAGTAATAATAGTAATATTTATCAATAGATAGATATCTAAATATATTTAGATATACAATTATATAGATATATAGATATATATAGAGATATATATACGTATTTGCATATATATATTTTTACATCTTATCAATATTTGGCTACCTCACATTGCCAACATTGCTTGGATTATATATCTTGATTGTACGCTTACGTATAAAGATATTAATAATTATATTATAGTTTATATACATCTAAAATTTCAAAAGGGGGTGCGGGCCAGCGAAAGGACACCCGGCCTTTGTTGTAGGTCGAACCCTTGGCGAACCAATCGCCTTTACATTTGTATTACAGTCCTTTCCTCTACAATGGCAGATGACAATTCCGCTAAAGGCCCTTCTTTGAAGGCCAAATCTAAATCCTACCACCTGCGCAAACAGGCTAAGGAAGTCCCTAAGGAAACTGCCAAAGGTTCTCAGAGGGACGCTTTAAGATGTCATAGGGCACTGGAGAAAGAATTTGACAGGCGATCTAGAGAGACACAACCAGTATTTCCAGCCCCCCCACCCTCTGCTCCCTCTACCTCCAGACACCCCCCTCTCCTCCAGATTGCTCTTCCCTCTCCAGACGCAGCCCATCCCAGGGACACCAGGTCCCCGGACCAACGACCAGGCGGACGCCGGAAGCAACATTTACGCCCACGGCCGCTGGTCTGCGCCATGAGGAGGTCGACACAGTTGAGATCCCTGCGCACATGCAGGCATGGATGGAACGGGCTATTCGCCAGGGGATTGCAAAGGGCCTGCAACAGATGTCTAGGTCTGGTCCTCCCTCGATGGTGCCCGAACATGACTCGCCATCAGTCAGGTCCTCGCCTAGATCGGACCCCACTCTTGGTCAGGTACCTTTACAGGAGGGCAGTCCTCTCCCAGAAAGGGATCTGAAGGAGGCCATGAAGGACCTAGATCGGTTCGGGGAGGAGGAGGAATTGGAATGGGAGTCTACGCACCAAGGGGAGCCCCTATCGGAGATAGACCCTATGGAGGGGGACATGTCCGAGGACAAGGGCCTCACCCCGGATCAACCCACCTTTGTGGGTCTGTTCAAGCTGCACATGTTTAAATCGCTTCTATTTAAGGCCAGGAACATTTCTGGCCTGTCTGTGCAGTCCTCCTCGGCTCTCCCTTCCCCGGCAGAGGGACAAGAGAACGCCATTTTTAGGCAGTCCGTGGTGGAGGTGGAGGTGGAGGTGATCCCGGCCCCGCCCATTTTTCATGACTTAGTCTCAAACCAGTTAGACTCCACAAGGGCCCCCCCTGCCCCATCCAGCCAGGACAGGAGGTTCTTTAACCTCGAGTCGAGCTTCTGCAACCTGCTCAACACTCCCGAGGTAGATGAGCTCATCGTTGGTTTGGCATCCTCGTCCTCCCCCAGTGATCCCCTGGAGGTCCTGAAGCCCGAGGACAAGAGGTCCGAGTTTACTTTACGTAGGGCTCACCAAGCGGACACCTGGGCCATTAGATCGGCCACTGCCGCTTCCTTCTTCACCAGGTCTTTGATCTGGTGGCTCCGTCAACTGAGGCAGCATGTCCCCCCCCCCTCTAACACAAGGGCACATCAGGACATAGCAAAATTGACGGCTGCGGCAGAATTCTCGGCTGACGCCACATACCACGTGGCTAAGTTCTCTGCCCGAGCAATATCCTGTCATGTTACAGCTCGCCACCTGCTCTGGCTCAAGCACTGGCAGGCGGACATAAAAGACAAGGTTAAGCTGGCCACCGCCCCCATAAAGGGGGACAAATTATTCAGCACCGTCCTGGAGCCTTTTCTATCAGAAACCAGAAGCAAGAAAAAATTTCTTCCCCCCCTTTTCCGTAGGTCAGAGTCAAGAGCACAGCCCTTTCAGAGAGGTTCCTCACGACCTTTCTACCAGTTTCCTTTCCCGCCCAGGTACCCGAGACCCCCCTCCTTCCGGCCTTTCCAGCCCCAGGATCGAGCCGATCCGGGTGACAGGAGCAGGAGGGGCGGCAGCTACAGGCGCCCCTTCAGGGGTTCAGGAGGGAAGCCCTTCCGGCGCAACAGATAGACCCCTCCCCATCGGTGGATGCCTCAAGCATTTCGCCGACCGGGGGGACTCTTCCACCTCCGATGCCTGGGTCAGGGAGACCATCAGACTGGGCCTCGCGCTTGAATTTCAGCGCCCCCCCCTGAATTTTTTATGGCATCCCCCCTCCAAGGATCTCACCAAACACAACTTAATGGATTCAGCTATCTGCCATCTCCTCACCATACAGGCCATACAACCTGTACCACCATCCCAGCGGAGGCAGGGGTTTTACTCTCACCTCTTTGTGGTCCCCAAATCCTCAGGGGGATGGAGGGCTATCCTAGACCTGAAACGCCTTAATTGTTACCTGACCTACTGCAGGTTTAAGATGCACACCCTACAATCCATTCTACTAGGCATCAGGCAGGGGGACTGGCTATCCTCTATAGACCTTTCAGAGGCATACCTTCACATCCCAATCCGGCCCTCCCATTCCAAATTCCTCAGGTTCTGCTACAACCATCGCCACTTCCAATATGTGGCACTTCCCTTTGGATTGGCCTCTGCCCAGAGAACCTTCACTAAGGTCCTCGCGGCCCTAGCAGCCCACCTCTGGGACCTCCCGGTTCGTCTCTACTGTTACCTGGATGGCATCCTCATCCTGTCTCACTCCAGACCCCAAGCAGAAAAGGATATCAGAGCTACTCTTTCTGACCTCCAAGATCATGGGTTCCGACTAAACTGGCAGAAGAGCCATCTGTTACCATCTACATAGATCACCCACTTGGGGTCCGTCATTGACTCGGTTCAGGGAAAGGTTTTCCTTTCCTCCGAGAGATTCCGTAGCGTCCAGGAAACTGTCAAACATATCAGACGATCAAGAAAGGTAACACTTTAGAATTGTCTAAATTACTCGGTAAAATGGTCTCATGTATTTCCATTGTTCCCTGGGCCCGTTTACACATTAGATCCCTACAATGGTTCCTGCTCCCGTTCCAAAGGACCGGCAGAAGCAATTCAAAGGCCGCGGTCAAGGTGCCTTCAAGGGTCCTCACGTCTCTCCTCTGGTGGACCAGTCCCGCCATCAACAATGGACACTGCTTCAAGGAACCCCAACGCCTCATCCTCACCACAGACGCCAGTCTGTCCAGATGGGACGCTCACATCCACTCGCTCTTGACACAGGGCAAATGGTCACAGGTAGAACGCACACGCAGTATAAACTGGTTGGAACTTCGCGCCATCCACCTGGCCCTGCGCAACTTCCTTCCCCACGTCACCGCCAAGGCCCACGTCAACCACCAAAGGGGCACCCAGTCCATAAGTTTGATGAGAGAGGCCGAGCACCTCTGCCGTTGGGCGGAGCGCAATCTCCTCTCCCTCAAAGCTGAGCACATCTCAGGGGTCTCAAACACCCAAACAGATTGGCTGAGCAAGACCACGGTGGACCAGTCCGAGTGGCGCATTCACCCGTCACTGTTCAGGGAAGCGACCATGATGTTCGGTCTCCCATCAGTAGACCTCTTCGCATCCCCGCTCAACACCCAACTCCCCAGGTTTTTCTTTAGGTACCCCTCCAATGGGGCCAAGAATCACAACACCCTCTGTTGCCCCTGGCCCACAGGGCTTCTATATGCATTCCCTCCGTTGGCCCTCGTCCCCAGAGTCATCCAGAAGCTCATCTCCGAGAAAGCAGAGCTGATTTTAGTGGCACCCTACTGGCCCAGGCGCCCATGGTTTGCGGACCTCCGCAATCTATCAGTGCCCCCCCCCCTTGGAAAATTCCCCTGCACAGGATATCCCTTTCCCAGGGGCTCCTCCAACATCCAGACCCTCAGTGGCTCCAGTTAGCCATTTGGAGGTTGAGCGGGAACGTCTAAGGAAGGAGCAGTTCTCTGACCAGGTTATTGATACCATTTTAGCCGCAAGGCGGCCCTCAACAACCCGAATATACAATGCCACTTGGAATAGTTTCTGCAAGTGGTGCCATAATTTCCAGATCAAGCCTCTTTTACCCTCCATTGCTCAAGTTTTGGAATTCTACCAAGAAGGGCTGAGGAAGGGACTTTCTCCGAACACCCTGAGGCGTCAGGTAGCAGCCCTCTCAACTGTGATTATTTGCGACAATCTGGGTACCCTCTCCCTCCACCCTCGCATTAGGGCATTCTTTAGGGGAGCAACTAACTTGTGTCCCCCAACTGTACATAGATACCCTACCTGGGACCTCAACAAGGTCCTGACGTCCCTTACTAAACATCCCTTTGAGCCTCTCAGGGAATCCTCACTCCAGTTCCTAACTTTCAAAGTTGTATTCCTGGTGGCCATTACTTCGGCTCGCCGAATATCGGAGATAGCCACCTTGTTGGTGAGGAAAGACCTTTGCATCTTCCATGCCAACCGGGTGGTTCTACAGCCGGACCCTACCTTCTTGCCTAAGGTCAATTCAGCCTTCCACAGGGCACAGGAACTCACTTCCGAACTTCTGCCCCAATCCCTCGCGGGAAAGGGAGAAGCTTTGGCACACCCTGGATGTAAGACGGGCCCTCCGCATTTACATTAAACGTACCCAGCCCTTTAGGAAGTCCGAATCTTTATTCCTTTCCTTTCAACCTAATTCCTTAGGCCACAAAGTGTCCCTGGCAACCATCGGCCGCTGGAACAGAGCTACTATTTCCAAAGTCTACTTGTCCCAGGCTCTGCCAGTGCCCAGCGGAATAACGGCACACTCCACCAGAAGTGCAGCCACCTCGGCAGCTTGGGCCACCCAGGCTTCAATTGCTGATATTTGTTGGGCGGCTACCTGGGCCTCCCCATCTCCCTTCATTAGCATTATAAGATCGACATATTTGCCTCGGCGGAGGCTTCGTTTGGGAGACAAGTTCTCCAGCGAGTCCTCAAGGAACCGCAGGGACTTCAGAACCAGACGAAGTCCCTCCCATAGGACAGCCAAGCTTTGGTATGTCCCACTCTCTGGATGATCTGACCGGCTCTCAGGAGAATGGGCATTGGTCCTTACCTGACACGCCATTTCTCTGGAGCCGGGAGGATCATCCAGCCCCACCCTTTTAGTTCACCTTCTGGTGGGGTCTTGTTTCGGCCAAGGAACCGCTTAGCATAGTAAGATGAGAGCACGATCTTCTCTTCACTCTCGTCTTCGCGTAAACTGGGGAATGCAAGGGAGCCACGTGACGGAGGGCGGAGTATTCCTCAGTAATTAAGCTCAGCCTTCAACAACGCAGACTGAAGCACCTCCCACTCTCTGGATGATCCTCCCGGCTCCAGAGAAATGGCGTGTCAGGTAAGGACCAACGCCCATTCTCTTTGGGTGGAGATAGTATCCAGCCCCATCTTGATGTGGGTCCATTCTGAATCCAGTGGAACACGTTATTACAACAACATGTCTGTCTGTCACCATTCTTTTGCCAATTTCTGAGGCACCCTTAGTAACAGGGGAGTGTCCTCAAAGATCTGAGAGGCTCAGTCCAATCAGCAAGCAGCGACTGATAACCCAATCCTGGATGCTGTCTCCACCCAAAGAGAAAGGTTGTATCAGGTAAGAACCAATGACCCTTTTGGCTGCTGATTCATATTTAAGTTAACGTCCGCTAGGATTCCAGGGTCCCTCTCACAGTTACTGTTTTTGACCAGATTTTGCCTAATCTGTTCTTGTACCTTTGGTTTTTCCTCTTCAACTTACAATCATAATGCAGCCTGGCCATCATGGTTGTAAATTATGTTGGTTATAAAACGGGACACCCACATGACCGACACGATTTTACAATCTTTTTTGCAGTGATCATTAATTAACTCAATGGTTTGCTATAGGATGGTTTTACCAAAAACCAGAAGCAAATGCTCTTTTTGGCAAAACCATTGTAAAATGTAACTTAACTGCACAATCCTACAAATGGCTATAAAACTGAGCCAAATGCTGAGCATCCAGCATGCAGTTGTGTCTTTGAGGGAGGAATTTCAGAACTGGATTTTAAATCCTCCAGGGAAGTCCATTGTAACTTCATATGGTCTCTAATGACCAGCCCTAAATTGAGGACTATCTATATCAAGAATTCTACATAGACATTATGTATACATATTATACATGCTGTACATTATAGAGTTTGCATGGTTGCATGTCATGTGTCTTTATAGTTATTCCTTGTTCTCATTACTGCTTAAGGAAGGAGAGAGGGCAGGATCACAGAGTTTTTCATTAGCTGAAACACTTGATTCTTTATGATAGGCAGGGAGAAAGGATTAGATTTGACAGACTAAGACTGACAACTAAATTCCTATTTTTACAATCCCAATTCTTGCACATTTCTCTTTATGCTGTTCCAGTTTTGATACAACTTATTATACATATACAGATAATCCTTGGCTAATGACCATTTTTCAGCAACTGTTTTAAATTGTCATCATCATTGAACGAGGAGACTTACACTAGTTCTCAAAAGTATGGCTTTGCACTATCCCATGGTCTCATGATTGTCATTTGCAGCCATTACCGCTGACTTCCATCAAGCAAAATCAATCAGGAAGCAAGTAAAATGACACAAATGGCAATAGTATGAAGTTGCACTTAATGACCACATGGATTTCATTTAATAACTACTATTTAACTATAATTGTAAATCCACTTGATACTGTGATATGCTTTATGACCTGTCGCTTTGTGAGGAATTTTTATTCCAATGACCATTGTTAAGTGGGGATTACCTGCATATTTGCATCATTGCAGTTTTATAAAGTTTTAGTTTTGTAAGGAACTGAACATAAATATCCAGTAGCTAAAATTTGAACATACATAAGAATATACCGTATATACTCGAATATAAGCCGAGGCACCTAATTTAACCACAAAAAACTGGGAAAACTTATTGACTCGAGTATAAGCGGAGGGTGGGAAATGCAGCAGCTACTGGTAAATTTCAAAAATAAAAATAGATACCAATAAAAACTTTCACTAGGACAGTTGAGAATAAGTTTGATGTTCACAATTTCCTCTTTGAAAGAGACCAGTAAATAGGGAACAAGAAGATAAAGAAAAAGAAGTGTGTTTTTTCACACTTTTCACACTGCAGTGAACAAAAATGGCATCATAGGAACAGGCTTATTCTCAGTCCAAAGATTTGTTTCTGATTTCTTCCCTGATTTAAGGGAAATTTGGGAAACGATCTCACTATCATGAAAGGTTTAATTGATTCACTAACCCAAAAGATGATGATGATGACAGTGGGAGGCAGGAGTCACTCTCTCCCTTGCAAGAAAAAAGCATGTGTATGTGCTGCATGTACATCCTGTTTTGGAGAGCCACCATCTCTTTCACAGCTCTCCCTCATGCCTCCATTGCATGTGCACACATGCCATGGCTCAGTAGTAGGTCAACATACAGATGTCACACTAGGTTCCCTCCTCAAAAGGAGCATCCAACCTTTCTTGAGAAGTACAAACTTCATCTGTTCAGGATTGTGGTGACAAAGGTGAAGGAGGATGGGGCTGAGAGAAGGGAAGGGAAGAAAAGATCATTGACAGGGAGAAAGACAGGGAGAAACACCTGGAAGTGTGAGCCCTCGAGTTTCCTTAGGGAAGACCAGACAACAAGGGGAGAGGAGAGGAGGAGGAGGAGAGTTAAAAAAAAAGAGTGGGAAGCCAACTCACGCGTGCCATCAAAGCGGGTTGCTATGGTATCCAGGAAGGTGTTTTGGGGAGCCAGGAGGCCCCTCATCACCGGCATTTTAAGACTTACTGAAGGACATCGCCATCGTCCAGTTGGAAGGGGGAAAAAAACCCAGAGGTATCTGAGAAGGACGGGAGCCGAGACGGGGCCCTTCGCTTCCTCTCCCCGAGACAGGCCAGGGGGAAGCGGGGCTTTCTCTGCCTGCTGCTGCCAGAGGTGTGCGGGGGGGGGAGTGCGGGGAAAGGGGGTTCGTGCCGAGGCTCCGCAAGCCACCGCCGCCGCCTCCAGACGAGCGCCCTGATGGAGGCAATCGCAGCTGCGACGGCAGAGACCGCGAGGTCAGACAGAGACGAGGGGCGCCCCCGAAGAGCTCCAACTGCAAACGGCCAGCCGAAAGCCGAGAGGAGGACGCCCGAGCGGCTGCCGCCCCTGGATCCTAACTGAAAAGACCCCACTGCCGCCGCAGCCTCCCGCTCAGGCAGGGTCCCAATTCTCCTGGCCGGCCAGGGGCACAGCCGCTTCCCACTCCAGAGCAGCGTCCCGTCTGTGGAAGCCCAAAGTCCTTGCAGCAGCGCTGGCTGATGCTTCGATCTGCTCTGGCTGCCTTCGCATGTTCCGGCGGCGAGTCCCGAACAGCCCAGGCGCCGCTAGTCAGCCTCACTCAGCGCCCGGGGCGGCATTGCAGGCGCAGCCTTTTGCAGAGCCAAGCCGGGCCGCGCCTCACCTCCTTCTCTCGCTCTTCTTGCAAAGCGCCGCCGAGCTCCAAGTTGCTCGACTTGGCGGCGAGCGGCTCCTTTACCCGCCTGTTGTATGGGAGCTACCGCGCTTGCCTCCGGAGCAGCCGTCCGCAGTTTCAGCCGGGGAGGGAGGGGGGCACAAAGCAGCCCAAACGCGTAGCAGTGGAAGGAAGGCACGCTGGTGCGAGGAAGGGAGAGAGAGAGAGAGACACACACACACACACACACAGAGAGACAGACAGACAGACACACACACACACACACTCACTTTGCACCTTGCAAATGCAAAATCCTGGGGCGGATCCCGCGTGCTGGAAAGGGCTTGACTGTATTACGGGGAGAGAGAGAGGGAGGGAGAGATCATAAGAACGGCTCTTGCTTTTTTCTTGCAAGGGAGAGAGCCTTGCTTTTTTCTTGCAAGGGAGAGAGCCGCCACCACCACCTCCTCCTCCTCCCTCTCCTCTCAAGTGGACTGAAAGCAGCTGGAGCTGAGGAAACGAAGCTGAGTGGAGCCGAAGCAACCTCGGCTCGCGTTGTTTTCTTAGCCTAGAGAAAGGGGAAGGGGGCTCATCTGGACCAAGGGTGAGTCTCCCCCTCAGTTTCCCCTGAAGGATCTTCCGTCGCTTTTGCCTTCTCCCTACATCTTCCCTCTGTTAAAATCCCCACACACACACACACACACTTATTTTCGGTCGGATAGATTTCGTGTCTGAGCATTCTCACATGGCGGTGGGTCATTTTTTTTTCAGAGGGGAATCTGACTCGAGTATAAGCCGAGGGCGGTTTTTTCAGCACAAAAAATGGGCTGAAAAACTCGGCTTATACTCGAGTATATACGGCACTTCATTTCATTTAGCAAAAATGGTTCTTTCACATTTATAAAAAACACTGTATTTTTTCTTTTCTCAAAAATCACATAGCAATCTTAAGTAATAGCTAAAAGTCTAACATTATGCAGTAAACTGTCAAATTAGAAAAAAAAAGTGGAAAATCTGATAAATTCTGATATTTCGAAAAGCTATTGCAGGATGAAAGATTCAAATTTGATTGCAGTGAAAAGTAAAAGTAACTTATTTACCAGATTAAGGCCACTGTATACCATTGTTTCTCAGCCTCAGCAACTTTGGGATGTATAGATTTCAGCTCCCACAATTGTGAAACTATAGATGTATGACTTATATTAAAATGAGTTCATTTTTCTTCTCCAATGGGGCTGATAGCTGGTTTGCCCTTGACAGGAAAGGATAGGCTTTCCCTGTACCATCTGTAGCAGCTGATTTTTCTTTGAACATGTCAGAAAATTGATTTTATTTTTTATCTAATATATCCTATTCACTTTGTTCTAAGACTGTGGGTTGACAGCATATGAGTTATTTCAGTGAGATACAGTATTTTGGACAAAATGGGCTTATTTTGGTGTTTGGTTATCCCTGGAATTGTATAAGTAGCTTCACTTTGGAAGATTAATTTCCAGACAATTGGTGTACTACCTACTCAATGGCTAAGTTGGCAAGATCCAGAAGAATAATGAAGAAGAATTTTGTACTTAATTTGTGTCTATTTTTTAAATGCGAGCCCTCTATTAAGATTGTTTCAGTGTCAAAATGCATTTTTAAAGTAAATAATGATGAATAATCTTTTTGACAGATAAAATATATTTGACAAATAAATTTTTTCTTCATCTCCCCCCACCCCCTCTCCACGTATCTTCTTTTTTGGAAACACCCAGTTGTTTAAAATGGAAGTAAATGCAAATAAAATGAAAATGATTTAGAATTCTAAGTATTGCCCCAAATTGTTTTGCAGTATCAAATTTTACCCCAGAGTTGCTAAACTGCATTTAAAATACTTTTATATTTGATGAAGATGATTTTATATTCTTCTGTACAACTTCAAACTTTGAATGTTTACACACATTTTGAAAAGATTCCCAGAAACATTGGCATAAGCATTTATTATTGGGAAATGTTTTTAAAAATGGAACTTTTCCATGTCTATGTTGAAGTGGTACAGTTTAATCTGTTACTTTTCCAGATAAAACTTTCAAATATTGTTTGGATTTCAATAATTATTTCTGATTGAGGTTATATGCTTTCTGTTCGATTTGTCTAAGTAAGGATGTAGTGGAGCAAAACAATAGCCAAAAAGACTTTAAAAGGTTGAATCTGATTGGTACTTGAGTGGGAGATAATGAAGAGATACCAGAGTTGTTGGCTAAATTATGAAGTAAAAAACCAATCTTGAAAGAAAATAACACCATGCCATTTATTAAATGCAGGGAAACTAATTATAACTTGGCTGTGTAGTTCGCAGAGAAAAAAAAGTGGTTTATTACTGTTTCATGCTTACAACCATTACAACATCCCCATGGCCACATAATCAAAATGGTTGGCAACTGGCATGTATTTTTATATTGATTGCAATGTTCCAGGGTTATATGATCACTTTTTGCAACCTAAGAAGCAAAATCATTGAAGACATATTTAGTTAACTGCAGTGATTCACCTAACAACTGTGGCGGGAAAGGTTATAAAATGAGGCAAACTCACTTAACAACTGTTTTGCTTAGCAAATAAATTTTGGGCTCACTTGTCATAAATTGAGGGCTACCTGTATAGTCTTAACTAGGAAATAGAAAAGTATTCCAGAAGGCTGTAATAGATCGCTTCCATATTTCATTAAGCAAAGTATACAGAAATGAGTATGCTCATCAGAAATTGAATTCAATTCAGTGGGATCTTTACCTTGTACTTGTAAAATACTTGCAAAATATGAGAACCAATGAAATTAAAATTCTGAGCCTTGCCATAAAAGTTCAGGAAAAAATAACACAATGTTTAATGTAAAATTTGACCATTTCATTGGATTAAAGATTTGTTTCAAATAAAGATGCAGACTATTTCTTAGTTGACCATGATAATAGCTACCAGTGAAATTAGAGGGCCAGCCTAAACCAGAAACCAGCACTCATCTCTTTGGGATTGATGGTGGGTGAGATTCACTGCCAGAAAAGCAATGCGGTATGCTATCATGCTAGAACTGGGTGCACCTCCTGAACAATAGGTGAGGAATAGCCGAGGAAATGCAACTCTACAAAGATTACAGTAGCTTCTCAGTCTAGGACCCCAATATCAGAGTATGGCCACTGAGGCTTCAAAGAATGAAGAAAAAAAGAGACTAGAGGCAGAAAGAAATAAGTAGAGGGCAACTCTCAGTGAATCCTCAACAAGCCCCACTTGGTAAAAGAGTGCAGTTTCCAGGAATTGGGTTGGAGGGAGGAAGGTGGAATGCTATCCTTCTCTGCCCATCGCATGAAAAAGGAAGTGCCAGTGATAAACTTACATTCCCATCCCAAACAGCAATAGTAGTACCCGTTATTGTTCACAAACTGGTAAGCTTATGTTTGGATTACTCAAAGGCACAATCTAAACAACTTACCCTTTTGGTCAAGAGGATTCAGATACTGCAGAATGTGTTGGCAAAGTTGCTGAATATGGCACCTGGCATGGTACATACTATTTATTGAAGCAACCACACTGGCTTCCAGTTTGTTACTAAGCAGCATTAAAGATTGCGCATATGAGGCATAAATCATAAACATTTTAATACCAGGACATCTAATGGACAGTCTTTGCCATTGAGAGCTGAAATCATTGTGTGTGTTTGGGGGGAGGGAGAATTGCTGCTGCTGCTGCTGCTGCTTTTACTTAGAACTGCAGAATGCTGCTCACAGATAGATTTGCTTTGTGTTGGCTTGTCCTTGTACCTTCTGGAAAATTCTTCCCTGAAAGTTGTGAATTGTCTGTTGCAACATGTTTTGGGTGCCAGCTGAACATCTGACTTTTCTCAGGTCTTCTCTGCAAATGTTAAAAAGTTATTGGTTAGTTTTTTCTTCTCCTTCCCTGTTACCTTGATTATTTTCATATTGTTCGTATTTTGGTGTGTGTGGGGTGGGGTGGGGTGTGTGTGTGTGTGTGTGTGTAATATTTTATTTTATTATTACGTATTTGTTTTAATCACTGGTGGTATTCAAATTTTTTACTACTGGTTCTGTGGGCGTGGCTTGGTGGTCGTGGTGTGTGGTGGGCATAGCAGGGGAAGGATACTGTAAAATCCCCTACACCACTAACCTGCTTTCCAGTTCCATTCTCCAGTGCAGGGCAACAAAAGAAGATCCAGCTGAATGAGTGTTTTATTAGAGCATTACAAAAGAAAAATAGTATTCTGCTATGATTTCGCTCAGTTGTTTGGAATAGTAACTAACTATAACATGTCATGATTAAGGAGAAGTGAGGATTTATTCAGTCCATCAACTTAATATATAACTTTTTGTATTTTATTTCAGCATTTCTATAAGTAGAAAACCCAAAGCAATCAATTATAATTCATACTGTTGTATAAAATGAATCTGAAATATCCAAAAATATTATTACCCTTTATAAATTTAATGCAAATAAATCTATTTAGCAAATAATATGCTGTTATAATATTTTACTAATTATTAAATTTTTATAGTCAAATCCTATAGCTCAGTGTAAGACAAATATATATACTTATGCAAAAGCATAATATCTGATGTCTGGGAATTTACAGTTTTAGTTTTTCAGATGGATTTTTCCTCTTCCAGGCTGCATCTAGACCTTGGTCTAGACCAGTGGTTCCCAAACTTTCAGTCCACCCCCCCCCTTGGTGCTACAAACTCATCCTCGGTGCCCCCCATCCAGGGGTGGGATTCAAATTTCTGTGGGCGTGGTCTAATTCGAGGGCATGGCTTGCTGGTCACATGACTGGCTGGGTGTGGCTTGCTGGTCATGTGACTGGGTAGGTGTGGTTTGGTGGTCATGTGACTGGGTGGGCATGGCCAGGTGGCCAGGTGACTGGCAAACCAAATACTAGTGATCCTCACTTAATGGCCAGTTGTTTAGCAAGTGTTCTAATTTATGACTGGCTTCCCCAGAACTACTTGTCCTGTTTTTGCAGTTTTGACAGCCATGCACACACACACACACACACACACACACTCCCTTCTAACCCTGCTGGAGCAGGTCATTGGACTAGAATCGGCAAGGCATCTTTGATTAGATTCTAGTAGTGAATAGAATTTAATCAGAGATGCTTTGCCGATTTTTGTTGATTTGTTTTATTTGTATTTCTTTATTTTATGTTGCTGAATTGCATGTGTGTCCCTTCTTGTGCACAGCCCAGAAGCTTTTGTGATTCTTTGCAGCAAAAATTACCAACCTCTGGCTTTGCTCTACTTTTCAAATGTGCCGCCACTGCCGTGAAGGGACAGAAAGAAAAAGACATAAAGAAGGAGGGAAGGAAGAGAAAGATGATGAGATATTTATTCTAGTCCAATCACCTGCTCGAGCAGGATTAGAAGGGAGTGTGTGTGTGTGTGTGTTTCTCCTTGTAATTTACCAGTACCGGAAGAAGGTTTTGCCTTCTTCAGAATTGGCACTTTAATGCATTGGGGAAAAGTAATTTTTTAGGGAGGAGATCTGGTCCAATGGATCCTGTTTGAAGCCACAACAAAATGTGAGAGCTTCCTGATAGTCTTGACCATGTTTCATCTACAAACCCTTTAATAGAAGCCAAAGATGTTTCAATGTGGAAAAGGGCCTCTAGTCTAAACTAAGACTCATTTCAATCTGATGCATCAGACCTCTCTCTCTCCCTCCCTCTCTCTCTCCCTCCCTCTCTCTCTCTCTCTCTCTCTCCCTCCCTCCCTCCCAGACTGGCTTTGCTCTACTTTTCCGATGTGCCTTTGGGGCCAGTGCTTCAACCATGGATGAATGGATAGATAGAGAGAGAGAGGAGATAGGGAGGTAGGTAGATAGATAGATAGGTAGGTAGGTAGGTAGGCAGACCTTTTCGATGAATGTATGGATAGTAGGTAGGTGGCAGGCAGGCAGATCTTTTGTATGTAAGTATGGATAGGTAGGTAGATAGGTAGATCTATATTGATAGATAGGTAGGTAGGCAGGAAGGCAGGCAGACAGACAGACAGACAGCACTTTGGGAAAGTAGAGCAAAGCCACAGTGACTTTCCCAACATGCTGCTGCCACTGTGTTCGACGTGCCAGCTCTGGTGCAATATCAATGGGATGAGCCTGCGGTGTCGGCACCACAATCATCCCCCTGCTGCCTCTTAGCGTCCCCCCCTTCGGCAGCCACTTCTGAGCAGAGCCCGTCCCACCTCCCATAATCCCCACATCACCTCGCACCGACTTCTAGGCCTTGGCCCACCAAGCAAAACCTCTGACACTCACCTCGACCGGGAACGCTCAACATGCTGAAAGGCCCGCCCTACGTAATTCCTGCGACACAACTATGAGGTGGCATATGTGCTTTTACCTCACTTCCTTGGGGGATGCTAAAAGGCAGCAGGGGGGCAATCGAGGCGCCAGTTCTGCAGGCTCCGGTGCAACAGTCAATGGGATGACCATTGACTATTGCACTGGAGCCTGAGGAGCCGGCACCTCGAACGCCCCCTGCTGCCTTTTAGCATCCCCTTCCAGCCCCCTTGCCTCTTAGCGCCCCCCTAAAGCATCCCACTGTCCCCCGGGGGTGGTACCACCCACTTTGGGAACCACTGGCCTGGACTCTAGAGGTATTTGGAATTTAAGGAAAATGAGTAGGAAGAAACCTAAAGGAAATCTTTAGGTAAATATCTGTCCCTTGTCTTTGCTATTGAGGTAACTGTGGAATCTGCCATGAACACAAGTTGTGAGTGTTAAGCCTGTGTTCCCCAACCAGGGTTAAGGAGACAAGCTAAACAGAATGTGCAGCATTAGTCAGATAGGCATACAGATAAATGTGTGAGATAAGTTTGTATGTCAGTTAATATACAGTATAAAATAACAGATATGCTTGTGTTATCAAAAATATAGTTTATTCCACTCATAGTTTTAGCATAGTCAAAATAACAGTCCATTAGTCATGTATCGTTTTAGTCAGTCCATTCAAGGATATTCAATTAGCAAAGTCCGTGTAGAATATCCAATGTCAGTTCACTTACAATAAATCAGTCTTCTCACTCTCCCGTTCCCGTAGGGGAAAAACGCAGTCTTCATCCAGTAATTAGAGAGAGCCAGAGAGAGCAAGCTGCCTTGCCTTGCTTCCTTTATGGTGCTTTAACAACCACTCCCTTAATTACATTCTTACAATTAAAGTTACAGACACTTTAACTAACAAACCATGATAACATATTTATTATTTTACCTAAAACAGTTAGGGTAAACAATGTTATCCCTAACAGTGAGTTTTTAAAATGAGAAGTAGACCTCCATAGCTGGTAGTTATATTAACTTTCTTAAGGGGATTTGTTTTGTACAGTACTTGACATTCTCAGTTTACGAATTACCCACATAGTGATTAATTTACATTTTTAATAATAGTAAAGGAAAAGTGAAATTGTCCCACTTAAAAATATTTTGTCTAATCTTTGGAGGCTTTCCAATCTATCATGATAATTATCCTTTTGCAAAATTTAAAATATAGTTAACTACAGTATATATAAAAAGCTACTTCATACAGGAGCTGGGGAAACTTGGTAGCAATGAAACCACCAGAGAGTAAGGGTTATATAACAGGCGAGACAAATATAAGTTCTTGAATATCCCCCTCCCCCTTTCATTTTTTTTCTAAACTAATTTAACCCTGTTTTAGATATTGCATTATAATTTTTGGATGTTCCCTATCAGAATGATCAGGACTTGAGGGGGAATCAATTTCTTCCTTCACCATTTCTTAGATGTTAAAAGAATGTCATCCTATTATAATTGGAAGAGATTTCTGAATACAATGTGAATAAAACTGTAGTAGAACATACATTGGTTTTAAAGAAAAGTTGCCTCAGTAGTAGATCTCTCCTATGGAAAGTTTGACTGTGTTTAGAAAAGGATAGCTGCTGCTCTTTTGCATATGACTGGCAGGATCTAAAATAGTAAATGTAAATCTCTTTGAGGCCAAGATTATTATGCAACTGATACAAGCCTCAAATATTGCAAAAATAAGTTTGTTTCCTGGAGTAAAAGACATTTAGAGCAGCATTTCCATGCTCTGTTTGCAGTTCAGTTTTAGTTTCTCTAGCAGCAGAGACAAAGTGGTTTTAAGTGTGAAGGTGTCTGACTGAGTGACAAAGAGACCTGAATTTGGCTTCTGCAATTAAAGTTTTTCTTCTAGGTAAAGACAGTTGTTCACCTCTGAAAATCTTTAAGATTGGCTTAATACAGTGTCTTGACATTGTCTCTTTTACAAGGAAAAAAAAAACCTTTTTTGCTCTTACACATCAAGATAATCTGTCATGGTCCTTTACTGCCCCCTGTTAATAGAAATCTGGAAGATTCACTTGATGCAAGGCAAATGATCAGGGATCATAGAAGAACAGCATGCAACATTTTCTTTTAGACTCAAGGTGCTAGCATTACTAAAGAAATCACTATAGATAATCCTTTACTTATTTATTGACTCACACTCACGCACACACACACACACACACACATTTTCTTATGTTTTCGTGGGTATTTATATGGTATATAGCTTTGTTCGGGTGTTTTCCTATATCTATCTATCTACCTACCTACCTACCTACCTACCCTACCCTACCCTACCCTACCCTACCTTACCCTACCCTACCCTACCCTACCCTACCCTACCCTTATCTATCTATCTATCTATCTATCTATCTATCTATCTATCTATCTATCTATCTATCTATATTACTTCTAAACCACCTGTGTCCTCCAAAGAGGATCAGGATGATGTACAATATAATATATCTGATAAATAAAGGAATATATAAAAATTAACATTAAAATTTAATTAGGGTTAAAAAAATTAAAATGATAGAATAATGACAAATATCAAAAGGGGGAAAATCTTAGGATGGCCATTTAAAGTTGGATTATTACAGGTAGGGAGGGGCTCTCAAGAGACTAATCAGCCCCATGATTGGTTGGTCTTTTGTACCCTACACCCAAGATCACAGAGCCAAGTTTTGATCTCTTTGCAGAAAGCCAAGAGATTGGAGTTTTTCTTCACCTCTGGGGTCAGGGTGTTCTGAGAAGGCCCTCTTCTTAGACCCTGCCAGTCAAAATTATTTGACTGACAGCATCTGCAGCATACCTTCTCTGCCTGATTGAATGAGGCAGGTTGATGGGATGGGGAGAAGCACATTCTATGTTCTATAGGTAACCTGGTTTATGCCATGTAAGCCTTTATAGGTGATCGCTTGTACCTTGAATTGGACTTAGAAACAGACTGGTTCCCAGTACAATTCATGGACCAGGGATGTTATGTATGCCCTTCTTCGGGCACCCAGAATGGCCAACATAGCCCCACTTTGCATTAGCTGAAGCTTCTGGATACTTTTCAAGGGTAGTCTCCTATAGAGCATGTTGCAATAGACCAATTGGGAGATAAACAGGGAATAAGGAACTGCACATAGAGCTTCCCTATCCAGGAAAGGGCATAATTTGAGCACAATGCAGAGTTGGGCAAAGGCCTTCCTGGCTATAGTTGTCACCTGCTCTTTGAGCAGGAGCTGTGAGTCCAAGAGAACCCCCATTACACACTGGGTCTGACTGGGATAGTGGAACTGCATCCAAAACAAATGTGATAAATTCCTAGGTACAGAGGGGCCTATCCACAGCCACTCTGTCTTCCTGGGGTTTAGTTGACATCTGCTTCCTTTTCAGACCCTTACAGCTTCCAGACATCTCAAAAAGACACCCACTACAACACTCATTTCACCTGGGATGGAGATATATAACTGGTATCACCAGTGTATTGGTGATACTTCATGGCATAAAGACGGATGATCTCACCCAAAATTATGACCAAAATTATGGCCGCAAATCGTGCCAGTCATTAAGCAGGTCATACATGATTCTATTTTATGAGCTTTTTGCAGCCCTCATTAATCACTATGGCCATTAAGCAAACACAATGGTCATTAAGTAAATACTGCTATCATTAAGTGAATCCATTTTCCACAGAAGGCATTTTATGCTGGAAACCAGAAAAAATACTGGAATGGGGAGGAGGGGAAAGTAAATTGCAGTTACATGACTATGGGATGCTACAGACTACGCTAAATGCAGGCCAGTTGCAGAACTGTCAAAGTGGGATCACAGCTGTCAGAAGTTTGAATCCAGATCATAAGTCTTAGGGCCATTTTAATGCTAAACAACTTCTGTAGTCATAAGTCAAGGACAACCTGTTTCTTGTTTTTGATTTTGCTGTTGCATTCCTATTAAGTACCCAACACATTGAGTTGCCTAAAATATTTTTTCCATATCATTTTAATATTTAGTACAAAACTGTACTTTTGGTATTCTAACCTTTTAATTCATTGGATTCTGACCATAGCTATAAATAAGCTATAAATAAAGATGAAGAAAACCTCTCTCTTGCTTTTCAACACTATCCTTACAATTTGTCTAACGGAGAAGAGCTCTAAATGTAATTAGTGAACAGCAATGCCATACTAATCTGTAGCATTCAGGTTGTAATGTGGTATCTGATCCAAAAGACAACTTAACCTTTCACTGATCATTGTAATGTCTCAAATTATTTGGTTAGTTTTTCGATGGACATGTAAATGAATGGACATTGATTATGAACTGGTACAGAAGGAAAGGAACACAAAAGAGAACAGAGGGGAATTCCAACCCCAGCTCTTGGAAGATAGTCTTCAGTCACTAAATGTCCCTACTCTGAGCCCATAGCAATAGCCTCTGGGAAAGGAAATAAGGCAGAGAAGCAGCTTTACATTAAGTTGGGTCCACCTAGCTCACTATTGTCTATACTTCTGGTTGTTGAACACTTTTAAGATTTCAGAACAGATTTCTTCCAAGTCCTTACCTAGGAATAACAGGATCTGATTCTAGGATATGTTGCAGGCAAAGTATTCAATTTTGATTCAAATAAAGCCCTAATTCAAGATGCACGTGCAGAGTAATCTTTTGAGTCAGATTTTCTAGCTGACAGCTTCTACAATTGAAGTCTTGTGCTGGGCTGATCAACAAAAATGTTTCTTTTTTTCTTGTAATAGTGTTCTAAAGGGGATGGCTGGAGAATTCTGGAAGTTGAAGTCCATATATCTTAAAGTTGCCAAAGTTAAGGACACTGTTGTAGGCGAAGTTATGTTCTTTCTCTGCTAATACAGAATGTTATTTTCTTACTTTGTAGCCATTTTGCTCACCTTGATAGGGTTTCAGAACTACTTTCACTATTTTTTGTTTTGTTTACTAGGCAAGTGCTATAGTTAAGCTAAAAGCTGATTAAACATTTTGATTCTTTAGTCCCGTTGTATCGATAACCTTTAACAATGAGCCTCTGTGGTGCAGTGGTTAGAGTGCAGTACTGTAGTCTACTTATACCAACTGTCAGCTGCCTGCAATTTGACAGTTCAAATCCCACCAGGCTCAAGGTTGACTCAGCCTTCCATCCTTCTGAGTGGGTAAAACTAGGACCCAAAATTGTTGGGGGCAATATGCTGACTCTGTACAACCCCTTAGAGAGGGTTGTAAAGCAGGGGTGGGATTCAAATTTCATAACAACCGGTTCTGTGGGCATAGCTTAATTTGTAGGTGTGGCTTGGTCATATGATTGGGTGGGCGTGGCTTGGTGCTCACATGGCTGGCTTGGTCACGTGACTGGCTGGGCGTGGCTTGGTGGTCATTTGACTGGGTGGATATGACCAAGTCTGAAGTCATTTGTGTGTGTTGCCTGTATGAGCCAGGAGGAAAGAAAGCTCCAATCTCTGTGCAAGGGGGGGGGGGGAGGTTAGTTTTATAAAAAGCCCAGAGGAGAGGAAAAGATAAAGTTGTGTCAAAGAAATCCCAGGTTGGGGGCAAGGAAAAAAAGGAATCCCTGCTCTGAAAAGGGAATACCTCCCAAGAAAACAAAGGAGTCAAAACCTTATTTACTCATACTTTTTAAAAAATTAATTTAACAGACATTAAAAAGCAATTTCAGTTTCACTTTCCCAGGTTCAAATCTCTTTGCAGATAACAGATAATCAGAGTTGGTAGGTCATCTAGTCCATCACCACCACCCCAAGCAGGGAGACCCTACACCATTTCTGACAGATGGGAGTCCAATCTCTTCTTGAAAGTCTCAAGGGATGGCGCTCCTACAACTTCCGAGGCCAACTTCTGTTCCATTGATTGATTGTTCTCATGTTTGCTTAACATATGTGGTATATTAACATATTTATACCCCTCTATGTTTTTAAGCACTAGGAATTCTCTATTTAACTAGATTTTAAAAAAGCACTTACATTAAGTTAGTGGCAATTTTTTATATCTCACAAGCAATGAATTAGTGTGGAACTCCTTTATAACCATCAGACATAAACTTTTGATCTTTTTTTTTATTCCATCTGTCTTCTGATACATCCTCATTCGTAGATTCCAAAGTGGTTTTCCTTTTCAGAAATTCTCCTGTGAGTTTGTTTCACCCTCAAATACCTTGTGGACTTCATCTACCCAGACACGGATGAGCCTTTAATCGTACAAAAACTACCCAAACCATTTTAGGCTAGCTAATCACTCTTTTCTGGATTGTATAGCTATCAGAACGAAATCTATTCTAATCAATGTAATACTTCTAATACTGCCATCATTTCTATAACCATACATCTTCTTTCCATAATTTTGTCATATTTTATCTTGCATTGATAAAAACTGTCTTCTTATTACCAAAACAGAAGAAGATATCTAGTACAGAATGTATTTAAATATTCAGGGATGCAGGGATATTTGAAGAGCTAATGAACAGAGCAAGGTTATCTCGAAACCTGTTTTGTATTTTGAACAAATGAATCCCATAAGGGAGTCTCCTGATCTTAGCCTATAGACTGGCTCATATTGAGATAGTTCTTCAGATGGCCTTGAAATTATTTGAAGTTTAACATCTTAAATTATTTTTGACAATCACTGTAAATTTTATAACATATCTAGCAATTTAACTGCTATATTTTAGTTAAATTTCTGGAGATTCAAATGCAGCAATACATATAACACATTGCATAGTCAGTCAATATGTAATTAAGGAATAGATGACTCCTGCTAAATCTTCTAGCTTAGAAGTAATTGCCACTAGGTGTAATTGTGCAGTTGCATTCTTTTCCAGCAGTGTCACTTGAGAATCCAAACATTATTGAAAAGTAAAAAGTATTTCCAGATCATTCAAAGGGATTATATAATATATATTCACCTAGAATAGAGAATATCCCAATCCCTGATCATCATACTTATTAATTAGTTTATTTCTGCTTCAGCATTTTCTTCGTAGGCTAAGTCAGAGGTCTCCAAACTTGGCAACTTTAAGACTTGTGGACTTCAGCTCCCTCAGCCATTCCTCAGCCATTTTTTGAAGTAGTAATGCATCTTCTGGAGATTTTAAGAAAGGATGTCTTCTGCATCACTGAAATTGGTTCTTTGGGCTGTGAGATTGATATAATTGGCATAGAGAAATTTCCAATAAATAATTTCAGACAGGTCATGAATATACAAATTAAGAAAGAGCAGGGGGTAGCACTGATCCCTGTACTCCATTATTCAATTTATGATATCTTCTTCTATTGAATTCTGTGAAATAACCTGTTACTCAACATGTTGTCAATCAAGGCAATAGTATTATGACATGGTATTACTTTGGAGGAGAAGTCCTTGTCTCCAGAAGGTATCATAGGCTGCCAAGAGGTCAAGAAAAACAGATATTTTTCATTTTCTTTGGAATCCATTCTCCAAATAGCAAGTTAGTGCAAGGATTTTATCACTACAATCATATCTGGGGCAAAATCCAGGTTGTTCTATTTGGATTACAGATTCTACTGCTAGAGCTATTCTGTTTAACATAAGTCTTTCTACAAGTTTGTAGGTGACCCAGAGAAGAGCAATTGGCCTGTAACTTTGTGGAAGGCTTGGATCCTTCCCTGGTTTCAAAATTGCAATAATTTTGCTCTTCTTGAATATAGGAGGCAGCCATCCTGAGTATAGTATGATACTAAAAAGGAGGCAAGTCAACATTTAGTTGCTGGTCCACAGTTCTGCAATAGCTTTGGGTATATTCCATCAAATCCTGCAGTGTTATCGTTTTGTAAAGAATCCAGACCCTCCCGCATTTCTTCTGGTGTAAATGGGCGCAAGTATAAAGCATTAATATAATACAGTACATTAAATAAAGATAAATAATTGCTGAAAGTCAAAATGTAATATTCTTCCCATTCTGATTAGAATTGGAATGGAATCAGGCCAATATCAGACCACATTCATTCATCTTACCAGAAATCACTGGACTACAGATTCCAACTGTAAGAAATCAATGAATTAATGAAAACATTAATCCAGAGTTAAATAAGAGATAAGATTATATTTTGTTAAGAAAGAAACATAGAGATCAGGGTTTTTTTTCTTTTATATTTGTTTATATGTGTCCATTCTGTTACATTTAAATCAGATGTTTCATGGATGGGAGATCTAATGTAGTAAACCCTTAACCCTGTGGTGGCTAATCTTTTTGGCACTTCTGGTTTCTGGCGCTCCCGTGAAAACCAGCTACACCCTGGAACCCAAAAGAGCAATGGGCAATGGCTAGCATGCCTGGAGATATGGCTCTGCATGCCACTTCCAGCACACATGGCGTAGGTTAACCATCACGGCCTTAACCTATATATACTTTATAATTCATAAAATCTGGTCATGCTGAATAGGGTCTTACAGGAATTGTAGTTTAAAGAATTTAAAGTATGTTCAGAAAAGAGTGATTGCTTTCTTTCTGAAACAGTATGTAAAAAGGCCTGCAAACATGTTGAAAAATATTCACTTTTATTTAAAATACAGATGAACTGAGTATTTTTTTACAAAATCTTTAAATATTTTCTTATAGCTGTTGGAGAATCAGAAAGTGATATCTACATGAGATTCATGAAGTCACATAAGTGTTACGATATTGTTCCAACAAGCTCAAAGCTTGTGGTTTTTGATACTACACTACAGGTGAGTTCCCGTTTGGGAGATTCCTTTCTTTGCACCTAGTTGTCTTATGTCTGTAATAAACGAAAAGAAAAAATTATAAGAAATCTTATTAGAGATGACATTAGTTCATATTTGAATATGATGGTACCCTTTTCTATTGTAAGTTGCAAGCACAAGTTCACTGTTGGCTAGATTATAAAATAGTATAAATCTTGAGAAAGTGCAAAAATTTCTTAACCTACTTCCAGTTCAAAATCCATCAAATTGGCCCAGAACAGCATGGTCTAGTAGGCAGTTCACTATCATCCAGAGGGAAACAGCACATGTTGTACACTAAGTTTTGTCTTATTTCAGTACTGATAAGCTCAATTTATGACCGTTTGTTCAGCAATCATTCAGAATTATGCTAGCACTGAATGAATGGGTACTTATGACCAGTCCTTGGAGTTCTAGCCCTCCAGGCACCTCAATCACCTGTTATGGGATTGCATTTTGAGTGCTAGTAACTGGCTCACGTTTATGGTTAGCATGGTTCACAATTAGGTGATATCCATTGCAATCTTCCCTGATAGCATCCCCAGAAGCTGACAGGGAAATTTGCAAGTCCCTGGGAGAAGTCTCCCCCACCTGCACACCCTCCCCTGTCATTATGCCTCATCAGCAAATCTTATGAACCTCAGATAATCAGAATATGTTTGTACGTTGTACCATTGATTCCTATCCCCTTTTTTGAAAGATTTTGTAATAACTTAAGTTTGTACTATATGCTGCTGTTTGATTGTTATGAAGAGGCCCCTGCCTGCCTTGCTGAAGGGCTGTGCTGAATCTGACATTTCCCCAACATTTTGAAATGAGAGTTCCTGATAGTATTTTTGTATGGCATTTGGTGAGTGAGTGTGTGTGTGTGTGTGAACATAAATGGTACTTATGAGTATTATCCTAAAACCAATAAAGGTAAAGGTTTCCCTACCCAGTTCTAAGTCACGGTGCTCATCTCCCTTTCTTGGCCAAGGGCATTGTCCCAAGACATTTTTCATGTAGCTGTAAAGAATTGGGCTGTCATCTCTCTTGGATGCCATCTAGTGGTGTACACCCAAGGTGTATTTCTCAGAAGATTTGAAGAACTGAAACTTGAGAAATCAGTTTATTGAGTTGAGTCTCAGCATATATACAGTTGCAATCATTGAAAAGAGTGGAAGCTGCCCCTCAAAATCTATAAAGAACTGACTTGTTTAAAAGATAATTTGTGAGGTGAGGAAACGAACAACCAGAACTTCCCTAAAAGCAGCTGCTGGACATATAATTCCTTTTCTATAATAATTCAATAAATAAATAAATAAATTCAAGAGCAAAGTTCTTCCAATTTATATTTTCATTTTGTGCATGAAAAGGCAGTCTGCATTTTCTTGGTTTTCTGGTCAACCAGTACATTTTAAAAGTTGGGGGGGGGGTGAGCCAGGAATCCATCTCCCTTGTAGTTAGAGTATCGCTGGAGGCAAACAAGTTGAGTAGGTAGTCTTCAGCCAGTTTCAGATACAGAGTTATGGATCTCAACAGATGGTAATCTTTCTGCTGCAGGAAACAGCTTTATGGATGATACCTTAAAATATTTTATTATGAATTTAGAAATCAGGGCCAGTGGTTAGCATTTACACTTACTTCAGGGTAAAGATGGCTTTAAAATTGACAGTAGTTCCCATCATTTTTATTTTAGGTTACCCAATCTGTAATTTTAATATAGGTTCAAATTGGGTAATATAAATTCCATTTTAAACTTGTCCAAAAAATGAGAAATGACCAGAGAAAATCAAGATTACAAATAATGTGTTTTGGAAACGCCATTAAATTCATTTTAACAATGTGGTTATTGAACATTATATACTTCTCATTTGTAAGGATCCTAATTCTTCAGACAAAAATCTGATAATTTTGAAATAGACATGTAACATATATGCTATTATTTTCCTTATAAAGCTTTCTTCTTGAATACTGCTTGTCATAATAAATTGCTGTGGTGATAAATGAATTTTTTAGTACTGACTAACAACAAAAGTAGCTGTGATTTTTCCCCCCTTTTTTCTGAAAAATGTATAATTTGATAGCAGATTTATTATAAAATAAGCAATTATGACTTTGAATCTGGCAGATGAGAAAGGAAGGCAAAAATTACATGATCATTCTCCTACATACATCCTAATGTATTTAATTTCTGCCTCATTTTTTCAGTTTTCATTTAGATATTTATTTCCAAATAGCTCCCTTTAAGATAATTTCTTGCTGTGTTTTTCTTTTTTCAGGTAAAGAAAGCTTTCTTTGCTTTAGTGGCAAATGGTGTTCGAGCAGCTCCATTGTGGGAGAGTAAAAAACAAAGCTTTGTAGGTAGGATGATATTTGTTGGTATGAAATTATAGAAAAATAGCATGATTGGGGTTTTTTTCCTTCTGCTTTTTTACTTCTTCTATACTAAAAATATGGCTTCAGGTATGTAGCAGAAATTCAATTTAATGATCTCCCATTCAGCAGATTTTGGATGCAATGGACCAAATTTCTATCTTGGTATGTCTTCAAAATAATGGACAAATCTGATATAACTGAAGTAGGTCATCCATTCTGATTTGCATCATTTTGGCATGCTGTTATTAAGCAATTGATGTGAATTATGAAATTTGTGTAATGATGCAATTGTTGCAGTTCATATAATTGGTGATTAAGTGGACACTTGAGAGTAATATACTCACCTCCTCCCCATCCATGTATTAAATCAATATTTCTTTGCAATGGGAAAACATGGTTTTCTGCTAAATGACAAGCCCGTGTGAGAAAGCATTGGAAACTTCCAGTTTTAAATATACAGACATTTGTAAGTGATACCTGAATTTGTGTATGATTTCTTTATATTCTTGCATTTGTACTATGGTATAATATGTGGTACATAGTCTATTTGACCATTAACTAGATTTTAGACTACACACTACAGCAGGGGTGTAAAACCCAGGGCCTGTGGGCCGGATGTGGTCCACAATGTGGTCGGATCCAGCCTGCGGGGCAGTCCTGCTGTACTCAGTGCGAAGAGGAAAGATCAGGTCAGCCTGGCTTCGGCTCAGTCTACCCAATGCAAAAAGGAAACAGGTCAGCAGTTTGAGAAGTGGCCATCCAATTGGCCACCACTGCCCAGTAGGCCACACCCACCCAGTCTGCCACACCTGCCTGCCCCCCTGGAATCAACCACAGCCCTGATGGGGCCCTCAATGAAATTGAATTTGACACCCCTGCACTACAATATAAAGGGAACTAAATTTAATTCAGAAGTAAAACTTCCCAATCTCCTTGTATTCATGACAGAAGAAAGGACAATGGAATAAGTAAATATTAAGCACAAGGCTTCCTGCAAATCATAGAAATCATGGGAAACTAGGACTAGCTATCATATCTGACAATTTCAGTCACAGAATGAAGAAAAGAATGCAAGTGTATGAAAGATTTCTCATAAATGTTTGCATCTTGATGCTGACCATTTTAAACAATGGGATTAATATTTTGGATCAGGGCTGGAAAACATAAGATAGCATTAACTTTTAGAACTTAGTTCTGAACAAAGATTGTATATCATTTTTTGAGTACGACTAGAAGAGTGCTTTGGCTGTGCTTAAGAAATATGAGCAGTTTTTCTTACACATAAAACTAGTTGCATTTCAAAGGAAATGTGTTTTAGCTGTATCCAATTAGGTATCTGCTTTTTATTTTTTTTATTCTGATTCAAGACTGCAACTTACTATTCTAAATAAGACTTCCAAAATCAAGGATATAGTTATAATTTATTTTTAGTCGATCTCCCACTAAATTTCAGTATCGGAGGCTATTTACATGAAGCACTAAATTTAATTCTGGCATTTCAGAAAACAAGTTTAGAATTTATATACGTTTTATTCCTTTAATATGCTAAGATGGAAATCTTAATATGCAAAGAATAGTTGGGAACTCTTATGTAACAGTTAAATTTTACTTTAGGTGTAAAACAGTTCTAGCTCTTTAGTGGATAAAATATTAACACTTTAAATTTTGTGGAGTAATTATGATATCACAACTCTTAATGTGACTTGTGAAGAATAAACATTACTGTGTTTATGCATATTTCCAGGACTTCACTTAGGCTTTCTTACATTTACCAGTAAATCTGTAAAGTTTAACAATGTTAAAAACAAATTGGAAAACTGGATTAAATGTGCTTTTTCTTTGCCTTGTTACAGGAATGTTAACTATTACAGATTTCATTAATATACTGCATAGATACTACAAGTCTCCAATGGTAGGTGCCACCTCATAATTACAGCTTTTACAAATAAAACAGGATGCCTGAAATAAAAGTATTAATATAATAGTGGTTAAAAGTAATGGTTAAGAGAAAGAATGCCATTCTGGCTTGGTGGAATTTTCCAACTTCGCTGTAATCTATAGGTGTAAAACTGAACAGGGATTTGCCTGCCTTATTTTTTTCAATATTATTATGGCTGATTATTGCCAAATGAAAATAAAAATGCCCGTTCCTTAGATGGCAGTAATGCTTACAATAATTAGCCCAGAAAAATGTAAAAAATCCTTTGATGTTTTGGGAAATATACAAACAATGGAGCAGATCTAGTGTAATTGGTTAGTATTCAACTCCAGAAATTTAATTTAGCTGTGTAGCTTAAATAGCTATGTAGATAATTAGTGGACTTTGAGTAAATCAATAACTCTCAATCTAGTGTACTCATAAGCCAATTTACAACAATTAGCTGTTTACAATGCAGCTTAACAGTATAGCAACTTATATCAAAATCTAATACTCTGAAATTTCCATACGAAGGTGTCTGGAGAGAGGAGATGGCTTGTAAGTAAACAAGTATCACTATATAAACCCCACCTTTTATATACTTGCATGCCATGTTGCAACACAAGTATAAAAGGGCAGAGCTAATGTTGTGATATGATGCATATTTCAATTTGAGACATCACAATAGTTAGGAAGACATCAATGTTTCTATGTAGGCTTTGCATCCAGCCTGAAATTAGTTATTCCTGATATTTGAATATAGTAGTTGTATTTGAACCTGCCAATAATTGAAAATGAAATATTTCTCTCTTATACATACCGTTCAAATGCACATATTTGATGCTTGATCTGTTTCTCTGTTCAGTCATGTATCTGGCATATTGTTAGAACCACATACATTTGCATAAGTTATTTTTTGGACATGGCAGTTTCTGGAGACAATAAAAAAAGAGAAAAAAGAGCTGGAATAGATAAAAATGTGGCAAAAGAAAGCAAAGGTAGTACCAATAATAATAGGTATCTTGGATGCAATCCCAAAACAACTGGAGCACTCCTTGAAGATCAGCAAAAAGTTGCTTAACTCAAAGCAGCTTACATCATGCTATACCTCTAACACCATCAAACATCAACATCTGCATACCCGAGGTCTTTGGAAAGGATTTGATTGGTGGATAAAATACCAAATCTGGTCTGAATCTGGCTGATTGTGTGATGAACCATCATAGTTTCCTGTATTGACCTTTCAGTGAATGTTGTGTTGAGGGAAAACCACTAAAATTTATTTTCATATCATTAGTCTTTATTCCTGATATTTTTTACTGTTTTAAAAATTTGAATATGAGACAATGAAATAGTCAAGATTCTTTTTTCACTTGGAAGTTTACACAATAGTTTTAAAAGTGGATATAGCTAAAGTGATACACAGAGCCAGCTGAAGCAAATGTGATATTTAATCTTTCTAAAATAAACAATCCTGTTTCTTCTATGTAAATTAATTCTGCCTGCCGATTTGTAACACAGATATCCCTTGCCATTGGCATTTATGATCTTAGAGATGTAGAGGAAAGGAAAACCAACTTAAAAAGTTGCTGGCATTTGAAAATCTAAATGTTACAGTCTGGTTAGTTAAGAAACAGATTGTCCTCCCACAATAATTCTGTTCATCCTGTCTTCAAATCCCAAATGTACAATTACTGCATTTGCTTATCTTCTTTACTTCCTAACAGTAGCATCTGCACTTATTTTGTCTCTCGTACAGCAGTACATTCAACTTCAATTGCTCACAGTCATAAGTAGGAAATAATCAATATATACATCAAGTAAAGAAAAGTGAATCAAGCTGCAGACTACTGATTAACCAGGATTGCCAAACTACTAATGTAATAAATGGGATCAGTGGTAAGATTCAAATAATTTAAGAACTGGTTTGCCCAGTGTCAAGTTGGCCATCGTGGAAAGCGTGGACCATCCTCCAGCTCCACTGCACATGCATAGGTGCAGTGGCCGACATAGGCCAACCTGACCTTGGGCGAACCAATTGTTAAATTACCTCCACTCCCCCTTCCCCCGCTGTCAACATGAATCAACTCTGTCCTTTTAACACAGAAGGAAAAAGGTATCGGGAGGATGCACTACTATATGAAGGGGGTGAAAAAATAAAACTAAAATGGCAACCGCAAGAGGGACTGAAACAGATAAGGAAGGGAAGTAGTGACTAAAGAAAAAAAAGAATGTGTTCATTAAAGGAGGCACGATTATTGTTAGGCAAGTTTCTTTAAAAGGTGGAGGATGACAGAGACCTGAGAAAGGCAGAGCAAGACGGAAAGGAAAAGTTAGCAGGAGGCGACAGGAGGGAGCTAATCCATCCAAGCACGAGGAAGTGGAGGGGCAAGTGAAAGCAAGGAAAAGAATGGTGGATGGAGGGAGGCAGGATCAAAAAGACTCCCACCTCCTCAGTGAGATCTCTGGCAGGCCGTTCACTCCACCCCCTCCCCTGCTTCTCTTTGTCCACTGCAGCCTCTTTGGTGCAGAGCTATCTGCTCTTTCTCCCTGCTCAGGGAGGAAAGACGCTGGGAGGGGTCACTCACCACCTTGACTAAGCCAGGAGCCACTGCCTTGACGGCGTGGATTAGGGAAGGAGGAGGAACAGGGAGAAGGAGGAGGGAAAGCGGCCTCTTTCCCTCACACTGGATGCTCCATTGCCCATTTTCTCCATTGCAGCACAGCGCTACATGGAGCTTGCCTCATCCACCACTGCCCAGATGCTCTCGCTCCCCCAAGCATTTCTTTGGCTGCCTGATTTTCAGCTTTCTCTGTCACATTTCTCATCATTGTGTGCAGGGGACAATGTTTGTGGGACAGAAAAAAGTTCAATCAATTCCAACTTCTCGTGAAAAAAAAAAAAGATTTTGTGAAGTTGGAATTGATTGATTGAACTTTTTTTTAGTCCCACAAATTTTTGTTACCCTGTACACAATGGTGAGAAATGCGACGGAGTTGGAAATGAAGTAGTCAGAAAAATGCTTGGAGGGGAAGCAAGAGCATCTGGGCACCAGGTGGGGTGGGATTCAAATTTCTTAACAACCGGTTCTGTGGGTGGCCCAATATGTGGGTGTGGCTTGGTCATGTGACTGGGTGGGCATGGCTTGTATGTAAATATTATAAATATTTATGTAAATATTGATTTTTTTTTTAATAAAAAAGAGCAACTTTTACCTAAAAGCAGGCAAAGCAGGCAGGCAGATTGAATTGCTCATAGAATCACAGATTCACTTAGAGATCTATCTATATGCAGTCGGCTACCTGAGTCTGTCATATAAAATTTGCTTGCAAGCAGACTCATAAAATTTGGTAGCAAGCAGATTCACAAAATTAACTATATTGAATTTTTTATTTTAAAAAAGAGCAACTTTTACCCAAAAGTAGGCAGGCAGATTGAATTGCTCACAGAATCACAGATTAATTTAGAGATCTATCTATCTGCAATCGGCTACCTAAATCTGCACTGAAAAGCTTCAGTCCTAAGGAAGGTTTGGCTCTGCTTTTAGATTAGCTAGAAAGCAAGAAATCCAAGGATTTCCTGCTTTCTAGTTAATCTAAGTCTCCCAGCAGAGCAGAACAGCTGATGGTTGGGGGGGGGGGAGGAAAAATAGCAACTTACCAAACCAGGCAAGTTGGATGGCTCGCATGCCAGGTAAGGAGTGAGTGGGCAGGGAAAGTGGGGGCAGCCAGTGGAGCGATTTGCCGGTTCTCTGAACTGCATCGTGTGTGCAGTATTTACAAGAAACCATCAGCTGTGCTGCCTGGACAGCTGACAAGCACTGTGCTCAGGTGCGCAGCATTTGAAAATCCTCTTGTTTCTTGCTTTTTCAACCTCAGCTGTGCTGTGCAAAGCAGCTGAGGAGAGAAAAGCAGGGAATAAAGGAAATCCTAGAGCCCAGGTAGATGGGTGAGCCAAACACCGAACTGGTTCAGTGTCAGCTGCTCTTTGCAGCTACAAGTTTTATAGAACCAGGCCGAGTCAGTAGCATCCCACCCCTGGTGCCAGTTGCTGAAATGGGCCTGTCTCTCTCCAGCAGTTGCTCAGGCTCACCAGGGGGAAGACCGGCATCTACCAGCATTCAAACTCAGCGACATTTCATGTCTGGCCAGAAAGGGGCAGCTGGCATGGGTGCTGAAGATAGGACACTTGCCTCCCTGACTCTCTTGTGCTCCGCTGGCGCTTTGGCCCTGGGCTGCTTCCTTACATACAGGCCCTGCCCCCGCCACCTGAGACAGTTTTCACCTGAGTGAGGTGATTGAAGGTTTCCGTCATTCCTCTCTTGGACTTTGGGGGGGGGGGTTCCCCACCTGGAAGGAAGTTGAATGGAAATCAGACGTGTTCCAGAAAACACAGATTTTCTGCAACACATCTAACCGGTTTGCTGAACCCCACAAAAAATTAGCTACTGGTCCTAATGAACTGGTGTGAACAGGCTGAATCCGACCCACTGAATGGATGAAGAATTTCCTTCATGTGTATTCCCCAAAGACTGGCACCAGTGGAATTTCCTTTAAACACACATATGTGCCATGATCCTGAGTTGACTGCTTCTTTCATGTTTGCAGGATTGAATGATATATTACTGCACTGCTCATCTCACCCTAGTTTTGATGGTCTTATCCTAGATCCATTGTGTAAATAATAATTACACTAACTTAGTCAGTGCAGTGCACCATCTTATTGTGGATTCCATGCACCAATCTTTTGCTATAGTATTGCTGAAGTTGTTTTCATTAATTTGGAATGAGGTGACTTTCTCACAACAGTGAACTGAGCATTTTTTTTATTCAAATGCAGGCATATTCCTTTCACTGCTGGGCATATTTGAGTGAATAGTATCCGTAGAGTTTTAAATATGAATAGAAAACTCAAAGTTGGGCGGGGAGGTTGTCAACAAAACAGATCTCTTGCTTGTCTGCAGCTGTATATGCAGATGCCCCAGAGCTGGCCCTGCTGTACAATATCAAGGTTGCCAACTCTAGCAAAGTTCCTTTCACCAAGGAGAAGATGGAATTGGTGGAAACTTAAACAGGTATTGTCTCAAAAGTTGGAAAAATTTGCTTTAGGCTGCCACATTTTGCCAAGTGTTGGGCAGTGGCAAGTGCTAGGCAATTGTTTTCTTTGAGGACCCATGGACAATAAAGATACAGTAAGTAAGGAAGTTTTAAGCTCTATTCTTAACTTTAGCAGAGAGATAACAGAAGCTTAAAAGCAAATATACCAATCAAAATTATAAACAACATATTCCTTTTTCAACTCTTAGGAGCCCTAGGGAAACAATAGCAGAAAAATCCCAAGATTACTTATGTTGGCACCTGTTGACATCTCATGTGCTATAAGTTTGCATGATGAAACGTCAGATCATGGGATCATATAGAAAAGGTCATGAGAATTTGGTACCAGGTATAAACGATTAAGCTCCTGGTCTGGTGCCAGTGACAAAAGATCCTGGTATTGCCCTTGGAATTGGGAACTTAACACAGGCTTGAAGGTGGATGTTGTGTGACTAGTATATCTTGAGATTTCTCCATTATGCCATAGGGTACTTGAAGGGAGAGCTTTGACCTGGACTCGGGGTTTGGTCATTTGGGGGTCTTTCCACTGTTTTTCCATTGGGGCTCCTGGCAGTTGATGAAAGTTTTTTTTGTGCTCTTATGTTTCTGTTTAAATTTGTCTTGGGTTAATTAAGAAAACTGTGATAAAGTTAACTGTAGCAGTACCTTTTTTTTGGAATAGCCTTCTTCCTGAGATCTGGATGGCTTCTTTCCAATTGGTCTTCTGAAAGCCTGCATATACTCAGCTTGTTGGCCAGGCCTTTAGTGGGAGCTTAGTATGCCTGTTGTTATATGAATTACCTTGATTATAGTGTGATCATTATTTTTAATAGTATTGAACTTTTATTAATATGTTATTTACCAACTATTAATTTGGTTAAAAATGATAAATATAACAGGAAAAAGAGGTTGGGAGGATAGGATCAAAGGGATAGAGAAGTTAAAGAAGTTAAAAAGTGACAAAAATATAGAAACCCCCCCAAAATGACTTGATTTTCTTTTGTATGGATACAAATATATAGTAAGGTAATCTTTTATTCTAAAATAAAAAAAACATAAAAAGCTGATATAAAAGTACACCAATTAAACAATCAAAATAATATTATAATTGTATAATAACATAACCTTTTATTTTAAGTTTAAACCTAAACATGCACAAAGATACCTATCTCTAATAATAAAAATAAGCAATATTTCTAAATAATAGCAGATTCAATTGCTGAATCCTAAAATCAATTTTTCATTTTTATCTCTTTTTAAAATGTCTTCATATATTGCTTATTAGCTACCCAGAATTGTTTCAGATGAGCGCTGATATAACTTCTCCAAAATAAATGAATAAATATTATGCAGCAACAGAATATTCTGTATATGCATCTAGTAGATATGAAGCCCTTGTGATGTTAAATACTCCAGATATTTCTGAACTGTTCATAACATTCCCTTATTGGTTAGCTGCTGGGAATTGTTTAACAGCAACTAGAGACCATAGATTCCGTATTCCATTGTAAAGAATGCATGCCAGTCTTTCACTTCATTAGTAAAATCCAGCAGTTTCACCATTCAATTTTACCACTATTTTAAAAGGAGGAATTCAACTGAGGGCAATTTTTATTTCAATAGTGTTCTTCAGTAAGATGTTATTTTAAAAGTACTGTTAACACTGTTTGATTTTAAATCAATAGTAGCATGAGAAGCACAGTTTTTTATTTGTGCACAAATTAATATCAAGAATTTAATGCAGCAAGGAAGAACAGTTTTGTTTATAGAGTCTACTCTCCCTGTATACTATTGACTGTATACTACATATACCTTCTGCTTTTTAAAAACTTTTGTGATTTTCTTCCATTTGAATTGTCTTCAGTGTGATGAATTAAACACAATGTAAGTTTTTGCACAATGTAACAGTGATGTGTTTCACACTGGCTTCCATGATGAGGTAAGATATGATATGTACCATTCAATATATATATACTAAAAGGCAAGCTGATTCTGTAGTCTTCATTTTTGAAATAAAAATCATAAGCTTTCAATACCTTTGATTGGCAGTTTTGTAATTCTAGTTCCCAGGAAGCTGTGAACTCTCACTTAGCATTCACTTGTTAGAGCCAGTTTAGTCTATTCTGTTGGGTGCCATTGATATTAGAAAATAAAATGTATTTTTTCAAAGCGCTAAAAGATGAAACATTTGAGAGAAATTTGTATTCTAACCAAATTGTTTCTCTTTAATGAAACATACTTGCAATATAGACACAAATAATAGTTAACGGAATGTAGTTCTTAATTCTGATGTGGAATCTGGATCTCTATTATGTAGAAGAGCTGTATATAGAGCTGAGCATTTAATCTCTTTCCTAATTTTGGCAAGCTCTTTGGCTGAATTTTAAATTTGTTTATTCTCTAGCCTTGCTTATATAGAGACAATTTGGTGTAGTGGTTAAAGGCATTGGGCTAGGAACTGAAAGGCTTAGGTATGAAGCCAGCTGGATGACTTTGGGCCTGTCTCTCTCTCTCAGCCCTAGGAAGGAGGCAATGGCAAACTGTTTCTAAGAATTAGGACAAGAAAAACGTCAGGTACTTATCCAAGCAGTTGCCAGGGTCAGGAATTATTTGAGAATGAATACTCATATACAAATCGCCCCAAAGTTCATCACTAAGAAAAGAACCCCCTTAAAGCCCATTGTTCTTCTGACCTCAATATTTTTACTCAAAGGAAGATGTCCTTTATTTTAATGACTTTTAAAAATATAAATATTCTCGCCTTTTTGTCTTCTTTTTTATAGGTACAAATCTACGAACTGGAGGAGCACAAAATTGAAACATGGAGAGGTAAGTATATGTTATAAACCATTCAAAATGAATGTGATCCTCCAAACTAGCTGTGCAGCTCTCTTGTTTACTAGATCTTTTATCATCCCCAAATCGAAGAATGGTAATATACCTGTAAACAGGTCATATCCTAGAATGCAAAACTAACTTAATGTGTGTTGATGTTTGACCCAGTAAGCGAGAGTATTTTCCTTGTACTTCTCCAGGTAATCCTTGAGTTACAGCCACAATTGAGCCCAACATTTATGTTGTTAAGTGAATTTGATAAGTGAATTTAATGAGTTTTGCCCCATTTTGCAACAGTTGTTAAGGGAATCATTGCAGTTGTTAAATTAATAACATGGTTATTAAGCGAATGTGGCTTTCCCATTGACTTTACTTGTCAGAAGGTTGCAAGGGGGGGAATCACATGACCCTAGGACACTTCAGCTGTCATAAATATGAACCAGTTGCCAAGCATCTGAATTTTGATCATGTGACCATGAACATGTTTCAATGTCTGTAAGTCATTTTTTCCAGTGCCATTGCAATTTTGAATGGTTACTAAATGAACTACTCAAGGACTACCTGTATATTCATTCACCTTTTCATTCTCATATAATTGTTGCAGTGAAAAAAGACAGTTTCCCTCAGTGGAAAAAGACAGTTCCATTGTACATAGTTACTGAGTCTTGTCTTAGTTTTATTTTATTGAGGATGGGTCCTCCAGACCTGCCATATGTTGTAGAAAAAATACTGATAACCTATTTGGTCTACTGAGTTTTAAAAAATTAAATTACTCTCCTGAAATGTAAACACTTTCTCTAAAATACTTTCCACAATTTTTGTTGTAATTGTGATATTCATCCTCTGACTATAGTGACCTCTAGTGGTTATTTGTTCTGAAAACTAATTTCTTTTTATTTATTTATTATGATTATTTAATTATTTTTGAATTAAAAAGTTATTTCTTTACAGCAGAAATGTTATTGTTATGAAATATTTATTGAATATTATAGGTTTATGAAAATATTATTTTTAATTATACAGAGCTTTATTTGCAAGAAACCTTTAAACCCTTGGTGAATATTTCACCTGATGCAAGGTATACAATTCTTTCTTTACCTTTTTTATTTGTAAATTCTGCTCATGTTTTATTATAAGCTCTGTTATTTTTATCAAACTATTTCAAAGAAGAACTGAAGACTAATGTGATAATTGTCAGAAGTTAGGGTTTTGATGGCTATCATTTATCTGATACTCGCTTTAATGCTGCTTGTATTGATGACTTTTATTATATAGATGAGTTTGAGGCAGTGATAGCTCAACAGTTAAAAATGCTGAGCTTGTCAGCTGAAAAGATGGCAACTCAGGTTCAAGATCTGAATTCTGTGCAACAGTGAGCTCCTGTTCCTTGCCCTAGCTCCTGCTCACCTAATAGTTCAAAAGCTGCAAATGCGAGTAGATAAATAGGTACCATTTTTGGTGGGAAGGAAACAGCATTTTGTGTGCCTTGTGTAATCATGCTGACTAAGGAAAATGTTTTCAGATAACACTGGCTTCCTCAGCTAAGAAACAGTGATGAGCATGCCCCCTAGAGTCGGACACAACTGGATAAGGGAAACTTTTACTTTTATAGATCAGTTATCAACTCTGAATTATCAGCTTACTGATCACTATCAATAACTTTGAATCTTGATAACTTTCTTCTTTCTTTATGGAATATCTTCCCATAACTCTCATTATAATTATTATTCTCTTAGAATGTTTTTGTTTTTTGATATAACGTTGGTATTAAAATATACATAACATCTAATTGAGAATTACAATTGTATATTGTTTTGTTTTCACAATTTCCTTGAATGTTTTTTTATTAAGAATCATTTATACTTTTGATTTTGAGCAATTCTTTTGTAGTGGGAAAATGTCTTTTAGAAATAAGTCAATAGAATGTACTAATAATTGCAATAACTTTCTCTTTAGCCTTTTTGATGCTGTGTATTCATTGATCAAAAACAAAATCCACAGATTACCAGTTATTGATCCTGTGAGTGGAAATGCACTTTATATACTTACCCATAAAAGAATACTCAAATTTCTCCAGCTTTTTGTAAGTAGAACTATAGTTTTATTCTGTTCTAATTATCTAGTAAATTAATTGTATGAATGTTAAATAATATCCTGGGTCTATGTCAGTACACTCATAAAATGTACCTTCCAGTTTGCAAACTGCAAACACCAGTATATTGACTAGCCAGATTGTCTCTAGATCATTAATTCTACCTTATATAGAAAAACACAATTGAGTAAAGTCTACTTTGGTTGAATTAGTATGGATAGCTGTATATGGCATAGGTATGTGTAAAGCAGATAATTCGGTGTGCACCTTATCTATTAAATTAAAAATAGTATATGAAAGCATCAACTGTCCCAAGTGATGATGGGTGATGGACATCAGTATCTATGCCATCTTTTGACCATCATGGTACATACTGCTGAAAAAAATAAAGGGAACACTTAAACAACACAATGTAACTCCAAGTCAATCACACTTCTGTGAAATCAAACTGTCCACTTAGGTAGCAATACTGATTGACAATCAATTTCACATGCTGTTATGCAAATGGAATAGACAACAGGTGGAAAGCATAGGCAGTTAGCAAGACATCCCCAATAAAGGAGTGGTTCTGCAGGTGGTGACCACAGACCACTTCTCAGTTCCTATGCTTTCTGGCTGATGGTTTGGTCACTTTTGAATGCTGGCGGTGCTTTCACTCTAGTGGTAGCATGAGACGGAGTCTACAACCCACACAAGTAGCTCAGGTAGTACAGCTCATCCAGGATGGCACATCAATGCGAGCTGTGGCAAGAAGGTTTACTGTGTCTGTCAGCGTAGTATCCAGAGCATGGAGGCGCTACCAGGAGACAGGCCAGTACATCAGGAGATGTGGAGGAGGCCATAGGAGGGCATCAACCTAGCATCAGGACCGCTACCCCTCCGCCTTTGTGCAAGGAGGGACAAGAGGAGCACTGCCAGAGCCCTGCAAAATGACCTCCAGCGGGCCACAAATGTGCATGTGGCTGCTCAAATGGTCAGAAACAGACTCCAGGAGGGTGGTATGAGGGCCTGACGTCCACAGGTGGGGGTTGTGCTTACAGCCCAACACTGTGCAGGATGTTTGGAATTTGTCAGAGAATACCAAGATTGGCAAATTCACCACTGGCTCCCTGTGCTCTTCACAGATGAAAGCAGGTTCACACTGAGCACATGTGACAGACGTGACAGCGTCTGGAAACGCCGTGGAGAATGTTCTGCTGCCTGCAACATCCTCCAGCATGACTGGTTTGGCAGTGAGTCAGTAATGGTGTGGGGTGGCATTTCTTTAGCACAGCCCTCCATGTGCTCGCCAGAGATATCCTGACTGCCATTAGGTACAGAGATGAGATCCTTGGACCCCTTGTGAGTTCATATGCTGGTGCGGTTGGCCCTGGGTTCGTCCTAATGCACAACAATGCTGGAGTGTTTCAGCAGTTCCTGCAAGACAAAGGCATTGATGCTATGGACTGGCCCACCCGTTCCCCAGACCTGAATCCAATTGGGCACATCTGGGACATCATGTCTCACTCTATCCACCAATGCCACGTTGCACCACAGACTGTCCAGGAGTTGGGGGATGCTTTAGTCCAGGTGTGGGAGGAGATCCCTCAGGAGACCATCCGCCACCTCATCAGGTGCATGCCCAGGCGTTGTAGGGAGGTCATACAGGCAAGTGGAGGCCGCACACACTACTGAGCCTCATTTGACTTGTTTTAAGGACATTACATCAAAGTTGGATGAGCCTGTAGTGTTTTTTCCACTTTAATTTTGAGTTTAACTCCAAATCCAGACCACCATGGGTTGCTAAATTTGATTTCCATTGATAATTTTTGTATGATTTTGTTGTCAGCACATTCAACTATGTAATGAACAAAGTATTTAATAAGAATATTTCATTCATTCAGATCTAGGATGTCTTATTTTTGTGTTCCCTTTATTTTTTTGAGCAGTGTATATGGAAGGTTAGGACATGGAATGTAAAAGAAATAAATGGTAAAACATGAACTGACGGGTAAAATGAAATTTAAAAAAATAAAATTCAAACCTTCAGCCTTGCTGAAGTAGAGCTTCTCAAAGCTGTCCTTCTGTGTTTTAGATCCCTGCCTTCCTGATTCATTAAGGTATCCTGAGAGGGGCCAGGTGTGTGTGTGTGGGGGGGGGGGTCATTCAGTGAGGAATACACATTGGAAAGAAAATACTGGCTTATGTCCCTGGCAAACACTTTTCAAATGAATATTTTTTTAAATTTGTCTTCTACTTTTTTCAAGGTGTCAGAAATGCCAAAGCCTGCCTTCATGAAGAAAAATCTGGATGAACTTGGAATAGGAACTTACCATAATATTGCCTTTATACATCCAGACACTCCTATCATTAAAGCCTTGAATATATTTGTAGATAGAAGGATATCAGCACTACCTGTTGTGGATGAGTCAGGTGAGTAATAAGGATTATCAAGTTTGTTATTGCTTGTTGTGAGCACTAAAGCCTGGAAATGTTTTTAAATTTTAAGAAGACAACCACAAAATGCAAATGTGCAGGATTGAGATCTGAAGCACTTTTGTGTCCACATCATATCAAAATATTGTGCATACTTAATTAGAAAAATCTTTGAAGATTTCATTATTTATTTAGATCAATGTTTCTCAACGTTGGCAAATTTAAGATTGCATGGTTTTCAACTCCCAGAATTCTCTAGCCAACATTCTGGATAACTTTTCCTGTACTTCATACGAATGGTTTTTTTAAAAATTATTCCAAGAAGCCCTAGAAATCATATTATTGGGAACTAACATAGTTCTACAACATCATCTGGGACATGGTCAGCCGAAAAATATGGCTAATTACCCCATGTCATTGTCAATGCAGCGTCAAACTGCACCAAAGTCCACTAAAACAACTGAGATTTGTTCCAAAGGTAGGTCATTCACCAAGATTGTTAATATTCCAAAACAGCATCTAAATCTATAAACAAGGATATGTGCTTCAGTGTTCAGGAAAACATTCTATTTCTTCTCATATTGAATTTGCAATTCAACTGTGTGACAGAGTTCATAGTTTTTTCTTAATTGTTTTGCTTAGCCCATAAAACTAGAGAAGAAAGTGTTATCTTTCGAAAATGTAGAATTAATATTAATTAATTTGTTTTGTCAGTTGTTTGTGAGCACATTATAAGGCTTATCTTCTTCCCTTTTTAGGAAAAGTTGTAGATATTTATTCCAAATTTGATGTTATAGTAAGTATTTTTATATATATAATATTTCTTTCACTTAGTTTTTCACTGTGACCACTCTGTAATATGCCCTGGTTCATAGGATTAGGGTTACTCTGTGTGAAGTTACTTTGTTAATATGTTAAATAATATTTTAAAAGCTTCTTTATAACTATTGTATCATACTTCGAGTTTGTGTAACATAGTATTTCCAAAAATAAAATATGATGCAATCAGAAATTGTCTTGAGCATACTTTTGCATAAATATTATAAAGTAACAGCACCAAAATTGTTAAGTAAAAATGAGAAGAAAAATAAATTTGAGATTTTATTTTATGAATACTTTTGATTTAATCTAATTTAAAGCAATCTAAAGTAACTAAAGCATTCCATGGATATTTTATAAAAAGTGGGAATAAAACTCTTGGTTGAGGAAAGAATTATTGAACAATAGTTTGCAGTATGAAATAGTTTGCATACTTCAAATAAAACTGCTATCCTTTCTTAAAATCAAAGATAGGAAATGAGAAATATTCTGTTGCTTCTTCCTGGTTTTTTTTTTAATCTTTGCCCCCTTTGAATTCAAAATTATGGGGAGCTCATATCCATAATTTGCTACCATGGTTAGATAGGTCTTGCTAATTGTCATTAATAAGAATGCTGGGACAAAGGGAAATATTTGAGAGAAGATGGGCAAGCAGCCATACTGTTCTCCATATCCTTCACCCCCACCCCAAGATCTTTAACTTTTGAAAGTTAACAATTAAGTACCACTAATGTGTAGTATGCATTGTTTTTAACCAAAACACACTTTTTTACACCCAATTAATCCAAAATATGTATGGTAGTATCATGGGGCAGCATACAGGTTTGTCTGTTTTGCTTTTTTCCATTAGTTAAATCACAACATGTGGATCAAATTTCTGGAGTAAAATAATGAAATTTGTTGGCTGCACATAAAAAATGGAATTGACTCATCTGTAATTGCATTTTTTCTAGAATCTTGCTGCTGAAAAAACTTATAATAACTTAGATATCACAGTGACACAAGCTCTCCAACATCGCTCTCAGTATTTTGAAGGTGTTGTGAAATGTAATAAGCTGGAAACGCTGGAGACAATTGTGGATCGGATAGTTAAAGCTGAGGTGAGAATTTGGGAGGGGGGCACCGTAGTTTTCTGAATAACACTGTTTATGAGATTATTCCAAAGAGCACACGGATGATAACAATATAAGAATATAATGATATAATACAAAATTCATTAAAACTTATTCCAGCTATTTGTTTCCTTTTTTAAAAAGTGCAATAAATTTATTACATGATAATTTTGTTTTTTACATTGATTTATAAAGATTGTTAAATTTCTGAATTAAATATACCACTTTTTTTATATAAACAAATTTTATTAATTTTTAAAGACATACAAAACATAGATACACAAAAATACAAAACATAAAAAATCTTTTTTCTGAAAGTTTAGTCCCAGGTTAAAACTCTTGGTACAGACACAAATTCAAATTCATATTCATTTTACATACCATTCCATATCTTAATAACATTTTCATTTTTCTATATAACTTCTCCTTTCTTTTAAATTTTCTCAACTTTATTTTACTTATCTTCTCTCAATTCAAATCATAATATTTATTATTCTTTGTCTGTTCTATTTCCAACTATCCATTTATCTTTGAAAAAAAAAAAAAAAAACTTCTCCTGTACACTAATTGGAGTATGACGCCTTTATCTCTTTCTCCTATATTTATAATACTTGATATAGAATACATAACTTACATTGGGATTCTGTCTGGTACATTCTAAGATTATGCAGTATTATCAAAACAATACAAATCAATTCATTAATATTAATATTCATTTATATCTTAAACATTTAACACATTTTTTTTCAGTTAAATCACATACTTCTATGGGAGCACCTATTTTCCATAATTATTCCCCCCACCCACATCGCATATTATAGATCATTATTTCATTACATGTTCCCTCTTCTCCTTCTTCAAATCTCTCATTTTGCAGATAGTTTTACTAGTATAACATTGTCTAATCATTAATATTAACAATCATTTATATCTTAGACATTTTACCCATTTCAATTAAATATCATGCCTTTATGGGAACACTTCTTATACTTTCCAAAATTATTCTCCCCCCCCCCATCACATATCTTAAATTACTGTTTCATTAAAGTACTCCCCTTTCTTAACAAGGATTTCACTTAATTATACTAAATATTTTATCACATTTTAAATTGCATATTATCTCTGATCTTCTATGGTTATTTCTAAGTACAGATATAGAAATACAATCTTATGTACCTTTCTAGAATCCCTTTTTCAATAAAATTTATCCATTATCTCTAAAAAAACTTTTGTTTCTTTGCATCTTGCTCCCCACCATTAAGGCTTCTCATCCCTTCCTTTCTCCCTTGCTTCTTCTTCTCCTTATCCTCTCTACCTCCTTGTCTCTCCACCCCCCTTTTATTCTGCTTTCCTCCTTTCTGTTGTTTTCTAGCATAGTATCCCCTTTTCACCTCATTCTTCTCTTTTTGGATTGTTTTTCCAGGTCTTAAAAGTCTTCTTCTCCTTTTTCTCTTTCTTTTTTTCTTCCCCAACCAAAGTCACTTGTTCTTCAAAGATGCTTCTTCTTTGTCCCAATCATCCTGTTGCTCATTCAACTTTACATAAGTACAAACCGCCATTTCTAAAAATTGAAAAAGAGTGCCAAGGACATCTTTCCCTTCTTGCTTTTCATTTTCATATTTTTGGTCAATAAGTTTTAGTCCATCCACTAGTGATGCCATTATGTAGAGAAAAACTTTTTTCCAAACAACAACCCAAGTGCTTTTAATCAGAAATAATTCTCAGAAGTTCCAAAGTCACCAAGCAGTCCAAACAAGCTGTTTCTTTTAAATACTTTCTCCTTTTTCACTTTCTCTTTCTGGGGTTAAAGTTTGATCACAAAGTTCTCTTTAAAATATATATTTTGGAAGTCTTATTGATGTTTAGTAACTCTTTAAAATTAACTCTTTAGACAATCTTCTTATTTTCAAGTTGCTCCAATTTTTTTTTCCTCTCCCTTCCCACCCACAGCCAAAAAAGATTCTTTTTTTCCCCTTTAAATATTCAGAAATCCTTATCCCTTCAACATTCAATTACCTCCAACGCAGATTTTCAGATTTCTCTTATGGTTCCATCGCTGTCACGTTAGGAAGGAGAGTGAAAAGAAAAAAAAATTTTTTTTCCCTTTTAGAATGTTCGCCGCTTGTAACTCTTTCTGGAAACAATGTATCCTTAGCAGACTTCCAAGTTCCAGAGCACTCTCTCATCGCTCTGTCCCAGTCAGAACCAACTTTCACAGCTCTTCCCTCTTCCTCCAGCACAAATCTTACCCAGCTGCAGACTTCTTTGTGGCAGCCATTACTGACTGCCGCTCCAGCACTTTGGGAAAAAGGGGTTATTCCCGGCTGAGGAGGGGGTCTGCGATACCCCCAAACCTCTATCCGGATCCCCTCTCTCTTCGGCTGCCTCTACAAGGCAGCCATAGCCCCCAGACCCATTTAGATCGGGGGCACCTTGGCGGCGAGCGCAACAGGAATCGCGGAGTCGCGAATTCCTGCCGCCGCCGAAGCCACGCAAAACCGGAAGTCTCTGAATTAAATATACCACTATTATTGAGATTTCAAAGTAGTCTTGCTATGTAAATACTGTTTTGAAAGTTTGTTGATGTGAATGGTTTAAACCATCAAACATTTAAGAATTGCTAGGAACAAATGTGTTGAAAATGTGTGAGAACAGCATGATAGAAACATTCTGTTAACACACCTTTATGTGATAATTAAAATAGCTTAAAAAGTGAATAAGATGAAACTGTTCAACCTCTCACTTTTTTAGCAATCAGAAATCTATTCTAAATAAGGAATAATTGAGATGTACCCTTAAAACACTGCATATCTTCTGCAAGGTAAAGCTGTTCTTTGCTTTGTTTGATTGCAAGTTTGATTCACTTGCAGACAATAGGGCCAGGCTAGAAATGTTTCATTCTCAGCAAACTTTTCATAAAACTTGTTTCATGTATCCTAAAATTTTATTGCTTTCTGCTTTTTCTAAGTAGTATTTGACTGGATTTTGAGAATGTATGGGTAATCTTCCCATATGTCATCACTTATTTAAGCTTATGGTTTTTTTCCCAATTATCTTCCTCCAACCACCATTTTTTCAAAATATAATTAGGAAAAAAATCCCAAAATGTTCTGAATTATTTATACAACTATACAACTAAAATCAGCAATGGCCTTGAAATATTTTGCTCTTGTTGCCAAATGAAAACTGGAACCAATTACAAAGCAGTAAAGAATCAAGCAAAAAGAGTAGGGAATATTAAGTATGCTTTTTTGAGTCTTTTTTTTTTTTTTTAAAACAAATTTTATTGATTTTATAGAACACAAACAAAACTAAAAGATCTTTTCTGAAGGTTGTCTGATCCCGGGTTGAAACTCTTCGCACAGACACAAATTCAAACATCATATTCACTTTATATATCCTTCCATATCTTATTATCATTTTCTTTTTTATATTATATATATAAACCATTTTTATCAATTTTATATAAACAATGCACAAGGCATAACAGCTTATAAGTTCTTTTGTAAGAAAAAATAATAAAAGAAGAAAACCAATAGAACATAACAATCCCAAATTATAGTATCAATACTTTGTCTATTTAACTTCATATCTTATCCCAACTTCTCCTTTTCATCCAAATTATTTCTTATTAATTAAAAAATTTTTTTTTGCCTTTTTTCAATATACAACATCCAAAAAAAAAAAAGCATAACAAAACCTTTATATATCCTTTCATATCTTATTACCATTTTCAATAATATTCTTTGTCTGTTCTATTTCCAACTATCCATTCATCTTTTTTCTTTTATTATACTTCTCCTATACACCAATTAGAGTAACGTCTATAACTCATTACCCTAACTTAAAAGTACTTCATATAACAATTTTTCTTGGGATTCTGTTTAAAAGATTCTAAAATTACACAATGAATTTTATACTCTAAATACACATATAAAAAACACAATCTTATGTACCCTCCAGAATCCCTCTTTTATCCTAAATTAAATTCACCCATTGTCTCTGAATAAACTTTTTTTCTTTAGATCTTGCTTCCCCCCATTGAGGCTTCTCCTCCCCCCCTTTCTCTCTTGCTTATTCTTCTCCTTGCCCTTTTTACGCCTTTGTCTTTCCTCCTCCCTTTTCTTACTCCCTTTCCTTTGCTTTCTAACCTTGCCTCCACCTTTCCGCTCATTTTTCTCTTCTTTGGTTGTTTTTATAATTCTTAAAATCCCCTTTTTCTTATCCTTTTTCTCCTCCTCCCCAGAAAGAACCCATTGTTCATCAAAGATGGCTTCTTCTTCCTCTTCTTCTTTGTCCCAGTCCTTCTGCTGCGTAGTCAACTTTTCATAAGTACATAATGCCATTTCTAAGAATTGAAACAAAGTGCCCAAAGTATCTTCCTTTTTATATTTTTGATATTCAGTCTTTAGTTCATCCACAAGCGATGCCATTATGAAAAGAGAAACTTTTCCCAAAACAACCACAAGTATTTTTAATCAAAAATAATTCAAAAAAAAAAGTTCCAAAAATTAATACTTTTCTTCCTTCTTCTCTTTCTCTTTCTGGGGTTAATGTTTAATCAAAGAGGTCCAATTACCATATACCTTTCTTTGGGATTCTAGGCAATCTCCTCCTTTTTCAGCTTCTGCTCCAATTTTTTTTCCTCTCCCTTCCCACTTGCAATATCAATTTTAAATAATCAGAAATCCATACCTCCAACAAGGGTTTTCCAATTTCTTAAGTTTTTCAATGTCCAAAAATCCTTTTGTCCCTTAGCTTCAACTCTCAAAACAATTCACTTTCAATGTCCAATATGTCCAAACATTTCTGCTGTTTCCATGGGGTGGGAGAGTAAAGAAAAAAAAAGTTCCCTTTAACAGCTTCTCCGCCGCTTTCGATCTTCTTAGGGATACAATGTATCCTCCAGCAATTCAAACAGCTCAGTTCCAACCAATTTGAAAGATGTTACTTGACCCGGCTCAGACAGCACTTTCACTCTTCTTACTTCCTCCAGCGCAATCTTACCCGGTTGCTGGCTTCTTTGTGGCGGCCATTGCTGACCGCCGCTCCACCGCCTTGGGAAAAGGGGATTTTTCCAGAGAAGGAGGGGGTCTGCGACACCCCCAACCCCCTGTCCGACTCCCCTCTCTCTTCAGCTGTCCCTACAGGGCAGCCATATCCCCCTGACCCATCTGGATCGGGGGTACCTCGGCGGCCAGCACAGCAGGAATCGCGAGCTGTCGCGAATTCCTGCTGCCCTGAAGCCACGCGAAACCGGAAACCCTTTTTTGAGTCTTTACAGCAAGAGTGTCAAACTCATGGCTCATGGCTCCGTCCAGTTTAGCAAAGGGGGGGGGGGGGAAGTCCTGATACATCACGTGATGCTGCCATGACAATGTGAGTTTGACACCCCTGCTCTACAGCAAAGAAAGTTAAATTTAACAAACAAATTATAGCTATTATTCAGGAGCCCATTTGTGGCCAAACTTGAAAAGACAGATCACTTGATTAAATCCGTGCAGTAATCATAGACACATTGAACCCATTCATCATAATATTTCTACGCAAAATATCACCAATATAAGATAAACATCTATAAAAATAGAATTTCCCCCCTTTTCTGTTTCTTTCCTGTGTTCCCCATTTATATCAGCGGGGTATGACTGTTCAAATACAAGAGAAGAGGAACTCTAAATTGTCTGGCCGGTAGGTGGTTCACCTCTGTCCTCCATTGTTGAAAAACCTTGATTCTGTGTGCTTACCATTTGACAGAGTGCCCACCCTTTCTTTTATCAGTTCTTTTCCATTCACAATATTTCCTAAAATGGACACAAAATGAAAAAATAGTATGAAGAAGAATAGTTTACAGGGGTGGCGAATCTGAGCCCTTCAAGTTGTTGTTGAACTTTAACAGGATGGCTTGGCTAACAAGGCAATGCTGGGAGTTGAAGTTCAGCACATCTAAAAGACCATAGTTTCCTCATTCTTGCCATAAAATATCACCTTTATTGTAAGAATGATGAATTAGTGGCCCTTAAAATTCTGTTTAAGGTAGGAATGCTAGGTAGGGTCATAGCATTTTATTTTTGCAGAGGATAATATATCTTAAATGCCCTGCAGAAATGATAATCCGTTTGCCTTTTTAATCAAATGAATGTCTTTTCCTTGATCCTCTGATCAGTTCCAGTTAATGCCATTGCTATCAAATATTGAGAAACAGAAATGTTAAGACTATTTTTAAATCTCATATACAACTCATTTTCAGTAACCTGAACTGTAAGTTATGAGAGCTTTAGAAATGGTATAGCATCTTGATCTAGATAAATTCTATAAGATCTTCACTTGAATTAAATGATAAGTGAAGAGGAGTGAAAAAGATCAGCTGCCTATTAGTTTCATACAAATGTTACATATATGGAGTCCTCGTTTGGGAGTTGCAAGTGGGACTGGCAACTTGGTTGTTAAATGAAGCAGTTGCAACTCTCCTTATGGTCTTCCTTTAGCTTTCATTTGTTTTACAAATCTGTAGAGATTATAAGTGCAATTGAATATACAGTTTTCACTGCTCTTTTAACTGCAAACAACTGTTAGAGACAGTTGCTAAATAAAGACCACCTGTAATATGAACAATATAATGGAATCTGGCCAATATAGTTATTTTACTCCAATTTTTGAAACTACTAAACAACCAGAAGATTCAGTAGAATAACAAATTATAGCTTGTTTTATGTGAAAGCAATGTTTGAGCCAGAAAAAAAGGAATGGCTTACAAAGAATCTAATTTACATTATTTGAGCTTAAAATGATTTTCATATCTTGACTAATAGAAGAGAATATTGGTAGTTCAAGATTAAACTGTAAAGTTCTTGGAGCCATGTCCTGAGAGCACCAAGAACTCCATGTATCTTTGCTAATCGAAGTTCCCAGATTCAGATATAATGCCGATATTCAAAGATACCATTTCTAACTCTACATGATTAGGGTTTCTGGTTATGGTTTGTTGAAAAAGCCAGAAATGGCCATTTCACTCAAAGTTGCTCAAATTGTTATAGCTATGTGCACAATTTATGCTAAACCAAAACCAAATAAGCTTAATAATGACTTAGTACAAAATGTGAGCTTGACCAGTGGCAAGCTTTGATTAATATGGCCTTCTGAATTATTTCCCATCTCACATAAAGGAAAAAAACAACATATAAATGCAGCAGGCTTATTCATCTCTTAACTTCTATAGTATACAAATCTCAAGCTAATGTTACAGATTAAATTTGAAGAAGCCTATTAAGTAGGACTAGATATTTGATTCTCCCAAGCAGTTAACTCCTTACCCCGGTGCACAGAGTGAATGGTTGTTTTCCGGTATAGACTATATCAGACACTGCATGTTAGATGGAGATTTGTTGTTCTCTTTGGTTTACTCACTTTGCCTTCCTTTCTCTCTCCTGTTCTCCTATTGGCTATACCCATATTCAGTTAGCTAAAGGTAAAACATGGGAATATACATAAACACACACGCACTCTCATAATTTGGTAAGGTTATACATAAATTAGTTTTCGCTGTCATATACAATAGACTATTTTCAAATCTCATGATCTTCAAAAATGATATATGGCATATAGGTTAGCTATTCAAAATGTTTGCTGGGAAAATGCTATCATACTATACTATTTGGAGCATAAATTATAAAAACATACAATTAGGCTATAGCTTTTATTAGATTGTTCTAATTTTAAATATAGTTTATGTTTGAAAGCGGTAACATTACACTTCACTTTTATCATAAAAATAGACTTGTTGCCTTTAGCCTGTTCCTTGTTAGATTACATTTCAGTATTTAGTTATAATCTCTATTTTTATCAAGAATCTTCTACTTAAATATATTTATAACCAGTAGCAAATTTTGCTGAATCAACTTACATCCAGTTCTCTTAGAACAGTGAATAAATACATACATATAAGGGGATCATTGCTGTTAAACTGGTACTTTGTTAGCTTTTCCAACTAATTATTATGTGTGGAATTTACTTGTTCTAGTGCAGAGTATGTAAGCCTTTAGTTTTATCTAAGTCCACAGAAAGGACCTATGCACAGCACTGATAATTAAGACTTGGAATGTGTTGCAGTGGCATATTGTTAATAAAGTTAAATGTAACTTGATCCAGATGTCAGATGAGAGTTTGAGGAAACAGATGTCATTGCTAATATTTGCTCTTTGTAGACTACATAAATCACTTAACTAAGAATGGCTGTGTAAAGGAGAACAAATCCACTTTTTAGAAAGTGCTTAAAATAATTTCACATTAATTTGATTTGTGAACTAAGCATTCCTGTATATAAGATAATACAGTTGTCTCTTAACCTGAATATTCTTATTTTTATTGTGTTTATAGGACAATTGGACAGCCATTACTGTCATATGCATTGTATTTGCAGGTTCATCGGTTGGTGGTTGTGAATGAAACTGATACTATTGTTGGTATCATCTCCCTCTCTGACATCCTCCAAGCATTAGTGCTTACACCAACAGGTATGAGTTCAGCATTTAAGTAGTAAGTATTTTCTCTGGCAACAAGACAAGTATTTTACATTGCTTTTATCTTTTAACAACTCCTAAAATATAGGCAGACTATGAAAGGACTCCCTATTGAAATTGAAGATCATGAATAAGATTATTTTTATGCCTGTGCTTCTCAAATGTAGTAATAATTCATTTTAAACCAGCATATTTTTTAGAAATAATCCTCCAACTTAAAAAAAAAAAAATCCTTAAAACTTGGTCCAGATGCAGCTATAAAAGTAGGAATCTCATTTCCAATTTCTAATTGGCTGAGTATTCTAGGTTTAGAATCCAGTGGTCCTCCAGTGGTTAAGAGACCAGACTAGATACCAGGTGAGTTCTAGTCCTGCCTTAAGTGTGAAAACCAACTAGGTGACTTTGGACCAATCACTCTCTCAGGCCAGCTCACTTCACAGGGCTGCTGTGGGAAAAATAGGAGGAGGAATGAGTATTAGGTAAGTTTATTTTTATTTATTTATTAAGTTTATATGTCACCCACTTCACAATTGAGCAATCTTGTTTGCCACCTTGTTTATAAACATATAAGAAAGGTAGGACTAAAAATACCTTAAAAAATAATGTGGGCGAGTATGTTCTTACATGCAGTTTGTACACTGAGATTTCTTAAATATTACAAGTGAACAAGGAAATTATTATTGTTGTTAAGTACATTTGGCATTTACACAGTCTTGATTCAGTCTCAACAGAAAAGTTTAAAATAAATGAAAGACATCAATATATTAGCTGCACTAGTAGTTGTACTAGAAGTTTAAAGGTACATTGTAAACTAGAAATATTTTAGTTGATCTAAATATGCATTAAAAGGTTTTTTGACAGAATACATAAGGAATTTTGAAATAAATTATGAAGTTGGAAGTAGATGTTGTAATCCATTATGAATATTTACAGAGGCCTGGTTTATACATTCAGATAGTGTTCAAACTCCCTTATCAATTTTTTTATGCTGCAGTCTAACTCTATAGTTGTTGAAATTCATTTTTTTCTCATTACACTCAATATCCCATAATGCCAAAGTGAAAATAGAATTTTAGAAATGTCTTGTAAATGTATTTTTAAAAATACATGAAATATTACATTGGCATAAATATTCAAATCTTTCATTCAGTTCAACCAGGGGTGGCAATTCAAATGTTTTAACAACCGGTTCTGTGGGCATGGCTTAGTTGGCGGGCGTGGCTTGGTGGTCATGTGACTGGGTGGACATGGCTTGATCATGTTACTGGTTGGGCGTGGCCAACTCAACATCACTCACATCGAGGCACGCATCTCCTCGCCTGGCCTCTTGTGACTGTGTGGATGCTGTAACAGTTGTAAGTGTGAAAAACGGTCATAAGTCACTTTTTTAATGGACACTCCACACAAGCAAAGTACCAGAAAAGGAGGGGAAAAAAACTCCAGAGAAGTTCCAGAGACAGGAAGTCTAGTTCTGTCAAGAATGGAATAAGGGTTAATGGAGAGGCAATTTCTGTAAGCAACACCAGAATGTTTCCTTCCTGCCTTCCTTACAGGATTAGGCCAGTAATTTATTCTAACAACCGTTCTCCAAACTGGTTAGAATGATAACAACCGGTTCTAGCGAATAGGTGCGAACCGGTAGAATCCCACCCCTGAGTTCAACTTTATTGAAGCACCTTTGTCAGCAATTTCAACCTTGAGTCTTTTGGGGTATGATGCAACAAAATTTGCACACTTAGATGTGGGATTTTCTGCCATTCTTCCTTGCAAATCCTCTGCCGCTCAGTTAGGTTGCATGGTGACCATCGATGGACAGCCATTTTCAGGTCTCTCCAGAGATGTTCAATAGGGTTCAAGTCAGGGCTTTGGCTGGGCCACTCTCGGATATTCACAGTTGTTCCTAAGCTACTCCTGTGTTGTCTTGGCTGTGTGCTTAGGATTGTTGTCATGTTGGAAAGTGAACCATTGGCCCAGTCTGAGATCTTGAGTGATGTGAAGCAGCTTTTCATTGAGGATATCCCTATGCTATGCTCCATTCAGTTTTCCTTTAATCCTGATTGGTCTCCAAGTCTCTGCTGCTGAAAAATACTCCCACAGCATGATATTGCCATCTCCATGCTTTACTGTTGAGATGGTATTGGGGAGGTGATGAGTTTTGCCTCCAGATGCAACATTTAAAATTGAGGCCAAACAGTTCGATCTTGGTTTCATTAGATCAGAGAATCTTGTTCCTCACAGTCTGAGAGTCCTTCAGGTGCTTTTTTGTAGATTCCAAGCAGGCTTTCATGTGTTTTGCAGTGAGGAGTGGCTTCCATCTAGCCATAAAACCCTGATCAGTGGAGGGCTCTTGGTCACATCTCTTACTAAGGACTTTCTTTCCCAATTGCTCAGCTTGATTGAGTGACCAGCTCTTGGAAGAGACCTGATTGTGTTAAACTTCTTCCATTTGAGAATTATGGAAGCCACTATGCTCTTAGGAACCTTCAGTGCAGCAGAAATTTCATTGTAGCCTTTCCCAGATCTGTACCTTGCAATAATCCTGTCTCTGAGCTCTGCAGGCAGTTCTTTCGATCTCATGGCTTTTGCTCTGCTACAATATGAGTTTTCAACTGTGAGGCCTTCTGTAGAGCCTTTCCAAATCATGTCCAATCAATTTAACATACAGTAAGTTGACTCCAGATCAAGATGTAGAAACACATCAATGATAGAGAGAAATGGGAGGTACGTGAGCTAAATTTCAAGTGTTTTTGAATGTATATAAGCCTTTATATAGAAAGAGTAAAAGTGCGAATAGCACTGGGCTGAACAAGACAGTGCTAGCCCTAATCCATCTGTGCAGAGATCCTTAGCTCTGTGACATAAGTGTGGCATTATCTTGAAATAGGCTCAGATTAATAGGTGTAGTCTGTATTTCTTTTTAGCACGAGACATTAAAGTAACTAATTTTGTGATGTACAATAGGAGTAAAAAAGAGGGGAAATAATCCTAACACAGATCACAAGAGAAACATATTTTTAAAAGAAACTATGAGAGAGAAAGCTGTAAATGGGAAAATACCACTTTCTGTACAGATGCCAGGGAATGAACTATTTGCTATTTATTAACAGGCGCCCGGCAAAAGGAGAGTGGAACTGAATGACTGCTTTGAACAGAACCACCTTGGAAAGAAGAATTCGAATAAAGTGGCTGGGTCATCATTGCCTCAAGAACATTGATGGCAGTAGAGAAGAGTCAAGTGATGATGAGAATGTGTGTGTATTAGGCTAAGTGATGGATAGTCTATTATTTCCCAGTGACTCTCGCAAAACAATCAGCATGACAAAAAGCTTCTGTATTTAATGCAGGCTTGCATTTCAACATGTTTGCCAAAAGATTTCACCTGATATCCATCTCAAATGCACTGGAAAAGAATAGCATTTAATGTTATGTTTTAATCTGATGCAAGTCATTGGTCAGCAACAGATCTCCGACATAAGGCAAGTGTATGGCATATTCATATCAGAGTGCCTTATGTCAAAAAGCCAACAATATGTCATCACTGTTGCCCCTCATAGTAAAAGAACGTGCTCTATGAAACAAGACACTGTATTGAAAATTCAAACTGCTAAGCCTAAAACCAAATCAATTTCAATTATCATTAGATCTGTAATTTAAATATCAGTAGATTACTTTAAACTTTAATTACAACTGTGTGTTTCTAAATGTTACATTCTGAACAGAGACGGTAAACAAAACTGATTAAAAGCAGCTTTATTTATTTATATTTCTGCAATTTTTACACATCTTTGGTGGATAGTTAAACTTCACCATATTCATTAATAAAGCATTGATTCATATGTAAGAAGCAAATCTCTCATTACTGAAACAGGTGATAGAAGCCATCTTTACAGATACATTACACAAAAGATTGAGAATTTTTTTATTAGCTGTATTGCTACCCAACATGTTTTGATTTTCCACAAAAGAGAAATCTTATAGTTGTATTCTAAATGAATAAAGTATGTTTAAATTGCCAGAAGTATCTTATCTACTAAAATTCTTCTTTACTGTAAACTTTAACTGGGCAAAATGGTGCATCATAGGAGAACAATTTTTGAAACAAGGTACCTCAAATGGTCTAATTTACAGAAAGTGTCCGTAATCTGGGATCCATGATTCCTGACGGAAGGAGATTAGGGAAAGTTGTGGTTTCTTCAGCTCTGGTCATATGATGCTCATTTTGAACAGTTATTTGAAATCAATGAAAAATTCCCAGCTACTTTAATATACCGGGTGTATAGACAATTCAAATATAGACAATTTGAAGTCCAAAAAACATGGAAGCACAAATTCACTGCAGGGTGAGTTTATATTTTTTAAAAAATTATCAGTATGGAATTTTTCTAAAATATTGAATGAGGGAAATTTTACATTGCTTAACGGCACATTGTTAACAACTTGTTGAAAGGCAGGCAAATTTCAGACAGAGTTAAAGATTGCTTAATTTTGTTGAACCAGATGCTCAGCTTTTAGATTAAAACTATATAGACTAAAAATGTGTACTGATGGAAGAAAACAATCTGGAAAAAACACCTATCTGCTCTGTTTGACCATGCTTTAAATAAAAGCAGAATTCAAATTGAGGTGTGCAGATGTACACAATTTGCTGGTGAGAACATTTTATTTCACAATGTAATCTTTTTCATAGGATAATTCTTCAAGCTCATTTGCACTTGCCCAACTCCAACATTTCTTTCTCAGGGTATAATGACCTGAAGCGAACACAACATTCAACTTGTCAACTAGTTTCTGCTCCTTTTCTCATGACACCTATCATTTGCCATTGATTTTTTCTCCAGCAAGCACTGCTTTCTTGGTCATTCACTAGTAACTCAGCAAATATGTACATAACCTTTTCTCCCCTACTGTTAACTACTTTTGCCATTTTCATACCCATTCTAGGCATATGTTCAATGCAGGTCTCTTTAATGACCAGTGCTGTGACCTAGAGGTGGAGCTTTTGTCTCACAGTCAGGAGGCTGTGAGTTTGATTCTAGGTAGAGGCTGATATTTGGAATAGACTTTCCTGCTTGAGCAGGGGGTTGGACTAGAAGACCTCCAAGGTCCCTTCCAATTCTGTTATTCTATTCTAATGTCTCCTTTAAAAAACACAGTACCATGCTATTGGTACAATGCCTGAAATTTTTTAAGCTGATATCTTTTAAATTTATCCTCTATTATATGGCTGGATTCTTTCAAGCATTACATAAACAATATGGCCAGTGCTAAAAATCTAATGTTCTACATTATGCTGCAGTATTTCTCAACCTTGATAATTTTCATATGTGCGGACTTCAGTTCCCAGAGTTCTTCGAGAGGCTGGCAAGGGAATTTTAGTAGTTGAAATCCACATGAAGTCCACCAAGATTGAGAAATTTGTACAATTAAACAGAAACTAATCCCAGCAACATATTCAAACATGATTGTGTTTTCAGCACATGAATGATTCATTGAATGAAGATTGAAAATATGTTTTCTACCAACAAGAGCCTACATTTTTACTCTCCCTGGCATGTACACTCAAGATACAATGTACACCTGCGTTCAGGAAGAAATTACCATTATCAAAAGAAACATGAGGAAGCAGGGTGGTTATGAAGGGGTTGCAACTGAATTAAACTTCCTGGTTTGCTAAATCTGTCTGCAAGCTGCGTTCTGCCTATTTTGCATCCCACCTGCTCCAGCTTCAGCTGCTAACTGCACATGTGGGTGTTTTTTTTTTTAATAAATAAAATGATGGAACTGAGCCAAGTATGCAACTTGCTGAGCAGAAAAACCTGATGCGATGGCTGCTGAGGGAAGAAAACCAGCTGCGTCCTACATGCAGACCCCTGCAAGTCTGGATCAAGGGGAATCCCCCTCTCCATCCTCAGCATCTTGAGACCTGGAGACCACAATTCTCCACGCTGGGCTGCATGTGGAACCACCGCTAGATGGCGATAGAGCAGTTTGGAAACCAACCTCTGGCTCTGGCCAAGACAAAAATATGCGCAAACACGTGGAGGAAGAAAATAGAGAAAAGTGGATTGCTTGCAGAGACTGGGTATAAAGGAAGAGGCATGCATGTAGCCACATTCTCACTTCTGTTTATTTCCTTTTGTCCTATGTTTCTCAACCTTGACAGCTTGAAGATATATGGGCAAACTCCCAGAGTTCCCCAGCAGCAGGCTGAGTGGGGGTTATGGGAATCTAAGTCCACATATCTTAACATTGCTACAGTTGAGAAACATTGGTCTAAAGGTAGACAAGTATGTTATCCAGCACAGAACATTGTAAATCACATTGATTCAACTATCTACAGGAAGATCAAAATCTGCAAGTTGGTGCTGTGTTGAGATACAAGACCTGGCCCTTTTGCACATTGGTCTTGCAAATTTTGATCCTGCTTTTCAGAGCTCATTTGATCTGTTCCTGGAGCTTTGATCTAATTAGCTGGAATTTCTATAGCTCTATAGATCTTGTGAGCGTTCTGATTTTGTAGGGGCATGAACCCTTAATTTCATTCCAGGGTCTCATAGGTTATGGTCAAGATGATGGCCACAATAGTGCAATCAAAGCTCTTCCCAATATTTACATGCATTTTAAAAATCTGAATGTGCAGAACTTTGATTGTACTGTTTTGACTGACATCTTGATATATTTGACAGTATCTTGTAGGCATCCCACAATTATTTCTCCACTGCCCTTAAAGACATGCAGCAACCTTTTCATGTAGCTTGCCTCTTTGTGTGTGCATTGATTGGAATATATTCCCAACCTGTGAAATCCCTGTGTCATAACAGGAAGTAGGATCTACTATTAGAGAAAACCCCTAGTTGCTCACAGAAACTTGCAAATGGCCCTTATATTTTTTATCAAAAGAAAGTACCGTTATTATATCCACCTGGCCCACCAGGGACAGGAAGGCACGGTATGTTACAGGTCCCATCAATTAGGGATGTACCTCTTGTGGGACTGCAAAAAAGGACCACCTCAGTGATGACCCTTTCCCTATGGAAGATCATTCTACCTGAAGAAGTTGGCTCTCACGTTTGTGTTTGTTTGCTTATTTATCTTACTACCAGGTAACTGGGCAGCTTACACTATTAAAAAGATAACGCTATACAATTTTACCATACAATTTCATAAAAATATAATACTAAATGTTCCTTTTCCAAAAGGCTCTAAATTGTGTTTGGTCAGTGGTACTAGAGATCATGTACGGAGATGAAGCCAAATAAGTTGATTTAATTGTGTGGCTGCTGCCCTGGGTGGGCTGCAATTTTTAATAGGCTTTTATATTGTGATTTTAATGTTGAGAGCTGTTTATGAGTTGCATGGCCATATAAATTTGTTTAATTAATTAGATTAGATATTGTAATATCTTTAGGGTAGATGTAGAAGACGACCACGCTGTGCCCAAGGGCAGGGTTAAATTTATCATAATTCTGGAGTCTCTCTGCCCTTGAATGAGACCTAAGTCCAGCCACCCTTGAAGTTTGTTGACTCTTTATCTGGCACCAATTTGCCTTGACTGTACATCAGATTCTTGTGTATAATTGCATGGAATAAACTCAGAACTTTTGAACTCTATCCTGGTTTCTAGTTTCTTGCGCCTGACAATAGATCCATGAATGACATTGGTTGGTCTCTGCACCTCTGTACATAGATAACTCATTCTCCATTATTTTGCCCACATAGTTCCAGTCTCTGGACATTTAGCCGCTTTCCAGACAAAAGAATCTGAAGCCTTTAAAAAGAACTGATTCTTTAAAAAAAAAAAAACTGAAAAAGAAGCAACCTGAGAAGTTACAAGCAGTTCAGCCTTTCTTTGCATCTGTAAAGTCAACAGTAGACTCGCCAATCTCTGCTTTCCTGACATCGTCACTGTAGTACAATCCAAGTGACATTTTGAAGCAGGCTTACTTCACAGGAAATGGAGAACAATTTACAGTGCAGTGATTTTGAACAAATGTTTCTTTCTCCACCCCCACCCCCCTCTTCTGACATTTTGCTCAGAATGCTGTTTGCTTAAAGGCCGGCCAAGAGAGAACGTGTATGTTTTCGATGTACTGTTAAAAAGGGCACAAAATGCATGATGGGGTTTGTTCAGGGAACAACCTCAAGAGCATTTGAGGGCTGTGTCTATAACCTCTTTTCTTTCACCTGGGATTGTGAGCTCTGAAGATGCATTCCCGATTGCAAGCTTCAGTAGAAACATTCCGGCTTTCCGAAAAGAACATCTCTGAGCTGACTTATCAATAAATGTAGCAGAATTGTTGGGGAGCATAGTATGTAAATCCTTAACTTACAACCATTAATTTAGTGACTGTTCAAAGTTACAGTGGCACTGGAAAAAGTGACTTACAACTGGTCTTCACACTAACATCCACTGCAGCATCTCGACATTCACAAGATCAAAATTGCCCCAGAGTCACGTTTGGCATTTTTTGCAACCTTCCCAGTCAGCTTCCAACAAGCAACGTCAATGGGGGAAACCTTAACCCCAGGATTCAGTTAATGACACCAATGATACAGAACAACTGTTGTAAAATAAAGTTGTTACATATGGTGAAAGTCATGTTTTACGAGCATCTTGCTAAGCAATAGAAATTCTGATCTCAATTGTGGTCATAAATAGTCCTTCCATGTAATGGGCTCCCTGTCTTTCAGCTGCCTTTTTCCTATCCAAATCTGCAAACAAGAAAGCAATGCTATTTTTGCTTCTTCCCTCAAGGAATTTTTTAGAACCAATTACCTGGTCCCTAATTGCATACAAATACCCAAAGTCCTAGATTACAGAGTATTTTAAGCTTATGCCAACTGGTCAGTTTTAACATCACAGAAGCTTTACTACTGGCTTCATTCTAATCAAATTTCATAAAAAGAAAATCAATTCGCTTTTATTCCGGGGGCAGCATAGTTTTTGGAGTTTGCTTTTCCAAGGAAAAGCACAGCCTTCATCCTGAAAAAGGCAGATTTTGCAAACGGGAACATTTCTACGGTATTTTAAAACTGTTTTTGTTACCTTGGCCATTTTAATGTTTTGTGGACTTCAATTCCCAGAATTCCACAGCCACCTCAGCAACTTTTTAAAATGAGCGAACTACAACCACCCAGAAAGTTTCAGCAAACCTATACCTGGGAAACTCTGGAAATTGAAATTAACACATCTTAAAATTGTCAAGGTGGAGAATATAGGGCGTAACAAAAACCACCACTATACATAGCTTTGTTTAGGAAACAGGCTCTCAGGCGGTGCCTCCATTTCCCCGCGAATCCCAGCAGCCCCGCCCATTGTGAACATTTTGACAATGAGTCCTGCACGGAAGCATGCACGAGCGGAATAACAACGCCCTTCTGTCCTCGCGCAACTCCGCCCTCCCGCCTCTTAACCAATCAAAACGCAGCGTCCTTTCCGATCCCTCCCTTCTCGCACCTCTGCGGCCAATAGCTGAAGTATAGACGGAAAAAAAATCAATAGTGAGGGGGTGGAGAGCGTGCACTCCACAAGCGCGAGGAGGAGGAGAAGGAGGCGCCGTCACCCCAGGCGTTGGGCGGAGCAATCTGCCGAGAGCAATGACGCCGCGAAATTTTCAGGGCCAGCGAGCGCCTCCGGTCCGGCCAATGGGCGGAGCCGTCGCCCTCTTCTCCCCGCCCCCTTCCGGGGGCGTCCCCACGCTGAGGGGATCCCGGCCAGGCGAACGGGGCGTGGAAGCGCAAGTGCGCGCGCGCGGGGGCGGGGGCGAGGAGGATGGCGGTTGTCGTCACATGAACTAAAAAGCCGCCGCTGTCGCGTCCCTCAGACAGTGCTCACGGGAGTCCCGCGCAGGTCATCGCCGCTCGACAAGCATATCCTCAACGCCCGCTCTTCTTCTCTGCCTGATCGGCCGTTGCCACCGCTGCTGCCACCACAGCCCTTGATGCAGTTGGTTGTTCGGCGGGGAAAAGATGCCACCGTCCAAGTCCCGTAAGATCGCCATCCTGGGCTACCGGAGCGTTGGTGAGTCCCGCCCTGAGGTGGCCGGGGTGATCGGCGGGCTCTGTCCTCGCTTCACCCGCCGGCGGAGGGGCAAGGGGCGGGCGAGGCCTTCCCATCCGAGCCCGGCGCTGGCAGGTGCGCGGAGGAGCGCGCCGAGGAACCGGCCGGGCCTCTCCCGCACTGCCGGCCGGTGCGCGTGGCGGATGCCGGGGCTGCCCTGGAGGAGCCGGCGACAAGCCACCCCGGCCTCCGCGGCCGCCCGAGCGAGGTTTGCATTTCCCGCCTCGGCAGAGCCAATTCAAAGGGCCTTCCTGGGCGGGAGGCGATCCTGGAGCCAGCAGAGATGCTCGTCCCGCTTTCCCGGAAGGCGCCGCTCAGGGTCTCTCGGTTCCTGGCGCCCCGATCTCGCCTCCTGCGTAGCGGTGGCGTTGGGAGAAGGGGGTCAGGTCGGCGAAGACGCCTCTTCTCGCCCGCGGCCCCAGATGGAGGCTGCGAAGGGCTAGTCCGCTCTCCGCTACTTTCGCAGCCTCACGGAACCCAGCTGCCTTTGACAGCCGCCATAAAATTTTGGGCTGACGGGTGGGAGTCACTGGCCCTTTCGGTGGGGCTTGTGCAAACGGCGGGGAAAAGGTTAACGCGGGGTTACGCAACCTTTTGTTTTGCTTCCTCAATTTACCACACAGGCTTTTTGTTTTGTTTTGTTTCGTGTATGTGTCCGTGTAAAGGTGGTTTGGGTTTTTTGCCCCCCCCCCTTTTTTTTTTTTTCTTTTCGGTAGTAAAAAATTAAGGTGATGCTGTGAGCTGGATGAGGATTAAAATACTACCTTGAGTTTCACAGGAAAATAAATGTGACTTTTAGGTTATGATGTTCATTCAGCCAGGCTTATTAGAATTAAGTTCAGCAGGTGTGCTTGGAGTAAAAGTTTTCTTTTGTTTTCATAGTAATTATAAATGCACCATGTGTTAACAGAGTTGGCCATGCCACAAAAATGAAAGGAAAGCTGTTTCTACTTTTCCAGCACCAATCCCATGAGGAAGACCACTTGTGCATTCTGCTTCTTGGACTAAATGTGGACATTTCTCTCTCCCTCTTTTGTCTTTCCCCTTCATCTTTTTCTTTTCTCTCTCCCCCCTCTTTTCTTTCTCTCTTCTCTTTTCTCTCTCCTCCTTTTCTCTCCCTCTTCTCTTTCCCTCTCCACTCCTCCCTCTTCATCTTCCCCTCCTCTCTCTCTCCCTCTTCTCTCCCCCCCACTTCTCTCTGTCTCCTGTACCTTCTCCTATCTTTATATCCTTGGAAGCCTTATGGAATGTTCTTGGAAGGGACAAAGAAGTGAAAAGTCAAGATGGAGAGGATGACCACATGTTCTAAAAACCACTCTTTACTATGCAGGTTGCCTATGTTTTTATGTGTCTTAGTGACCTTCTCTTTTGTTCCACCACACATATTTCTTAAGTACTCCATTCCCACCATCTTCAATATCTTTGTATGTTACTCCAGACAGCTCTCTTCCCTATGAGTGGCAGAATTATGCTCCTCTAGATAGTCATCTTTTCTTCATGCTACACATCACCTTCTACCTACTTTTCCTTCTATCCCCATTTCCCTGGCTTACATCTTCTCCCATTCTGTTGCAAATATTTCAGGGGTATTTTGTATACTTGTCCATGATGGTATAAGGACCAAAGTAGGACTAGAAGACCTTTAAGGACCCTTCCAACTCTGTGATTCTCTTTCTCTCTCTTCCCCCCCCCCACCAATTTCATTTCCATTGTCACCTGCTTGCTAAGAGTTCTGAAGTTGAATGAGGCTTTATTGCCCCTTGAATTACACAGATAAACAATGCTGTAAGTAAAGCTGCACAATTGTATACAACTGGAGAGATCAAGAGATATAATTCAAGAAGACTAGGTATTCCCAAATTTGCTTTCAGAATGCTAATTTTCAGATCAAGAAGTAATGAGGTACATTTTGTATTCCCAATTTTTTGTGATCTTTGTAGTTCTCTAGGATTCTCAGTGTTGAAAACTGTCCAGAATGGCCTCCTGCTTAAAATTAGGTTCCCCCTAATTCTGGCCCCATTCTGGAAAAAAAAAGTGAAGACTGAGCTCTTTTGGAGGACATTGGGAAGGGGAGTGTGTGTGTGAGATGTCAAATGGGTGGTTATATGTGTTTTATGTTTTCATTTTTGGGGTTCTTTCTATTATCTTGCTATCATGTTTTGTAAATAGCTGAGAGTTGAATTAGATTGCAAAGGCTAAAGAAAATTTTAATCAATTAATAAATAATAAACTATTACATGCGGAGGTCCTTGAATTACAGGATTGTTATGGTTTGATGTCTGTGTTTTGACTTTTCAAAACCTCAAGGCAACATAATTAGTTCTTCACATCACCTTCAACCTCAATGTTATTCCTGCAATCTCTAGCAATAGAATTAGGCTGGAAGAGAATCACTAGTATAAATTACCCAATGAATTTTCTTTCTGACTGAACAGGAATTTGAACTTGACCATGCCTCTAATTTTCTGCCAGGACTCCTCTAGTTAATTTTTTTACAATAAATTTTATTGAACAAACATTAAAAACAATTGAACACAATGCGACTTTTTTGGCCATACAAGCTATAGAGATACACATAACAGTTAATTTCTTTTTTCCCTTACGTTATTAGTATGGTGCTAGTTGCATATTATTTCTGTTTACATTTATCTACATTTATGTACAATTATATACATATTTACAACCATTTTTATACTCATGTATTTGTATCGTCTCATATTTGTCCATTATATTCCATTCTCTAGTTAATTTTCTTCACCACCTGATTGAGACTTACTTGGGCGACGCCAGGAAAAGTAATAAAGTAGAAGCAGACCAGTTACTTTGTGTGTTGAAGAAAACTATCTGGATATTTCTAGAAAGTCAGCAGAAAGCAAGCTCAATTTAATAGAAAAGTTATATTTATTCTGCAGTCCATACAATCTCCTAATTGCTACTGGTAAACCAAATGTAGAATCAGAAGGAAAATTAAGAACAGTAGACTAGAACAAAGCCCTCTCAGATTATTTAACAATAAAGTGAGATTTGCTGAACATGGAATGTCAATGTTTTTTAACAGCTGAAAGCAGACTGAAGCTTTCTTAGGAATTATGAAACTTTACAATTTGTATTGTTTCTCATTATTTCCACTAACAGGCATAACAAGTAAATATAGATTAATGTGTTCTATGCATGCATAGTTTCTTCACTGGCTGTTGCATTTAAACATACAGTTGATGGAACATACTGAGTAATACTAATTTTTCTTGCATTGAAGAAATGTGATCACCTGGTTGCTATTGGTGATTTCAAAGCTTTTCCTGGAAATTGCATTTGTGAATGATTTTGAAGGAAGAGTTCCTTCTTGGAATCCTGTGAGTGTGTTGATGATATTCAGGACCAAACTAATGATCAGCTAGAGTGGATTTCAGACGCATTCAGATAAATGTGTTAATTTTTAAAAAATATTGGTTAAGATGCACAGAATATAAGTTATTTTAGGACTGGAAAACACTGTAGGTTAAAAGACCTACTATTACAGATATTTTGCAGACATAGACTTACAAAACAAAGTGTAAATGACAATTACATGCCATTTTTTAATATATTGAATAGCATATTGTTAGAAAGTTACATTTGGCTGTAATCTCTTCTGATGCTTATGCCTGATTCAGTATTTGGTTTGCCTACAAGTGACATAACTGGATGTTTTTTGAAATTCTCATAACATAAATCATACAATTTTCCAGATTTACTAAGCACTGTAAAATGCCCCTTTATGTAACCTACCTGCTTCCTTCTCCCAAGAGAGAATATTTGTATTCTACGGTAGATGATTTCAAGCTAAACTGAATCTACTTGAAAGATGTATTGTCTGCCCCCACTCCCTTTAAGGGCTTTAAAGAACTTTAAACATGGAGTCATTGGCATTCTTTACATATTTGTTCTATTGTAAACAGAGTGATGTTAAAGAACAAGATGAATCAGAGAATTGATTCAAAGTCCAGTCAGGTACATGGGCTTGGGCCGCAACATCTACAATATGTACTATGGAAGGGTTGCATAATAGTGAGTTGTCCGAAATCAAGTGATTTCCATGTAAATTAAAGAGAAAGTATCAAAGGTAAAATGATTAGCAGTGCCACAGTAAGTTTTCATGTGTGTTTACTATATAACAGGTAATCCAGTTAGAATAATTTATATTGCATTCCTATAGTGAGCTGAACATTGGCATTAGTAACCTATACATTTTCAAAGGCATCTTTCTGCAATTGCTCTTCCATTTGTATGAATTTTGTCTTGTAGCATGTATATTTTTGAATAGGAGGTTGGATCCCAAGAATTGAGAGAAGTATGCAAGAATTACCTGTAAAAGTCAAGCTATATTTTTCTTTATTTGCTGTAAGCAGACAAATAACTTCAACATATTCATACCCTGCCAAAAAATATAGATTTCCTGTTTGAGGTTGATTCAATTGTTTTATTAATATCTACAAAATAATTACTAAGTCCTACTGTATATAGTTCTCAAACAGTATATATCACGGGTGTCAAACTCAGTTTCATTGAGGACTGCATCAGGGTTGTGTTTGGCCTCAGGGTGGGTGTGGCCAGCTTGACATCAATTGTGTCAGGGGCGCCTGTGGTGGCCCGAGTGCTCTGCCAGTGAAAATGGGCTCCTGAGCCAACTCCATTGTGCAGTCCTCCTGAGCTCCATTTTTGCTGGCAGAGGCCTTGCAGGTTGGTCTTTCATTGTTTCCAGGGAGGCCTTGCAGGCCAGATCTAAACACCCTGCAGGCCAGATCAGGACTGTGGGCCTTGAGTTTGACACCCCTGGTATACAAGGCACTTGAGTTATTATAAAAGAGTCATTATTCTAGTCTTACTTTTCTTAGCAAACTCTAATGGGAATGTAGAGAACCAGTAGTTAAGCAGTTTGAGACTCTGTTAAGTGCTTTTTAAATGACCAGTCAGCATTTTCCAGCTCAGTCTACTTCAAAAGTTTCTCATGGGGATAAAATGAGGGGAAGTTCTCTATATGTTCTCTTTCAGTTCTACAGGAATGGTCAATAAAATGTATACAGTACAGCAATAAGAATCAAAAGGATGCAGTCTTAGTGAAACAGATTGCCAATTCCGGTTGTGGTGTGACAATAACTGTCATGGGGAGAAGCGTCACATTTTCAATTGAAAATTATATATAATAAAGATATATCTAAGACCTTCTTTAGGCTTAATTGTTCTCTAGTTCTTTCTCCTCCTTTCCTCTCTTCCCATTTTTGCTCTCCAAGGACACAGAGAGATGTAACCTGAAATGGAAAAAAGAGAATAAAGCTACATGTGAAAGTTGGAGGAAAAAATATAAACTGGCTTTAAATAAACACCAGAATTTGTGCTATCTATAATCCTCGACTTATGACCACAACTGAGTTCAACATTTCTGTTGCTAAGCAAGAGAGTTGTTAAGTGAGTTTTTCCCCATTTTACAACCTTTCTCGCTACAGTTGTTAAGTGAACCACAGCAGTTTAAGTTAGTAAATGAATTTGGCTTCCCACTAACTTTGCTTGCTGGAAGGTCTCAAAAATTGACTACGTGACCCCAGGATACTGTAACCATAATAAATATAAGTCAGTTGCCAAGCATCCAAATTTTGATCATGTGATGATGGGGATTCTGCAACAATTGTCATAAGTCACTTTTTTCAGTGTCATTGTAACTTCAATGATCACTAAACAAATGGTTGTAAGTTGAGGAATACCTATATCCAGGCATTATGGAGAGAAATTAATCTGGAGATGCAAAATAGTTTTCTTGTATGGGAAATCAACTAGAGAGTGCAAAGTGAGAAAGCTCTAATACTGTAGTGAGAAAATAAAATCTCTGATGAGCATTGAGTAGCTCTAAATTTGGAAGGATTTTTTTTATTCATTGAAACATTGAAGATCCTCAAATACTAATTCTACATTGGTGTGTAATCAGAAAATGATCCATAGAATACTCTGAATAAAACTTATTCTTAATGATTAAAAATGTAGACAAATACAGTTAAGGATCTGAGTAGGAGAACTGTGTATAAATTTGATGTGTAGAGGGGAATTGAACAGAAAGATTTGTTCCATAAAAGAAGAATTCATATCAAATCATCTTGGAGTACTCTATGCCAATTCTGACATTAATGTGTTTCATTTTGTTGCTCATTGTGTTTTAATTATTCTAGTACTGTGGACGATTCATTAGTAGATGCATTTTTAGTGGGAAAAATTATGTTGCATAGCTATATTTTGCAGAGTTGCCAAATCTTTAATAATAAAAGTGCAATAGTAGTTCGGCATAGCTTAAACATTATGTTGGGTATTTGAAAGGGTTTGCACTAGATTCTCATAGTGCTAGAGCCTAGATCATGCTAGCATGTTGGCTGTTCCTCAATAGTAGCCTAAAATGCCAACTTTAATTAAAAGCTTCATTTTATGCCTGCCTGCCTAGTGGCAAATCTTACTGCAGTGAACTTGTAAGTGGGAGCAGTAAGCACTAGAGGCAGTATTCTTAACTGTAATATTGAGCCAGAGAAAGGGTTGTCTAAGGACACTGTGCTAGAATTAACTCCTGAATTACCTGTATACATTGGCTTAGCTTTGATCTCACTTTCATAAGTATTTGATTATTTAAACAGCACCTTTAATACATTATGTTGCAACATTTTGATGTTTCTACTCTACTTTCTAGTTGTATTTATATACAGATTGGCTTCTTTAAGTGGGCTGCATAACTTGTAATTGAACCTTGGATCAGTGTGCTGTGTACATTTCTAATATAAGTAGTTACAAAAGGAAGCTGTTTGATACAATCAAAGCAGCATAATTTTAGTATTCTAAAATTCCGACAGTTATATTTGAAAAATGTGCACGAGTGCTGTCTTTGAGGATGAATTGCACTCACTTATTTCAAATATTTTTGTAGGAAAAAATAAGAACACTGGTTTGAATTCTCAGGACTGCATGAAATCCTGCAAGCCAAAAGTCTAGCTGCCTTGCCTATTTTAGTTTATATTTTCCATAATGCAAATTTGGAAGTCTGTTCTGCATGAGTGACGTTGAATACATTGCACTTTGTTTTAAGTTCTTCTACATTCTGTGTGAAATAGAAAGGTCATACTTTTATGAAAATCAAGTTAGGCAACACTCAGATTATAATTAGAGTGTACAGCAGAATGTGATGAAATTTAATCTTAGTTTGATTTTGGTCTGACAAACATATTGAATGGATTATTGAAATACTAAGTTTTGGTTGTGCAGTTTAACATTGTTTCGGAAACTACAGTATCCAAATAACATAAATTGGGATTCTCATTGTGCCTATTTGCTTGCAAAATGCTAGATTTATAGAGAGAGTAATTTTCTATAAAGAAAAGGGACATCATATATTTATTTGAATGTTGAATTTGCCTTTTTCACAGTCCTGATAGAACATGGCAAAATACTTTCAGAAATTGAAATATTATTCTCCCAAAAGCAATTTGTAATACGTGGTGCTGATTTGTTATCTATATTAAAATCATTCTTAAAAATGCCTAGAGGCAATGCTCTTTATCCTGGCCTTGGTACATTCAGTAAAAATAAGATTCAACAGTTTAGCATGGTATTTCTGTTCATATTTGATTCAGTATTATTTGCAATTTGGTCTACTATATCTATAATTCTGTTGACAACTTCATAAACATTAGTATTATTGTTTATAAGATTTTATATTTCTTTAATTTTTGTCAGTTTAAAGCTGCATTCATGCCTAATACTCCTGCTTTTTATTTTGCCTGCAACAAGAACAATGTGGCGCTGGGAGGGCAACTGTTCCAAAGTCACTGGGCCAGCTTTTCATGCCTAAAAGAGGATTAGAACTCATGGCCTCTCAGTTTCTAACCCAGGATTTTACCTACTCTATCAATGCTCTGTCCTTGCTTTCATCAACTTTTTCCAGATTTAAAGCTCTCTTACAGGTGTACAGGTGTACTTCAACTTACAACCACAGTTGGGAATAGAATCCTGATTGTTAAGTGAAGCAGTCTTTAAGCAAGCTGCCGACGTCAATGCTTTGCTCAGTGACTGCAATCCCAATACTCCCAGAGCTTGGATCTGTGGGATCTGAACTCCATTTTTTTCATCCTGCCAAAGGAATTCAACTCCCCTCAACAAACAATTCTTTCAACAAGCCCCTTGAGACTAGAGGGAATCCTTTTGGCAGGCAGCAACAGCAGCTTACAACCTTCCCTGCCTGTTTTTCTATTGAACTTTCTGGGGAAACCTGTTGAGAAGATTGCAAATGGCAGTTGCATGATTATGGGTCACTTGGCAACTGGTCTTAAGTGTGAATAGGTAGCCATGTTTCATTCAGATCACAATCATGTAACTGCAAGGTGGGAAGGGGATACTTTTACAATGGCCAACAGTGATTTATGGGCCAAAAAGTTCTCTTTCTGAGGTTGACCATAAGTCGAGGACTACTTATACCAATCATTCTATATATAAACCATTTCATGTACAGAATATCTAATTTAGGATAGTGAGTATAGAAACCAGAATTTGGGTTTTCAAAGTTTTGTTCCATTTATGGAATGATACAGAAAGAGGAAACATATGCATTAATCTTGGCCTACTAGTGCATTAAATATCTATAAATTCCTTCTGGATTTTATTTTCAGTTAATACCCAGGATACAAAACATTCCAGACTTTATTTCTGCAAAAATTTGACAAATTCTAAACATTTTGGCAGGACTTCCAGGGTCCAATCTGTAGCGTTTGCAGATAAAGGATTAAATGCAGAGTAAGCTAGTCACACTTAAGTCTCACTGACATCAATGACAATGAAGAGATCTGGAAAAGCCAGTAAGGTCATCAAGGTAAAGAAACATTTTCCAAGAGCGGTTCTAATAAATAATAGGATTGTGCATAATTTGCAAAAAAATTTAGAAATGTTTTTTCAGAAGAGGATCATTATGAATTTGCAAACAGGTGCTGCATTCATCTCCCATACATTCCATACCCTGTGAAGCACCTTTTTTGAGTAAAATCCATAATATTAGTGGTAGTATTCTACTGGTTCGGCCCAGTTCAGCCAAACCTGTAGCTCTGAGGATCATCTGTGAGCGAATCAGTTCATTCCGATGATCAGCTGCTGGGCCCTCTTGCCTGCCCCTGCTCTATTCTGGTCTTTATTTCCTGGTTTTCAACCTCAGTGCTTTATGCGGCACTGCCGATTGCCATGCATCAGCTGTTTTACACATAGGGCTTGCAGCAAAAGGTGAGTTGCAAATGCACGCACGCAAAGCACACACTCACACCGAACCGTAGGAAAAAATTTTGAAGCCTACCACTGCTTAATATTTTTAGCAATGTTTTTAAATTATAATACTGGAACACTTTTAGCTTCTGGGTTTTCTTCCCAAAGAGTTTTTTCCTACATTTCAAAGTTGTTGCAGAAAATCTTCCAAAAAATAATGACAGAAATTTTGTGTTGGTAGATTGGGGCAAAAATCATGTATTTGGTGAAAGAATTTGAGTAATTCATGAGTTTCCAGTAAGATTAAAATATTGTATTAGCGATGACAAAATTAGACCAAAGTTGGAAGTACAGGTTGTCCTCTATTTACAACAGTTCATTTAGTGACTATTCAAAGTTACAATGACAGTTTTTCACGCTTACAACCATTCCAGCATCCCCATGGTCACCTGATCAAAATTCAGACACTTGGCAACTGACTCATATTTATGACGGTTGCAGTTTCCTTGATCACATGATTCCCTTTTCTGACCTTCTTTACAAGCAGAGTCAATTGGGAAGCCAGATTTACTTAACAACCATGTTACTAATTTAACAACTGCACTAATTCATTTAACAACAGCGGCAAGAAAAGTCATAAAATGAGACAAAATAAGTAATGAGAGGTTAAGAAATGTGACTATTTTGACTCTGGTGCCATCTGGATATAGTCTTCAACTCACAGAATTCTCAGCTAGCCATGTGTGTTAAAAGTGGGCTGAGATTCTTTGCAAATTTTAAAACAGTTATTAAGTTATGAATATTCAAGAATTATAGACTGAGCGATTATGTAAAACAGTTTGTTTGGATAGTTTAGTGTATAATTTAGGTCCATAAATTTAATAAGTAAGTAAATTTAACAGCTTTTTCCAACTGGGTACTTTCAACATTTCATATTCTGTTTATAAATTCCGTAAGTTTTTATCCTAATGTATTGGGAGGGTATCCAGTTGGGGAATGCTGACATATATGTTATATATGTTATTATTTTGAAACAAAGCAAACATTTCAACTTTAGAAATTTCCCCTATGAATTTTTTGTAGTGTTGAAAGTAAGAAATATGATCCTGGTGCCAAAATTATTTGTCTTCTCTATTCCATTCTTTGGTGTTAAAAAAAATGTTTGAGTAATAAGAGAAAAAAATAGCCTTCTATGAATAGATCAAGCAGACAAAAAATGATTGCTGCAACCTACAAAAATATGCAAGAATTGCACCATTATGGGTTGTTTTAATGCCCTAATATCATAAGATTTAATGTTAATGCCATTGAATACTATGCACTGTTCTGGGTTTATTTATTTAAAATCTCTTACATCCATCCACAGCTGAATTGATAGACTGAAATAATCACTATCACTGGCATGCGTATCACCAATAACTTCAGTCACCATGTCCACATACAACTTTATACATTTTATTCCTAACCCTCTCCTCTCCCTGCCCTAAGGTATTACTGACTCCCATTCAGAGTTAAGCATCTATCATATATACTCTCTTGAGTAAGTTTTATGTCCTGAACAATTACAAGTAATCCTGGCGTAACTATGATAATTAGGAGTGGCTACTCAATTCCTAAGTGATGTAGTCATAAAGCATGACATTACACGACCACACCAATTTACAATGGCAATCCCAGTTACTGTTATTAGGGAAGTCCCATGCACTTGTAGCGTCTCATGATTGTATTTTTGCCTGTTGTGACCTCTTCCCCCATTGATTTGACTTGGCAGAAGTCAGCAGTGAAAATCACAAATGGTGATTGATTGATTGATTGATTAAAAATTTACACTGTCCACATCACTACCGAATGACTGGCAGTTAATAAGTAAAACCTTTGTAATCACATGACTGGGGGATGCTGCAATGGCCATAACTACATAGATCTGTCATATGTCCCCCTTGTTCAGCATCACTGTAACTTAGAATAGTCACTAGTCATTCAACATGAAACAATAGAATAACAGAGTTGGAAAAGACTTTGGAGGTCTTCTAATCCCACTCCCTGCTCAGGCAGGAAACTCCATCCCATTTCAGACAAATGGCTGTCTATTCTTAAAAACCTCCAGTGATGAAGCACCCACAACTTTTGAAGACAAGCCATTCCATTGGTTTATTAGTCTCCATCCATTACTTCTTGTCCTGCCTTTCAGAGGCTTTGGAGAATAGGTCGATCTCCTCTTCTTAGTGTTGTAGCAGCTCCTCAAATATCAGAAGACTATCATGTCACCTCTTGTCCTTCTTTTCATTAAACTAGACATATCCAATTCCTGCAACCATTCTTAGCCTCCAATCTCCTAATCATTTTTGTTGCTCTTCTTTGCACTCTTTCAGGGTCTCAACATCATTTTTACATCCTAGCGATCAAAACTGGAAGCAGTTTTGGTTGTATAGTATATGGTTATATGTTTAATATAAATAATAATTACAGTAGCAGTACCCATGAAGTTTCATTCTTGGATGACATGAATAACTCAATAGATTAAGATGAAATGTTGAGAATCCCTTCTGATTTAATAGGAAAGGCAATAACTATCTAAGCTGCACAAACTAAGAGTTAAACTATGGCTTCAATAGTCTGTCCCTTGCCCACCATTTTTTTCAAAATAATATATAAATGAATCATCCCTGATATCCCTAAATGAACATATAATATATTTCTGTCCACCTGCTACAATCCAAAAGGGTTTGCCTTATGAAAAGATTCCCAGCAGTTTTGTGAGCATTGGATTTGGGCTGGATTCCAATATATCTTGAAGACATTCAGTAGATAGGAAAGACTTGAGGGCAAATTATTTACAAGACTTTGAATTAAAGTAATTTCTGAGACTGTTCCAGTTTTCACTCACAGATGGTAGCCTGACATGAAGATAAACTATGCCAATGATTTGGTACAGGCGAACATGTCCAACGTAAAGATCCAGTGTTCTCTCCTCCCACTCAAAATAGAAAGCAGGCAGGCAAAATAGTGCCAGTAATCTTATTTGATTATAACTTTATAAAATTATCTAGTGTCTTTCAGTCACATATGAATTGTAACTGAGGGTACAACTTGCATGCCAATATTTTGTGTGCAAGGAACTAGAAGCCTGAATGTCACATAATTGACATCTTCTGGGATGGTATTCTTTTTCCATTACTATAATTTGATTTGTTTGGTTTTGAATAATACAACTTATATAGTGTCAGGGATTTTAAATTATTGCTTTTTTTCATCCAATTTTTCTAACAGCTGCATTCTTCTACAACTGTGATAGAAACATATTTCAGGCCGTACACCCAGTACAGTTTTATGCATAAAATGTTGATCCTAACTTTAACATATGCACTGTTTGGAATCTGTATGTTATAACATAACATGTATGTTGCTTCAATGTAAGTCCTAATGCTAATACGAACTTGAATGAAGAAAAATTGATCAATGTGATCAATGATCATGTGAAGGAGATGGAAATAGCATTTGAAAAAAAGAGTTTTATATTTCATCAACCTAAACATTGGTCTAAACCAGTGTTTTTCAAAAATGGCAATATTAAGATTTATGGACTTCAGCTCTCAAAATTTCTATACTGGCATCCTGCCTGGGAAATTCTAGGAGTTGAAATCTATATATTTTAACATTATCGAGTTTGAATAACACTGGTCTAAAAAAAAACATTAAACAAGACATAAATTTATGCGAAACCATTTTTTGAATGAAGGTACAATATATTTTGTCTCTTTATGCATGTTTTAATGAAACTGATAGGTAGTGCCTACTTCTGTTCAGTCTCCCCTTTTCCTCCTTCCATTCTTTCAGATAAAACAGGAAGTTCCTTTACTAACAAAACAACTCTGTACAAGGTAAGAAAGAAATTAGTCAGTTTTTTTTTTAAGTAAGTGAAATATCTTCTTTGGTTTCTGTGAATTCTTTAAATTAGTACTGAAAATTAAAATTTGAATATTTATCTAAAATGGTATTTTATGTATTCTAGAGTAGGCTTTTATGTATTCTAGAGTAGGCTTTTCAAACAATACTGAGTTGCAATCTTCTAGAATTTGAATGTTCCCAGGCTTATGCTTGTATCTTGCTGTTGGAAAAGAGGGATGATAGTGATGATAGCGATGATGATGATGACAGCTAACAAGATAACAAGGTTTTAAATGTCAGATTAAAAAGAAATTAAGGAATTCTTAGTGCTAAAAATTCTTCTTGTACCCAGCAAACTTTTAACTCAACTTTCCCTGTTTGGGGGTAGTTGAAGAGTTGGTGAAGATTAAAGGCAATATCCTCTTTGCCTAAACATGAATGGGAAATATTTATATTTCCTAAAGAGATTGAGTAAATTAATCTATACTTTCTGATGGCTTGGGAGGGTTCTCATTTCTATTATACCATCATTACTTATAGTTGACTGTATTTCTGGATATTTACACTACTATTCTAGTTGTTATTATCTTAGTATCCATCATAGCGTGGGTAATATATATATATATACACGTTTGTGTCTGTGTAATGATTTTGGCCTATTCTTGTGGTGGAAGTACTTTCATGTTAGCGTCCATGATAGATGGCTGACCTGATTTCCTCCTGCTCCCTTTAAATAGCAAAACTTTTGTGCTGCTTGAACATGTGTGGTTTGAGGATAGAGATTAGGCCTAACCTTGTAAATTTTGTAAGTTTGCCCCATGCCCAAGGTTGGAAAGGAGAAAATCTCCCAAGAGATTTCTGTTAGAATGTAGTATATTGATGAATTTATTTATGAGGGGCATATTGCCCAAATCTATTTACTATTTTAAAGAATCACAACATTACAAAGATGTTTCTTTCCATATGATTTGTTCAAAGACAAATTTTAAGTCACCCTTGATAAACTGTGCCCTAGCATGTTTTTAAGGTCAACTGTTCTTGTGGATGAAAATGCATACAGTAGATGAACAGACATCGATGAATCAGAAATTGGCTATAACTGGTGCCTCTTGGTTTTAGGTTGTTTTTAAAAGCGTTCTGATCATCTGCTTTTGATGCTAATTATGATTTGACAATCAGCTACAGGAAGTTCTCACTTATTGATTGCAGTTGGTAGTGACAATTCCAATGCTAAACAATGCAGTCAGAAGATGAAATATCAGTATACTGATTAACAGCATTAGTTCCGACAGTGATTATTAAGTGGTCGTTAAGTGCATCATCATATGACTGCAACTTGCAAATTCCTGCCCTCTTGACTTTGCATGTAGCAAGCCCCAGCTGTTATAAATGGTGGTCATGTGACTGCAACCCTAATACGTGCACATCAGTTGCCAAGTGCCTGAATCACAATCAGGTGTCTGTGAGGACACTGACACAACTTCAAGAACTAGTCATAAATCTTCTTTTTCAATGCTGTTGTTACTTCGAACAGTTGCTGGAAGAGCGGTTGATAAGCAAGGATTACCTGTATTACTATTTTGGTACTTCCAGGTGTGATGTTATCCTACTACCCCAAAATTTGGCTATGATTTTTGAAAATTCTGATATTCTAGTCTCATCACATCTGAATGGTACCAGGCTGGATCTATAGTACATTCAACATCTCTCAGGAAAGTGATTATGGCATAATACTTTAAAAATATCTGTATGCAGAGGAAACATGAGAGATCATGTTAATTTCAAAGTTCAATCTTACTACACCATGGCCATGTAAGCCTCAACTGAAAATACCCAATACATATCATGGTTTAAAAATTATATTGCTTATAGACAAAAATATCAAGCGAAAATTCAGCAGGTATTTCATTAAGCTGGGCATTATAGGCAAAAAGATATAGTTAAATTTTAAAATAGTTTTCCATGTGTCTAAATTAAGGGTGGCATTCTGTTTCATAGTGTGCTAACAGTGCTTCTGAATCTTAAAATCTGTTATTAACTTATGTGTCACCCAACAAAAAGTACATTAGTAAAAATATTGTTTTTCAGGGATTCAACTTCAAGAATAGGTTTAATATTTGTACAGTAAGTCTATGAATTAAAACTGTGTCCATTGAACTAATAATCACAGACATAAGTAGAGAATGAAGCTATTGCTAGTTCTTCATCATAAAAAAAATTGATTTCTGGTTGATGATCAAAATAATAATGTTTTAAAATATATGTGTTGTCCACAATTATAAAATCCCAATGCAAATAAGTTAGTTATTATAATTATTGAAATAATTGTGGTGAATTGAAAGCTGTAGCATTTGACATGTAAAGTATTGTGATTTTATTTGGAGTAAGTATTAGGGTAGCTTTCCCTCTACTGTATTTCAGGAATATTTTGTTCCTTTAAGTAATCTCGGTATACTTTGTGTATTAAGAAGGATGTTTATTTTTCCAGAAGTACCTTGAGTTCAGTTTATGGCATCTTCAAGTAGGACTGAATGCCAGTCTTCTAAGAAAGCTTAAAAAGTTGCTGTCAGTCAAAGTAGGCAAGGCTTCTCTGTTCTGAGGTTCTTCAGATTATTAGTAGCCAAGTTTGCTGGGCATAAAGAGGGAACAACAAGTTGGAGAAGACTGTTATAGGTAGAACTAGATAAATAGTCTATGGCTTGGTGAGATTCAGAATATCTGAATGGTGGATCATAAAATAACCATTCCCATGTACTTCAGCTAAACAAAATCAAGGCATGGAAAATATTTATGGACTGAAATTCCTATCATTTTTTCAGATCTCGGTCCATTTTTTTCAGGATGCTGAAAAATTATAATCTGTCTGAACAAAAATGTTAATGTATTGTGTGCAGCACTTGTAATACTACCTTTGCTTTCTTCGTAGGCAAATCATCTTTGACCATTCAATTTGTGGAGGGCCAGTTTGTTGATTCCTATGATCCTACCATAGAGAACAGTAAGTAATTCTGAACTCTGCAGAAATCAGAAGAATTGTCAACAATTTTACAGTTTCTGAATCTTGTTTTTTTTTTTAATCTTTTGTCAAAAATATGCATTTAAGTTTCCCCTAAACATTTGGCTATTTTAAGATTAAATGTTCAATAAAGACAAAATATATTTTATTCTATGTATATTATATACACATACACTATATTGTAGTAATGCTTATATAGCCAACTGTGGCATTTAATCATTTTTCTCATTCCAGCTACAAAAAGTTAAACTTTCCTTAGGCAAAATTTCAAGGGAAGTGACGTAGTTATCATAACTTTCGTCTAGTGAAGATAGAATTATGTAGACTTGGTGTAGTTCAGAGAAAATAAGTTCTTTCTCATGCATTTGGCTGTCATTTGGCTGCAGCAATTTTTCTAGAACAGTCTTTCCACTTTCCAAGCAATGCACCATTTTAATTCATCTTCTGCAGGCAGCTTTCTTAACTAACCTTAGTGGTCTTTTCATTGCAGAAAGCCCTTCCTGGGAGCCACCTCCATATATTCTTACAATTTAATCCATACATAAGATAAAGCCATGCTCAATTAATTATGGAATTCCTAGTATTGTAATATATTTAATATTGTTTTTGATTATTTTTCAGAATATGGTTCAAGTTAAGATTCAGTAGTTTTAACATTGTTTATATTAAATGTTAACCTGTCTTTGCCCAAATTGTACATCAATAATATTCTAGAATTTTATATTATTAAATATATCAGAGAAATCTCTGCAGTTTTGTTTGTGTCCTTCCAAGGTATCTTGTCTACAAATGAAGGCAAATATATGTTGCAAGATCCAATCTGGGTCAGTCACTGGGAGCAAAGGTTTACTCTTCTGAGCTTTGAGTCTCCTGCTGGAGCCCATCTCCAGGGAGTTTTTCTGTTAGAGAAGTTCCCTGAAGATGGATTCCTGCAAGAATCCAAAAGCTCGGAAGAGTAAATCTCCAGTCCCTGTTATTGACCCAGATTGGATCTTGTACTTTGTTTCCTTTTCAAAAAGGGTATCTGAAGGTTTTCTTATTAAATGTCAATCAGTTCTAGCCGTCCATTTCCACACATCCACAAATACATCCACACTCATGCTGAGCGTGCCGGAAATTAGGCCCCATAGGCGAATCATAATAGTTTATTTATTTATTTCTCAGAAAAAATGTTATTGTACTTAGGAATGTTCAAAGTCACATGCCAAATGAGAAAGGAAGTGTTTAGAAGCAAATGACAATCAAATAATTTATAGTTTAATTCATGTAATAAATTATCTGTGGGGCCTGACTTTTGGTATACCCCATATAGGCAGGTGCGCACCCAGACACACAAAACCATACATACATACACTGTATGTGTGGGTACTATAAACACATAGACAATACTATGCCACATGGTTTTAATTACCATTCCTGAAGGTTATTTAATCTTATTTCAAAAATATAGATGTGAACACTTTCTCATATTTAACACTCCATTGTAGATGAGAAATGTTCTACAATGTGTTGGTCTGTATTAAATATTAATTGTAATAATTTTAGGAAACTAGGTCAATTTTTGCATTTTTCTGTTTCTTTCCTCCCTTGTGTTTGGATTTGAAACATTTGCAAATATGATTGTTGTCTGTAAATCATAAATATATTTAGAAGTAACAAAGTGAAATCTCAATCCTCCATGAGGACTATAAAATAAGTCTGAGATTTACAAAGTTCTGCAGTTATCTAGTGTAGCAAATCTAGTTTGGCTGTATTCAAAATATATTCATTCATAAACCTTTGAAACTTCATTCTGTATGTATACTGTGAAATGCACCAAATTCAATTTGGTAGCTTAAAATTCTTAACTAACCTTACAAAATTCAATTTTGTAATCATGGCATCCTTCAAACACTGAAAGATGAAATTGATCTGAAGTCTGTTGCAGAGTACAGTATTGATAAACTATCCTATGGTGTGCTGATCTGTATACTGTATTGTTGCCAGGAAGCTTGTGAAACCTCGGTGGAAAAATTCCCCAGTGCTCCTGTTTTGACTCAATTCTGAGACCTTGGTGGAAAAATTCCTCAATCTTCCTGTTTTGACTATAAATTTTGAGGCTTTGGAAAAAATTTTTTCCCAGGGCTTCTGTTTGGATTCAAGTTAGCCTTGCAGCTGGACCTTCCCTGCATAAAAGTCCTCAGAATAGTTGCCTTGGTATAGCGGCAGCTAATTCTTCAGCAATGAATGTTTAATGAGGTGTTTTGCATTTACCAACTCTGAAATTTTATCCACCCCACATTACTGCTGATAGAATAGCCACTGTTTATATTTGGAATGATTTGGATGGCATTAGAAAAATAAATAAGATAAATAAATAAATTATACAGATCATTTCAACACTTTTTTTTTATAAAAAAGAATTTGATTTATGTTAACAAAATGCTGGCTTCATCAAACATTCACTGTCAGTCTTGTATTCAGATAGTGCATATCTTGACTTCTACCCACTGCAACAATTTCTGTTTCTTTCATGTGCTAAGCACTTTCACAAGATGATGGATATGCTAAGCTGCAGGTACTAAATTGGGGCAGGCAGCCTTAATGACAGCAGATACAGTTGTTCATGAATGGAATTTCAAATCTGGAAACCTACTACCAGACTTAATTAACTTTAAAGATTCTGATTGGTTAAGGAAATTAAATTCATGTGTAATCAAGTACAATCTATTTAAATGCAGATAAGTAAAATTAAAAAACAAAAGGCATATGAGAAACAAGTATATTAGTTTTAAGATTATTTTAATTTAGCAAATGTTAAAAAAAAGCATTTAATCAATTAAAATGTAATTACTTGAGTCAGCCTTTTGTTAAATATTGTTTATAATTTCCTAGATGAGAAGAATCATAAAATCCTGAAGTCCAGCCTTTTCTTGCAAGGAGGAGTTACAACTTTTTCCAATGCAGCCTGCAATTTCTAAGCATAGCGTATGAGTAAATAGACTGTAAAGAGTAACTTTCTGCCTCTATGAAAAAGCAAGAGTATTTTTCATGGAGTCAAGTGCAGCTAAATAACCTTTATTTCATGTTCTTGAATGTACTTTGCTATATTCTTGAATATACTTTAGTGGAAATATTGCACAGTGTAGTCCCCTTATATTGTGTTTGTATCAATTTTCAAACTTTTAACACAGTTTCTAATTTTTGCGAAAATTATATATTATTATTATTATTATTTTTACAAAAATAATACATTTACTAGAACCAAATTTTTAAAATCCAACTGGGTTTTTGTTTGGTGTTTGGCTTGTGCATCTTGGTTAGTCGTTCCCCCCCCCCTCCCCAACCCACATCACAGGGTTGTTGTGAGGAAAATAGGAAAAGGAAGGTATGTTTGGATATGTTTGCTGCTTTGAGTTATTTATGAAATAAATAAAAGCAGGATATAAATAAATAAAATTATTCTAATGGAAAAATTAAATATCTTATTAGCAAATCTGTTTTTCCATTATTATTATGTAAATCCACTCAGAGGCATCATAACTGAAGTTTTGGGGGATTGTGTGTGTGTGTATAAAATTTCTCATGATACCTAAAATAGTTTTACTTGCATGATTTTAATGAACTGTGCATCTGAAACAATAACATATTCTTATTTTTATTTGTCCAGCATTCACAAAGCTGATTACTGTCAATGGACAAGAATATCATCTTCAAGTGGTTGATACTGCTGGCCAGGTATTAGTTTGGGTTTAGTATCTTCAGATTGTACAGATACTTGTTGATGTCCTTAGAGAACTGAGTTATGGTCAAATAGGTTCAGTCTTTTTAGTGTTACCTTCTTCACACACATTATTGTAATATGAAGACTCCAGTGGTTAGGAGGCTGGAGTAGTACATGCTGGTCCCCCACCTCCCTTCCCAGCTGTCTCTTTCCATTCTTGTCTCTGTCACATTATTCCCTGGTTCTCCCTCTGTTGAACATGAACATCTGAAGATCTGCAGTCCTGGAGAAGAGCAGGAGCACTGTGCTTTTGTTCAATCAAGCATAGGTACAATGCTTCTTTAGATGTCTCTGCTAAATATGAGTTTGGGAAAGAGAGAGGTGAGTACATTTGGATTCATCTTTATTTCTGCCCTCCCCATTTTAACTTTCCAAGTTCACCAAGAACAAGAGGAAGAGCCACTATCAAGTCAATTCCTGAGGATTTATCCAACCCAGGTCCAGGGGAGAACCATAACCTAAGAAAATGTCCCACACAAGACCATCTGTAATTCTCAGATGGATAAAGGGAGTGGTAAGATTCTGTTGCCACCACCTTATAATATAAGTAGTATTGGCAAAGTTTGTCCCCAATCAAGAGAATGCTATGGTAAATGGCCCTATCTCTGAAAGGTGCTTGGACTGGCTAGGAAGGCAACCAAAATTGCTTTAGGACTTTAAAAATATCTCATAATAAGCAGCAGGATTACAATTCAAATCTTTGGAACTTAGACTGTTGTTTGGTCTGGCCTTTTGTAGAATACTGTTTATGTCCATTCCGGATTTTGCTATAAACTAAAATCTGAAGGTTTTTTTTAAAACCTTTGTAATGCAGTCGAGCATGTACAAAGTTACTAAAGTGGTTTATCTAATTTTGCATTCTTAACAGCAAAAATATAAATATAAAATTGATAAAATGTAAATCTAGTAACGTAACAGCTTAATAGTCTTCTTGCAACTCAAGTTTAATATAGCAACTCAGAAATGCAAAGTTCAATTTTACCAAATTCCCATTTAGCATTTGTTAACATCATTGGTTATAAACTTGATTATAGGGACATGCCATTTTCAGTAATATGCCTTATACCTGAATTTTTGCTGACCCTTGCACAGGCATTGAAATCTTTCAGTTATGCCTGGAATTTCAGGAATATAAGACATAGCAGTGAAAAGGTGTCAGTTTGTATACATTCATTTATGGTGTTCCAATGATGTGATGATTGTGTTTAATCTTAAGCATCAAAGATTAGTATGTGTTGATACAGAATTTTTAATGAAGCTTTATCTTGCAACAGGATGAATATTCCATATTTCCTCAGACCTATTCCATAGACATCAATGGTTACATTCTTGTTTACTCAGTCACTTCAATAAAAAGGTAAATTAAGTTCCTATATTCTATACACTATTCAGAGGTCTTCAAACTTGACAGCTTTAAGGCTTGTGGACTTCAACTCCCAGAATTCCTTCTCAAGTTATGTTAGCTCAGGAATTCTAGGAGTTGAAGTCCATCAGTCTTAAACTTGCCAAGCTTGAAGACCCCTGCACTATGTTGTCTAAATTTGAGCTGTTTTAATCTGAGCTTCAGTCTTTCCACAAAAATGAAAATGTATAGGCTGTGGTTGCTTTTATACATGAGCAAAATATATACAATAATGGAAGGCTTAAAATCAGAAGAGTTAAATTGTATTTTATGCTTTTCCCTCGCACTGCCAGTTTCACCACTGTTCCTCAGCAATGTGAACCTACAAGGAAAAAAATATGTGGTCAGAGCAGTAATTACTATCTAATGTCAAAGCAACCTTTTAATAAAGCTAGGATATAAATTGAGTAAATGCTGTTAGTACAATTACAATCAGTTTTACAGTACATGTTTAAAGTTATGGGCATCTGAGATAGTCTAAATGCTAGTCTAAACACTGGGATTTCTAAACTGCATATGTGTGAGTTCAGAACAGTCTCAAGTTTATCCACTATTTTAGATAACATATTTAAAAATTAAACAATGGAAGAAGTAAAAATATCCAATGATTCTGCAGGAACTTGAAAAAGGAACTTTTTCTGATTTGTTTCTCACACTTTGCCCTAGCAAACAAGGGGTGATAATTTATTCTAGTGCAGTCCTGAATTCTCTAGTAAGTTGGTATTTGTTTTTTGTTTTGTCTTCTAAAGCAAAAAACTTGCTGCTTTCTCAAGGCAGCTAAAACTTGAGAAGCTAAATCCCATTACTCTAAATCTTAAAACTTTTTGCCTTCAGTTCATTCTTGTATATATGGTTATATTGTGATGCTTCCAATCTACAGCTGCCTGATTGTGTGTGTAAAATAAGGCAGGCAAGCAGAGTTAAGACTCAGACAGACCTCCTGATTGGAATTTGTGGCCCAGGATGTATATTATACAGGGCAACAAAGAACAAGTTTTTAATGGACCAAATAAACTCAGCTTCTGAATTGGTACTGAGGCCAACACTGGAAATTTCCTTTGCTGGAACTCTGCTTCATCTGATGGGGATTCAATTATCACTTTCTCATATGTGTGTGTTCTTGGCTGCAGGGGATAGAAAATCTTTTAACTTTTGTTTTTTTAGTTTCCAAATTAATATGCTGAAAACTTTTGAGAAACTTCTTACATGCAAATGATCTTTTTTTTATTAAAGCCCTTTCTTTCTGCAGTGGCTTTCAACAGATCTGTTTATGGTTTATTGATTTCAAAGATTAGTTTCATTAGGATGTTTTGCCCCCACAATAATTGATCTTGTGTGAAGCGGCCAAGTATATGTATCCTCTTTCCAACTGACCTTGATAGGGTTAGGGCTCACCACTCTTGCTTTGCAAGCCATTGCCTTCCCAATTCCTTGGATGCCCAGCCTTTCCAGGTGGCACACATTGTTGGCATCCTCTCACAGAAATATAGAAAATTGATGACAGAAAAAGATTTAGTGGTTCATCAAGTCTGCCCATTAAGTTTTTGTTGTTGTTTTCTTTTAAATTTATTTATTCTTTTACTTTAATTTTTTAACATTTTGCATCCAATTAGAAATTCTAAATCTGTTTTTAACAAAAAATGCTGTGATTTTTTTGAAATATGTATGCAATCTTAGAAATATGTATGCAAAACTTATTAACGTTTTTTGAATTAAAATGACTGAAATCTCATGAGATTATGTGGCAGACCCTGGTTCTTGTAATATTGGATTGCTTCCTTTTATTTCATGGCATCCATAAACATCATATTACTTATCCCCATTTATACAGCACAAGTGGTCCTCAACTTATAACTCCCATCTCTAAGCAATACAGTTGTTAAGTAAGCTGCACCCAATTTTATAACCTTTTTTTGCCACAGTTGTTAAGTGAATCAACATGGTCATTAGGTGAATCATATAGTTGTTAAGTGAAACTGCCTCAACTGATTTGGCTTGTCAGAAGCCAGCTGGAAGGTCGCAAATAGGGATCACAAGACCCCAGGATTCTACAATCATCATAAATACCTGCCAGTTCCAAGTGCCTAAATTTTGATCACGTGACAGTGAGGATGCTACAACAGCCGTTAAGTACAATAACTGATCCTAAGACCCCTTTTTAGCTCTATCTTAACTTTGAATGGTTGTTAAATGAATGATCAAAAATATATATACATACATATATACAGTCTTTTGCTTATCCTGAAATATATGTTTTGCACTTTGGTATTACTACCCTTTTCTGCTTTTCCTTTGTTCCCATCTGGGTTTCCTTTCTTGGCATTTTATTTCTTTGTTTTTATGTTTCTTGTATTGTTACTGATTTTTAATTTTATTAATGCTTTTAACAATTTGTAAACCCAGGGTTTCTGGGAATCAAGTAGCGTATATATATTTAAAATAATAATGTAAACAACCTCCTTATTTTGAATATACAATCATTGTATTTAGTTGTTATGAGATTTTACCATTTAAAAAAAATCAAATTCATATGCAACCCAATTTACATTTCTTGCCAAGCATAAATTAGGCTAAAGATTAATTGATCATTTCAAAATGCATCTCTATGAGAACGTTATCATGAGCAAGTTTTCACTATGTATGGACTAATTTTTTCCAGGTCTCGTTTGGCACTGGAGTGCCGGGTCACCAAATCTCTTTCTGCTCCAGACAACCCGCTGCCAGAAATGACCCAATCTCCCTGGAAGGTTTCAATTTGCTCTCTGGAAAAACAGAATGTTCCTTTCACAACCATCATTCTTATTTTTCACATTTATTTCTAGGCAAATAGACACTCTTAAGAATCATTTGATCTATTTAAAACTATTTGTAGATTGGGTAGAAATGTTACGAGTGCAACTTTGATTGTCAGATATAATGTCATCCTTTTATTTTGCAGTTTTGAAGTGATTAAAGTTATCCATGGCAAGTTACTGGACATGGTGGGAAAAGTCCAGTAAGTAACAACATAGTCATTTTCATTCCATGATTCATTTTTTAAAAAAAAGATTTTCTATTGTCTTACTCCATGAATTTGATTCTATTTTGAAATGAGTTGTATGTTTTTTCTTCCTCAGGATTCCCATTATGCTGGTTGGGAATAAGAAAGACCTGCATATGGAACGGTACTGAATATTTCCTTTTAAATAGGAAGGTTCTACTGCAATCATGTTAAACTTAAAATATAGTGCAATATTTAAGGGTCTAAATATTTTCATCTGATTCTTTTTCCTGGCCTTTATTTGCCTATTATTTGCTTGTAAACCCAACTAAGCTTGGATCATTGACCTATTTAGCTGAAGGCAAGTATTGTGGGCCGCCAAGGACATGCTATATTTATCCTACATTTATCACTTTTCCCAGGGTCTTAGGGTTATTCGGGTTCAATCTCACAGACTCTCGATGTAGCTGGTTAGATTAAGACCACATAAGAGGTTCAGGTTCACCCTTTGATTTTCACAGGATATGTAGGAGGTTTAGTGTTACCTAATTCTTGACCTGCTTTCTAGTTCTACAATGAATCCATGTGGCACTCGTGTTTGTGCATGCCCACATACTCTTACTCTCTTGTAGGGCAAGCAGATGAAAATGTGCACTTGTTGTGAAAATGAATATTTTTCTTACATTAAGGCTTAATCAGGGATAGATCTGAGGCAGTAGTACATTGACAGCTGTATTTGTTAGATCATTCTAAAGTTTTATTTTCTCTTTGGGCAGTATTTTATTGCCTTTTGCTCCTCTTTGCATGTTTTATCAAACATGAGATTTTCCCTGGCACATCATCATACATTATAATTATTCTTGAAAATGTTATTTACATTCCTTGCTTCTTATTTAGGTTATTCTTAGGCACCAGGCTCTTTATTGCTACTGCTACATCTACCAGTACTACTCCATTGAGAATTTTGGCCAGTTTCATGGCTTTTCAAGATGCTTGCAGTAAGATGAATAATACGACATGTAGTTTTCTTCATTGGACTGATAATGTGTATTGCAGCAATAAAACTGCAGAGGTTTCTCCCTGTCTCAGTTGCTTTCTCTAACCTGACATTATTCCCCAAATGCATTGGGATACCACTCCCATAATTTCTAGCAGTTGACTTGTTGGCTTCTATAAATCGTCTAATGATTCACCATATCTGCAAAAATTGGGCTAGCTGGAAAAGTCGCTTAATATCAGAGGCAGATTTTTTTTTCTTGTTTTCCTCGTCTAAAGGTAATGTGCATCTTATGGTCCGGAGCATCTTATAGACCGAAAAATACGGTTATATAACAATAAGAGTCCGTCCCTTCCCAACGATATGTGATTTGCATAACCCTGTAATGGAAATGACTGCAGATTGCTTTTTCCATGCAGTGTGTTGATCCACATGGTCAAAATTCAGACGCTTGGCAATTGGCTCATATTTATGACGGTTGCAGTGTCTCTAGGTCATGTGATTCCCCTTTGGCGACCTTCTGACTGACAAGGCTACAAAAATCATACATCAGGATTCTAGAGCCAAACTACCATTGAACTTCCAAGGTAGCCAATGGCTTTTCTCCCTATTATGAGTCTCTCACAACAAATTGCCTTTTTCTCCACTCCAGGGTGATCAGCTATGAAGAAGGGAAAGCTTTAGCAGAATCATGGAATGCAGCTTTCCTGGAATCTTCTGCTAAGGAAAACCAGGTAACAAAATTTTTTGATAGATAGATAGATAGATAGATAGATAGATAGATAGATAGATAGATGATAGATAGATAGATAGAAAGATAGATAGATAGATAGATAGATAGATAGATAGATAGATAGATAGATAGATAGATTCAAATCCCGTTATTGAAGTTGAGCAAGAGAGAAAGAATAACCTCAAGAGTCTGTTTAAAAATATTATTATAATTATTAAAACTTTTATGTCACTGAATTCTCAATAACTCTGGATAATAGCAACAGACCAGCTTTCAGTCTCATACAGTTTTGCACAACAATCCAGTCAGTTAGTTTATGGATGCACAGAAGGCAAAACAATTTGTGATTTATTTCATTTTTGAGGTGGTCATTTTGCTTCTATTTTTATTTATTTATTTTAGAAATGAATATATGTCACATGTTTTTAAAAATACTTACATGTCATTAAAAGCTGTTTGTTTATTGCAGCAGCATTCTTATCTGGTCACATAAACTATTATTTGATTGCTTTCATAACGTGATGCTGTTCCGCATCAGACATTTCACTGGAACAGATACAGGGAATCAACCATTTTCAAAATTTGGTAATATGTTGTTGGTAAACAAACAATTTGTTTTGTGATTCATGTTAGTCCTTTCTTCAGTGTTGCTTTTGTTTTTACAGTACTTTTAAGAAAGGAAACATTTTTAAACAGGCTTAAACAAAATTTTTGTCCTGGCATTTGGGATTCCTCTCTTCTTTCCTTCAATTCTCTCTTTTTCTTTTTAAATTCATTTCAAAGCTTGCTCTCTTCTTCCATTATTTCTCTAGCTGGAGCTGCTGGTTAATAGATGTATGTATGTGGGAGAGGAATTCTCCAAGTCAATCTTTGTACAACTTGGTAATGGCCTTCTTTCAAGGGAAAATTCAAAACTGCCATTTATTTGACTCTTTCTGTCACAAATCACTAATATGTTACCCATTTCAGTCAGTGAAGCTATTTTGAAACTGTTGCAGATATCCGAAACTGAATATAGCCACTTGATTCCAATTGTCCAAAACGTTTTTTAAAAAGGTAAAAGAGGATATAGGGTAAGAATCACTATTTTCCATGGCCTATCAGGGCAATTTAAACTAGAATAGGAGATGAAAAGTGATCATGAAGTGGAAGACCAGCTCAAGGGCGCCAAATCTTGGCAATTTTAAGACTTGTGAACTCCAGCTTCCAGAATTCTCCAGCCAGCATAGACCATTTTCAAATACACTGAAAAAGATATTACTAGTTTTCCACTCAATCCCATGCAGCCTTAGGTCATGAGATTTGAACCTGGATTAATAATGATTATTAATAATTATATTGGACAGCAGTAGTAAAGTTTATGCCCTGGCCCATTGGGTGAGACCAGCTATTGATAACATACTCAACAAATCACAAACCACTCGTTATCTATTAAGATGAGAATATATTTTCCTTGTTTCTAAACTCCTGATTCAGTAATAGGATTTTTTTCCATCAAAATAATATTCCTGGAGTGTTTTTCCTAAAGAGAAAGTGAATTGCAGATTTGAAATCTGTGTAGAAAAAAATGTTGATTAGTTGTCGATATAGTTTAGGATTGTGCTAAAATAATATTCAGGAGAAATAAATTAACTAGCTCCTTTATGGACCGTTTATATGTAGAGAGAAATACATTGATATGGTGAATTTGTTCATTTGATTTTAGATTTTAAAATGTCACATGAGACCCTATGTACATCTGGCCATAAACAAAACACAGTTCAATTACTTGTTGTACTACATTTTTAAGATGCCTAAGGGGGCATTTAAATCCATTGAACAAATTAGACAGGAAGCCCAATTCAAAATTACACCTTGTTGACAAATAATTCTTGCAATATAAAGAGGCAGGCTATTGGATTTGCTATTGGGTTAATTCAAAAATGTTGAAAGGTGGTTTCTCACAAAAAAAATTTGCGCTTCACAAATTACTGGTACTAATATTCTCTCCTGGAGCGTTTTCTGGGCAACTGTTTCTTCTTCAGTCCCAATCCTTAAATACAATCCTTAATGCATGTTTTAAAAACAGTGGAGGCAAAAATTCTACTGAAAACCAACGGGCATGGTAAGAGGTAGCTTATTTTAATCAAGCTACAGAAGGCTAGTACTGTGTAGAAAATGTGTAGTTCCTCTAGCTTTCCTCAACTTGGTGATTTCTGGATAGGCTAAGATTACATTTCTCTAAATACACAACCAGAATCTCCAGGGCCTCTGTGACTTTCAAAGAACAGGTACAGTACCTAATCCACCCCACTTAGCCACCAGCACTGGTACTGGATATTAATCATTGTTCTAACACAAAAGAAAGAACTCTACAATTGTGCATTGGGTTCTTAAGAAGATCTCCTTCTGTTTCCTTCTTTCAGACTGCTGTGGATGTTTTCCGGAGGATAATTTTGGAAGCAGAGAAGATAGATGGAGGATCTTCACAAGGGAAATCGTCCTGCTCAATGATGTGATTGCACACTGGAGGCTCTAAAGTGTGGATATGTCTTCTCTCTAAAGAAGCAAACTGCCTGTTCCCCTCACAGTGAAACTACGCTTTTTATTCTGTTAACTTGAACTATATACACTCAATTTGAGACTTTTCCCTTCTGATTATGTTAAAGTTTGACTCAGAAAGGCTTCATTTTCATTTTTAAATTTTAAGCAATCATATTTTCAATTTATATATTTCTTAATATTATGACCAAGAATTTATTGGCATTAATTTTTAAATGTAATTGGATTAGAATAATCATCCAGATGAAGCATATTGTTACACTACTAACTAGGCTTAAATATCAGTGTTTCTTTGTGTTCAATGTATACTTGTAAATAAAATACTGCAAATTAGGTGTGCCTCTTATTGAAGTTCTTTCAGGATTTCAGTTCTTTTCACATTGACAATGCTTTGCTTCAGTTTCCCAGGATAATACAATTCAGTGTGACATTTCTGAACTCTTGATGGCATATGTCAAAGAGAAAATTCTCAAAGTAACTTAGAATCATAGGTCAGGAAGAAACTTTGGGGATTTTCTGATCCAATTCCATGTCCAAGGCAGGAGATCTTATTGCATCTGGGACAAATGATTGTCCAATCTTTTCTTGAAGGTATTCCACTGATTAATGTTTCTCTCTGTTGGAATTTTTTCTCTATGTATGTCCCATTGACAAGTTTCTACCCATGACTGCCTCCCTAGACAATAAATCAATCCTCAGTGACAACCCCTCAAATGCTGGAAGACATAACATAACTCTTAATCCTTCTCTTAGATAGACTAGACACAACTAGCTTTTTTAACAGTTCATCATAATGATTTAGTGTACAGACCCATTATCATCTTGGTTGCTCTTCTCTGCACACTTCCAGGTTCTCAGATATCTTCTTTGTATTGTGATGATCTGGAAGATTTTGCTGGATTGACTGATTGATATACAGAAACAAAAGCTCCCAGCAAAAGCCTCATCCTAGCCCATGTAGAGAGCTCTTCCCCACAGCTGTCTGGAAGATTAAACGGGTGGGTTCCCTCAGATCTCAGGTAGTTTCTCAAAGGGTTGTGGTGATCACCAAGAAGGCGCATGCCTGAAATCCCATTAGGTGCCCACATTTAAGAGAGAGGACTTAGAGTGTGCCCAGCTTAAAGGCAATAATCAGCCCCTGGAGGAAAACGACTGGGAATCAATGCAGCTGACATAGTGGTGTTATTTGACACCCTAAGCTGCGCATGCTACTGCATTCTGCACCAGTTACAAGCTACATAATTGTCTTCAAGGACAGTCCCACGTCGAAGGCATTGTGACAATCCAAATGGAAGGTGGTTAAGGTATGGGTGAGGATGAGCAAATGCTTTTGGTCCAGGTGTCAATCATTTCAGCTGGCCAGAGCTTTCTTGTGCAGGAGGAGGGATAACACTTCAGAAGGAGAGTGTAATCACACAATTGAAATCCCCGCTACATGCAATCCAGAAAACGGGTCACATCTTCAATTGCAAGATTTCTACTGCCATCTTCACCCCCCCACCACCCTAGAGATGTCCCTAATGACTGGTTCTCACTGTACAGCAACACTTTAGTGATTATATTTTAATTTGGCATTACTTGTGTATTCTTAACTTTTGGGGAAACATTCTCCCCCCTTTGGGGTTTCATATTCTTGCAAAGATTATTTTCAGTTGCAGATCCTTTGCTCTGAAATAAGGTCTGATCTGAAAGTGGCATGACAAACTTTCCAGTCAAGCTTATCCTGATTCAGCTGACCTGTATGTGAATGTGAATGCATCAACTGACCACCATCACTGTGAATGTGTTTTAAGTTGATGGTTTTCATCCTGACAAGTTAATGGAAACAGGCTACAGAACAATTGTTTTAAATTGCCAGCTATTTTACTAGTGTAAACAGCATGTTGACCATTGTGGTCTTTGCTCACTTAGTAGATCCTGCACACTGTATTATAATACACATTCAGCCATTGTAAAGTTGCAATTAGGCAGAAAATCCAAATCACTTTCCTTGATGATACCACTTGCCTTTCTCTTGTACAGCTAACATATTTTGGGGGTGAATTTCTGTGTTAATTGAAAAGAGTAGGAATGTATTTCTATAAATTATACTACCATTTAATTTTGCTCCAAGAAAGAAATAGGACATTACAGATTCTGGGCCATAAGGCTTAGAAATGGGCAAATCTGAATCAGATTTTTATTAGTATTAGTATTCTAGGTGAAGATTTTTTGGGGGGAAAATTTGATAACAATTTGTTATTAACGAAGGGATTAGCATGCACTTTTCCAAATAGCTTGAGTGCAGTACAGATAATCAATACAATCACAAATTGGGATTCGAACTTCTATTGCTAAGCAAGATGTTTACTAAATGAGACACCTGATTTTTACAACCTTTTTGCCGTGGGTAAGCAAGTCAGTCATATGATTAAGTGCAGGGGTGTCAAACTTGATTTCTTTGAGGGCCACATCAGGATTGTGTTTGATCTTGGGGGGCCAAGGTGGGTGTGTCCAGGGTGAGCGGCCAGTTTGATGTCATTCCCATCAGAGGCATCTGGTGGTCCAAGGGCTCTGCCAGTGAAAACAGGCTCCCAAGCTCCGTTTTCAGCTGTGACAGCCTCCTGCAAATCTCTGCCAGTGAAAACAGAATTCGGAAGGGCCACCTTTCCAACCCTCCCAAGCTACGTTTTCGCTGGTAGAAGCACGCGAGCCAGTCCTTTGCAGTTTTCAGGGTGGCTTCGCAGGCCAGATCTAAGCATCCCGCAGGCCGAATCTGGCCTGCAGGCTTTGTGTTTAACACCCCTGGTTAAGTGGGTCCAATTTCTACTGACTTGTCAGAAACTGGTTGGAAAGGTTGCAAATAGTGATCACATGCCCCCAAGATATTCCAACCATCATAAATCCATGTGACTTGCCAAAGGCCTGAATTTTTATTATATAGCCATGGGGGTGCTGTGATGGTCATAAGGGTATTGGTCAGTCATAGCTCTACTTTTTCAGGACCATTGCACCTGCAAATGTTTTTGAGGACAATTTGAATGGAATACTTCCTGCTATTATAACAGAGGACTTAGGGCTGTTGCTGGAAACTTGATCATAGAAAATCTTCTCCAAAACAGAGCACTAATCCAGGCAACATTTCCATGGCTGTTGACCAATATATTCCATATTGAAACATATACAGATAATCCTCAACTTAAAACCACAAGATGATTGAGTTTTGCCCCAGTTTATGACTTTTCCTAATACAGTTGTTAAGTGAATCACTGCATTTGTTAAGTGAACCATTTGATCATTAAGCAAATCTAGCTTCCCCCGTTGACTTTGCTTGTCAGAAGTTCACAAAAGGTGATCCCATGACCCCAGGACAATGCAACTGTCATAAATACATGCCAGTTGCCAAGTGCCTGAATTTTGATCCCATGACCATGGGGATGCTACAACTGTCATAAGTGTAAAAAATGGTTATAAGTCACCTTTTTTCAGTGCCCTGGTAACTTAAAATGGTCACTAAATGAATGGGTATAAGTCAAGAACTAGCTGTAGCATTCTGGCCCTGGGAATCGGTAAAATGGCCCTGGTCCTAGCAGGCACTAGATTGCAAGCTGTCTTCTTCTTAGGGCTCAATTTCCCCACCTCTGGAAAAAGGACAATTGCCATTAGCTTTATCCCCAGGGGTATTGTGGAGATTTAATTAGCTTATGTCCCCAGAGTGCTTTGAGCAGAGATCTTCCTGCTAATAAATGATGTGTGGGACCGAAATAGCACTTGTTAAACCAGTTTACTTTCATTCTGAATTTGCTGATTATTTGGGAATTAACCCTGTAGTGCTCATAACCTTTGCAAGTACTAGACTAGAGCACAGAAGGAAAGTCAGATCAAAGATTATAGCACTCTTTTGAATCCAAGAGAAGTTAACTTTCCTTTATTTCTAGCACCACAAACAGGAATAATGCTTAATAAACAACAATCAGGTTTGCAATCTGCTGAACAGATATGCACAATGTAACTGTTGGTGTTTTAGCAGATACAGAAAAGTAAATTGGATAACATACAGAAATCATATATTATTATGTTAATGTTACTTGTTACTAACTTATTAATGATGGCCATTCCTAAAGCAATTGGTTAGTAACAATCTTGTGTTGGTGAACTAACTATAAGTGATATGATAAGAAAGCAAAGGCTACTATGCCTTTCCAATGATTGCAGGCTAACTTTTTCTCAGGTTAACACATATGGATAGTTTTTAGTGCTGTCTTACACCAGAATGGTATAAAAAAGCATGGTGTTCTTGCTTTCTTGGGAAGAAATTAGGCTTGATGGATGTGCCAGATCCTCCTCCTGAAGTCACAGATAAACTTGCTTTGGAGGACTAAATGACAACAGAGAGTCCATGTTCCAAAACAAATCATGTATGTTTTAATGTTAATTAGTAATATTGTAAACCATTTCTAATAACACTTTATAATATTAGGTCCACAGAAGCAATTCTGCAAGAGTTTATATTTTGTATGCTGATTCCTTATCTGCTATAACATAGAGGACTGGAAATATCCAGGACTATTTTTCAATGATTTATGTGACAAACTAATAACAATCAATACCTAAATAATGTTGTTTACTGAAATCAGGATGAGACTAGTTTACTACAGATTGTTTATGTCAGGCACAAACAACCAAACCCTTGTAGAGTTCAATCTTACTACTTTATTATCCCAAAGGCGCTTTTTCAGGAGGCCACTGGACATTCTTGTTTTTCCTTTTGAAGATGTTTCGCTTCTCATCAGCTCTGACAGGATAGTGGGGAATGGAAGGCAGGCAGTATAAGGATTTGCATCCTTTTAGAAGGTCCTTGAAGCACTTGGAGGTTGACCTGTGTCCTCTGGGTCACCTTCCATTCTCCACTATCTTGTCAGAGCTGAAGAAACTTCTTGGATGAGAAGCAAAATGTCTTCAAAAGAAAATCAAGAAAGTCCATTTGCCTCCTAAAAAGACACCTTTGGACAACTATGACCTGAATGACTGAGAATCTCTACAGACGTTTGGCTATACAATTTGTGATGAACACCCTTTGGAGCAGAGGTCTCCAAACTTGGCAATGTTAAGACTTGTGGATTGCAAGTCCCAGAATTCTCCAGCCAGCTATAGAAGTTGAAGTCCACAAGTCTTAAAGCTGCCAAGTTTGGGGACCCTGCTTTGGAAGGTGTGGGAGTAGGAAAGGATTTCCAGAGGAAAAAAATTGCAGACCACAGGAACCAGGAGTGCTACTCAGGTGATCCTGAGGACACAGATAAACTTCCAAGTGCTTCAACAACCTTTAAAACAGGTCAAGCTCAAGGCCCATGTGCTGGATTGGCCTATGGAGTGCTTAGATCTGGCCTGTGGGTTCACCCTGGAAATAGCAAAGAACCGGCCTGCGATTCCTCTGCCAGCAAAAACAGAGCTCACAAGGACCATACGCAGCCCTCTTGAGCTCCGTTTTCACTGGCAGATGCTTGCAGGAGGCCACTGCAGCCAAAAACAGAGCTTGGGAGCCCTTTTAGGTGCACACATTGCAGCTCTGGTCAAAAGGAACCAGCAGAGATTATATTACCTGAGGCTTCTCAGAAAACAACAACTGAATGAAAAACTGCTGGTGATCTTCTACTGCTGCACCATAGAGAGCATTTTAACATACTGCACCTCTGTATGGTTTGCCAATTGCACAATGGCAGATAGGAAAACACTCCAGAGGGTTAACATCATTGCCCCTCAGAGGATCATTGGTTGCCCTCTCCCCTCTTTGGAAGAGCTTTATAGCTCCCGCTGCCTTAAGAAAGTTCAAAACATTCTCAAACCATCTCATCCTGGGAACCCTTTTTTAAAAAAACTATTACTATCTGGCAGATGGTACAGAATAATAAAAACGAGGACAAATAGGCTGAAAAACAGCTTCTATCCCAGGGCAGTAGCTCTGTTGGATTCTGCTGTATAGTTGGTGCATTGTCAGGGGTTTTCAATTCAATGTGTGGAGGGTGAAGGATGTGTGTTTGTGTTTATTTTCATGGTCATGGTCATGATGTACACTGCAGATGGTGTTTGATTGCACCATGTACAAGGTGCAATGACAATAAAGGAAACTGGCAGAGTTCTCAGGCCACCACAGGCACCTCGGATACAAACTATGTTGAGCTGACCACGTCCACCCCAGCCACACCCATCCTGGCCCCTCAATGTTAAATATAACCCTGATGCTGTGCTCCATGAAATCAAGTTTGATATGAAAAGGACCAGCTGCCTGCAAGGAATATACATCCTTCCTTTCTTCACTATCCTGTCAGAACTGAAGAAGCTTCTTGGATGAGAATAGAAATACCTTCAAAAGAAAAAACAAAGTTGTCTCCTTAAAAATCACCTTTGGGACAATCATAACCTGGATGAATGAGAATCTCTACAGATTTTTACTATTTTATTATATTCTGTCTATTATACAGGAATCGCCAAACTGTTGGTCTTCACCTGGGAATAGATAAAATAGATATATATGGAGTTTTATGAGAAGGGGGTCAGTTCTGGATCTCTTGTGGCTGTACACAGAGCTAATTTTGTTCTTGACCCCCCCCCTCCTTCCCAACAATTTTAGTGAGTCTACTTTTCATCAAAGGAATTCATAATTGGCCTGCAGAAATGGGAAGGAACACTAGATGGCAGCAGTGTGTTTCTACAGATCTGTACTGCTGTCTAGTGGATGTTTACATTTCTGCAGCCAGATCTAGTAAACCTAAGTTTATCTGGGGGATTTGGAGACTGGACAAACTGTTAGGTGGCACAAGTTTCTTCTGAAGATATTTAGATATTCCAAGATACGATGCTTAAATTAAAACAGACTATGTGAGAAACAAGAGGTTATCTTTTCAGTATTTCTTTCTAATTTTAATTCAGTATTTGTCAACCTTGGCAGCTTGAAAATGTGTGGACTTCAACCCTTAGAACCAACCAGCTAGCCTTGCTGGGGAATTCTGGAAATTGAAGTCCATACGTCTTCAAGCTACTAAGGTTGACAAACACTTTTAACTACCAAAGGTATTTGAAAGGAAATAGTAAACACTTAACACTTGTTATAAAACTGTCTCACAGAGTGATTCTTAAATTGTCAGGTTTACATTAAAACTCCTACATCAGTTGAGTCTAAGTTTTGCAGTTCTTGCAAAATAAACATGAATTATTCCCAGGATGTATTATTTGGTAGACTTGCCCCTTACCTGGTCTCTGCTTTGCTCACTTAAAGAAGAATTTGCATTGTTGGTAGCCTTTGTAACTACCAACAGAAAACATCCCCAACTAAACATTCTCCATAATCAGGGGAAGTGTTGTTTCTACTTTCTATGTTTATATTTGATATCAATTTATTACTAAAAAGATGCTGCAAAACAGAAATGAAACTTAAACATTGCAGTGGATTGGATTATTTCAAGGGGCAATCTGGGGAAAATCTGGAATTGTGTTATCTTGCCAGTCAGATTCAGACAACTGGGGTGGTCCACAATGTGCAAACATTCCCTTTGAAATGGAAGAAGGGAAAAGGGGATTGAGAAATAACAATGGAGAGCATCCTAATTAATCTAAATATACAATTTAACAATGATGTTTACAAAGCTCCCAAGAGGAAATTTGCATTAGGAACCACACACAGTGTTACATGCTGGAGCAAAGCTGCATGTGTATTTATTTATTTGTTAAAAATGCTCAGTTTTCAATGAATTGATTCACTAGATACAGAAATCAATCTGTCTTGTAGGAGATGCCATCAGCATGGATGAACAATGAATATTGGAACAGGATAACTTACTTCTCCAGGTTAAGAGTTTGAGTAGATGGAGCAGGTCCAGTGGAGCAAGTCTCTTCCTTCTAGATAATCTACCATGCTTCCTAGGCCAGAAACTGGAGATAGGCAGGCTCCATCATAATTTCCAGAAAGGGACATTCATGAGCTTTCATAGATGCTATGAAACTTGAATCTGATACAATCATGTAGACTTTCAAGGCCCACAAAAGCATTGGAGTGGGGAACAAAATTGAACAAATTAATTTTTCTTCTTGTCTGACCCACATTCAATCCTGATGAAGCAAGAATGGATTTTCTTTTCTAAGATCATCTCTGCATTTCAGGGAGAAAATGTCCGTATTTACCAGAAACACTTTTAGTAAAAGTTCAAATGTCTAGATGTTATTGGTTCCAGCCTTGAGAACTTTATCTTGTAAGTGCATCCATTGCTTTAAGTGGTGGCAATTGATTTTTTTTTTTCCCCTTGCAAATTCTGAGAAAGGATGAAAAAAGGCTACAAGGCCTTGTTATACAGCTGAGTCTCTAAGTTGGGTCACAGATCAGAGGGAAATTAATCAAAGGGGGCAGTTCCTTTGGGAGTTAATAGATCAGTAGGAATAGATCTGCAAAAATTCAAAAGAATGAGAAAGCACTAAGACAGGAAAAAAGATATATCTACGTTTATGAAGGCATTTTTGGAAATTTAGTTTAGTTTAGTTTAATTTACTTTATTGTCATTGCACCTCGTACAACAAAATCAAACACCATCTGCAGTGCACATCATGACCATGACCATGAAAATAAACACAAACATACATCCTTCACCCTTCACAGATTGAACCAAAAACCCCCAACAAAGCACCAACACTGCACTATACAGCAGAATTCAAAAGAGCTACTGCCCTGGGATAGAAGCTGTTTTTCAGCCTATTTCTCCTTGTTTTTATTATTCTGTACCATCTGCCAGATGGTAATAGTTCAAAAAAAGGGTTCCCAGGATGAGATGAATCTCTCAAAAGATTGAACTTTCTGTGTTGAACTTTCTTAAGGCAGCAGGAGCTATAAAGCTCTTCCAAAGAGGGGAGAGGGCAACCAATGATCCTCTGGGCAATGACAAACCATACAAAAGTGCAGTATGTTAAAATGTTCTCTATGGTGCAGCGGTAGAAGGTCACCAGAAGTTTCTCATTCAGTTGTTGTTTTCTGAGAAATCTCAGGTAGTATAATCTCTGCTGGGCCCTTTTGACCAGGGCTACAATGTGAGCACCCCAGGTCAGGTCCTCTTTTAGGGTAACACCCAGAAACTTAAAACTGGCCACTTGATCCACTCGGCCTCCATTGATAAGCAAGGGCTGGATGTCTGATCTGTTCCTTCTATAGTCCACTATAAGCTCCTTGGTCTTATTGGTGCTGAGGACCAAGTTATTGTCTCCACACCACGAAAGCAACCGGTCCACCTCATCTTAGTAGGCAGACTCATCCCTCCCCGGAGATAAGTCCCACCGTTGTTTTTTACTTTTATTACATTACAATTACATTAATACGTTTCTAGATAAGAGGAAATATAGGAAGAGTTTTGATGCCTTTAAACCTCAGAAGACTCCTGGGAATACCATGGGAAGCCAAGAAAACTAACTAATGGATCATTGAAAACATTAACCCAGAGTTCTCCTTTAGTTGCAGACAACCAGCCTCCAATTAGTCTATTTCAAACTCATTATGAAAAACCCAGTTCTCTGAAAAAGACTTTAATGCTAAGAAAATTAGAAGGAAAGAGAAGAAGGCAACCAGAAGTCAGAGTGATGGATTCAGTTATACTGATGACGGGGCATCGTTGGAAGTCCTGAAAGACCGGGTTTGGGTTAGATCAGCGGTGTCAAACTGGCAGCCCGCTGGCCAGATGCATCACACACAGGCCACACTCACCCCAGCTCCACAAAGGCAAAAAACATCATGATCTGTTATGTGATGTCATATGACGCGATCAAGTTTGACACCAATGGTTTAGATCATTGTTGAGAAAATTTAACTCCGCGGTCACTAGGGGTCAAAATGATGGCATGTAATCAATAAAACAAGGGTGTTCAGGAACAAATTCAGACAGATTTCTGGGGAATCATAGCAGAAGAATCCTTGGGCTTAATTTGCACCAATAGGGCCTACAAAATACTTCAGTCTTGAAGTAGGGAAGGGCAATGCTTTGGATCAAAAGCAGAACAGGCTTTTGAGTCCCTTTTGGCCTGCCAGAATGGCTGCCCAAACTCAAGAAATCACATCTCCCAGGTCAGAAGCTGTTAACTGAGCATGAACAAAACCATTCCAAGTGGATTATGTGGGCAAGCAATTGACACCGCTTAATTCAAATATGTTTCTAACCTGGCTATCCCAAGAAAAGAAGCATCTTCTTTTAGAAGGTGCCAGTAAGTAGAACATGTGTGTCCTCCCATGCAGCTTTCCAACTTTGCATCTCCAGTGCTGCACATCCTTACTTTCAGTGTTGCCAAGCTCAAAATAAAACATGTATTTTCAAGCCATGACAGTGCACATATTTGTTAATTTTGCAACTGGGTTTAACAATCTACGATTCACTTGATAACTGCAGTGATTCACTTAACAACTATGGCAAAATGGGTCATAAAATTGGATGTCATTCCCTAAACAATCACCTTGCTTAGCAACAGAAATTCTGGTCCCAGTTGTGGTTGTAACTCGAGGATTACCTGTATGTCATATTTAGGACCCAAAGTAAAAAAAATTGTGCTTTAGATCCAGCATGAATCATCTCCTTATAGCTGTTGGAGCCTTCTTAACATTTCCTTAACTGAAATGTGTTTTCCTGGGATCGCACAGCACCTCTATGTCCAGCCTCTTGCTTGAATTTCAATAAGTTTTATTTATTTATTTGATTTGATTTGATTTGTCAATTGCTTACAAGATAATAGGTATAAGCTTACAATTGCTTACAAGATAATAGGTATAGTTATGAATACATGAAATGAATAGATATAAGAAAAATAAAAAGAAACAATAGAACAGGGATGTTAGGCACATTGGTGCGCTTATACACACCCCGTACATGATCTCTTAGGAAAGGGATGAGGTCCATAGTAGACAGTCTAAGGTTAAAGTTTTTGGGGTTTGGGGAAGAAACCACAGAGACAGATAGAGTATTCTAGACATTGACCACTCTGTTGCTGAAGTCATATTTCCTGCAATCAAGTTTGGTGCGATTAACCTTGAGTTTGTATCTATTGTGTGCTCTTGTGTTGTTATGGTTGAAGCTGAAGTATTCATTGACAGGTAGGACATTGCAATATATGATTTTATATACCATACTTAGATCAGACCGAAGACGGCGTAGTTCTAGCTTTTTTAGATCTAGAATTTCGAGTCTGGTGGCATAAGGTATTCTGTAACAAGTAGAGGAATGGAAAACTCTTCTTGTGAAATATTTCTGGACTTTTTCAACTGTGTTAATATCAGATACATAATGTGGGTTCCAGACTGATGAGCTGTATTCGAGTATTGGTCTAGCAAATGTTTTGTATGCTCTAGTTAGTAGTGTGATATTATCAGAGGAAAAGCTACGTAAGATTAGGTTAACAACTCTTAATGCCTTTTTGGCTATGTAGTTACAGTGGGCTCTAGCACTTAGGTCATTTGAGATGAATACTCCAAGGTCCTTGACAGAGTTTGGATCATCAACAAGGTCTTGATTATTCAGCTTGTATTTTATTTTCTGATTGTTTTTTGCCAATATGTAAGACAGAGCATTTATTTGTTGAGGTTTGAAGTTGCCATTTGTTTGACCATTCTGATACATAGTCAAGGTCTTTTTGAAGGGTAGCAGTATTGTCTGTGGTGTTGAATAGGTTTACACCATCAGTGAAGAGGACTCAGTTGCTCTTAATATGATCACAGAGGTCATTTATGTAGAGTATGAAGAGAGTTGGTCCTAGGACACTGCCTTGGGGGACACCACTGTTGACAGGTACAGAGTTTTTGCTTCCAATTTTGACCATTTGTTATCTGTTTGACAGGAATGCTTCTATCCAGTTATGCAGGTGTCCAGAGATACTGTAAGATTTTAGTTTTAGTAGTTTATCATGTATCACTGAATCAAAGGCTTTACAGAAGTCTATGTAGGCTGCGTCAGGTTCAACAGAAGATAATACCATGCTTGCATAGGAGGTCTTGGAAGACCAATTGCTTCTGTCTTGCTGAGCAGCAGAAATTTTGGGCTCAACTGTGGTCGTAACTCAAGGATCCCCTGCATAGTTCTAGGTTTTCTAAGCCTAGAATTTCAAGTCTGGTGGCATAAGGTATTCTGCAACGAGTAGAGGAGTGGAGAACTCTTCTTATGAAATATTTCTGGAGTTTCTCAACTGTGTTAATATCAAATATGTAATGCGGGTTCCAGACTGATGAGCTGTATTCAAGTATTGGTCTAGCAAATGTTTTGTATGCTCTTAGTAGTGTGATATTACCAGAGAAAAAGCTATGTAGGATTATGTTAATAACTCTTAGTGCCTTTTTGGCTATGTAGTTACAGTGGGCTCTAGCACTTGGATCATTAGAGATGAGTACTCCAAGGTCCTTGACAGAGTTTGGATCCTTCACAAGGTCTTGACTATTCAGCTTCTATTTTATTTTCTTATTTTTTTTTGCCAATATGTAAGACAGAGCATTTATTTGTTGAGATTTGAAGTTGCCATTTGTTTGACCATTCCACACATAGTCGAAATCTTTTTGAAGGGGAACAGTATTGTCTGTGGTGTTGAATAGCTTTACATCATCAGCGAAGAAAATGCAGTTGCTCTTAATATGATCACAGAGGTCATTTATGTAGAGTATGAAGAGAGTTGGTCCTAGAACACTGCCTTGGGGGACACCACTGTTGACAGGTACAGAATTTGATAGGACACTTCCAATTTTGACTATTTGTTGTCTGTCTGACAGGAATGCTTCTATCCAATTATGCAGTTGTCCAGAGATACCATAAGATTTTAGTTTTAGGAGTAGTTTGTCATGTACCACTGAATCAAAGGCTTTACAATCTATGTAGATTGTGTCTATTGCTTTTCCCTGATCGAGTTGTGTAGTCCATATTTTTTTGCAGTGTAAGAGTTGCAGATTATAGGATAGTTTTTTCTGAAATCAAATTGTTTATTGGAGAGTAGGTTGTTTGTCTCTAAGTGGAGGATAATGGATTGGTTAATAATTGATTCCATGACTTTACAGGTGACGCAGCATAAAGAGATTGGTTTGTAATTTTCAACTAAGCTGGGGTCTCCCTTTTTGAAGATGGGGATGACTGTGGCTTGTGACCATAGGTTTGGCAAGTAGCTGGTCCTGAAATATTTTTCAAAGATTATACTTAGAGGTTCTGCTATGGCAGTGGATAGCTTTTTTAAGAAGTAGGCATATATTCCATCTGGTCCAATAGACAGAGGTGGTTTTAAATTGCATAGTGCTTTTTCAACATTGTCTTCTGCAAAATCGATATGTATTAGATCATTGTAGTTGTCTGTGGTTCGACTAGGAAATACTGGGCATGATCCATTTCTGTTTACAAATACTGAGCCAAAGAATGTGTTAAAGAGGTTGGCTTTACTGGTGTTGTTGTTTCAGTCTTTTACCATTAGGTCCTTTCAGGGGTGGGATGGACCTTGAGTCTTTTAGTTTGTTGTTTACGAAATTGTAGAAAGCGCGGGTGGAATTGGTGCATAGAAGGTTTTCCTCTTGTTTAGTGTGATAATTGGTGCATTCAGTCTTTATCTGCTGGCATAATTGTTTGTATCAGCTTTTGAAGTTGCCACGTGACCAGATTTGTTTTTCTGCCAAAGTGATCTCTTTTTGGATTGAAGCTTCCTTATTGTTATGGGTAATCTTTTTTTCCTGGTTTTTGGAGTTGTTATTGGTATATATAGTTTGATGACTCTTTTGACTTCAAGTAAAATTTTGTTGTAATGCTTTTCAACAGTATTGCATCCAGTGAATAGAAATTGCCAATCAAGGGATGAGAGATTGTTGTTTATAAGATCATAGTTGCCTTTTTTGAAGTTATAATTGGGGATCACGTTGTTGTGATGATTTTGTGTGGACAAAAGTCAATCATGTTGTGATCTCTGTTGGAAAAGGGTTCTTTAATTTGTATTCCGTAAATTGAATTCAAACTATTGCAGAAGATGAGATCAAGGCAATTATTAAGTCTAGTGTTGTTGGTTACTAGTTGTCCAAGTCCCAGATTTGTTACTGCATTGTAGAAGGTTGCACGGGTTCAGTTGTACATTTGTTAAGGGTCCAGTTAATATGAGGTAGATTGACATCACCAAGAAAGATAAAAGCGTGTGGGCAGGATGTTGCCCATGTTAGTAGTGAATTTAGCTTGTTTACCTGTTCTATTTCATAATCAGGGGCTCTGTAACGTAGTAAGAATCGAAATGTGATATTTAAGGACAGTTCACAGATGATGGTCTCAGGAAGAACAAGCTCCTGGGTAACTTGGATGTTTTCTAGATGTAAGGACTTTTTATAGAAGATAGCAACACCACTTCCTCTATGGATTTCACGATCTGATTGGTAAACATGATAGTCTCTTACTGTGGTAATGGACTCAGGGAGAGATGCGTTGAGCCATGTTTCACAGACAAATATGATGTTGAATGTAGCCGTATTTAGTAAGAGGAGAAATTCAGGTATTTTATTCACAAGGTTTCTTGCATTGAATAGCTTGCATTTAAGGCCAATTGTACTTGGAATTGAGGTAGTTAGGGGCGTGCGTGCCTAGTCTTGGGTGATGGTGGACTGATTGAAGTAGAGTTGGATGCTGAGTTGTGGGTTGTGTGAGTTACTTTTGATACAGTCAGCACGGTAGTCAATGTACGGATCCTTCTCTCCATTGTCTAGATGTTTTTTGAGTTCTATGCGGAGTTCGCAGGAGTGGACACATTGCTGTATGGTTAGGTCAGGATGAGAACGGAGGTTCTTATGGTTGGTGTGTTGTACACCATGTTGTACTGCAAGCACCTTTCTACTTTGCATCCATGCCCTGCACACATTTAGTAAATGCAATAATTTTGAGTAAGAGAATGATTTTATATAGATGCTTTTAGGTCCTCCTATTGAGCTTTAAGGTGCATACAAACATAGAAAACCTCAAAGCTGGTTTGGGTTGATTTGTTTCACTTTATATCTGGAATATTCAGATTGTATTTAAAATGCAAATATTTATAGGTTCATTTGGGCCTGTTGAACTTTAGGATAATTTTGTGAACATTCTTTATTGTGCTTTCCTGAATTTCCAGAATACATTACAAGTGCCAAGGTTCTATGTTGGTCAGTGGGAGTATGGCTGAGCTTTGTGCATGATAACTATTTTGATCTGATGAAAGACAAAAGTTAGCCAAGCTTTGCTTGCTGATTGTAGAATCAGGAACGATAACTGGGGTTTTTTTTTCCTAATTGAGCTGTAATCTTTATTTATTGACACAAGAATTATAAGCAACATTTGATTACATAAACTATTTAAATAAAGTAAAAATGATTTCATAGAAATGGACAATATATATAGAGAGAGCCATGTTTCAATTGAATGAATGTGGACTAAGCCTTCTCATATAATATAGAGAGAAACAACATGGTTCTAAGTTACAGAGTCAAATGATCCCAGTTTCTCTCTCTGGGGAAAAATATAATTTTAAAAACTAATGCAGAACTCCATAGAATCTGGGGGAAAGAGATTGTATTGATATTATTTCACTATTTGTATTTTTAATATTTTAATATCTAGAAGTTGTGAGAACCTTATGCCTCTCAAGCATCAGATTTAGAAAAGTAAGTGCTAGGTGAGGCACTCTCTGAAGATTGGTAAGTGGTAGTAGAAACTACCAAGTTGCTATCTTGAAGCAGAAGATAAAATCCAGGATATGAAAACCTGGAAGGCTTCTGGGAGAGAAAGTTTCAAACCTTCAGTCTTCCATCAAGAAGCTTAGCTATTTCACCTCTTTCCCTATGCTGGGAACTGTTTCTAAGTGACGTCGAAATAAATATTTTGAAATGAACACTTTTATTCTCTTAATAACTTTTGTTAGTGCTTATCACAGGAGCTAAAAATGTTTTATGAATGAAGGCAAATATATGTGTCCCAGATTGGTCACTAGGACCAGAGGTTTAGTCTTCCAAGCTTTTGGACTCATGCTTCCAGAGAGAAATTCCAGCACAAATCTGAACACACAGAAGGCAAAACTTGTAGTCCCAGTGACCAATTCAGGCAGGATTCTGCTAAAAAAATATTTTATTAAAGAGTTCCTTTTATGATATTTTAACTAATTTTTGAGCTATTGTTTCCCAACACAATCCTTTACTATTGCTTTTTAAATTTTTTAAATATGTTTTAAAAATCTTTATTTTTTTCTGTAAGTTGAATAGCAAGTCAGAGTAAGAATTATAAGCAGACCAGATTTACATATAAACAACTCACTGTTGCTGTTTATTTTCTTTTTAAAAAAGTTTATGGCTTTGATATTACATTTTTCCAGTATCCTAGATTCAATGTACATTTACTCAGAAAAATCTGTATTTTCTAAAGGCCCAGTGGTATACTGAAAGAGTATGCAATTTTCTTCAGGGTGAGCATTGTGCTTGTTCTTTAAATGGTCACATACCAAAAAGAAGCCAAAGACAGATAATTTTTTTTTGTCAAGACAAAGCTTGATTTGACTTGATTGTAATTTTAATTTCATCAAAATTGAATATTCTAACATGTTAACTCCTTTGGTATTGAGTTCCCCTTTTAAAAACATTCTGTGAAGTATAACATTTTAAAAGAGTTCTCTTTTTAAAAATATTGTATAATATCATAACATTTCTCCAGACCCTTGCTTATTTAATGTACCATGGGCATGCTTGGAATCAATGTGGGATTTAGTTATGTTTGTGGCATACTGTGCAAAATGTGCCAGAAAGTTGCAGAAGGAGTGACAAAGTCTTGGGGTGGAGTCAAAAGAATAATCAGCCTAGAATCTCTACATGGTCATAAATGGACTAAGTCCAACACCTCTTGAATTTCATTGGGAAATGAAATAATCAGGGTTGGATAATAAGATTTCACTGTGAAACAATAATACATACTTTTTAAAAATCATCAAGTGGTTCTTGCGAAACCTAGAAAAAAAAAAAAGGAAAAAAACAAGAGTGAATGTCAAACAAGTGCAAGAAAAAGCGAGACCTGTAGGAAAATGTAGGAAACATACACACAAATATGCCCACACTTTGAGCTCAAATTTTGCCAAACCGACATTTTTCAATATTTTAGCCTTGATCTTTCATTTTTTCCTTTCCTTCTCACCTTCCAGAAGCCATCAGGAAGGTCCAATCATCATAAAGTGGCTGAGGTTGAGAAACACTGCCTTCTAGGTCAATGAAGATTCTCAGTCATAAAGGTAGAATTGCCTGGAAATTAAGTCAAGGCAGCGGAACTTGTTTTCTTGTTGGTTTGACATATTTCTCTGCCCATCTGAACAAGTTGGTGAGGGGAATCTGAATAGGCAGACAACTGTTGGAATGTACCAACTTGTAAAATTCCTAGGGGTGTTCAGGGTTTATTTCCCAGAGTTTGTGGTGGTTAATATGTCAATGAGAAGTCCAGTTGCCATTGTGGGAAATTAGCACCCACCCCTCTCCTAGAAAAATGAAATATCCTAAAAATATTTAAAAGGCAGAATATTTCCCCTAAAAAGAGAAGTAGAAACTCAGAAGCAGAAACTCACCCCCACCTTTGTTAATGGATAGCCATTATGGCCTGGGCCAGAATATTCTACATAACAAAGGCCTCTGCTGTTCTCACCACCTGGCCTGGGAAGATTGCATCAGCCAGTACTCAGATGAAGACATGTGGTCCAGACAAAGCGTACAAAATTAGCTAAGACCCCCCTGCCCCTGGGAGTCTGACAGCCAATGGGATACGTTCCTTACACAGGAACAAGAAATACTAAAGTGGGGCCCAACAGATGGTATGAAACAATTGCACACTCAGCATCTTGCCCCTTTTCCTTCTTTTCCTTCACCCAACATCCTGAAGCATGTGATCGTCCTTTTCACTTTGGAGGTCTAAGCCATGTGGTCCTGTCCACCATTAAACCATCTTTCCAAACAGCCTCCTTGTTTCCAGTGTCTTTCTTTCCCACTTGGAACTGAACCCAGAAGAATAATTCTTCAAACACCATGATTGAACTTCCAGATCATTCTACTTGGAAGACCGAGAATTGTCATCAACATATTGCCAAACACACCTTCATTGACATATTGCTATACAGGGAAAGAAACCCTGAGGTTGGTGTGGAAATATCCCCTAAGAATTTTAGGAGTTGGTACATTCCAACAGCTCTCCTATTCAAATTTCCTAACCAACTTATTCAGACTGAAAAAGCTGCTGGGGTGGGCAGCAAAACGTCTCAAATCAACAAGAAAATAAATCCAGTTGCCATGACTCAACTTCCAAACACTGCCCTGTAAGCTTTCAGCATTTATCTGGTTGGATATTAGTGTTCCTAAGTGTTCTGTCCCTAATTAGCATTCTTGAGATCCCCGCGCTTTGATTGGCCAAAGCGCGGGGCACTCTGATTGGTCAGGCGAGCCGCGCTGATTGGCTCGCTAAGAATCTCCCGCGATTGGTCCATTCGAATCGCGGGAGATTCAAAGTGGTGCCATTGGCCGCGGCCGCCGCGGCTGAAAGAATAAAAGCCGCGAACCTTTTGCGAAGAGCCAGTTCGGTTCCTACTTTAATAAAAGAGCATGATTTGAAGTCACCGACTCCTGGCATCATTTCGCGGACACAACACTGGCGACGAGGATGGGATCCAGACCCTGAACCGAACCACGTGTCCGACGGAAGCCAGACGAACCACCACGATGGCGAAAATCGCACCCCCCGCACCCTTCAACCCCGCCACCGAGGACTGGGAATCGTACTCTGACCAATTCCGCATGTTCCTCGAGTGCAGCGACCTGAAGGACATCACCGGCCCCATGAAGAGCGCCGTCTTCCTGACCCACTGCGGGACCGAGGTATTCAAGATGGCCAAGGCGCTTGCCAAACTCGCCGATGCGACCGCGATGGACTGGGACGTCCTCGAGCCAATACTTCGGCGGCACTACTCTCCAGAGGTACCCATCCTGATCCGACGAAACGAATTTTACCGTCGGGACCAACGGTCGGGTGAGAGCTTCAGCGACTTCGTCGCCAAGCTACGGCGCCTAGGGGGGCTCTGCGAATTCGACAACCTGAACGACGCCCTGCGAGACAGAATCATGCTCGGTTTGTGGGACCCCGTCCTCCAGAGCCGGCTGATGGCCAAGGGCAACATCAGCCTAGCAGACACCCTCACCGCAGCCGCAGCCGCTGAAGCAACCCGAACATCCGCTGACCGCATGCGCAGACCAAACGCTGGGGACCGCAGCGGAAACAACTCTGGGAGGTCGGCCGAGGCCCAACCCGAGACGACCACCCATCAGGGCGACTTCCACTCGGCATCGGGCACTTCCGATGACGAGGAGGACATCCATCGCCTCCAGACAGGCCACGACCCACGGAACCGGCGGGGTCGTAAGTCGAGGACCAACTGTGCCGGTTGCGGCGGCGACCACCCCAGGTCGGAATGCCGGTTTTTTGAATCGATCTGCCGGCATTGCTACAAGAAGGGACACATCGCCCGTGTCTGCCGCCTAAAAAGGAACCGCAGCCCGGCACGATGGGACCAGAGCGACCGGAGGAGAGAGAACACACCACCCCGGACCAGAGATCGCCCCTCGGACAACAGATGGGACCGGAACGGACGATCCCTGCGAGGCGGCGATAACCGGCGAAGAGAGGAGACCCATCAGACGGTCACCATTGGCCATGCCATAGCCAATGACGCCCGGAAGGTCCACGTGGAGGTAGGCATCGAGGGCCAACCATGCAAAATGGAGGTGGACTCCGGGTCCTACCTCTCCATGATTGCATGGCATGAAATAAAGCGCTTGGTGCCTACCCTCCAAAGGAGGAACATAGACAGCCAGAGACTCATTGTAAAGGACTACCAGGGAAACCGCATCCCGGTTGTCGGAACCAAACACTTCAACATCACATATAAAGGGCACACCGAAAGGCTTCCCCTGACAATCGTCGACCGCGACCGCCCAAGCCTACTGGGACTGCAATGGTTTGCCCCGCTCGGCATCGCAGTCACGGGAGTCGACCACGTCACCGACGACAGCTGGGAGCAGCAACTGGCCCGGGAATTCCAAGAGGTCTTCGACGGAAACCTAGGCAATTACCGAGGGCCCCTTATATCATTCAGCCTAGACCCAAACGTCCCCCCAAAACGCCTGAAACCAAGGCGGGTGCCATTCGCACTTAAACCCAAGATAGACGAGCAAATTGACAAGCTCGTCAAGCAAGGGGTCCTACAGCCCATAGACCACGCCCGGTGGGAGACCCCCATAGTCACCCCGATCAAGTCCGATGGGTCGGTGAGGATCTGTGGGGACTATAAGGCCACCCTAAATGGCGCGCTACAACAAAGCGCCTACCCCATCCCAGTAGTGCAACACCTACTGCACTCACTGGGAGGGGGCAAGGTTTTCGCCAAGCTTGACCTCGCCCAGGCATACCAACAGTTGCCAGTCGACGAGCAAACGGCAGAAGCGCAAACCATAGTCACCCACCGGGGAGCATTTAAATGCAACCGACTCCAATTCGGAGTCAGCGTGGCACCGGGAATATTCCAAAGCCTAATGGAAAGACTATTGCAAGGCATCAAGGGGATGGTACCTTACTTCGACGACGTCCTAGTGTCGGCAACCAACCAAGCCGAACTAGAGGGTCGCCTAAGGGAGGTCCTAACCAAATTCAAAGAGACCGGGCTCAAAGTCAAGAGGGAGAAATGCCAATTATACACGGAACGGGTAGAATTCCTAGGATGCCTCCTAGACCGTCACGGCATTCACCCCACAAACCAAAAAATCAAGGCCATCAAAGAAGCCCCCACACCCAAGTCGAAGACGGAACTACAGGCATTCCTGCGGCTACTTAACTTTTACAATGTGTTCCTGCCCCAAAAGGCGACGGTGGCGGAGCCCTTGCATAGGCTCCTGGACAAGGCGGCGACCTGGACTTGGGGGAAACGCGAGCAAGCCGCCTTCCAAAGAACAAAGGACCTCCTCACTTCGGACGCCGTCCTTATACAGTATAATGAGACCCTACCTCTGGCCGTCACATGCGACGCATCACCTTTCGGCGTCGACGCTGTCCTCAGCCATACCCTCCCCGATGGAAAAGAAGCACCCATCGCGTTCTTTTCAAGGACCCTCACCAAACCAAAGAAGAATAAACCAGCAGTACTCACCGGAAAGCAGCCATCACAACCCCTCGCCAGGAAGGAACAGCCAGGCCAGCTTGACCGACCCGGAAAGACCGAGCGGGAGCGGCGAAACCCGCAGCTCAACCAACCCGGGAGGCCCAGGAGGGAGCTACGGAGAGCGGCCCGGCCCGACCGGCCAGCCGGTTCCCACGACGGCATCAGGAGCAACAGAGATCCCGACCGAACCGGCCGGGATCCAACCTACGACTGAGCTGCGCAGGTCCAGTAGGCTCAGACGGAGCCCCGCCTACCTACGTGACTATGCGATGTAAGGACTGAACCAAGAGGGGAGGGGTGTTCTGTCCCTAATTAGCATTCTTGAGATCCCCGCGCTTTGATTGGCCAAAGCGCGGGGCGCTCTGATTGGTCAGGCGAGCCGCGCCGATTGGCTCGCTAAGAATCTCCCGCGATTGGTCCATTCGAATCGCGGGAGATTCAAAGTGGTGCCATTGGCCGCGGCCGCCGCGGCTGAAAGAATAAAAGCCGCGAACCTTTTGCGAAGAGCCAGTTCGGTTCCTACTTTAATAAAAGAGCATGATTTGAAGTCACCGACTCCTGGCATCATTTCGCGGACACAACACTAAGGGATGAAGCGGAGGAAGGATTCCACCATTTCTGTCTCATCCCCTGACAAGGGAGCCAGTAGCTGAGTGCTGACCTCACTGTCTGATTTTCTTTTTTCCTTGTACCATGCGCTTCCTCTGGATGAGCCAACCCATCTATCAGAAGGAATGCATGTGAGATGCATGCCAGAGAATGCCGAAGGGGGTAAAGCTCTCCACTGGAATCAGGGAGTGCTTGGCTTGTACAAGGCACAGCTGGAGTCTTGGTTTATGCTTCCTGGATATAGCCCAAGAGAGCATCTCAAAGGAGGACAGAAGACAATAATTCTAGGCACGCCGGCCAAAGGGTCTAAATTTCCCTGCCAATGCTTCACTGTGGCTAGGAAGGGTCTCTTTCTTCTGATGCCTCAGCGAAAAACTCTAGCACAGTTTTAGTTAAAAACACAGCATTTTCCATGGGGCAGGATTGTTGCTGTGTTGGGATCCCCTCACACATCCCTTTCTTCCTCCTTTTTCTTGAAAAAGGGTCAGGTGTAGCAAAGGTCAGAAAAATACTCAGCTTGAGACCTCAAGGTATTCCTTAGAAGTTTCCAGATTCTTCTGCCAAAATTGCAGGCAAAACTGTCAGGTTGGTGGGGGAGGGGAATGTCCATTTCCAATGGATCTGTATCACCTCTCTTCTTAAACAATGGGGTATGCCATTAAATTTCAGTTCCTTCCAATCAAATGGCATCACTGCTTGCTCAGCCTTGCTTCCTGTCACCACTGTCCAAATTTCTGTAATGAATCAACCCAGCTCTAAAGAAACAGAAAAAAATTGTGTGCGTGTGCATGTGTGTATGTGTGTGTGTGTGTGTGTGTGTGTATATATATATATATGTTTTCTTATGTTTTTGCAGGTATTTATTTGAATGGTATTTAGCTGCTAAGCCTGACACACAAGATTAAAAAGAACCCAATATACAAGCCTGAGGATGGTAGATGAGATTCTGCCGAAATATCGATATAATAAAAGCACAAATATTAAGATGTGGGAAAATACCAGAAGAAACCTAAATACCATACACACACACACACACACACACACGAAAGTGAGGAGGAAACAAGAAAGAAAGAAAAGAAAGAAAGAAAGAAAGAAAGAAAGAAAGAAAGAAAGAAAGAAAGAAAGAAAGAAAGAAAGAAAGAAAGAAAGAAAGAAAATAAAGGAAGGAAGGAAGGAAGGAAGGAAAGAAAAAAAGAAAGAAAGATTCTATTGCACTCATGGTCTAGGTTAGATGTGGAAAAATTATTTTTCAGAGAGTGCAGAAATCCTAATCCTCTTGTTTGATTCAGGCTTCAAATGCTGTCATTGGAGTGCATAAATTCTTCCATCCATTCAAACATATAAGGTGCTAAATCTGCCCTCACTCTTTGCTACCAAATATAGTGGTGTTTATAGAACTCTACAGAAAAAAATATCATGGCATGTCAGTCAATAGATTTTATTAGATGGTGTATGCTGAATACAATAAACCCCAAGCACAGAAAGAGATTTGGAAATAGCAACATGCATATCAATCCTATATATTTAACATGTTTCTCACAATGTAAGGAGCATGCATGGGATTCCTGTCACCATTTTGCACACTTTCCTACAATCCATGGATTGTTGTAGATAAAAAGAAGTGAGCTTGATATTACTTTCCTTGAAAGGATCCTGGAGAAATGCTCATCTGATTCAAATTCTTGAGTTAAATCTCACATACGTAAGATGGGATTCTTTTATAATGAAGTGGTAAATCAATCTTCCCCAACAGGTTTCTCCAAATATGTCGTGTCCGCAAAAAGACGATTAGAGTCGGTGACTTTCATTCAAAGCTCTTTATTAACAAAGGGAGAACCGAACCAGCGAAAGGCAAAAAGCCCGCGGCTTTTATACCTTTCGCAACGGCGGCCGCGGCCAATGGCAGCGATTCAAGTCTCCCGCTCTTGGTTTGCATCAATCGCGGGAGACCTCAATCGGACCAATCAGCGCGGCTCGCCTGGCCAATCAGAAATCCCCGCGCCTTGGCCAATCAAGGCTCGGGGATTTCGAGTATACCATTTGAATACATAACACCCCTCCCCCCTTGGTATGGTCCAGCAGGTGGTGTAGTCACGCAGGTAGGCGGGGCTCCGTCGAGTCCTAGTTGACCTGCGCAACTCACTTTCCTGTTGTAACTCGGCCGGAGCGGTCGTTCCTTTGGCTGCTCCTGCCTCTTTGTGAACCGGCTGGATGATCGGGCCGGTTCTTTCGCCGTGGCTCCCGCCTGGGCCTACCGGGTCGGTTGAGCTGCGGATTTCGCCGCTCCCGCTTGGCTTCTCCGAGTCGGTAGAGCTGGCCAGACGGTTCTTCTCCGGAGGGGACTCGCGATGGCTGTTTTCTGGTGAGTATTTTTGGTTTATTTTATTTTGCGATTGTCTCTCCGGGTATTCCCTCCCCCCTTGGTTCGCTTCTTGGGGGTTGAGGTCAGTCGCCGTTCGGGACCTTAATTGGTCGATATGCCGTTTCCAGGCTCGCCCATCCGTGGTTTGGAGCCGGTACGACTTTGGACCAGTGACTTGCGTTATGACGGCTGGGATCCATAGGGGGTCCCCCGTCATGTTTTTTGCGTATACTAGGTCACCTGGGTTAAATGTCCGGAACCTGGAGCTGGAGTCTGGGGGCTGCTCTGGGTTATAAGTCAGGTGCAGTCTGTCAAGTGGAGACCTCAGCTTTCTGCCCATCAACAGCTCTGCCGGACTCTTGTTGGTTGTAGTGTTGGGAGTGATGTGTTGTATGAAGAGTAGGCGGTTGATTTTATCGTTGATCTCCCCGTGGTCCATTTTCCTGAGGGTCTTTTTTGTAAACTGGACCATCCGTTCCGCCCTACCGTTCGCCGCCGGATGCGCCGGTGCTGTTAATGCGTGGCGGATACCTCTTTCTGCCAGGAACCGTTCAAACTCGATGGACGTGAACTGGGGTCCGTTGTCTGAGACGACGACGTCTGGGAGGCCGTGTGTGGAAAACAGTTTACACAGTTCTTTAATGACGGCCTCTGTGGTAGTGGACTTCATGTCGCTGACTTCCAACCAATTGGAATACGCGTCGACTGTGATTAAAAATGTATGTCCATTTGTGGGGCCCGCAAAGTCAAGATGGATTCTGGACCAGGGCCCTCGTGGTGTTTCCCAATCCCGGATGGGTGCTGCGGATGGGCTGGATCTGGTCTCCTGGCACCGGTGGCATTTGGCGACCCATGCTTCAATTTGCTTGTCCATCCCTGGCCACCAAGCGTAGCTTCTGGCCAGGGCTTTAGTCCTGACGATGCCAGGATGACCCTCATGTAGCATCCTCAAGACTTTTTCTTGCAATCTATCTGGAATTACCACCCGGTCACCCCATAGAATGCATCCTCTCAGTAGTGACAGTTCGGTCTGGCGCTGGCGGAATGTTTTAAAAGTCTCGTCACTGTCCTTTTCCGGCCAGCCTTTTTCTAACCAGTGCAAGATTCGTGCCAGACGCCTGTCCTTAATGGTTTCTCTGGCAATGTCGGATGCGGTAATAGGTAAACTTTCTATGCTCAGGGTATTTGTTGTTGGTGCTGGGTCAGGTTCTGAGTCAGGTAAGGGCGAGCGGCTTAAAGCGTCCGCGTGCGAGATTTTCTTACCTGGCTTGTGTAGCAGTTCGTAATTGTAGGCTGCCAGGAATTCCGACCATCTTGTCATTCGGGGTGACAAGATGTTGGGCGTGGCTCGGTTTCCCGCGAGGATGCCCAGCAGAGGCTTGTGATCCGTCACGATGGTGAACGGGCGGCCGTACAAATATTCATGAAAACGTTTAACGGCGGCAACTATAGCCAAAGCTTCCTTGTCCAGCTGGCTATAGTTGCGCTCTGGTTTGGTCAGAGTCCTGGAGAAAAAGGCGATGGGTGCTTCTCTCTGGTCTGGGAGGGTGTGGCTGAGGACAGTGCCGACGCCGAAAGGTGATGCGTCGCAAGTGACAGCTAGGGGTAAAGTCTCACTAAATTGCATCAGGACAGCCTCGGAGGTGAGGAGGTCCTTGGTTCTTTGAAAAGCGGCTTGTTCTCGCCTCCCCCAAGTCCAGGCTGCCTTCTTGTCTAGGAGTCTATGTAAAGGCTCCGCTGCCGTTGCCTTTTGAGGTAGGAAAACATTATAGAAATTTAGTAATCTTAGGAACGCTTGTAATTCCGTTTTGGATTTTGGGGTGGGGGCTTCCTTGATGGCTTTTACTTTTTTAGTTGTAGGGTGAATGCCCTTCTGGTCTAGGAGATAGCCCAAAAACTCTACTTGCTTTGTACATAGATTGCATTTTTCTCGCTTAACCTTAAGTCCTGTTTCTTTAAATTTTGTTAAGACTTGTCTGAGTCGGTTCTCTAATTCGGCTTCATTTGGCGCCGCTACTAATACGTCATCAAAATAGGGCACCACCCCTTTTATGCCCTGTAACAAACGTTCCATCAGGCTTTGAAAAATGCCTGGTGCCACGCTGACTCCGAATTGGAGCCGGTTAAACTTGAAGGCCCCTCGATGGGTCACTATTGTTTGGGCTTCCGCCGTTTTCTCGTCTACAGGTAGCTGCTGATATGCCTGGGCAAGGTCGAGCTTTGCAAAGACTTTGCCCCCTCCTAGCGAGTGTAGTAAATGTTGTACTATAGGGACTGGGTAGGCGCTTTGTTGTAATGCGCCATTTAGGGTGGCCTTATAGTCCCCGCAAATTCTCACGGACCCGTCTGGTTTTACTGGGGTCACTATAGGGGTTTCCCATCTGGCATGGTCTATCGGTTGCAATACCCCTTGTTTGACGAGCTTGTCGAGCTGCTCGTCAATTTTTGGTTTTAATGCAAACGGTACCCTTCTAGGTTTAAGTCTCTTAGGGGGAACCCTTGGGTCTAAGTCAAACGAGATAAGGGGCCCCTGGTACTTGCCCAAGCCTCCATCGAACACCTCCTGGAACTCCTGGGTTAGCCGCTGTTCCCAAGCTTCGATGGTGACTTGGTTGACACCTGTCAGCGCGATGTTAAGCGGGGCGAACCATTGTAGACCCAGTAGGCTTGGGCGGTCGCGATCGACGATTGTGAGTGGTAGTTGTTCTGTGTGGCCTTTGTAAGTTATGTTGAAATTCTTGGTGCCCACTACCGGGACACGGTTCCCTTGGTAGTCTTTAATGATGATCTTTTGTGTATGCACGTTTCTCTTTTGTAGAGTAGGCACCAGTCTTTTGATTTCGTGCCATGCAATCATGGAAAGGTAGGACCCAGAGTCCACTTCCATCTTGCATGGCTGGCCTTCTATATGTACTTCTACATGTACCTTTCTGGCGCCGTCGGAGATGGCGTGGCCGATGGTCACCGTCTGGTGGGTTTCTTCTTTCCGCCGACCGTCGCCGCTTCTTTGAGATCGTTGAGCGCGGTCCCACCGACTGTCTGGCTGGCGGTCTCTGGTTCTGGGCGGGGAGTTTTCTCTCCGTCTGTCGTGCTGTTCCCATTTGGGCGGGCTGCGAGTCTTCTTTTGGCGGCAAACTCGGGCGATGTGACCCCTTCGTTCACAATGCCTACAGATACAGTCAAAAAATCGGCATTCTGACCTGGGGTGGTCGCCGCCGCACCCGGCGCAGCTGGTCCTCGACTTGCGACCTTTTCGACTTCGTTGATCGCCGCGTCCCGTCTGCACTCGGTGAATGTCCTCCTCGTCTTCTGACGTGCTGGAGTTTGACTGGTATTCACCGTAGTGTGCGGTTGCTTCACTTCTTGCATCGGCCGACCTTGCCGGGTTGTTGTTTCTGCCCTTCGCGTCAGATCTTCGCATGCTGTCTGCCGACGTGCGCGTTGCTTCAGCGGCTGCGGCTGCTGTAAGGGCATCGGCTAGGCTGATGTCGCCCTTGGCCATAAGTCGGCTCTGAAGTGTAGGATCCCATAACCCGAGTACGAAGCGGTCTCTTATGAGACTGTTTAGACCCTCGAACTCACAGAGTCCTCCCAGGCGCCGAAGTTCTGCGACGAAATCGCTCAATTTTTCGTCTGGTTTCTGGTTTCGGCGGTAGAATTCGTTGTGCCGTATCAGGATGGGGACTTCGGGGGCGTAATGGCGCCGCATTATGGGTTCCAGGACGTCCCAGTCCATGGCTGTGGCATCTGCTGGCTTGGCCAAGGCTTTGGCCATTTGGAAGACCTCTGGTCTGCAGTGTGTGAGAAAGACGGCGCGTTTTAGCGGGGCCGGGGCGTCCTTCATCCCGGCGCATTCCAGGTACATCCGGAACCGATCCGAGTATGATTCCCAGTCCTCGGCGGCGGGGTTGAACGGGGCGGGCGGTGCTATTTTCGCCATCTTCGCGCTGGAATTGGTTCTTGGACACGGGGTTCGGTTCAGGGGCGAGATCCCATCCTCGTCGCCAGTGTCGTGTCCGCAAAAAGACGATTAGAGTCGGTGACTTTCATTCAAAGCTCTTTATTAACAAAGGGAGAACCGAACCAGCGAAAGGCAAAAAGCCCGCGGCTTTTATACCTTTCGCAACGGCGGCCGCGGCCAATGGCAGCGATTCAAGTCTCCCGCTCTTGGTTTGCACCAATCGCGGGAGACCTCAATCGGGCCAATCAGCGCGGCTCGCCTGGCCAATCAGAAATCCCCGCGCCTTGGCCAATCAAGGCTCGGGGATTTCGAGTATACCATTTGAATACATAACAAAATACATTAGGCTGCAGCTGTCACAATTTTCCAGATAGCATGGGCAACATCTGGAGGACACCTGGAAGGTAAGAGCTGGTTATAGCCACAAGTGTCTTCCTCTCTTGTAGAGAGGACACTTGGGCTTTCAATCTCCAAGGGCTGCTGTGAGCCATCTGCTAATCCAGCAAAAGAAAGTAGATACTGCAGAATATCAGCTACATGCTATGCAAGAAAGCAGAGAAGCATGAGCATCCAAAGATCTACCCAGGGTTAGTGCAATTAATTCTGCAGCCTGAATTAATTTGTGCTGGTTCCCTCTAAGATGCTAGGGAAAAACAAATCCTTACTAACATCCCTTGATATTATTATCCCAACACATAATGTATGTTGTTGTATGAAACAGAAGCAAAGGGAAGCTTTTATTCCCTTGTTATCTGTATCCCACTTTTATTACATTCACAAATATATAAAGGCTGTGAAAAAATCCAACATACCTTCCACTTCTCCTCAGAACAACACTGTGAGATTCTCTTAGAGGATAAGAGAGAGTGACTGGGCCAAAATCATTCAGCCGGGTTGCATGGCTAAAGCAGGATTAGAACTCAAAATTTCCTGGTGATTGGCCCTAAGTCTCTCAGCTGGCTTTCAGGGCAGGATCTTCATCTGCATTTCTAGTTATCTGAAAGTTGAAAGCTTTCGAACTCCACTTGCTGTAACAACTTATTTGGACTATAAAGAAACATGATGGAGTTATGGAAGTTAATGTTCAGAACTACATTCTCATGAGGTCAGAATATCTGGTATGAATTCATACAGGCCCTGTAATTCATTTTACTTTGCAAATTATTCCAAGTTATTGGCTGTTATTGGCTACTGAGACACAGCATTAGACACATATTCCTGAGTGCTATTGACAGCCCTGGTCTGCTCAACAAGAAAATGATCTCACGTTAAGTTGTTCTCCTGATCTGCCAGAAAGTCTACTGCGTGATCTACCTGAATCTGCTCATTTCCAGCAAGAATGTTGTCATCTTCTTCATCTTGGCAGTGTAGTGGGAGGCTGAGCTGCTCACTTTCAATAATGAACATCTGGAGGAATGTATGCGCATGCTGCCGCCCTGGAGTTCACCCTCTGTGTGAGCTGTGGGGAGGAGAAGGGGGGGTAATGGCTGTTTCTCCCCAAAGCAGTCTGACTTGATCAAGAAACCTTGCAGCGTTCTTGCCACATAGGCTGATGATAATTCAGGCTGGGCTGCTCTTAAAGTTATCAAAATGCAGGCTGGTAGCTTGGGACTAAGAGGCTCTAAGTCAGGATCAGTGAGTTGGTGTGGGCAACAAATGAGAACGAATCTGGCAAGTTCCTGAGAAGCCTGGGTATGTATGAATATTTACATTGAAATGTTTGATGGATGGAATGGAAGCCACCTCCAACGTTGAAACAACTTTTTGAGTCATCAGCTTGCTAAAAAGTATTCACAAGGTTCATAGTCAGCTGGTGCCTTCAACCCTGCATTAGCTTGGCTATTGAAAGAAAGTATGAAACCCGGGGATAGCGTTCCGACCGCAGACCAAAACTGGATAAAGATCTGTTACTATCTGTAGGTTCTCCACAGCATGAAGTCTCCTCTGTGAGATGCTGCACAAACAAACAAACAAACAAACAAAAAAGCCAGCAGCAAGGGTAGAAGAGTAGAATAGAATAAAAATTTTTATTGGTCAAGTGTGATTGGACACAAAAAGAATTTGTCTTGGTGCAAATGCTCTCAGTGTACATAAAGAGAAAAGATACGTTCATTAAGAGCCAAGATTCATCAGGTACAACACTTAATGATAGTCATAAGCAATCAAATCATACTAGGAAACAGCCAATATAGATCATAAGGATACAGGTGACAAAGTTACATTCATACAGTCACAAGTGGGAGGGGATGAGTGATAAGGAATGATGAGAAGATTAACAGTAATAGTAATGGAGACTTTGTAAATAGTTGGACAGTGTTGGGATTATTTGTGTAGCAGAGTGATGGCTTTTGGGAAAAACTGTCCTTGTGTCTAATTGTTCTGGTGTGCGGTGCTCTATAGTGTCGTTTTGAGGGAAGGAGTTGAAACAGTTTATGTCCGGGATGTGAGGGGTCTGTAAAAATTTTTACAGCCCTCTTTTTGACTCGTTCAGTATACGGGTCCTCCTTGATGGAAGGGAGGTTGGTGTTGTTTTTTTCTGTAGTCCTAATTATCCTTTGAAGTCTGAGTCTGTCTTGTTGGGTTGCAGAACCAAACCAGACAGTTATAGAGGTTCAGATGACAGACTCACTAATTCCTCTGTAGAACAGCAGCTCCTTGGGCAGTTTGAGCTTTCTGAGTTGGTGCAGAAATAACATTCTTTGTTTTGCTTTTTTGATGATTTTTTTTTTATGTTAGGTGTCCATTTTAGGTCATGTGATATATAATAAAACTTAGAAATCTGAAGGTCTCTACTGTTGGTACCATGTTGTCTAATATTGTAAGAGGTGTTAGTATGGGAGGGTTTTTCCTAAAGTCTACCACCATTTCTACGGTTTTCAGTGTGTTCAGTTCCAGATTGTTCCAGTTACACCATGAGGCAAATTGTACAACCTCCTGTCTGTATGCGGATTCGTCATTGTCTTGAATAAGACCAATCACTGTTGTGTCATCTGCAAACTTCAATATTTTAACAGATGGATCGTTTGGGATGTAGCCATTGGTATATAGGGAGAAGAGGAGTGGAGAAAGGACACAGCCTTGGCGGGGAGGGCTGTACTAATTGTACAGGTATCGGATGTGATTCTGCCTAGCTTCACCTGCTGCTTCCTGTCTGTTAGGAAGCTTATGATCCACTTACAGGTGTGTTCAGGTACCGCTAGCTGATTTAAGAAGCTGGGTAGAAGAACCATTGATTCAAAACAGCTGGTCCATTCTCCAAAGCACCTGAAGACAGAACAAGAAGCAAAGGATGGAAAATAATCAAGAAGAGAACCACCTAGTAAAAAAGGGAAACTTCCTGACAGTGAGAACAGTTAATCTTTGAAAATTAATCTTCAGAAGTTTGGGTTTTGAAGAAGAGATTGTACAACCACTAGTCAGAAATGATATAAGGTCTCTGGCTTGAACAGAGGTTGGATTAAAAGACCCCTTCCAACTCTATTACTCTGTTCCTAATAAAGAGAGTATTTGTAGTTCAGTGTTGAAATGAGGAGTACCTGGTGCTCTCTGAGTTTGGTTTTCTTGAAGACGGTTCATTACCCAAAATAGGTAACCTCATCTGATCATATAGCACTGCTGATGTTATCTAATCTGGCAATGAAACCTCTGTAAGAAAATAACCAAGCTCAGAGAGCACAAAGATTCCTCATTTCTATTTCATTAGGTAGGGGTGTGTGTGTGTGTGTGTGTTTGAGCAGACATATCTATTTTAAATATTATTGCCATATTCTGAAATGAGTCTTCTCCAGCTGAAAACCCTTTACGTCTGTGATGGCGAACCTATGGCATACATATGCCAGAGGTGGCACACAGAGCCCTCTCTGTGGGCATGCAAGCCATTGCTCCAGCTCAGCCCTGCTGCGCATGCGTGCATGTGCCTCCCACGGGCCAACTGGTCTTCAGGTCTCTGCTGTGCATGTGTGGGGTGGGGCGCATGCACAGGGAACATGCGTATATTGCATTTTTGGGGTGCCCACGCATGCTTTGGGCACTCAGTGCTGAAAAGGTTAGCCATCACTGCTTTAGGTGATAAATGGCAACTCCCATCACTCTCCGCCTTTCAATTCAAGGTAACTTAACTAACATGCTATGGATGCCATGATGTTGCTCTCTTTCCATAACACTGTCCCTCTTGGATAACTATTTCCTTGGGCTCGGCAGTGTTGCTCCTTAAATTTCAGGTCTGAGTTTTGTAAATCTACAGTGTTGCAGTACCATGTGGTATGAACCCTTTGTTAGAAATAACATTGGTTACCTAACTTAGTTTGGGTAAAATAATATGTATAAACTATGTTTGTGAGTTTAAGTGTGTGTATCACTTTAACTGTTAAAACATGTATTTTGGGTGCGGTTGTAAAATCACCATAAGAGGGAGCAAGAGAGCTCACTGTTTGCTGAGTTTTACTGGATAGCTGACAATGATGGATTGATAGTGATAACTGCGTGTTTTTCCCTGCTATTGCTGAGAGAAGAAAAGAGGTTTGATTTTCTTCATATCTCTAACTGCAAAAGAGATACATTACTGGACTGATTATTTGTAAGTTTACTGACCTCTTTTTCGACACTGGATTTTGCAACTGATTAATCCCTGAATGGACTGAATTAGTGTATAATATATGGACTGTTTGACTATACTATAACTCTTGCTGGAATAAAAAACTATTTAACTGGCACAGTGTATCTGTTTTACTGAGTGTAAGCTACAACAACGTTTATCTCACGTATTTGCCTGCCTGCTAGACTGCCGTTGCACGTTCTGCTAGGGTGTGTATCCCTAACACCCTTTACCCATTTGGAAGACCTCTTGCCTCACACAGCCTGAATTTGTAACCCTCCAGACAAAAAACAACCTTTGCAGAAAACCAGATGTTAACTCTTCCAGTCAATTTCTATTGCCTAAAAAAAAAAAGAATGAAAAATCATCAGCTGCCAAGAGTGATTGACCTTACTTAAATAAATCCAGCATTTCCCAGCTCTACATTGTACTTTCCTCTTTGAACATACACATGGAGGCTCTACAAAGCCATGGACAATTGTAATACAAGCATTGGGAAAAGTGATTGAAAAATGGTGTACTTAGACAACAGTGGGGTTTACGACCAGAATTCGAACTAGAATTTCTGTTGCTAACCAAGGGGGTTGTTGGGGTTTTTTTTGCCATGATTAAATGAATCATTGTTAAGTGAATCATAGTCATTGAATGAATCCAACCTTTCTCTACTGATTTTGCTTGTCAGAATCAATTGGGAAGGTCACAGCAGTTGGAGTGACTGCAGGGATATTGTAACAATTGTAAATGCAAGGATTGACTGTAAATCAGGGTTTTTTTTCAGCGTCCTTGTAACTTCAAATGGTTGCTCAGCAAATGGTTGTACATAGAGGACTACCTCTCAATCTGCCCATCAGGATTGTAAACTCTACCTCTGATATATTTGTGTGCTATGTTGCAACAGAAGAGAGTGTACTTATATGTATCAATTATAAATGTATTAATTTATGTATCATAAATATATGCCAGTTGCCAAGCAACCAAGTTTTGATCATATGATCATGAGGATGCTGTGATGGTCATAAGTATGAGGACCAGTTGTAACGCACTTTTTTCAGGCCATGGTTTCCTGCTTAATCAGAATGTTGGACGAAGACCTCAAAGGTCCCTCCCAGCTGTGTTATTCTGTTAACAATTCCGGCTGGAGTGTTTTGTAAAACACACATATAGCATATATTGAAAACATGGAGAATAATTATCGATCCCCCCACCCAAAAGGCATAGGGGTTTTTTGATTCTGAAGCTGACATATTCTGAAGCTGACATAGTTCAGGGGTGGAACACAGATGGTTTAAGGAGTAATTTTCACCTGCAAAAGGAACTAAAGCTGAGTTAAAGATTGGCAGGAGCACATGGCTGACTTCTAAACACCTGGAGCGACTGAACAATAGAAACAATATGATGTAATTGTTTTTCAAAATAGCAAAAATCACAGAGAATGCACCAAAGAGAAAAGAGCAGAAGACTTTTATTTTCAAAGAATGCGGGCCTTAGCTAGCAGTCAGCAGAAGCATCCAATGATTGCCATCACACCTTTCAACTGATTTAATATTGATTAAAATGCTGTGGAATCTTTTTTCATCTATCAATCCAAGAATCTTGTTGATTGAATGAAATGCAGAATTATAAGAATATACTTTCCAGGAATCAGACTATTGTTATAATTATTACCTCTCTGATAAAAAGTTGGTATTGATGTTTTCTGGTCATCTTTCCTATCATGGACCTGCAGAAGGCGTTTAGGGCATTTTCCTGCAACTATATTTCCAAGGGAATAACAAAGTAAACAGTAGAATGTGTGAGATGGAGTGTAAGAAACTCCAAAAAGTGGAGCTGTATTTCTGAGGAAACTCATACTGTATAAACTCAATTTGTTCGTCCAAGGTTTCAGCATTTCCCCCCACCTGATAATCATACTGAGGGCTACATTATGAAATGATAGATTTTTGTGCCAAAATGCATGAGAATAGTATCCCAAATTCAATGGCTTCTCTCCAGAAATTCATTTCAGGAGCCAATTAGAAGAAAGTGCATTGTAGAGGAAACAATTGCCTCATCTGGACTCCACATCTGTCAATCAAAGGTTTCAGGTGTCCTTTAAATATTGTCCATGGGAAGGAATTTCTATACTTGAAATCTAACCCATTTGGAAGTACCAAGGTTGGGTAAAATTGTTATAATCTCTAACCAAGAAAGAATCCCACCCAATGTGGCCTAGTTTTAACTTAAAGGACATCTGTCAGGTGTATTTCAGGTAGAATTCAGAAAAATGCTTTATATTAGAACAGGAAGACAATGCTAGGAATGAACAAGAGTCTATAAATGCAAATTTGTCTTTTCATAAATCAATTACTTTTATTTGAATAATGCTGTCCTCACCCTTGGTGATGCTTCCTAAATGCAGTCGTTCCCATGTGCAGTTTCAAAGATTCAGAAAGCAATTGAACAAGATTCTTAGATTGCATTGAAATATTGCCTTCCAAGGCCAGAAACAGGGCTCTGGTGAGAAAACCAAAGCTTTCCTTTTGCAGAGACAGTTTTTCCCCCTGCCCTTCCAAATTGTGGCATTGAAAAGGTTCAAAAAAATGAATGGCTTGGCAGGAAGTGGCAAAGGAAGATTCTGAAGATTCACCTTCAAAGCAAAAGAATACTAAGACCAGTTGTTGAGCTAGTCTAAGTGGATTTCTTCTTATAGAAAAGAGAGTGGGGAAAAACATCCCCTAGGCTGGAAATGGAAAGTGTTTCCAAACACTTTTGCAATGTTGGTTTTCAGTAGGACCTCCAGGTATCTTGCGGAAATTTGTCTGAAAAATTGGATTGTGCAGTTTATTTATTTGTGTCCCAACATTATTATTTATACAGATAACTCGAGGCAAACATCTTTAATTTATGTATATCCTGCCTTTATTTTTTTTACGAATAACTCAAGGCAGAAAACATGCACACCACACCACAACGAGAACACCTGTGAGGTGGATTGGGCTGAGAGAAAGGGACTAGACCAAAATCACCAGCTGGCTTTCATGACTACGGTGGGATTAGAACACGCCTGGTGTCTAATCTCCTGGTGATTTGCCCAGTCATCCAACTAGTTTTCATACCTAAGATAGGCCTAGAACCCACTGTCTCTGTCTTAACCATTGGATCAAACCAGTTCAAGTACGTTAATAACAAAAAAGAAAGGAATTTGTTTTCATTGAAAATTAATGAAGGGAGGCGAAATTTGATTGAGGCAGGGGAAAAATATCCTTCCTTAATTTGGCCATTGATTGAAATCAAAATGAGAATGAAGATTGTTTTTCTTTTCTTTGATTGAATTTGCAGCAATTTTTCAGTTTCATATATTGCTTTTCATTGATGCCAAACCCAGCTTTGCTTGTAGAGAGTTCTTCTAGATCTCATCTGCCCTGTAAAAATAGGCAAATCAATTCCTTCTGGAAATAATTAGGTGACAAGCAGTCATGTTGTTTGCTACTTAAAGTACACTTTACTTTAAAAGATATATACCAAGATTCTCTTCAAAAAGTTGGAGGCAAAAAATAAAAATAAAATAAAATGACATTTTTGGAGCCTCATGCAATCTTGCCTGATCCTGCTTGTGCTGTTGCACTGAATTGCCTGGCCATGTGATTAGAGTTTCCAGAAAGGCAATTTCTCTGAAATATAAGCATGCAGAGAGTGAAAAGTGCTGATACTTGCACAGTGGGACATGATTATCTTGGCTTCTCATAAGAAATAATAACATTGGGGTCATCTGAACCTGTAATAATAGTCATCAAAAATAGGACTCATGTTTTATAAGTCCTGCTTTTATCAGTTTGAAATCTCAAAGGATATTTTCATTAAAAAAGCCTCTTTGCCATTGGAAGAAGAGTTGTTAGTCCATACACATACAAATAAACAGTTGCCTGTTTCCCATTCTGAGCAATATCACTGTAGGTGGCCATTGTAACAGTGTGTATGTGCTTTCATTTGACCTTTTCCTTGTAACATTTGAAGAAGAAACTTTCGCGATTTTGAAATGATGGTTAAGCCAAGTGCATCATGATTAGGACGCTAAATTTGGGTTGTATTATTTTCTGTCCAAGTATTATGGAACAGGTCTATTAAAATGCTTGTCTATTATGGAAACACAGAAGAGCCACTGTTTTGCTCCAACTGGGACATGCCATGCCATAATAAAAACAAATGAGTTGAGAGTTGGTTCTCCTAGCCTATTTGGTAGAACTTTGGTAATACCCTCGTGGTATCTTGGCTTCTTGAAGTATGGAAGATGATGTTACTTGGTTTGGACAGTGAAACATTTGCAAGGAAATAACCAAACTCAGAGAGCACCAAGGACCCCCACAATTCAACCCTGAGCTAGAGATTCCCCTTATACATTACACAAGTAGATAACCATCAATGCTAGAAAGGAGTGGGGTTTACTGTTTGATTGTTTGTCTGAGTTAGTATTTCTTGATTGGGTACTGGTTACTGCTTGAAGCAGTGAACAAAAGCCTACTTAAGGAACAATCAAGAACCCTGCCACCAACACTGACAAGTCACTAGTATTTATAGAGTAAGCAAAGCCCATTCTCTCCTAGTACTGATGATGATACCTAGTTGGGTTAATGAAACATCTGCAAGAAAATGAATAGAGCACCAAGGACCCCACAGTTCAACCCTGAGCTACGAACCTTCTCATCTATTGCTATTGAAACAAACCCAGTAGTTCTCCCCATGGGTTGGATTGTCAACTGGCACATTCCAATTTCCAGATTAGATCTGAGTCTCTGCAGGGAATTCTACCCACCTGTTATGAGTTCCTTCTTGTGCCTTCTCCACTCAGTCAAGAAGAAGGCGCACCTCTTCATGCATCCCCCAAAATTAATTTCAGGTAGTACTTTGGCTTAACATTTTAGGATTCCTCTGTTTAGATATATACTAGCCTTTAGTATTCTCCTTTTAGCAATCTGGGAACTAAGGTCTTCCCAAGTAATTTTGAGGTAACAACGCCTTCATAAGGAGTTACCTAATCAGGTTTCTATCCTCAGTATCCCAAGTTATGATGAGTCATGAAAATATACCTATTATAAGGTCATAGAACATGACTCATGACCATAATTGAGCACAAAATTTCTGTAGTTAAGCAAGTTAGTTAAGTTAGTTTTGTCCTCATTTTATGGCCTTTCTTGCCATAATCATTAAGTGAATCACTGCAGTTACTGAGCTAATGACATGGTTGTTAAGTGAATCTGCCTTTGCTTGTTAGAAGGACACATAAGGGGATCACATGACCCCAGGATCCTGCAACTGTCATGAATATAGGTCATTTGCCAAGCATCTGAATTTTGACCGTGTGACCATGGGCAGGCAGCAACAATCGTAAGTGTGAAAAACAATCGTAAGTCATTTTTTCCCAGGACTGTTGTAACTTAAAACAGTCACTAAATGAACTATTCTAAGTTGAGGACTCCTTGTAACTGTTGCCTGGATATTATGTACCATGGCAAAATTACAAAGCTGAGGGCCATGTAACATGGACATCTGCCAAGCAGAATTATCCTGCAGATTACCCTGGATTTCAAATGTAAAATTGCCTGTGTCCACTTGAAATTCAAGATCAACACAATGGAGAATATTAATTAGGGCAAGGATGGAGAACTGTGGCCCTTTTATGACTTGTGGACTTCAACTCCCATGCTGGATCAGAAATTCTAGGTATTGAAGTCCACAAGTCATAAAAAGGCCATGGTTCTCCACCTCTGATTTAGGGATGATGGTTAGCATAAGAGGAAGGCATAATCGCTGTCATAGTCCATGCATGCCTTTGCTTGCTGGACAAAATTCTAACTACATAACCATGGCTCTCCTGTTTTCCCTTGAAACCAGAGAGCTGAGAGTTGCACTTCCTGTTTGCCAGAACAAAACCACAGGATTATCCTGTGTAAATTGAGCTGGAAAACTGTCTGCTCCAAACCAGATGGTTAAAGAAAATACATAAAAGATTTCTGCTTTCATCTATCTGCAGTTAGATAATATCATTATGGACTCCCTTCCTCCCTCCCTCTCACACATACACACCTTTATTTTTAGGGCAAAATAGATCATTAGCTTCCCATGGCTGAATTGAAAATGCACCCAGCAGACTAAGGGCATTGGGTCTGCAACTAATGAAAACAGGATGCTTATGAATTAGCCATTTTTCAATGTAGAAAGGGACAATGACTTATCACCTCTAGAACATGTTTCAACTAATCTTCCTCATGTTTGCAAATAAATCTTCCATGGAGAGCGGCTTGTTATGGTTATTTTTGATCAAAGTGAGTAGTGGCCTGAGATCTGAGGCCATGGACTGGTTGATCTCTTACAAACAAGAGTTAGTTTTCAATTGTCCTTGTTTATCCTTTTTTCCAACTGTATTTAAAAACTCCAATAGATTGAAAGGACAGAAAGCAACATTCTTCACCATCATTCATCTTGCTGCCCCTTTAAACTTTAAAAGGAGTTTCCAGACTGTGAGTGTTGTGGGAACAGAGGCTGGTCTGCTTCTAAGGGTCAGCAAAAGTTTAAGGCATGGATATCAAACTTGCCACGTGACGGATTGTGATGTATCACAATGTTTTTTGCCTTTGCGGAGCTGGGGTGGGCATGGCTTGTGCATGACGCATCTGGCCTTCGGGCTGCCAGTTTGACAGGCCTAGTTTAAGGACCCAGAAATTCTTCGGAGTTCTTCTAGATCCACGTTTCTCGATCTTAGCAACTTTAAAAGGTACGGATGTCACTTCCCAGACTTCCCCAGTCAGCTTGGAAACTTGAAGAGGTGTGGGCATTAACTCCCAGAATTCCCCAGCCACCTTACATATAATCCTCAACAGCCATGGTGGCACAGTGGTTACAGTGCAGTATTGCAGGCTAATTCTGCCAACTGCCAGCAGTTCCATCCTGACCGGCTGAAGATTGACTCAGCCTTCCATCCTCCTGAGGTCGGTAAAATAATGACCCAGATTGTTGGAGGCAATTGTTGGCTGACTCTGCAAACCACTTAGAGAGGGCTGTAAAGCAGTGTAAAGCAGTATACAAGTCTAAGTGCTATTGCTATTTAAAGCTCAAAGTTATGACAGTGCTGCATAAGGATGCTTACAACAAGGCTCGGAAGTTGTAGTGTCCCTGCACTCATGTGATTGCAGCTTAGACACTTGGCAAAAAACACACATTTATGACAGCTGCAGCATCCATGGTCACATGATTACCATTTATGACCATTACATCCAGCTTTCGACAAGCAAAGCAAAGGCAACAGAAAAGCTGGCAGGAAGTTGCAAGTTGTTGTGTTTAACAACTCATGTTTTTTGTTTAATGGCCACATCCAGAATTGATGAACTACTATTATACATCAGGCATGGTCGTGATTGTTCACTTTACAATCGCACCTACTTAGTGACAGTTGCCAGTTCCAATTGCAGTCAGTAAATGAAGACTACCTGTAAACCTTTCATGAACTGTTTTCTAGCCTTTGTTTCAAACATCAAATAGCTTGGTTCACAGGAAGGTTATTAGATTGAAAGAAAATTATCTCTCCTGAATGTTAAAACATGAGCTCAGTTGAAAAACATATTGCCATGGGTTTCAGATGGCATGGTCAAGCTGCAAAACAGAAAAATATTTTTATTATGTTAAAAGGAACTGCTCTCCTTTAGTGTGTTAGCTGTTAATATCTAAGTCATCTTAAAATAAGAAGCAACACTATCTTTATTAATGAAACAGAAATGTACTTAGCCCAGAATTTATTAACAGCAGAGAAAAACTGAGTATCTAGGAAAGCGTTTGCTAATGTCAATTTAACCCAGCTCTTGCCTTAATTGGGTTGATAATGCAATAGTAAAACCATTAGGTCAGAATAGTGACATTAAATTATTTCCTCCCTGCATTCCCTGTGATTGGAAGTGATGTAAATAGCCCAGGAAGAATTAAGCTGGGATTTGTGGGTAAAAATGTCTTTTAATTACAGCTACTCGCTCTGTCTCAATCTGAAAATGTATTTGGATGAATGTCAATAGGAAAATATCTGCCCTAGGATAACTTATTTCTTGTTGCAATGAGTAAGCAAGGAGGGGGGGCCCGTGATTTCAAACCAGAAAATAGGTTTATTCTTTGGGACTTTTACGAGAGTCAACTGAATATATACAAAATGGAGATTTATTTCCCTCCCCTACTTAGGAACAAGGAAAGAAAACGCCTCTCAAATGTGGCAAGGAAAATGTTATGCCACAAGAAAAGATGGCAAGCAAATATTTGTAAAAAGTATTTTGTTGCTCCACTTTGAATTTATTCTAAAAATTCGGAGAAGATGGAAGGTTGCTTAAGCCAAGAGAGGATCCAATATTCTGATATAAAAATCATAACTGATGGATGCTTCATGGGATTCTTCTTTTTCTTTTAGCTGCTGCTTAATTCTTCAGGAATGTGTCATAATCCAGGATTTAAAGAGTCAAAATAATGGTCAGAATCAGAAAGTCAAACTTCTGTATGTTTACAGTTAATATTCTGTATGTTTACAGTTAATATTCTGCTCTGGTTTCCACAAAATCCATATTCCAAAACAGATTATTTTTTGCAACAACTACATGAGAATATAGATGACTACATTATGGTTTGATGTGTTGTATGAACACAACATGCTGGGATTTTGCCAAATCCTTCCCTGACATTGTCCAGCTAAGACAGCCTTCTCCATGGTTTGATTCCCAGAATTCTCAGCTATGACTATCCTGGCTATGGAATTCTGAGGGTTGAAGTCTTACAATTCTGAAGGAGACTATGGTCAGGGGAGGCTGATCTAACAAATAGCAGCATAGTTTAAAATGAGCAGAGCCGTTGACCTTGAATTACAATAAAATCTGTCCTACCAGTATTGAAACTATTTTTAACATTATTGTAGACAGGAATATCTCTGAAGTTCATAGGAGTTTGCTCTGTGTTGAAAACATGGGAAATTCTCTGTTTATTGCATGTGCTGTTTATTGCCAGCTCTATGACTTTGGATGGACAAGAAGGGCCCAAAAGCTACAAACTTTTATTTCATTCACTCTCGATGTCATGAATAGGTATACAATTCCTGTGTATGAAGGCTCCAACAGCTGCCATTCTACAGTCATTCAATTCTTATATCTCTGAGGGGACCTTGATGCTCTCTGAGCTTGTTTTCTTATAGACAATTCATTACCCAAATGAGGTAACATAATCAGTGCTAGTCCTGATGATCTTATCATCGCTAGCATTGATGATGTTACCTAGTTTGGGTAATGTAATTGTCTGTAAGAAAACAAGCAAGTTCAGAGAGCATCAAGGTCCCCTCATTTCAATTTCAAGCTAAAAATATTCTCCTTTATTGGCAACTTATATCTTTCTCAAAGCAACCTGCAAAGAAATGAGAATTATGAGAAGATCCACCTCAACAGGGTTGATCTCCAGATGTGTGGGTTTAAATACATGTTTTCCTAGGCAGCTGGATGACCTGATAGCATTAATCTCATAAAAAAAGTTAATTGCATGATTTGTTCCATGTTGGTTTGATCTGCTTAAGAATTTTAAAGTCTTGATTTCTTACAACAAAACCCAAAAATGTTTTTGGGTTCCCTAAGGTTTGTTTTATATATACCGGTATGTATAAATATTGTGTGTATTTGTGTGTCTATGTGGTGCTTACAGTAGGTCCACTCCAGCAGAATCAGCATTAGCTTTTCTCTGCTCTTTATAAAAACTAACACGGATGTTTACTTATTAAATATAAATCATTTTTTTAACCAAAGCTATTTGCATGTTGAAAAGAAAACAGAACAGGATCAAATGGCGCTTTTGGATTTTCTTTCATTTTATTCCAAGTACAACTGAAACTTGTTATAGGAGCCTGAATACAAACAAGCAGAAAGCAGCCAAATCTGACAGGGTGCTCTCAGTTAATTCTGAAATTCAAATATAAAGTCATTTTTAATGCTGTTGGCTGTCCAGAGAGAAGGAGGATGTTATCTGAAGCCTTTAGTATGTTAATAACCAAAGAAACATTGGAGTTCTTTGGTTGATTGAATGCGTATCAATAGCTTTTGATATCTGGTAATTACAAGCTATGAATCCAGTACTTGATGTGAACAAAAATTATGTAGCAACTGATGAAAAATAAATTCCTTGCCTCCCATATCATCTAAACAGTAGTGCAGTTTATTCCATTTTGGCTTTGTATGAGCCAGTGAATGAGTAAAAAATGCTTTGCAGCAATGCTTCTCAAACTTTTTTCGTTGCTTACTCAAAACCATGTATCAGAAAGTCTCATTGGATCAGTTCTAAGTCCCTTCTTTCCACACCTCCATTCAATAGTATTTGAGTCACAATTATTCTTTTAGTGACATTTGATGTTACAAGAAACACTGGCAAAACTCAGTTAGGCCCATTTTCACACTTATGACCACTGCAACATCCCCATGGTCACATGATCAAAATTCAGATGCATGGCAACGGGGTTCTATTTATGACGGTTATAATGTCCCAGGGTCATGTGGTCACCTTTTGCAACTTTCTGACAAGCAAAGTCAATGGGGAAGCCAGATTCAATTAACAGCCATAACTTAACAGCTGCGTAATCCATTTAACAATTACGGCAAGAGAGGTGATAAAATGGGGCAAAATTCACTTAGCAAATGTCTCTCTTAGCAACAGAAATTTGGGGCCCAATTGGTGCCTAAATTAAAACTCAATGAAAAACAGTAAACAACCAGTAACAACAATACAGTGGCACTCAACGGCATTAACGAGCACTTAATAGGGCCCTCATGTCATTAACTTCCCAACTATCATATCAAAGAAAAGAGTCATGTTTTTAAGGCTTTCCCAAATGCTAGTCAAGACAGGGCTGACTTGATTGGAGGAGCTTTGATGCTCCATAAGGTAAGGAATGTCATAGAAAAGGACTTAGTTTTTTGTATATTTAAGCATTAACTCTTGTCAGTTGTAGGTTATTCAGTAATAGAGTAAACAATGGCTCTGATAATGAACCAGCCTAGGTTGGTCTAGATGTGCTCAGCTTCTGAACTCTCAGGTCAACCGAGAACTGCCATCTGCTGTCCTTACCCTATTGATGTCTCTTCCAGATCCCAGTGCCTTCCAGGTGTTTGTTTGGGGACAATAGTTCTCAGCCATTTATTTATTTATTTTATCCTATCTTTATTAATGTATTAGTAAGTCAAGAGGGACGTGGTGGCTCAGTGGCTAAGATGCTGAGCTTGTCGATCATAAAGGTTGGCAGTTCAGCAGTTTGAATCCCTACTGCCATGTGACAGAGTGAGCTCCTGTTACTTTCTGCTAACCTAGCAGTTTGAAAGGATGCAAAAAATGCAAGTAGAAAAATAGGGACCCCTTTGGTGGGAAAGTAACAGCATTCCGTGAGCCTTCGGCATTTAGTCATGCCAGCCACATGACCACGGAGACATTTTCAAACAGCGCTGGCTCTTCAGCTTTGTAACCACCCCCTAGAGCCGGAAACGATTAGCATGTATGTGCAAGGGGAGCCTTTACCTTTTAAGTCAAGATGGCAATCATACATAGTACCTCTTCATCCTCCTCTTTTCTCTATAACAATAAGCTGTGAGATGAATTAGGCTAGGAAAAAGTGATTGGCTCAATGTCACTCAGATGGCTTTCATGCCTAAGACTGAACTACAACTCATCATCTCCTGGTGATTGGCCCAAAGTCAAGCAGCCACTTTCAGGCTTAAGGCAGGACTATAGCTCACTGTCTCCTAGTGATTGGTCCAAAGGCACCCAATCTCTTTCATGCCTAAGATGGAACTCTAACTCACAATTTCCTGATGATTGGCCCAAAGTTATCCAACTGGCTTTCACACTTAAAGCTGGATTAGAACTCATTGTCTCCTGATTTCTAGGCTAGTACACTAACTGTTATCCCAAACTGGCTATCCTGGGAGTTGTAGTTTGAAGACATCTGGAGGACATCCTAGTGAAAAACTTGAAGGGGCATTGAACATAAGGAGTTATCAGTGATAGGAAACCACCAGATTTCAGGGAGACTGAAAGAAATGGCCTGTCTCCAAAATTTCTGCCTCTTGTGAAATATATTATAACACATGACTGGCAGGATGCACGAATCTATGACACACTTTTCCTTTTCCTGGATGCATTCCTGATATGCCATAAGAGAGAATGATCTAACTTCACTGTCATATTCTCCTGTATTTTTCACAGAGAGAATATAGGGCAGGGGTTGCCATGATAGTACAGTTAAAGCTTTGCCTGGTTTATGAGCATGGTGCAAATAAAGACAAGGGAAAAGTTTGATTCTATCACCCAGGCTGTTGACTCAACTTCTTGACCTTCTCTGAGGACATCACTGAAACATGACTAAGGTCCTGGTAGCCTTTCAGCTGATTTTGTTAGGGTCCCCAACTAGTCCTGTGCTCTAACTTAGCTTATTATATTTCAGCTGATTCCTGCAGCCATGTCCATGAATATGTGCTTATAGCATGAAGCAAAGCTTTAAATGTTTTACTCAGACCACTACAGGGTGTTTGATTGACAAAAAAAACCTACAATAAAGCAAATAATGGCTTAATGTAGGGTTTTCCTAGGTACTTCTCGACTTACAACCAATTAAAGTTACACTGGCGCTGAAAAAAGTGACTTATGACCAGTTCTCACATTTATGACTTTTGCAGTATCCCCACAGCTCTGTGTTCAAAATTCCAGCACTTGGCAAACTGGCATTTTCAATGATTGCAGCATCCTAGGCACTTTAATTGCTTGGATGTGAGGCCACCTTGATCTTTTGATCCCTTCCTGTGGAGATCACCATTTATGACTTTTCTTTCTGGCTTCTGACAAGCAAAATCAATAGAGAAAACCAGATTCACTTAACAATCATATGATTCACTTGATAAGTGCAGTCATTTTCTGAACAATAATGGCAAAAAAAAGATTGTAAAATCAAGCATGACTCATTGCCTTCCCTGCTTAAGGTTGGAAATTGTGGTCTGGATTGTGGTCAAAAGCAAGGACTATTTATAAATATGGGCCACCAAACTCCAGATCACTAGGTGGCAGCAAAAACATAATGAAATTATCTTTGCTGCCCCCTAGAGATTCTTCAAATATTTTCACCCTGGATTCATCCATCTTAGGTTTAGCGCAATATATGTTCCAAATTCCTGGGTTCAGCATCACTACTACATCAATTGCTGTGACAGCTTTCGATCTGTCATGGATTTAATCCCTTCGCATGTTAAGCATCCCATAATTTGTTTTTTGTTTTAATTTCCCTGGTGCAGACTGGATCACCATAAACCAAAGTGTGCCATCTTCACAATCTTCACCAGCATCATTTATAAACCACAGTTCATGCCTGAATATGTTATGGTGTGTGAACCCAGATTCAAATCAACTCTTACCCATAGAAACTTATTCGGTGAATCTAGATTCAATCTACTTTACAGGATTGCTGTGATGGGAACAATTTTAAAGCAGAGATGTTTTTCCAAGGATTTTGGGAGGAGGTCAAAGAACAAAATGGGGGCCACGACTTTGCAATCAAAGTCCCATTCTGTTCCTACATGCACCATAACATTTGAGAAAAAGATTGGAGTTTGGTTGATTTTTTTTGATCCTTTCCTGTGGAGATCTCTGCACAGGTTGTCTTTAGCATACAGCCAGTGACAGTTTGAAGTTACATAAGCCCTAATAGTGGGATTCAAATAATTTAACAACCCAGTTCACACAGGATCAGATTGGCTGTCATGGGAGGCCTTGTCCAACCTGACCCTGAGCTAACCAGTTGTTAAATTACACGTCTCCACCCCACTATCAAAGTGGATCCTAGGCGGTGCATTGCAATGGGGAAATGGGCCATTAGCTGCTGGCAGGAGGGAAGGAGGAAGGGCAGGGGGAAGAAAGAAGGAAAGCAGACTTCTCTTTCTCTCGCACCAGCTGCTCCATTGCACATTTCTCCATTGCAGCGCAGCGCAGCGCTCAGGATCCACTTTGATGGTGGGGTGGTGGTGGTTATTAACAACCAGTTCACTTAAACCGGTGTGAACCGGTTGAATCCCACCACTGATTAGTGGTGCTGAAGAAAGTGATTTATGATCATTTTTCACACTTATGACTGTTGCAGCACCCCCACAGTCATGTGGTCAAAATTCAGGCACTTGGCACCTGGCGTGTATTTGTGACAATTACACTGTCTCAGGCTCATGTAATCCCCCTTTATGGTGTTCCCAACCAGCTTCTGATAAGCAGAATCAATGGAGGAAGCCAGGTGTGCTTAATAACTTTTCACTTGACTGCGACAAAAAGGATTGTAGAGTGGGTCCCAGCTCACTTAACAACAGTCTTGCTGTTGTTGGGTAACAATAGAAAATTGGGAGGGGGGGTTTAATCAGTGGTGGGATTCAAATAATTTAACAACCGATTCTCTGCCCTAATGATTCCTTCCAACAACCAGTTCACCAAACTGCTCAGAAACTTAACAACCGGTTCTCCCAAATTGGTGCGAACTGGTTGAATCCCACCACTGGGGTTAATTGTGTTTGTAGGTCAAGAGCTACCTGTAATTTGCCTTGAATTTTGGAGTGCAGTGGCATGTTGATTTTATTAATAAATGCAAAAGTGTTGCATCATTTTTTTATCTCACACATCACGGTTTCTGCCAGCCCGTCACTTTCCCAGTTTTGCTGACCCCTCTTGTCCTTCAAGAGTTCTGGGGGATGTCGCAAGTCTACAATTTTGGCCTTTTCCGAAAGCCACATTGCTCAGGGCCTTCTGAGTTTCTGGAGTTCCTCTGCTGTAATTCTGCTTTCTTTAGGACCGTGTAGAAAATCGGAGGGGTGGTATTTGATCCCCTGCAGAGCATGAATAAACGGAGAAATTATGCTTTGCACAACTAATGGTATGAATGTAAGAAACAGCGGAAAAAGGTTTGGGGGGAAGAGAGCGAAAGAGATGGAGGTGGGTGGGGAATTCAGATGGAACTCTTTCAAATACAACCAGAGTGGCTAAGGGCTGGAGACAAAGGCAGCAAGACTTTTTAAACAAGAAAGCATAAAAATCCAGGATTTCCCCCCATCTGGGATGCAGTAGCAGCCATCTGAACAAATTAAACTATATTCTGGCTTAAGATCATTCTCAGCATCTTTTGGAGAATGCAAACAAACTTCTAGAGAGCTAGGATTGGAGAATTTCAGAAGCTGGGAACAAAAACCATCCTAACAAGGTACCTTCCATGCTGCTTTTTCTTGCTTCTTATCATAATCTGACAGGAAATGAGTTTCATCATTTTTAGACTGGCTTCTTTTCTGGAATTTGGGTTTTCCAGGGTTTTCTCTCCTCCCACCCACTCCTTCCCTAAATATTAATAATTTTGCAACATGAAAATTGCTGTACCTTCTAATAGTTTATGTTTTGGGGTGTTCCCTGGGCAAAGTTTGCATTTAAAAGGACAAATCGTGTATTATTTTGAAGGCTGAAATGGGGGTGTCATTTGTAAATAGGTTCCTGCTTCCCCCCACCCCAGGAAGTTAATGCTCTGGAACAGTTGGGAGCAAAACCAGACCATCTTTTGGGAGGTGGCTGGATCTGAAGCCCACAATCAATGGTGGGTGTCCTTGCAAACCATGTAACCACTGGAAAATCGAAGGGGTTCAAACTCTTTTGAGGAATTGGTGGGGGGAGATGCAAGTTCCTTACACGGGCACTCACGGGCACTCTCACAATGTCGTGGAGATAGTATACGCGCGTGGAGATATGGCGGAGGGGGTGGAGTGGGGGATGTATGCGCGTGTGGAAACGGTTGCGTGCCAGGGTAGCGCTGGGGGGGGGGGCGGCGGCGGCGGCGCGTCTCCTCAGCGAAAGTGAGGAGGGAAGGTGGCGGGAGGAAGCAGCGCGGGGAAGGGGACTCTGAGCTGGAGAAGGAGTCCTAAGGGGATAGCGAGCCTGGAAGATAGAAACTGAGGGGAGTGGGCGGCCGGGTCTCCTCCCGGTGGGGGAAGGAAAGAAAGAAACAAAGCGAGGGGGCGTCTTTGGGAATGCGCGCTGCGCATCTGGCGAAGAAGCGGGCGAGGTCGCCGGGGGTTGGGTTGGGGGCGTTGCTCTACCGCGGGGAGGCGAGGGGAGGGGGCAGAAGGCGCCTCAAGGATTGGGGAAACAGCGAGCCGAGGCTGTCCGGGGATGGGGTGGAGGGTCTCGAGAGAAAGCGGGGTAAGCTGAGATGGGGTTGATTTAAACCCGATGCCCATTTGATAAGAGGAAGCCACACTGAGCTTGGAAGAGATTGGATTGGGTGTTAACATGGGCTGCTAGGAACCCTTCCCTGCCCCCACCCCGTTAAAAATCACATCCTAAGAAAGGTTTTACTTTTAAACCAAAACTGTTGGAGAAACTATAGACTAGGGGTGTCCAACCTTGACAACTCTAAGGCTTGTGGACTTCAACTCCCAAAATTCCTCACGTGCTTAACGGACATTCTGGGACTTGAAGTCCACAGGTCTTAGGATTGCCAAGGTTTAACACCTCTGCTGATCAGTACAGGAGTTTTTATTCTCAGCTAACATCTTCGAGTTCACTTCCACTCATGGTGATTTTATAAATTGAAATTTTATAGGAACAATTCTCAAGTGGGTCACTGTTGCTTTACTGTATTTTAATATATTTTCTTTTAGCTTTCCAGCCAAGGAGCTGCACAGAATTGGCTATAAGATGGCTGTCTATGTAAATGTTTTAAATAAATGAAATTAAAAAAAATAGCCTGCAACTCTGAGATCTCCTCATGGCCCCTCATCCAATTAATAAACTAGTCTGATCCTACACATTCATTTAGTGACTGTTCAAAGCCACAATGGCACTGAAGAATAATGGTTTGTTGTTGTTAGTAGTGAAGTTGTGTCTGGCCCATTGAGACCCCATGGGCAATGTTCCTCCAGGCCTCCCTGTCCTCTACCATCTTCTGGAGTCTATTCAAGCTCACACGAATGTTTCAGCCACCTCATTCTCTGCCGTCCCCTTCTTCTTTTGCCCTCAATCATTCCCTGCATTAGGCTTTTCTCCAGTGAGTCCTTCCTTCTCATTAGTGGGCCAAAGTATTTGAGTTTCATCTTCAGGATCTAAAGAGCAGTCAGAGTTGATCTCTAGTTTAGGATGACCGGCTTGATTGCCTTGCAGTCCAAGGGACTTGCAGGAATCTTTTCTAGTACCAGAGTTCAAAGGCCTCCATTCTTTGGTGCTCAGGATCATGTCATCAAAATTTGGGCATTGGTATGTGTAAGGAATGTAAGTTACCTAACAGTTGGGTTGGAAATATATAAACCAGGATAGCATTTAATACTGGCTCTTTAAGGGATTGCTAAAAACCTGGGTTGTCCTGTTGTTGCTAGTTGCTAGTTGGTCGATGTTCTGATGTTGGCTGTTTTTTGGTTCCTGAATTTTTCCCTATTTACTGTTGCTGATTGTTGTCTTCTTGGATTGCTGGAAGTCTGTTACTGAACTGCTTATGATACTGGACTTTGATATTTGGATTATCCCTGGACTGAAAAACTGACTGCTTTAACTGAGTATGACTTGGACTGCTTGTTGGACTTTACTTAACCGTTTACTGGAAGTAAAAACCTACATTTTACCATACAGATAATACAGATAATCAGAGTTGGAAGGGACCTTGTAGGTCATCTAGTCCAACCCCCCACCCAAGCGGGAGACCCTACACCATTTCTGACAAATGGCAGTCCAATCTCTTCTTGAAAGTCTCAAGTGATGGCGCTCCCACAACTTCTGAGGGCAAGCTGTTCCATTGGTTGATTATTCTCACTGTCAGAAAGTTTCTCCTTGTTTCCAGGTTAAATCTCTCCTTGTACAGTTTCCATCCATTATTCCTTTTCTGGCCTACAGGAGCTTTAGAAAATAGCTTAACCCCTTCCTCCCTGTGGCAGCCCCTCAAATATTGGAAGACCTCTATCATGTCTCCCCTGGTCCTTCTCTTCACTAGACTGACCAGGCCCAGTTCCTGCAACCGTTCATTGTATGTTTTAGCCTCCAGTCCCCCAGTCATCCTGGTTGCTCTTCTCTGTACTTTTTCTAGAGCCTCAACATCTTTTTTATAATGTGGTGACCAAAACTGGATGCAGTACTCTAGGTGTCGTCTTACTAAGGCTTTATAGAGTGGTATTAGTACTTCCCTTGATCTTGACTGTATCCCTCTGTTAATACAATTTAGGATTGTATTAGTTTTTTTGGTGGCGGCTGCACACTGCTGGCTCATGTTTAGCTGGTTGTCCACTAAGACTCCAAGATCCCTCTCACAGTTACTGCTATTCAGCCTGGTTTCACCCAGTCTATATGGGTACTTTTGGTTTTTCTTGCCTAAATGTAGGACTTTACTTTTCTCTATATTGAATTTCATTTTATTAGATATGGCCCAATGTTCTAGTCTGTCCAGATCTATCTGGATCTTGAGCCTATCTTCTTGGGTGTTAGCTATTCCTGCCAGCTTAGTATCATCTGCAAATTTGGTAAATTCTCCTTCTATTCCCTCATCTAAGTCGTTAATGAAGATATTGAAGAGTCCTGGGCCTAAGACAGAACCCTGTGGCACCCCACTGCTTACTTCCCTCCATGTAGACTTAGACCCATTAAGGACTACTCGTTGAGTACGGTTTGCCAGGCAGTTGTGAATCCATCTATTGGTGGGGCTATCTATTCCACTTTTTTCTAGCTTACTAAGAAGTAGGTTGTGGTCTACTTTATCGAATGCCTTGCTGAAATCTAAATATATTATGTCCACAGTATTTTGCTGGTCTACTAATTTAGACACTGTGTTGAAGAATGAAATAAGATTGGTTTGGCATGATCTGTTTTTAACAAACCCGTGCTGACTGCTAGTTATTACTTTACTTGTTTCTAAATGTTGGCAGATCTGTTTTTTTATTATCTTTTCCAGTATCTTCCTAGGTATTGATGTTAGGCTGATTGGTCTATAGTTTCCTGGGTCTGTATTTTTCCCCTTTTTTGAAGATGGGAACCACATCAGCTCTTTTCCAGTCCTCTGGTAGTTCCCCGGTGCTCCAGGATTTTTGAAAGATATGGTGCAGTGGTTCTGGCTGTCTATGTAAATGGGATGTAATCCATCAGGCCCCGCTGATTTGTTTTCATCAAGATCAGACAGGTCTTATCTTACTATTTTTTTGCTTATTTTAACTTTTATTTCTGCTCTGTCTTTTACAGTTATGTTTTTGGTGGGTTGCGCTATAGTTTCTTTTTGCGTGAAGACAGAGGCAAAGAATGAGTTAAGCAGTTCTGCTTTCTCTCTGTTGCCTGTTACTTCCTTGCCATTTTCTCTCTTTAGCGGACCGACTGTTTCCTTGATTTTTTTTCTTGTTATTTATATGTTGGAAGAAACTTTTTTTATTATCTTTGACTTTTGTTGCAAGTCTTTGTTCGTTCTGAGCCTTTGCTATCCTGACTTCGTCTTTGCAGATTCTGGCTATCTGCTGATATTCTGCCTTAGTTGTATGTCCTTCTTTCCATTTTTTGTACTTGTCCTTTTTTTCTTTCAATTTGCCAGAGAGATCTTCGTGTAGCCATGCTGGTTTCTTCTTGGATTTCTTGTTTTTCTTTCTCAGTGGTATTGTGCTGGTCTGGGCTTCTATGATCATACTTTTTAGAGTTTCCCAAGATTCTTGAGTTGTTTTCCCCTTTAGGATTTTCATCCATGGAATCTTTCCCAAGTTCTCTCTGAGTTTATTGAAATCAGCTCTTTTAAAATCCAAGAGTCTGGTGTCATTATGTTCTATTGCTTGTGTTTGTATTATGTTGAATTCTAGTATGACATGGTCACTCTCACCCAAGGTTCCTGCAGTTTCAGCTCCCTCTTTCACTCTTCTCTGTTTGTAAGAATTAAGTCCAGTATGCCTGTCCCTCTAGTTTCACCCTCTACCTTTTGGATAACAAAGTTGTCAGCAAGGTTGGTAAGGAACTTATTTGATTTCTCACTTGGTGCAGAATTAGTTTCCAATTGATATCAGGATAATTGAAGTCTCCCATTACTATTGTTGTGTGTTTAATTTACAATTTACAACAATTTACTATTGTTGTGAAGTCCCTAAAGATAAATAATTAAACCATCAATAGCCATTAAAGAGGAAGAACAGGCACAGGAGGAGGTAGAAGAACAGGAGAAGGTGGAACAGGAGAGTCCACCAGTTAGCCCTGTATTACCTAGACGTTCAACCTGAGTAACACGACCACCTGATAGATACAAGGCTAGAGATGTATGCCAAGTGAATACAGTTCCTAGTAACTGTATTATATAACTATAATTAACTAAAACTATTTCCTGCTAAGGATCAGGCTGCTTGGCAGGAAGCAATGGATAAGGAAATCCTTAGAAAGACTGGAGGTATATGAAAATGTCAAGTTACCATCAGGTAAACATGCCATAGTGTAAATGGATTTATAAACTTAAGACAGGTGTGAATGGGACTGTTGCCCATAAAGCCAGGTTAGTACACAAGGGTTCAGTCAGACAGCAAACGACTATGATGAGGTGTTTGCACCTAGTCTGAAGGCTACTACATTATGAGCAGCATTAGTGTGGACAGCTAAGGAGAAATACATTATAAATCATTTAGATGTAGAGACGGCATATCTGCATGCACCATTGCAACACACTATATATTTAAAGAAATCTTTAGGTATGAAAACAAATGATAATACAACTGATTGTTGGAGATTGAAAGAGAATCTTTATGGCTTGAAGCAATCAGGATATGAGTGGAACCAGCGTATAGTTAAGGAATTAACTAAGATAGGTTTTGTAGATGGCATGGCTGATCCATGTTTGTTCAAAAGAGAAAGTAATAGTGTAATTTCATTGTTGCTATTATTTACTGATGATATAATATTAATCACAAAAACTGAACAAGAAGCTACTGAGATAATTTCACTATTAGAAAAGAAATTTAAAATAAAACAGGTGAAATTAAACAATATCTTGGTTTAAAAATAGATAAAACTAGGGGAAGATACAAACTCTCACAGGCAGATAAAATTAACCAATTACTAAAAAGTTTTAAAATGGAACTTTGTAAACCGGCTAAAACACCGATGAGCCAAGAGTTTAGCCACAGTGATGTTCAAAGTCCTGTTTTTGATAAGAACATTTATCAGTCCTTGATTGGTAGTTTGAAAGGCATTGGCAAGCTGCTAATTATCTTAATATTATGTATTTGCAATGGTTGCAGTATCCCACAGTCATGTGATCCTCATTTATTATCTTCCCAGGTGGCTTCTGATAAGCAAAGTCAATGGAGGAAAGCAGATTCACTTAACAACCACATGATTCACTTACTAGCTGCAGTGATTTATTTTACAATCATTGCAAAAAAAAAAGGTAGAATTGAGCAAGTCTAACTCAACAACTGCCATGTATAGCAAATAAATTCTGGCCCCAATTGTGACCCTAAGCTGAAGACTACCTACAATTACTTTTTTGAGGTCAGCCAAGATCAGTCTGATACAAGAAGCAAATTAAGAAGAGCAGGATAATCTGTCTGATTGCATTTACCTTGATATAATCAATTATTTTCTTTCCGAGAATTGTTGTATTGTTTGTAGCACATGCTATGTTCAACAGAACTAGATCAGGTCATGCTGACCTCTGGGATTTCTTACAGATTTCTTGAGATCTCTTAATGGCTGCCTTGGCTCAGCCTATTAAATCATAAACCATGATTTACAAGTGCCACGGCTAAAACAAAAGTATGCAAATCCCAGGTCAATGTATTTTATGAATTCAGCCAAAAGGGAGTTAGCTCTGCATGGAGTAACCTGCTGTATAGCCCACTATATACCCACACTGTCACTGTGGCTCATACAAACATAACTGCTGTTTCAAATGGATACCCTTACTTATCCCTTCACTTCAACCATGGATAGCAATGGGTCTGTTTCTTTTCCCCATAATGACCTAGATCAGGGAGGTCAGATTTGCGGCCCTTAGGCTGGTTGTGTCACGTGCTGTCCATGCCCACACCTGGTTTAGCAAAGCGAGGGGGGAGAAAGTACAATATGACATGTGACTCTACCATGATGGCGCAAGTTTGACACCCCTGACCTAGATTGTATTAAGCTATGGACCCCACCCATTTCAAAAAAGTATAGTTAGTACACAACTTATGACCACAATTGAGGCCAAAATTTGAGGCCAAATTGAGGCCAAAATTTCCAGTGAGACATTTGTTAAGTGAGTCTTGCCCCATTTTATGACCTTTCTTGCTACAGTTGCTAAATAGATCACTGCAATTGTTTAGTTAATAGCATGTTTGTTAAGTGAATCTGGTTTTCCCATCGACTTTGCTTGTTGGAAGGGGATCACGTGATCCCGGAACATTGCAACCATTTGATCACCTGACCATGGGGATGCTTTTCCAGTGCCATTGTAACTTTGAATGGTTACTAGGTGAACTGTTATCAGTTGGGGACTACCTGTAGTTATGGGATAGTAAACTACAAGTAGTCCTCAACTTACAACCAGAATTGGGACCAAAATTGCATCACTAAGTGATGCAGTTATTAAGTGATTCATCATATGACCTTGCCCAATTTTTCTTCCAGTAAGCAAATCCAGCTTCCCCCATTGGTTTGGTTGCCAGAAGATCACAAATATTGCTCATAGGACTCTGGGACTGTGCAATTGTCACAAATACATACAGATTACCAAGCACCAGAATTGCAATCACATGGCTTTGGTGTGATGGTAATAAGTATGCGGACCGTCCTAAGTCACTGCGATGACCCGGGGCATGGCACAAAGGCAACACAGTCAGATAATCAATAAGAGTCCCTTTATTATCTCCAACTTTGCCCCCAATGTCCAAGTTACCTTGTAGCTGGAGAAAAACTCTCCCAGGAACAGCCTTTGACTGCAGAAAATTAAGTCCAAAACATGAGCAACACAAACTGTAACTTTAAGTCCAAACAAGCCAAACTGAAGTAATTAGTTTGGCATGGCAGGAGCAAGAATTTCAGACTTGAAGGCACAGCAAAACTCACACGGTTGGGAAGACTCCAGCAACACAAATAAGCCACCACAAGACAGGATAAAGTCACATTTGCTCCCAGCTACCTGCCGCATGCAGCCTGCCTTTCTTATCAACTGTTTTCCTGGCTGTGGCTAATGAAGGGAATCAGGGCTCTTTCCTCCCCTGTAAGCCACACAACCCACATTGCTTCTTTCTCCTTCCTCCATGCATGCCCTAGGATGAAGGGGTGGGCCTGGGTCTTCTTCCAAATTCCCTCTCCCTTGTTCTATCTCTCCCCTGCTCTGCCCAGCCGGACTTTGCCCTTCCCCAGCCTCCTCCAGAGTTAATGGAGCCACACTCCCATTCCCTGTCAGCTGTCCAGCTTCCTCCTCGGATTCAGACTCTGACAGGGGCATGACAGTCACTATTTTCAGTGCTGTCATAATTTCAAACACTTGCTAAACAAATGGTCATAAGTTGAGGACTGTTTGTAGTTCATTGGTATTCATGGGGAAGACCAAAGGCAAGTGATACTGTATGCTAATGATCCAAATGTCATAATTGGTGTCATTTCTGCAATGATGTCATGCATGAAATTGCCTTGGCTTGTTGGTGGAGAGTATTGAGTTGCTGTGATAAAAGAAATTTAATTTGTGCTCTAGAGTAATATTTTTTTCAACCTCAGCAGCTTTTAAGATGTCTGGACTTCAATTTTTAGAATTGCTGCCTAGGGAACCCAAACATTTTAAAGTTGCTAAGCTTGAGAAATTACAATATTACAATGATAAAGAGGACAAAACTAGTTGATTTATTTTTCATGTGCCTGTAACTAAGTGCCATACGAAACAATGAAATGCAACACCAAAAGTTTGGTATAGTACATAATGCATGACATTCCAATATGAGATCACAACATAACATAAATTAATATGAGTTGGGGCCTTTTGCTTTCCTGATATGCTTCCAACTTCCTGGAACAAAATGAATTATGAATATTCACACATTACATTAATCTAAAGATGCAAAGAGTGTAACTGATCAGGCTCCATGTGGCAGCCCCAGAATGGATGGGATCAAAATTCCCAGGGGCCTCCTCAGTGCAATATTTGCAAAAAGGAGAGAGATTAGAAGCAAAATGCAAAGATTTAAAAGATTATATATTCCATCCCTGCAATTTCCATCAAAAACAGATTCCCTGCTGTTTACTTTGGACATACCCCGTGAAGCTCAGTATAGAGCAGGAGTAGCTACCTACCGCCCACTTTCGTATCTCTGTTAGTAAAAAATTCTCTAACCGCCCACCGGTTCCACAGTAATGGTGATTTATAAAGTAGGCAGGGGATAAAACCCCTGCCGCCTACCATGAAAGCTGGAACTCCCACTAGTGAGTGGTAGGGACCAGGTTGACTACCACTGGTATAGAGGCTGTATATTTAATTATGATTTATTTAAGCCTGGCTTATTTAAAAAGCTCCATGTGGTTACGACTGGTGAATACAGGCAGCCTCACAACCACAACTGAGTCCTAAATTTCCATTTCTGGGCAAGAAGTCAGTTGTTAAGTGAGTTTTGCTCCATCTTACAACCTTCCTTGCCACAGTTGCTAAGCGAATCAGTGCAGTTGTTGAGTTAGTAACACAGTTGTTAAGCAAATCTGTCTTCCCCATTCACTTTGCTTGTCAGAAGGAGATCAAATGTCCTTGGGACACTACAACTATCCTAAATACATGCTAGTTGCCAAGCATTCAAATTTGATGGCATGACCATAGGGAATGCATCAGGGGCGGGATTCTACCAGTTCGCACCTATTCGCTAGAACCGGTTGTTAACATTCTAAGCAGTTCGGAGAACTGGTTGTTAGAAGAAATTACTGGCCTAATCCTGTAAGGAAGGCAGGAAGGAAACATTCTGGTGTTGCTTACAGAGACTGCCTCTCCGTTAACCCTTTCCATTCTTGGCAGGACTAGACTTCTTGTCTCAGGAATGTCTCTGGAGTTTTCTTCCCCTCCTTTGCTGGTACTTTGCTTGTGTGGAGTGACCATTCAAAGTTACAATGGCACTGAAAAAAGTGACTTATGACCATTTTTCACACTTACAAATGTTGCAGCATCCCCACAGTCATGAGAGGCCAGGCGAGGAGATGCATGCCTCGATGTGAGTGATATTGAGTTGGCCACACCCAACCAATAACATGATCATGTTAGGGATAACATTGTTTACCCTAACTGGTTTAGGTAAAATAATAAATATGTAATCATAGTTTATAAGTTAAAGTGTCTGCAACTTTAAATATGGGAATGTAATTAAGGGAGTGGTTGTGAAAGCACTTTAAAAGAAGCAAGACGACAGCTTGCTCTCTCTCTGGCTTTGATGATCCCTAATTACTGCATGGACTCAAGACTGCGCTACTCGAACGGGAGAGATAAACGACGGACTGATTTGTAAGTGAACTGACATAGGATATTCTACATGGACTTTGCTAACTGAATATCCTTGAATGGACTGACTAAATGATACATGACTAATGGACTGTTATTTTGACTATGCTATGAACTCATAATGGAATAAACTATATTTTTAATAGCACAAGCGTATCTGTTATTTTTACTGTATGTTAATAAACATACAAACATATCTCACTCATTTATCTGTATGCCTATCTGACTAACGCTGCACATTCTGTTTAGCTTGTCTCCTTAACCCTGGTTGGGGAACACAGGCTAAACAACCGCCAACCCATGTCCACCCAGTCACATGACCACCAAGCCACGCCCTCCAACTAAGCCACGCCCATACAACTGGTTGTTAAAAAAATTGAATACCACCCCTGGAATGCATCAATGGTCATCAGTGTGAAAAATAGCCATGGGTCATTTTTTTTCCAGTGCCATTGTAACTTCAAATAGTCATGAATGCTTGTGAATCAAGTATTACCTGCATAAGACATCCAATGGGGCTACCTTTGAAACCTACCTGTAAAAGCCTGTATGGCACAGGATCAGGTTAGCAAGCCCTTCCTCTTGCTTTAGATCCTGCTGTGACAAATCAGGTGAGACTAATGTGGACTGCAACATGAGTTTCCAAACTTTTCAGGCCATGGAAATTGATAGTTTAAAAAAAAACAAAACCAAAATATCTGAACAAGAGATAAGAAAAGATAGAAAATTGGCTCAAAAGATGGGAAAATTGGCTGCATTCAAACAATTTTCTCCCTCTTTGTCTCTTGGAACTCTGTGTTTTAATGTTCTTGTGGCACAAGGAACAGAGACGAGACATCGAACGGTGACTTCAACTCTTTATTGTGAAATAAGAACAGAGCAAATACTTGGGCACCAACAGCTCTTTTATAGAGCTGGCTGCTGTCAAAACAACCAATGATTTGAGTTTACCGCTCTAACAAGCATCCAATCAGAGAGGCCCGTTAACAGCCAATCAGACTGGCCAGAAACAACCAATCACGACTCGCTATTCGCGGGCCAATGAGAAGCGTAGGACTGCTGGGTTTCGATTGTTAAGTCATCTGTTATTTCTTTTTCGGCCTCCTCGATGTTCCTTCCCCCCCCAGTTAGAGAGTCAGGGGCTGAGATGGGAATAGGTACTAGTCTGGAACGGAGTTGGTCTATGTGGCACTTCCACATTTTACCACCTGCAGTTTGTAGATGATAGGATTGGGGTCCCGTAAGTTGTGTTATGGTAGCGGGGACCCACAATGAGTCGCCCGAGAAGTTTTTCGCAAACACTGGGTCACCTTCCTGGAATGATCGACACTTGCTGCTGGATCCTGGGGGTTGTTCAGGCGTGTAATTAGGGTGGAGGCGATCGAGATGTGAGCGAAGTTTTCGGCCCATCAGAAGTTCAGCTGGGGTTCTGTTTGTGGTGCTGCTTGGGGTTATGTGTTGGAGGAGAAGTATCCGGGTTATTTTGTCGTAAATGTCACCGTGGTCCATTTTGTGTAAAGTCTTTTTTACAAATTGAAGCATTCGCTCAGCCCTACCATTGGCCGCAGGGTGAGCTGGGATGTTAAGGCATGGCGGATGCCCCGGTCTGCTGGGTACTGTTCGAATGCCAGGGCAGTGAATTGGGGGCCATTATCGGAGACCAGGAAATCTGGCAATCTGTGGGTAGCAAATAGTTTATTCAGTTTTTTAGTGACCACCTCTGTGGTGGTGGGGTGGATTCCCTGTCTGTCGAGAAGGTATCCCAGGAACTCCACTCTCTCTGTACAAAGTTGACACTTGTCCCTTTTTACTTTCAGGCCAGCATCTTTAAATTTCTGAAGAACCTTTCTGAGTCGTTGTACTAATAACTCTTTAGTAGGGGCAGCTATTAAGATGTCGTCAAAATAAGGCACGACGCCTTTTATGCGTTGTAATAGTCTCTCCATCAAACTTTGGAAAATGCCAGGCGCCATGTTACTCCGAATTGGAGTCTATTGCACTTGAAGGTGCCTCTATGTGTAACTATTGTCTGGGCTTCTGCAGTCATTGCATCTACAGGTAGTTGTTGGTATGCCTGAGCTAAGTCCAATTTTGCAAATATTTTTCCACCACCCAGGGAGTGAAGAAGGTGTTGGACTACCAATACTGGGTAAGCGCTCTGTTGAAGAGCATGATTTAGGGTGGCCCAGTAATCCCCACAAATTCTTAACGAGCCATCTGGCTTCATGGGTGTTACTATTGGAGTTTCCCAGCGGGCATGGTCAATCGGTTCCAACACGCCCTGGGCCATTAGTTTATCTAGCTGCTCGTCGATCTTCGGCTTGAGGGCAAAAGGCACCCGATGAGGCTTAAGATGAATGGGAGCTACATCGGGGCTGAGATTAAACGATATAGGGATCCCCTTGTACTTGCCTAATGTTCCTGTGAACACATCCTGGAATTCCTGGATGAGGGCCTCTTCCCAGTCATTGCTTCCGGTTTGGTGTATGCCAGCTAGTTCAATCCTGAGTGGAGCGAACCACTGTAACCCTAACAAACTGGGCCGGTCACGGTCGATGATAGTCAGGGGAAGCGTTCGCGGTGTGGTCCTTAAAGGATACTTGGACGTGGCTGGAACCGACAACTGGAATTCTGTTTCCCTGGTAGTCCTTTAGGATGATTCTTTGAGTGCTGAGGTCCTGGTGGCAGATGGTAGGGATCAACTGTTTGAGGGTTCCAGGATACCATCAATAGGGATGACCCCGAATCGACTTCCATCATGCACGGTCGATTCTCAATAGTAACCCAATAGTAAGAAAGCGGATCTTTCTTGCATCTAGCGATGAAGTTGCACAGTGTGGTCATTTAAACCCAGAACTATGCGGTCTCTCAGGGCTTCCTCGAGGTTTGCAAAACCACAGAAGCCTCCTAGGTTCTGGAGGTTGGCTACGAAGTCCCCAACACTCTCGTTCTTTCGTTGGTCCCTCTGGTAAAACTTGTGTCTTCGTATCAGTGTAGGTATTGTGGGTGCATAATGGGCCCGGAGGATTGGCACAAGGTTATCCCAATCCATGGTCTTCACTTCCGCCGGTTTGGCAAGTGCTTTAGCCATTTTGAAAAAGGCGGGGCTGCAATGAGTCAGGAACTCCGCTCGTTTCTTGCCAGGCGTAGCATCTTTTAAATTGTTGGTCTCTAGGAACACCTGGAAACGATCTATATACGAGTCCCAGTCTTCGTTTGCTGGGTCAAATGGAGCGGGTGGTATGGTGCCGCTGGTCATTCTGCCGTTCGTTGCGTGTGCTCTTCAGCCACATGCTCTGTCTTGTTCGATGAGTTTTTAGTCAGTTCTATTGTCTCCGCATCCCATTCGTCGCCAGTGTTAAGTCCTGAGCATGGGCGCAAGGAATGGAGGCAAGACATCAAACAGTGACTTCAACTCTTTATTGTGAAATAAGAACAGAGCAAATACTTGGGAGGCAGCAGCTCTTTTATAGAGCTGGCTGCTGTCAAAACAACCAATGATTTGAATTTACCACTCTAACAAGCGTCCAATCAGAGAGGCCTGTTAACAGCCAATAGGACTGGCCAGAAATGACCAATCACGACTCGCTATTTGCGGGCCAATGAGAAGTGTAGGATTATGAGACTGCTGCGAAGTAAAGCTATTTAGGGTTGTTACTGATGCGATGGCTTAGTCCATAACAGTCATGAATGCTTGTGAATCAAGTATTACCTGCATAAGACATCCAATGGGGCTACCTTTGAAACCTACCTGTAAAAGCCTGTATGGCACAGGATCAGGTTAGCAAGCCCTTCCTCTTGCTTTAGATCCTGCTGTGACAAATCAGGTGAGACTAATGTGGACTGCAACATGAGTTTCCAAACTTTTCAGGCCATGGAAATTGATAGTTTAAAAAAAAACAAAACCAAAATATTTGAACAAGAGATAAGAAAAGATAGAAAATTGGCTCAAAAGATGGGAAAATTGGCTGCATTCAAACAATTTTCTCCCTCTTTGTCTCTTGGAACCCTATGTTTTAATGTTCTTGTGGAACCCAAATTCTGTGGAATCCAGATGGAAAATCCTGGTGGTCCTCAACTTACAACCACAGCTGAGCCCAACATTTCTATTTCTAAGTGAAGAATTTGTTAAGTGACTTAATTACTGCAGTTGGTAAATCTGTATCATGGTTTTTAAGTGAAACTGGCTTTCCGTTGACTTTGCTGGTCAGAACGTCCCAAAAGTTGATCACATCAACCCTGTCATAACAATGAGTCAGTTGCCAAATGTCTGAATATTGATCACGTGACCATGGGGATGCTGCAATGGTTGTAAGTGTGAAAAATGGTCATAGGTCACTTTTTTTCATTGACATTGTAACTTTGAACTCTCACAGTTGTAATGAACTGTGGTAAGTGAAGGGATACCTGTGTAAGATAATCCTTCTTAGTGCTGAGCCCAGCATTGTGAAAGTGCTTCCCCTGGATATAAAGAATGGGATTTATAGGTATCCTTGACTGATAACCATTCATTTAGTGACACTGAAAAAAGTGACTTACAACTGGTCCTTGCATTTAGGATAAACGCAACATCTCCATGGTCAAGTGACCAACATTTGAGCAGTTGGCAACTGGTATGTACTTATGACAGTTGCGATGTGTCATGTGGGTCATGTAATCTCCGTTTGCAATTTTCCTAGCTGGCTTCCAACAAGCAAACTTCATAGGGTGTGTTTGTTTGTTTGTTTTATTTAACAGCATGATTTATTTAACTGCATGATTCACTTAACAATTGCAGTCATCTGCTTAACAAGCATAGCAAAAAAAGGTCATAAAATTGATGATAATTCACTTAACAACTGCCTTGATTAGCAGTGGAAATTCTGGTTCAATTGTGGCATAAACTGAGGACTATTTCTATTCAGCAGATTGTATAATTATTTTTGATGATTCTTTTATAGTGAGATATTATTTTGGATATATACATATATATATATAAAGTTGTAGCAACGTTTCAGCAGAATCTCATCTGCCATCATCAGGCTTCTGTATAGTGTTCATCTGTTTTACAGTGGTTTCAGATTTAAAAGTCTGTAAAAGTCTGACTCGCAGATGAACACAATACAGAAGCCTGATGATGGCAGATGAGATTCTGCTGAAACGTTGCTACAACTTTAAAAGCACAACTACCATGACGTGGGAAAATACCCGAACAAAATACCATACATGTAACTACCCGCGAAAACTTAAGAAAACAAATATATATATGTATATGTATATGTATATGTGGATCTTTGGTTATTCGGGTTTTCTCCCGCATAAGATTGGAAGTATCTAGGCAACATTTCGATGAAGTCTCATTCATCATCTTCAGGCTTGGTCTTCAGCTCTGTGCTTCTCAGAATGATGTGAGCTTGCAGCTGCTTCTTCCTTTTAACTGCTAGTGGGGGTGTGACTTGATTGGGTGGGGGCTTGGCTGTGTTCTGATTGGGTGGGGGTGTGTTCTCATTGGTTGGGGGTTTGGCTGTGTTCTAATTGGTACCAAAAAAAAAAAAAACCAGACAGAAGATACTAGTAGCAGAACACAGCAAACTCCAAGACCAATAAACACGGACCAAGACTCTCAACCAATCAGGAGGAAGAAAAAACCATTCTGACACAGAAATAGGCTGCCCCAAACTGCTCAATGTAAGATCTCTGTAGATTTTATAATGAAAAAAGCAGATGTGTCCAGGTCCTGCAGTGGATAATCTCATTCATATGGAAAAGTCTCTAAAAACCCAAATTGACCACTTTCTGACTTCCTGTGAATTGTAGATGCCTCATAAATTGTGCTTCCTATGAATTGTACGTGCTTATTACTTTATGTTGTTTTATTTGAATATTTCTTGCTGTCTTAGGAAGAAATGTTTACGCAACTGAAGAGTTGATCCAGAGGTGAATGGGTTTTCACCTTTCAGTTACAATAGTAATGTGGGAATTGCCACAGATGTTTTGCAATTCTGGAGCTTAGTTTACTTATTTTATTCATTTATTTATCCAGTTCACATAGCTGCACAACAGACTGATCAAGGGACTCTGGACAATGTACAACAAAGCTAAAAACAATAAGTATCTAAAAATTATCTATATTTTAAAAACATTTGAAAACCTTGAAAAACAAAGCATTAATGCTTCAAATAGTTTAATGCAGGGAATCAGTCCAGCATATCTGAATAGCTATCTCCATTAATAACATGAATCCCTGCTATCCCTGCTATGAGATTTATTGCAAATGTGATTGGGTGATTTGTACTCTATGGTGGTGTAGTGGTTAGTATTCAGCATTGCAGGCAAATTCTGCCCACTGCCAGTAGTTCGATCCTGAGCAGCTGAAGGTTGACTCAGGCCTTCCATCCTTCCAAGGTTGATAAAATGAGGACTCAGATTATTGGGGACAATAGGCTGACTCTGTAAACTGCTTAGAGAGCTTGTAAAGCACCATGAAGCGGTATATAAGTCTGTTGCTACTGCAATTGCTGTTAGCATTTCTAATATGGAATAGCTCTATTTCTATATATCATGCATTCACTTGGTAGCATTACAAGTAATCCTCAACTTACAACCATTCATTTAGTCCCATTCATTTAAAATTACAACTTGAAAAGAGGTATTTTCAACTAGTTCTTATGACTGTCATGGTCACATATGAAAATTTTGGCATTTGGCAATTGCCATTTGTTTATGACTGTTTACAGCAACCTGGATTGCCACTTTTCCAGCCAACGTCTGACAAACAAGGTTAATGGGGGAAGCCAGATTTGCTTAACAAGCATATGATTAATCTAAATGGTTCACTTAATGACCACAACAACAACAACAAAAGACCATAAAATTGAGTGCAACTCAACAATTGCCTTGCTTGGTGATGGCAGTTCTGGTCCCAGTTTTGGTCACAAATCAAGGACTTCCTGTATTTTTTGCTTCTCTCTTCTTTTAAATTGAACCAATGAATTCCAAATGTTTTGAAAACCTGGATGTTTGTACCAGAAACAATGCATGGAGTTTAGTGATATATTTAACATTTGCTATTTCTTTTCTGCTTATATAATTTTATATTCTTTGGTTCTTTTTTCACTTAGAATAATGCTACCTAGAGTCAAAACCATTGATTGATTATGTGCTATCAAGCTGATCTTTCCACCCTTAATAGCAAGATGCTTTTAGACATTTACGAATGATTACAAATGTTTGTTCAAATGGCAAAGAAGCTGTAGATGAAACTACAGATACTCCTCCACTTACGACCACTTGCTTAATGACCATTCAAAGTTACAGTGGGCCCCACCCAAAAACTACATACACTCTGGGTTTCAAAGTCCCAACGTCCCCCCCCCCGTGCAATCATGTGACCACATTCTGGTTGCTTGGCAACTGACCCACATTTATGGCTTTTTGCAACAGCTCACAACACATGACTGTGATTTATGACAATTTTGTTGGAAACTGGCATTTACTTCCGGTTCCCAGAAAAAACCTCCCAATGGGGACAGTGGATTTGTTTAATGACTGTTGCGAAAAAGGGAGTAGAAGTTGGTGACTCATTTTATGGCTATCACGACTTTAATTTCCAGGCTCAACTACCATTATAACTTGAAAAATATCTGTATAAACTTTTAATCAAAATCCTACTATTCCTTTCCCTACTTCAGATATTGGTTTATGATCATGGTGCCTCACACATTATTGGATGTTGGGAAGATGCCAGGTACCCAGATAAGCCTCGATGATACCAGATAATTCACGATTTGCTCCCAACAACTTTGCTGTGCACAGCTTCTCTTTTTAAACACTGTGTTCCCAGCTGCAGCTAATGAAGGGAATCAGGACCCTTTCTTCCCCCATAAGCCACTCAACTCACATTGTTCCCTTCTCCGTTCCTCCCTGCGTGCCCTAGAATGAAGAGGGGGTATGCCTGGGTCTTCCTCCAAATTCCCTCTCCCTTGTTCTACCTCTCCCCTGCTTTGCCCAGCTGGCCTTTGCCTTTCCCCTGTTTCTTCCACAGCCAACGGAGCCACACTCCCACTCTCTGTCAGCTTCTAGGCCTCCCCCTTGAAGTCAGATTCCAACAGGGGCATGACTAATTTTATGCATTCATAACAGAAAGCAGAGGCTCTTTGCTGATTCTTTACCCCAAAAGATGGCTTAATTGGATTTGATGCCGTTTGTTTTCGTAAGGCTTTCTCCTGATCTTAAGATGACCTGGACTTGATGGATGTCCCCATCCCAGCTCCTGCCTTGTGGCAGAATGGGGAGCAGTTCTTCAGCCCTCAAAATTTGCACTGATCACCGAGGGGGCATCAACTGGATCAGCCTGAGTCCAGATGGGCAGTGGCTGTTAACAGGCAGTGAAGATGGGACAGCACGACTCTGGAGCACTGCCAACAACCAGTGCCAGACCCACTTTCAAGGTAGGCCAATTGCAGAATGACAGAGTTGGAAGGGACTTAAGAGATCTTCGGTCCAAAATTTATCCTTTGGTTTTGAGATATAAATTGATTACAGACCATCTAGTCAATATTGACCCTCAGCAACCATAAAGATGGGCGTTCTCCAAGATCAGAGGTGATATTCAACAGGCTCTGATCAGTTATGGAGGACAGGTAGTAGAAATTTTGAGTAGTTCGGAGACCCAGCAAATCCCATCTCTGACTGGCCCCACCCCCATCTATTCTCTGCCTCCCGAGCCCAGCTGATTGGCTAGGTCTTCTTTGGTTGCTCTGCACAGGAGAATGGATCTGGAAAGCAGGTTAGTGGGGTGGGGAAGAAATGGGGATTTTACAGTATTCTTCCCCTGCCACACCCACCATGCCATGCCCACAGAACTGGTAGGTTAAAAAATTGAATCCCACTACTGCTCCATAGTGAGCTATCTCCAACCTGGTCCTTCAGAACTTCCAATGGTGGATCCATTTCTGTTGGAATTTAATCCATCCATGTTGCTTTCTGGTCATCCACTTCTCTTTCTTCCCATCTTGTCCAATATTATAGATTTCGCTATATAAATCAATATAGGGGAGCTGGGTCTTTGCAGTCAGCTGATTGACTAATGTGCCAGGAAGTTGATGTTGACTCTTGACGATCTTCTCCAAAAAGATTTATCCCCAGCCTGGCTGTTCAGGTGTCCCAACAGTGCACCCATTGTTGTTACACAGGTAGTCCTGAACTTACAACCATACATTTAATGACTGTTCAAAGGTCACTGAAAAAAGTTGCTTGGCTATTTTTCACAGGTGCGACTATTGCGATATCTCCATCATCACATGACTAAAAGTCTGGTGTTTGGCAATTGAACTGGGGTCATGTGATCACCTTTTATGGTCTTCTGACAAGCAGTGGGGAAGCCAGATTCACTTAACAATTGTGTTACTTATGTAACAGCTGAACTGATTCCCATAACAACTATGGCAAAAAAAGGTCACAAAATGGGTCAAAACCAATGGAAATTTGGGATCAATTGTGGTTGTAACTTGAGAACTAGCTCTAATCAAATCCATCTACCTCCGGCACCTAAATTCTTCCAAATTGCACAGATGTATGGAAAAGATGGATATGGAGAGTCGGTTTGGTTTGGGGATTGATTCTGGCTTAGAAACACAGAAGATTTTTTTCATAGTCATGAAAGCAAGGTGACTTTGGGCCAATCACTAGGAGACTGTGAGTTCTAGTCTCGCCTTAAGCATGAAAGCCAGCTGGGTGACTTTAGGCCAAAGATTAGGCAACTGTGAGTTCTAGTCCCACCCTAGGCATGAAATCCAGCTTTTTCTCAGCCCAACCCACCTCACAGGGTTGTTATTTTGGTAAAAAGAGGAAGAGGAAGGAGTATTGTGAATGTTTGCTGCCTTTTAGTTATTTATAAAGTAACAAAGGTGGAATAAACGTCTAAGTATGGATGCCATATAGCTAGGTCAATGACATCATAGAAACACTTGGGCAGTGCAGTGTGGCTGCTTTAGGCTTTTGTTCACCTGCCCTCGCATTTAATGCTCTTTTCTCCCTGCTATATCTCATGATTCTGCCTGTTGGGGTGATCTTCAGTCCAGAAGTGTGATAGTCTTTGGCTCTCCTGCTTTTAAAATAGACATTGCTGGTAGAGAGCTCTTGTTAGGCTATGGCGGCAAACAATCTGAAGCCTTTTCTGATTAAAATCATGAAGTAGAATTTAAATTGGAGTGAAGTTGCGGGGGGAGGAATCTATTCTCCTACCCCAATTTTTCACTCTATAATCAGTGTTTCTCAACCTTGGCCACTTTAAGAGAGGAGGACTTCAACTCCCAGAATTCTCTAGCCAAGAATTTCTGGCTGGGAATAATTCTGGGAGTTGAAGTCCACCCATCTTAAACTGGTCATGGTTGAGAAACACTGGATATACTGGAAATCGTCTATAAGTTTTTAAACGTGAAGACATTTTATAGTGCTTGGTTGTTTTTCTGCAGATGTTTCATTGTTGTGTTAATTAGCATGTTGCAAAACCCAACAGTTTAACCCTACATACATTCTCCACCATTGAAAATAGCAATAGGATTGATCTGTCTCTCTGTCTGTCTGTTCTTTCATTCATTCTAGGCCATGAAAGCTACATCACATTTTGCCACTTAGAAAACGAAGTTGCTTTCACCTGCAGTGCGGATCACACTATCAGAAAATGGGATGTGATGACCGGAAGATGCCTCGCTATTTATCGTGGACACACATCCATCGTGAATAGGTACAAATTAAGGGCAATTATTTTACATTTCCTGGACTTGCTCTCTCTGTTCCAATCTCTACATTGTAAGATCTGAAGAAGTAGCAACTGAATGCAGGCTAGCACCTGCCCTAATTTCTACCCCTCATCAGTGGTTTTCTGGCCATTCTCCCAAAGTGGTGTATTAAACATGTTTAATTCAGCATGTTTTAGATTTGAAACATTCCCACTTTGTGGGCCAGTTCTAAAAATGAAACAAACAGTTTCAAACTTTCTTGCTGAGCACAGAATGCTCCTAAAATGATTGAAGCATCGTATTTTGTACTCCATTTACACCCTCAGCTTACGAATTTTGAGGAGTACCTGTATATAGGAAGGCCTGAGGGCGGATTGTCCATTTCTCCTTCCTTTACTTCCATGTTTTGGAAGGGCAACATGGAGATAGCACCAACACACTTTAATCTTAATGAAATTTGCTGTGAAATATCAAATGCTCCAACGGATGCACTGTACAGACTGTACAAAAATCAGTTTACTGTAGACCTCTGATGAGTAAACATTGCCTGCCTAGAACCACTGTTGGTAATTTTGAGAATTTTGGACGGACATATTTGTTCCATTAATTTTGGAAGTACAAAAATAATCTATATTTCTCTGGAGGAATTATTTCTGCATCCCACACTACAAAGCTAGAGAGGGAAAACCACATGCCTAAAGCTGATAGCCTAAATATACTGAATTTGGATAATCATCAGTAAGAATATACTGTAAACAGATCCTACAGAAAGTTGAACAAGTTAGGGGAAACCTACAGCCATTGGTTTGTGGTATTCTTGTCAGTGGGAAAATAGAATTTATGCTACAGGGAATCCTTGGCTTACAACCATTTGTTGAGCAACCATTTAAAGTTCCAACGACACTGAAAAAGTGACTTACACTGACAACTGTCACAACATCCCTCCAGGCACATGATCAAAATTTGGGTGCTTGGTATTGATTTATGATGATTGTGGCATCCCAGGGTCATGTGATCATCATTTGCAACCTTTTCAGGAAGCTTCCAACTAGCAAAGTCAATAGTGGAAGGCAGATTTGTTTAACAACCATGTGGTTCACTTAATAACCGTGGCAAAAAGGGTCATAAAATTGGGTGCAATTCATATAACAATGGCCTTGCTTAACAGTGGGAATTCTGATCATGAGTTGAGGGACTGTTATAGTGGAAAAGCTTAATTGAATTGAATTCTTTGTTGTCATTATACATATATACATACAACAGTATACATACAACAAAATTCACATAACACCCAGAGACCAGACTCAACATGCACACACACATGACAATCCCCAAACACACACCCCGCCCGCAAAAATTCCCGCCCCATAAAAATACATAAGCATCCACACAACAGACCAAGTAATACTGTCCAACAGCTCACTGATGATGGTCCTGAAGTTCATTGTTAAGTGCAATTATAGCTCTGGGATAAAAACTATTCAGAAAATGTGTGGTTCGAGTTTTAATTGTTCTGTATCTTCTGCCAGAAGGTTCATAAACAATTCACAAAGATTGTAAGCAGGATGGGAAGAGTCTCTGAGAATGTTGTGCAACTTCCTCAAACAGCGAGATACAAAGATGTCATCCAGGACTGGTAATTGGAGCCCAATTATATTCTGGGCAGTTTTAATGATTCTCTGTAGAGCTTTTCTGTCCGCTACAGAGCTGCTCCCCTACCATACAAGAATGCCGTATGTCAGGACAATCTCAATGGTGCTGCGGTAGTAGGACAGAAGTAGATGCTGAGATAGATTTATCTTCCTGAGCATTGTCAGAAAGGACAGCCTCTTCTTCTGTGCCTTCTTCACAAGTTTAACCTTCGAAGTGAAATTTCTGCACCAATGGAAACTATTTCCTTCATGTTACTTTGTTCAGCCGGGATGAGAAGTTTGGTGAGTGGCTTTTTTTCCTCCCAACAGGATCCTAGTTTCCAAGGATTATCTCTTCAGTGGATCCTACGACAGGACTGCACGCTGCTGGAGTGTGGATAAGGAAAAACCGATCCAGGAATTCCGGGGCCATCGCAACTGTGTCCTGGCCTTGGCACTCTATTCCTCGAAGGATGTCCTCGAAGAGGAAGAGATGGAGGAGGAGATAGAAGAGGTGGAAGAGCTAAACCAAGACTTTCTGGTGACGGGGAGTACAGACTGCACAGTCAAGGTCTGGTGGGTGTCCACTGGGCGCTGCCACCAGACCCTGCTAGGACACACTGGGGCTGTCTTGTGCCTTATACTTGATGCTCCAAACAGAGAGCTCTTTTCGGGAAGCACTGATTACACCATTCGGACCTGGAACATTGTGACAGGGGAACAGTTGAGAGTCTTCAAAGAGCACCAAGGATCCATCATTTGCCTAGAGGTAAGAAAGGTTGCCTTTTTTCCAAAGGGGGTTGCAGCATTTGTGCAACTGATACTTTTGGGAAGGGAAAAATACAGGAGAGGGAGCTTGTTTGAAGAAGGAACAGAAGAAAAGCTGGGCATACAGAGTTGGAAAAGGATTTTTAACAAAACAACATCACCCTAATATCTATCTATCTATGTCTGTTTATCTATCTACAGTATCTCTTTCTTTCTTTTCTATCTCTCTCTCTATATCTATCTATCTATCTATCTATCTATCTATCTATCTATCTATCTATCTATCTATCTATCTATCTATCCATCCATCTATCCATCTATCTCTAATCTCTAATCTATCTTTATCTCAAAATCCAACATATCCCATGGTGAATAGAAGAAAACTGACTGACTGCTGTTCTCCATAGGTGGGGTTTGGATTATGTCATTAGAAAAGCTCAGCTATTTGGTTTCTCACCTACAGTTACTAACTGTAATCTGTGGATCCAAATATTGTGGTATATTCAAGAAACCATGATTTATGAGAACCATGCTTTAGAAAGGTGTTAAGTGTGAGGAAGTAGTATTGGAGATGGATACTCACGAGTAGCAAAACTTGGAGAATTTCTGGGGAGCAAAAGTAAGACAACAGATTGGACAGTGTGTCCTTTTATTTCTTTGTATTTTTATTATTTCTTGGTTGAACAATAATATCTGCACTGAAGCCAAATCATAGGTTCCAAGGGAAGTATTTAATATCTATGTAAGGTAATTAAGAAATGGTAATGCTTTGGTACAGGTAGTTTTCCACTTACAATCACAATTGGGACCAGAATTTCCATTGTTAACTGAGGTGGTCATTAAGTGAAGCACATGGTCATTAAATACATTCAGGTTCCCTCATTGACTTTGCTTATCAGAAGCCAGATAGGAAGTGGCAAATGGAAATCAGCTAACCCCAGAACCCTTCAACCATCATAAATACATGCCAGTTGTCCAGAGCCCAAATTCTGATCATGTGACCACAGAGGCACTGTAACAGTCACTAGTGTGATAACTGGTTATTGGTTACTTTTTTCACTTAAATTTTGAATGGTCACTAAGTAATGGTTGTAAGTTGAGGACTACCTGAACCTAGAAAAGTAGTTGGCTGGATTGCTGCTCATAGAACTATGGATAGTTTGGGGGGAAAGAATCCATGAATCTTGAGAGAGTGATTATTACAGCAGTTGATCACTCTAAAGACAGAAAATTGTTTTCTGCTAGTGGGTGTGAAGGAAGCATTTGGTTAGAAGACAGAGTACTATATAAATAATTTCAATAAATAAACACTTAAATAAAACTGAATTTTTCTGAGAATCTGCAGTGTTCTAGGTTTCTTTGATGTTTCTGCAAAATATTTTTCCAGGAATATTTTGGTCTTTTATCAAGACTTGGAATAGGCTTTCCGTCCAATTGTTCTTGCTTTCTATGAACTGTGTCATGCTGCAGCAGAGCAAATCGAATCTTTTTCAAAGACAGCTGAGGAGATCAACTAAGCCATTGTGTCTCTCTATTAAACTTAAAGCTGAATATTTAGGAACCCGTGTTTCCTCAGGTCTTATTTTCTTTTGGGCCCAAAATATGCACTAGGAATTATTTTGGGATGTGTGCGTCTTATTTTGTTTTCATGTCAGAGAGGCTGATTTCTTCTGCTTGCTTGTGGCAGGGCAAGCGGCTGCATGGTGCGTCACTGCTGAATTCCAAATATTTTGAAAACCTGGATGTTTGTACCAGAAACAATGCATGGAGATTAGTGATATATTTAACATTTGCTATTTCTTTTCTGCTTATATAATTTTGTATTCTTTGGTTCTTTTTTCACTTAGAATAATGCTACCTAGAGTCAAAACCATTGATTGATTATGTGCTATCAAGCTGATCTTTCCACCCCTAATAGCACACTCCCCATATGGGCTTACCTCACAGCCAGGTCGCCACAGCCAGGCCATCCACGCCCCGACACCTGCCTTGCCTCACGGCTGTAGCACCAACACACCACTCAGCCCTCTGGTCCATTGAGGCTGCAAGAAGTGGGCCAGTAGCCATGGGGGCTCCTACTGCACATGGCTGCTGGTGCTGCCACTGCAAGGCATGTGTCAGGAGGTGGAGGGCCCAACTGTGGGCGCTCAGAGGTAAGCCAGTGCAGAACATGTGGGGCAGCTCCATTCCCCATTGCCTTGCCTCATGGCCTTGGCACTTTGAGCAACTAGATGAAATGGGGGGAAGGCCATCTGCACAGGCCCTTAGGTAGGGCTTATTTTGGGGGTAGGGTTTATTTTAGGAGTACATGTAAACATATGCTAGGATTTATTTTCGGGATAGGTCTTATTTGGGGAAAACAGGGTAGCCCTTGACTTACAACCACAATTGAGCCAAAATTCATATTATTAAATGAGACATTTCTTAACTGAGTTTTGCCCCATTTTATGACTTTTCTTGCTACAGTTGTTAAATGAATCTCTGCAGTTGTTAAGTTAGCAACATGATTGTTAAGTGAATCGTCTCCTCATTGACTTTGCTTGTCAGAAGGTCACAAAAGATGATTATATGTCCCCAGGATGCCTGCAACTGTCATAAATACGAGTTTATTGACAAGGTCTGGCTTTTGACCACGGGATGTTGCAATAAGTGTCAAAAACAGTCATGTCATCTTTCTCAATGTTGTTGTAACTTCAAACTGTCATTAAATAAACTGTTGTAAGACGAGGACTATCTATATTTGGAAAAAACTATTGTTAAAAAGATTCTTTCTCTGACTTCCACTTCTCCTGTCCCTTCCAAATCTTAGAAAATTAATCCTTATTTTTGTTGATGAAAAGCACATCTGTCTTTCTAGTGAAAGAGAAAAAACAAAGCATGTTTTTCTTGATTGACCACTTTATTTTATTTTGACATAAATGCAGCAAAGGACCTGCATAGGTTTTCTTGTAATATACTTGGTATGTGTCTGGTGATACAGGATACCTTGAGCCTGAGGCTCTGATATTTTTCCATTCCATTAGCCAAATGAATGTTGTGCGAGATTGCATGGACATTTTTAAAAATTTTTTTAAAATAATGGATCACTTTTAGAAGCATTCACTCCATCAAGAAATTCTTGAGAATATAGTGATGAATTTGCAACACATGGAAGCTTTGTGAACGAGAATATTAATCAAGTATTAACCAGGTGAGGCAAGCTTTCTGCAGAGCAGTGATTTTCAATCTTGGCAGTTTTAAGTACAAACTGCAACTCCCAGAATTCCTCAATCAGCATTCTTGAATGAGTGGAATTCTGAGAATTGAAGTCTGCATGTCTTAAAGCTACCAAAGTTGAAAAGCATTGCCTAGGAGGGAAGATTTTCAATATACAAATGTTGCTAAAATAAATTGAAAATGTAGATCTTGATGGTGGAATATACAATGTCCTAAGGATTTGTAACAGATCCTATATTTTTATCTTTGAATGTTATCAAGTAAATATTTGTAGATAAGCTTGCTTCAAACTTTTTAGTCTGAATTGAATTGCTTTTCCTGGTCCATTCAGAAATATTTGCCCTTCATCCAGAAGATTTTATATTAGAAGTGCAACAAATGGATATAGTTTTAGCACTAGCACTTAAACTTATATAATGCTTCATAATGCTTTACAGTGGTTTACAGAGTGGTTTACAGTGGTTTACAGAGTCAGCTTATTGCCCTCAACAATCTGGGTTCTCATTTTACCAACCTCGGAAGGATGGAAGGCTGAGTTAACCTTGAGCCAGTGGGAATTGAACTCCTGGCAATAGGCAGAATTTGCCTGCAATACCGCATTCTAACTACTCTGCCACCAGGGTGCTTATTTCACCTCTTATTTCAGATGTGCCAGTGTTTTTCAAACTCACTAATATATAATGTTTCTTAACTTTTGCAGTTTGAACGTATAGAATTCAACTCCCAGAATTTTGCAGTCAGCATGCTTGCTGGGGGTTTCTGGGACTTGAAGTCCACGGTAAAGGTTGAGAAACACTGTGCTAATAGAAGATCATTGGCCTGATTCTTCTCTAATATTTTTAAAGTCACTCAGCCTTTCCATGTCATGCCCCTGTTGAAATCTGATTCAGAGGGGGAGGCCGAGAATTTGACAGGAAGTGGGAGCGTGGCTGCATTGGCTATGGAAGAAACTGGGAAAGGGCAAAGGCTGGGCAGAGCAGGGAAGAGGTAGAGCAAGTGAGAGGGAATTTGGAGGAAGACCCAGGCCAACCCCCTCTTCATCCTAGGGCACACAGGGAGGAATGGAGAAGGGAGCAACATGAGTTGCATGGTTAATGGGGGAGGAAAGGGCCTTGATTCCCTTCATTAGCTGCGATTGGAAACACAATGTTTAAAAAGGGAAGCTGCACATAGCAAAGTTGTTGGGAGAAAATCATGAATTATCTGGTATCATCGAGGCTTATCTGGGTTCCTAGTGTCTTCCCAGCTGTGTGTGTTTTGCTGGGCTTTCACGTCTGCAATTCCTTCTCCTGCCCTGTCCAGTTAATTGCTGCAGTGTGGTTTGTTGGATTTTTATTTACAGTTTGTATGTACTTCGTTTTTGGACTGAATTTCCTCCACTTAAAGACTGTTCTTGGGAGAGGTTTTTCTCCAGCCGAGGGTAACCTGGACATTGGGGGCAAAGTTGGAGGTATCAAAGGGACGCTTTTTGTTTATTTGATTGTGTTACCTTTGTGCCATGCCCCTTTGGGTCATCATATCATGTATGTTCGATGCTAGAACTGTCTAAATGTCTTTTCAACATCATATAACATATCATTGTATCTTCCCATTTGCATCTTTCAGTAAAAACAGGCAATAGTAATGATGACAATAATTCAGTGGAGCATTTGAAAATATTCCAAGCAATGTGCACGAACTGCTACAGAAAACTGGTGGGAAAAATCTAAAAAGTAATTGAATTTGCTTTAACCCAAATTTTTGTTAATGTCTGAACAAATCTTCCTCATTGTGGGAGCTTCATCACTGGAAGCTTTCAAGAAGAGACTAGACTGCCATCTGTTGGAAATAGTGTAGGGTCTCCTGCTTGGGTGGGTGAGAGGGGTTAGACTAGATGACCTACAAAATCCCTTCCAACTCTGTTAATTTGTTCATTTTTGATGGCACTCAATATGGAGGGCTTGCTGAAGCTAGCCAAGTGTAAATTCAGTTTTACAATAGAAAAGAAGGACTATGCACATACTTAGGAATCTTTGGCTGATATAATTGGGAGGGAATGTGAGGTCTATCTACAGAATTCATTCCTCGCATGAGTTGTGGACTGAAGAATTTTTCAGATGATGTCTTCGTGACCCTGGAACTGTACACTGTAAATTTAATAAAATGCAATTTACAAAAATATTATTTGGGCCAGATAAATCCATGGGTTCTAGGGAGCATTGCTTCACTAGCTTTAAAGACTAGCTTCATCTTATACAAATATTGAGCAAAATCTCTCCTATCTAATTTTAGAGCTCTTTTGAAGGTTGATTCCATATAGAACGTGCTTTCAGAGATCTATGTTACACTTTTAGCATTGCTGTCACTGTTTGTACCTTCTTCAGTGTATGAAGGAAAAACCAGGTGAAAGGTAACGGTGACTTCCAGTGCTCTTTCTTCACTAATTTTCTGTTCTTTCTTTTGTCTGACTCCCAGCTTGTCAATCGATGCTTGTATTCAGGTAGCACGGACAAAACAGTGAAGTGTTGGTTAGCTGACACTGGAGAGAGGATAAGGACCTACAAGGCTCATAAACATACTGTCAGTGCTTTGAAATACCATGCTGGAATATGTAAGTTCCAACTGACGCCATCATATGTTTGTTTACTTGTGTGTTCTATTTATGCTTTGAAAGCCACACCCTCCTGTTGTGCTTGCCACAACAATAGTCCTTTGAAATAGGTTGAGCTGAGAGAGAAGGGCCCTACCCGAGTCTCTCCCACACCTAGAGGCTCAGTTTGGGGTTCTTAACCTTTTCTTTACCATTTACCCTTAATTTATCCTTTGGCTCTGAGATATAAATTGATTATGGAACATCTAATCAATATTGACCCTCAGCAACTATAGAGATGGATGTTCTCCAAGATCAGAAGTGGTATTCAACCGGTTCTGACCAGTTCTGGAGAACCAGTAGTGGAAATTTTGAGTAGTTCAGAGAATTGGCAAATACCCCCTTTGACTGGCCCCACCCCCATCTATTCCCTGCCTTTCTAGTCCCAGCTGACCGACTTGGTCTTCTTTGGTTGCCCTGCATAGGAGAATAGAGCTGGAAAGCAGGTTAGTGGGGTAGGAAGGGAATGGGGATTTTGCAGTATATCCTTCCCCTGCCACGCCCACCAAGTCACACCCACGAAACCATGCCCACAGAACGGGTAGTAAAAAATTTGAATCCCACCACTTTAAATATGTTCTGTGGCCACAGATCTCCAAGACTTAAGATTTAAACCACAGCACTTCTTCAAGCGTTTGTGGACCCCCTGCGATGACATCGTGGCTCCCAGGGGTCCATGATCTACAGGTTGAGAACCACTGTTGTAGAGATGAAGGTGCTGGCTTCACAGGAGATTCTGAGTTGGAAACTCACCAAGAAAACCAATCACCAAGAGACTGTGCATTCTAGTCGCCGCCTCAGGCATGAAACCAGTCAAGTGAACCAATCTCTCTGTCTTATCCCAACTCACCTCACAGGATTATTATACAGAAAAAGAGGAGGGAAAGGAATATTATGAATATTCACTGCTTTGAGTTACTTGTGTGTGTGTGTGTGTGTATAAATATAAATATAAATATAAATATAAATATAAATATAAATATAAATATAAATATAAATATAAATATAAATATAAATATAAATATAAATATAAATATAAATATAAATATAAATATAAATATAAATATAAATACAGACAAACACTATACAGAAGCCTGATGATGGCAGATGAGATTCTGCTGAAACGTTGCTACAACTTTAAAAGCACCACTACTATGACATGGGAAAATACCCGAACAAAGCTGAATGCCAGACATATATATATATAAAGTTGTAGCAACGTTTAAAAGCACGACTATAATGATGTGGGAAAATACCCGAATAAAGCTGAATACCATACATATAAATACCTGCAAAAACTTAAGGAAACACAAACACACACTTAATTAATTAATTTAAAAGCTAGTTCGGCATCTTTATATCTTCACCATCTGCTTCTGTAGGAAATGTCAGTAACAGGAAGTTCAAAAATGTCTTTTATTGTTAGGAGCCCTGGTGGTGCAGTGGTTAGAATGTATTGCAGGCAAACTCTGCCCACTGCCAGGAGTTCAATCTAAATCAGCTCAAGGTTGACTCAGCCGTCCATCCTTCGGAAGTTGGTAAAATGAGGACCTAGATTATTGCGGGCAATAGGCTGACATTGCAAACCTCCCAGAGAGTGCTGTAAAACACTATGGAGTGGTATATATAAGTCTAAATGCTACTGCTGCTATTATTCTTGTAGGCACCTTGAGATCCCATCAGAGTTTCTCTTTACCACATCTTATCCCAAGCAAACTCAAGGCAGAGCTATTTTGAGTTTCTTTCTGCTCCCTTGAGAGTCTGAGTGGTCTTTTCTGAACCTTCTCCTATCCTGATGGTTTGTTGACCTATTTCCAGGACCAGGCTTATCTTCATTACACCCAGAGAATTTCCTTGGCTAAAGAGGTTGTCAGCTTTTAATGGTGTAGGGTCTTCTGCTCGGGCAGGGGGTTGGACTAGAACAAGGCCCCTACAAGGCCCCTTTCCACTCTGATTATCTGTTGTCTGGTAAGGTAGACCAGAACAAGAAACAGACTTCAAAAGTCTAGCTAAAAGTACACTTTAGGGATGTAGGTGATGGTAAGCAAATCTGAGCTTTTCTTGCCTTCCTTCTAATGTTCTATTGCAGTGTTTCCTCAAGTATGAAAAAATATGAAGATGTGCAGAATTCAGCTCTCAGAATTCCACAGCCAACAATGCTGGCTGGGAAATTCTGGGAGCTGGTTCTCACTTCTTCAAGTTGCCAAGGTTGACAGACACTGTTCTAGTGAATTGGAGAAGCAAGTCTTACCTTCTTCAGATTTTTTCTACTGGCCTTAAAGCGTGCTTCTGTTGTGTCGCTTCTCCAAAGTTATCTCCCTGGCTTTCTACAAGAGGAAGCATAATTCAGATCTCCCATTCGTTGTCCAATATCTGCTCTACTACATCCCACAGGCTCATGGTCTTGAGAGAGGATCTGGCCTAAAGTCATTACAGAGTTTCTATAATAGTTTGTGGGATTGAACCTGGATTTCTCCACACTGATCCTATATTTTAACCATATTGAAAGTCTACCCTCTGTTCTGACTTTCTTAAAGACCTACCATTATCTCAATGCTTGGTTAACTACATCCCATCCCTTCCTGGAAAGCAATTTAGAAATGAAAGTAGTTTCTGGTAGTCCTTGGATAAATTTTCAGAAGAAGGCAGGATGCAGTCACTCTCTCTCTTTCTTGAACAGCAGACCAAGTCTTGTTCATTTAAAAAAAATAAATGCTTCCAGATGGTACAAAATCATCCCAGCAGTTGGCAAAGCTGGTCTGATTTCTTGCTTTGTCAGTGAGAAGAGGAAAAGGATTTTAAAAATCTTTTGTATGTCTTTTTTGTATAAGCAATTTCATATCCTTTCAGGCTGTGTTGACACTAGCAACCCATTTGCATTGTGGATATGTAGCAAAACTATATATATAGTCCATTTAACCTAACTGATATTTGGTCTATTTTGCATTCTCTTTGTGATTAGCGGATGCAATTGAAAATATCAAGAAAAAGTTTGACAACCGTATAGTAGACACTCTACTGAAGGGGGTGTCCAACCTTGGCAACTTTAAGACTTGTGGACTTCCACTCTCAGAATTGCCTAGCCAATGTATGCAGTGTTATGAACTAATAAAACGCTTAAATAAAGTTTTATCAAACTTTTAGAAAAAGCAGGGTTCTAATCCTGCACTTCTGATTGGCCAATAATAGCGATATCGGATTGGTCCGTTCAGGAGAATCTGATTGGCTGTTAATGAACCACTCACATTGGTTCAAGGGGTTAACACTCCACGTTTCTCATTGGTTCCTAGATCAGCAGCCTGCCCTATAAAAGGGCTGCTGCTGCCCTAGGTTTTTGCTCTGTTCAGAATGATTAATAAAGAGTTGAAGTTCACTGTTCACCGTCTCGTCTCCGTTCCTTGCGCCCATGCGCAGAACTTAACACTGGCGACGAGGATGGGATACGGAGACGTCAGAGCTGACTGAACACTACAGAGCACCAAACAGAGCACGTGGTTGAAGGCACATCAACAGCGGAAACCATGTCCAGTGGCGCCATACCACCCGCTCCATTTGACCCGGCACAAGAAGACTGGGACTCGTACATGGACCAGTTCCAGATGTTTCTGGAGACCAACAACTTGAAGGATGCCACTACGGGAAAAAAGAGAGTGGTATTCCTGACCCACTGCGGACCTGCCATTTTTAAGATGGCCAAGGCACTGGTGAAACTGGCTGAGGTGAAATCCATGGACTGGGATGTCCTCGAGCCCCTCCTACAGGCCCACTATGCACCTACTGTACCAACGCTTGTCTGAAGACATGAATTTTACCAGAGAGACCAGCAGAAAGGAGAGAGCGTTGCAGATTTCATCGCGGATCTCCGGAACCTGGGAGGCCTCTGTGGGTTTGCCGACCTCGAAGAAGCTCTGAGAGACCGAATAGTTCTGGGATTAGATGCACCACGTGTGCAAAGTAAGCTGATGGCGAAAGGTGATATCAGCCATGCAGATACCATCGCTGACAATACTGCAGCAGAAGCAACCAGGAAATCGGCTGCCCGATTTCACTAGATGCAAAGAAGATCCAAGTGAAGGTCGCCATCAAAAACCAGCCCTGCGTGATGGAAGTCAATTCAGGATCATCCCTCTCGATGGTTTCTTGGAAGACCCTTAAACAATTAATCCCTGCCGTCCGGTGGCAAGACCTCAGAACCCAAAGAATCATACTCAAGGATTATCAAGGAAACTGAATTCCGGTCGTTGGATCCAGCCTAGTCCAGGTCTCATTCAAAAATCGTACTGCATCTTTACCATTGACCGTCATCGACCGTGATCGGCCTAGCTTGTTAGGCCTTCAATGGTTCGCCCCACTCGGGATCAAGGTAGCTGGCATTCACCAGACCAAAAGCGATGACTGGGAGGAGGCCCTCGTCCAGGAATTCCAGGATGTCTTTGCAGACAAACTAGGCGAGTACAAGGGGACCCTGATATCATTTAACCTTAATCCTGAAGTAGCCCCCATCTGCCTTAAACCTCGTCGGGTACCTTTTGCCCTTAAACCAAAGATCGACGAGCAGCTTGATAAATTAATAGCGCAGGGTGTTTTAGAACCAACAGACCACGCTCATTGGGAAACCCCAATCGTAACACCCATCAAACTGGATGGATCGTTAAGGATTTGTGGGGACTACCGTGCCACCCTGAATCACGCCCTTCAACAGAACGCGTACCTGCTGCCGGTGGTACAACACCTCCTCCATTCCCTGGGGGGCGGAAAAGTCTTCACTAAATTGGATTTAGCACAGGTGTACCAACAACTGCCTGTAGATAAAAAAACAGCAGAGGCACAAACGATCGTTATGCACCGAGGCGCCTTTAAGTGCAACCGACTCCAATTCGGAGTTAGCATAGCCCCAGGGATCTTTCAGAGTTTGATGGAGAGACTCTTGCAGGGAATAAAAGGGGTCGTACCATACTTTGATGATGTTTTAATTGCTGCCCCGAATAGAGACATACTAGAAGAGCGTCTTAAATTGGTTCTCCAGAAATTTAAAGACTCCGGCCTTAAGGTTAAAAAAAATAAATGTCAACTGTGTACTGATAAAGTAGAGTTCCTGGGGTACCTAATCAATAAACAAGGCATTCACCCCACCAATAGCAAACTAAAAGCAATCAAGAACGCCCCAAGACCTAGAAATAAGACTGATCTCCAAGCTTTTCTGGGGCTCATTAATTTTTACAACATATTCCTGCCCCACAAAGCGACCGTAGCTGAGCCCCTACATAGACTTCTCGACAAAAAAGTAACCTGGGTCTGGGGGCACCGAGAGGAGCACGCGTGAGTGAAAAACTTATTAACCTCAGATGCTGTTTTAATGCAGTATAACGAGACTTTGCCTTTAACAATTACATGTGACGCGTCACCGTTTGGAGTAGGAGCCATTTTGAGCCATGTGTTACCAAACGGTAATGAGGCCCCTATTGCCTATTTTTCAAGGACCCTATCAAAGGCTGAACGTAACTATAGTCAAATTGATAAAGAGGCTTTTGCTGTTGTATCTGCTGTGAAATGGTTTTATGAATATGTATATGGATGAGTTTTTACTATTGTTACTGACCACAAACCTTTGCTGGGGATTATAGCGGGAGACAAGCCAACCCCCTATATATTATCACCTAGAATGACTCGCTGGTCAGAGTTTTTGGCTGCGTACAACTATAGACTGCAACACCGCCCGGGGAAAGCCATTCCCCACACTGATGCACTGAGCCGTGCACCACTTCCGGAAACCATCAACGACCCAGCTCCAACCCTTATGACACTCCAGATTGAAACGCTACATTCACCACCACTAACAGCTAGAGACATTGCGATCGAAAGAAAACGCGATCCTGTCTTAGCGCGAGTTCTTAGCTGGGTCGAACGGGGATGGCCAGTAGAACAAACCCCTGACGACTTCACCCACTTCAAGAAATGGCAAGCAGAACTTTTTTCGCAAAAAGGTTGCATCCTATGGGGGGATAGAGTCGTTGTCCCAGAGCGGTTACAATGAGTAGTATTAAAAACACTGCATGAGGGTCACCCCGGCATCGTGCATATGAAAGCGCTTGCACGAAGCTACGCGTGGTAGCTGGCCATTGACAAACAGATCGAAGCCTGGGTAAAGACTTGTTTAAAATGCCAAGAAGTTAGCAGTGCCCCACCTAAAGCAACTCCAACAGAATGGGAAACACCCCAGGGACCGTGGTCCCACATCCACATTGACTTTGCAGGACCTACTAAGGGACATATGTTCCTCCTAACAATGGATGCCTATTCCAACTGGCTCGAGATCCACGAAATGAAGAGTACTACAACCGAGTCCATCATCCGGAAATTGAACAGGCTATTCGCGATGCATGGACTGCCAGACATTCTGGTCTCCGACAACGGACCCCAGTTTACCGCTCTACCCTTTGAACAATACTTAGCGGACCCGAGTATTCGCCATGTGCTAACTTCGCCAGTGCACCCTGCGACTAACGGAAGAGCCAAGCGCATGGTATAATTTGTTAAAAAAACCCTCTACAAAATGGACTATGGGGACATTGAAGATAAGATAAACAGAATACTCCTTCTCCAACACATCACTCCGCACAGCGTCACCAACAAGACTCCAGCTGAACTATTGATGGGAAGCAAACTCCGTTCCCACCTCGACTTCACCAGAGAAACCCTGTGGATCTAGCGGAAAATGGCGCGAGTTCAAGATAGACGACTTAGTTTTGGCCAGAAACCTTTCCGGCGAACCGTTGTGGGTCGAGGCAACCGTAATTCAAGCCACCGGATCCAGGTCGTACCGTGTGAAAACCTGCGACGGAAAAATATGGAAACGCCATATAGATCAGCTTCGTTCGAGGCTACAACCCAATTTCCGCGACTCTGGTAACTCCCAAACTGAGGGGGGAGGGGATGTCGAAGAAACCGAATTCAAGATGGTGGAAAGCAGGAGTGAAAGAAGTCAGCAATCGGGCGTGACAAATGAAGAAGAATCAGGGAGGGGAGTGTCCTCGCCACAGAGGAACACCTCAACAGAAGCAAGCCCGCAAAGATCAGAGGACAACAACGAGAACATTAGCGGCACCGAGTCATCCAATGAGGATACGGAACCACCGGTACCTGATTTGCCCAAAAACGTCCCGCCGAAACCGGATTACAGACAGGAACCGGTGGGACAGCATAAATCTAATAGACAGTCAAAACAACCTCCATACCTCAGGGATTATGTCACCGCACCCCTTTAAACGGAACCCGGGGGGAAGGGGTGTTATGAACTAATAAAATGCTTAAATAAAGTTTTAACAAACCTTAAGAAAAAGCAGGGTTCTAATCCTGCATTTCTGATTGGCCGATAATAGTGATATCGGATTGGTCCTTTCTGGGAAATCTGATTGGCTGTTAATGGGCCAACTCTCATTGGTTCAAGGGTTTAACACTTCCATGTTTCTCATTGGCTAATAGGTCAGCAGCCTGCCCTATAAAAGGGCTGCTGCTGCCCTAGGGTTTTGCTCTGTTCAGAATGATTAATAAAGAGTTGAAGTTCACTGTTCACTGCCTCGTCTCTGTTCCTTGCGCCCATGCGCAGAACTTAACATGCAGAATTTATCAAATCTTAAAGGTTGGACACCCCTGCCAAGGCTGGGCACCCCTGTTCTCCTAAATTTTCAAATCTCTGGCTTATTTTAATTGCTCTTTTTAATTACACAGACAGAAGTATAAGGCAGAGTTAGATGTCATCTGCAAATATTTGTAAATAGAGCTTTTAAGTGGGGTAATAGAGTTCATTCTCATGAGTAAATTGCCTGTAGCTTACTCATGATGATGGCTTTCACCTGACCTCTTGCCTCTGTCTTCCTATTTTTTATACAGAATAGAATACAGAATACAAAATAACAGATTTGGAAGCGAACTTTAAGGCCTTCTAGTCCAACCCTCCCTGCTCAAGTAGGCGACCCTATACCATTTCAGACAAATGACTATCCAATCTCTTCTTAAATTCTCCAACTCTGGAAGACCCACAATGCAAGGCAAGCCATTCCACTGATTAATTATTCTCACTGTCAGGAAATTTCTCCTTAATTCGAGATTTAGTTTCCCTCCATTACTTCTTGTCCTGCCTTTGGTGCTTTGGAAAACAGGTCAACCGCCTCTTCTTTGGGGCAGCCCCTCAAATATTGGAAGATTGCTATCATGATACCTCTAGTCCTTTGTTGGAGTAGATATACCCAATTCCTGCCTCTAAATAATTTGCACAGTGCAATTCCACAATTAGCATTTCCACCATTAAGAAAAAATTCGACAATAATAGGGCCTTGGTGGTGCAGTGGTTGGAGTGTCATACTGCAGGCCACTTTTGCTGACTATCAGCTGCCTGCAATTTGGCAGTTCGAATCCCACCAGATTCAAAGTTGACTCAGCCTTCCATCCTTCCAAGGTCGGTAAAATGAGGACCCAGATTGTTGGGGGAAATAGGCTGACTCTGTAAAACTGGGCTGTAAAGCACTATAAAGTGGCATATAAGTCTAAATGCTATTGCTCTTTGTCTAAAATAGTGAGGGCAGGGACTTCCAACCCCTGGGCTGTGGCCCAGTATCTGTTGAAGCCTATTGGAAAATGGGCCGTGCAAATAGCAGGGAAGTGAGGGAATCACATGAAACTCCATTTGCACTTGTGCATGTTCCTTCTGGAACCATCCCGTCTCCGGTGCCACCGCCACCGCAACCAGTCCACAAAACCAGAAAGGTTGGGGACCGCTGTTTAGGACAGGGAGTTGGACTAGAAGACCACCAAAGTCCTTTCCAAATCTGTTAATTCTGTTAATCAACTAACAAGATCAAAAATTTGTCATTTGGGGAATATCAAATACCTACCCATCTTCTCCAGCGAAATGCCTGCCAAAACATTGCTACCCATCTCAATTCTTTGTCATTGGCCAGGTTTTTTTTCAACTGCAGTTTCTGCGTAGCTCTTTTTGATTCCCCTGAGAGAAACAATTGGCTAGATTTTGTGTTTTCACAACATTCCTAAATAAAGTCAGTCAGACCCAGCATTTTTCACTTAGCAAATTTTAAGATGTGTGGTGCTTCTGCTGGCTGGAAAATTCTGAAAGCCCACATATCTAGAAATCTCCCTGTTCAGAAAACACTGGTTTAATTCTATAGAATATGGGATCATTTGGGGAATAAAGTTCACTTGATGGACAATTACCTTATTTAGGGTTCTCACAACACACCAATCTCTTATTAACCAGATTCAATATGATGTTGAACTAGAGCTAAAAAAGGACAAGGATTTGATTCCTGTCAAATTGTAAGAATTCAAAAGCTTGCAATTTGGATCTCCTTCGATCTACTTCAAATTTTTGATTTTTTTATCGACTCTAAAATCAAACTTAGAGTCCCAGTGTTTATTTCATTGATTTAAATCAGGGGTCACCAATCTTTTGGACCTCAGGGACCACCAAATTCATAATTTTAAATTCTGGGGCCCACTAATAAGAATTTTGACTGATGGTGGCTTGCTGACATTGGTGGGAGAGAAAGAAAGAGAGATCTGACCTAACACCCCCCCTCTCTCTCACACACACACAGAGGCAAGGGTGGGACTTGAATGTCTGGTTCTGATTCTGTGGGTGTGGCCTAATTTGTGGGTGTGGCTTGGTGGCATGAGACTGGCTGGGCATGGCTTGTATGTAAATATTATAAATATTTATGTAAATATTGAATTTTTTATAAAAAACAGCAACTTTTACCCAAAATCAGGCAAAGCAGGCAGGCAGATTGAGTTGCTCAAACAATCACAGATTCACTTAGAGATCTGTGTTTCTGCCATCAGCTACCTGAGTCTGTCACATAAAATTTGCTTGCAAGCAAACTCAAAAAATTAACTCACAGCACACCATGTATGTAAATATTGAATTTTTTTATAAAAAAGAAAGCAACTTTTACCCAAAATCAGGCAAAACAGGCAGGCAGATTGAGTTGCTTACAGAATCACAGATTCACTGAGAGATCTGTGTTTCTGCCATCAGCTACCTGAGTCTGCACTGAAAAATAGAACTTTCAGCCTAAGGGAGGTTTGGCTCAGCTTAAAAGCAGAGCCAAAGATTTAAAAATTAGCTAGAAAGCAAGAAATCCAATGGTTTCCTGCTTTTTAGTTAATCTAAATCTTCTGGCACAGCAGAACTGATGGTCGGGGGGGAAAAAGGGAAAAAAGCAACTTAGCAGGCAAGTTTGCCAGGTAAGGAGTGAGTGGGCGGAGAGGGTTCCCACAGGCCATGTGAGTGGTGCAGCCTTGTGTTCCTGTGCAACCTGGATTAATTGCTTTGGGTGTGTGTGCTGGGGCGACATTTCTCTGCGGATCACCAAAATTTTCTTGCGGACCACAAGTGGGTTGTGACCCATTGGTTGGCAACCACTGATTTAAAGCATTTGAACAGCTACCCAATTTTATATAATTAACTTTAGGGGCTTCCAATAAGGTTTTACCTCCACAGGCATATATGCATACGTATGCTTAAAGTAATCCTTGATTAAGTTACAACCACAATAGGAATCAGAATTTGCTAAGCAAGCCCCAGCTGATTTTACAACTCCTTTTTGCCATGGTTGTTAAACAAATCACTGTTGTTATGAATCATGCAGCCGTTAAGTGAAGCTGGCTTCCCATATTGAACCTTATCTGCTGTCATTGGATTATGGTCTGCCCATGTACTTGTTTCAATATTTATTTCTTGAATATTAGATATTAGTTCTGTTGAGATCCAAATCATATCTATTCTGGATCATGATAAATGTCTATTTGAATAAAAAGTATATTGTTGAGTTTTAGTGTTTCTTTCTCTCCATATATCTTTTAAATTTAATTCATCTATCATTTTAAAAAAAGATTTGGGGAGAGTCTTTCTATTTTGTCTTGACGCTGTCGCTATATAATCCAGTTTATTATCTACAATTCCATTGAGATCTCCCATCATAACTATGTTAGAGTAGTCCAATCCCATTATTTGCATATGTAATTTTTTATAAAATTCTTCTTGTTTATCATTCGGGGCATAAATTGCAATCAGGAGTGTTTTTGTATTATTATCCACTATTTCAACCATTAATACTCTTCCGTCTTCATCAGTATAAATCAGTTTTGCTGGAATGGTTTCTTTGATGTACAAAACCACTCCTCTTTTCTTACAATGAGTCAAAGAAGTAAAAATTTTCCCCAATTTTGGTCTTATCAATAATTGTTGATATTGTTTTTTAATATGCACTTCTTGTAAGCAGATTATGTCAAATTTTAAATTCTCTAATTTATGAAGAATTTTTCTTCTTTTAATAGCTGAATTCAGTCCATTTATATTCATAGAAATCAATTTTTTTTCCTCCATGGTTATATTTTGTATTTGGGTCTAACAGCTCTTGTAGATTGTACTTCCCATTGTTCTTTGGTCACCACTTGTCCACTTACTGCACCTTCTTCTTTTCCCCTTCCCATTTGATCCTCTTGAAATTCCATTGAAATAATCTCTTTTTCTGTCTCTATTTCTCTTCTTTCGAAGAATTCATTGTAGAATATTTCTGCTTTCTCAATTGAATCAATTCTATGTCTCTGTTCTTGCCATGTAAACATTAATCCTTCTGGGATCAACCATCTGTAATTCACCTCTTTTTTCAATAACATTTTGGTCAGGAATCGATATTCTCTTCTCATCTCTCTCACTTTTCTGGATACTTGTTTTAAGACCACAATCTCTTTGTCTTTATATTTCAGCACCTTCTCTCTTGCCACTTGTAATATTTGAGTTTTAATAGTTTTTTTGGTAAATCTGACATGGACCTCTCTTGGTAATTAGTTTCTCACTGCATATTTTGTGAAGACTCGATATATCTCATCCATTCCATCCATCATCTTTTCCTCTGTTATTTCCAGAGCTCCAGCCAGAATTTCGATCATTACTGCAGCCAAATTTTGTCCTTTTTCTTCCTCAATATTTTGGAATCTGAGATAAAATTCTGACCTGTCCATCTCCCATTTCAACATCCCACTTTTATCTTGTTCAACCATTGTTAATCTGCTATTAATATTTCCAATTGTCTCGTCTCTTTGTTTGTCTTTCTCTTCCATTTTTTGGAGTCTCTCATCATATTTCACCATCATTTGTTGAATATTTTCAATTTTTTCATCAATCTTCCCAATTCTTTGGTCAATACTCTCCGTTCTTTGTTCAATACTCATTTTAAGTTCTTGAATTCCTTGCATAACCATCGTTAAATCCACTTGTGCTTTATCTTGCTTCGCCATTATTGGAAGTCGTCCTCCAGCTGATGGGGAGGCAGGAGGAGAAGTTGAGATGCCCAAAGGTAAAATTTTCTTACTCATTTAAGTAGCTCAAAGTCTTCCAGCTCTTTTAATCCCATTAGTAAGGTGGCCAATTATAATCCAATCAGGAAAAAGGAAAGCACAAAAAAAAGCCAGTAAAAAGTAAAAAGCCCAAAATTAAAAAAGGGAGATTCTTCAGGTTCTTCTAGACCTTAATCCTGTTATGGAATAATCAATTATGATTCAAAAGTAAAAATTAAAAATAAAGAGAAAAAAAATAAAACCCAATAATATTAAAAAATAATAAGAGGGGAAAAAAAAAGGTTCTTCAGGTTCTTCACACCTTAATCCAATTGAAAGATGTCAAAAAATAAAAAATAGCCATAAAAATAAGTCAAAAATAGAGATGGAGAGGCAAAAATCCCAATAAAAAAAAAGAGAAAAGAATATTCTGAGGCTTCCCCTTTAAAAATAAAATAAAATAAAATAAAATAAAAAATAAATATACCAATATTACAAAATACTGTAGGGTTGAAGAGGAGGGATAAAACAGCTAGTAGAAGATAAAAAAAAAAAAAGCACACACTGCATTTTATTTATCCAAGGCTCTTATTTTGGCTTCTCCACAAATTTCAAAGCCAAGCTTCAAATGTTCAATTGATAATAGAAGTCCCAAAGAGCACCTGTGTAAACATTCTCCAGTGCTCTTCCCTCTATCTTATAGTTTCCAGTGACCTTGAGAAAAAATTTTTTCACAGCTCTCAACTTCAAATAAAGTATTTTCAAGCCTCTAGTTGGCAGTGTTACAAAGTTTCTTTAATCCACTCCCCCTTCTTCCCCCCCCAAAAGCCTAATAAAAAGAATATATATATATATATATATATAAATATATATATATATATATTTATACACACACATGTATATGTATATGTATATATGTATATATGTATAAGAAAACAAATATATGTATATATGTATATTTATATATATTTTAAAAAAGATACTAAAGGGAGCCTCTATTTTAAAAAATATAAACAGTCAAAAAGGAGAAAAAAGAGCAAGTAAATATAAAAGAAAAAACCAGTCTGATTAAGTAGATCACAATAGAAGTTCAGTGAAGAGAAAAAAAAAGTAAAAGTAAAAAGCCAAGCCTCACTTTGACATTCTTTAAAGAATCGCCGCTAAATCAAATTTTGTCAAAAATTTTACAGATTTCTTCTCACTCTAGAATGTCCTTTAGCCCCAAGTATTAAAAAAAAAAAGTCCTCACCAGCCGATACACTTTATCTTTCTGTCTCTTCCTTCCGGAGCTGTCCCAGCTTCAGCAGCTTAATGGCTGCCTCTCCGCCGATGATAAAAGGGCTTTTCCTGGATCCACCAGGGACTTTGCGATGTCCTTGGGATCAAAGAATGCACCTCTTGCTTTCACTGTCTCTACGGGATGGTTTAGGTCCGTTGGGACCGACTAGGGGCGAAGATATCAGCTGCGATCTTGGAGTCCCGAGATTGCAGCTATCGCAGCGACGAAGCTCTGCCTTCTCCCCATCACTGTGTTGATGTAAAGGAAATTCCATTGTTGTCTGAGGCAAAAAGTACTAATTCCCGTTTTCTTCTTATTGAAGTGTTTCTATATAATGAATTTATTAGACTATTACACCATCATTATTGGGCTTTTCATGTTAGCAATAAAATAAAAAGTCACTTTAAATACTAATTCCAGCATACGGTTACGGTAATTAGTTTTGTGTATCATGTTGGATTACTGTACTTACAATTAATAGCAATTTCCTTGATTATAACTTCAATTCGTAGTACGGTATTATGAGTCAGTGTATGGTAACTAAGCATGGTTGTCTGAAAAAAACAAGTACATTTCCAATACAGGTAGTCCTTGACCCAGAAGCAGTTGCTTAGCAACCATTTAAGTTATGATTGACCCTGAAAAAGCTACTTGTTGTGACCTGGATTTGAAGTGGGACATCGGTCCCGTCCCGGTTTGCTTAATGACTACTACAAAAAGGTGGTAAAATCAGGCACATTTATTTGGTCACCTACTTTACAACTGTCACATCTTATGACTAAAATTACAGGCTCAATCACAATTGTAAGCTGAGGTAGTACTACAACTTCCTAGAATAAAAATATTGTCAGCCAAGTTAAAGCTTTATAAAGGATGAAAATTAACCAAAATGAACACAGACTCATTTCCCCAAAATGGATTTAGAATTCCCTTCACATGAATTTCATTGATACCTACAAAATGTGTCCCTTGTAGAAGGATTATTTCAACAGCTAAAGAACTGTATATATTCTCCTATTTGTAGGAAGTTATATTTTACCCTATTCACAATATAGATTTGAGGTTAGGTAATCCAAAAGACTTAATATTTCATCAATTTTGTTCCCTGCTTTTGTTTTGCCAGCTCATTTGCTTCTTATTTTGCTTTGTCCCTAATTTTGATCTTTGATAGAGCTATAGATTATATTTATATTGTTTCCCTTATTTATTTTCCATTTTATGTAGTAGGCTGATAGCAATAACAATAGCAATAGCACTTATACCACTTTATCGTGCTTTCAAGCCCTCTCTAAGTGGTTTACAGAGTCAGCCTCTTGCCCCCAACAATCTGGGTCCTCATTTTACCCACCTCGGAAGGAGGGAAGGCTGAGTCAATCTTGAGCCTGGTGAGATTCAAACTTCTTGCAGTCAGCAGAATTAGCCTGCAATACTTCATTTTAACCATTGCACCACCATAGCTGTTCTCTGATCCTTTGGGACTATAATGTAATGGGACACACATTTTCTAAGAAACACATAGTGTAAGATAATCTGAATCCTTATTTTTTCTCATCAGTGTTTACTGGAAGTGGTGATACTTGTGCTCGGGCTTTTAATACAAAGACTGGCATTCTGCAAAGAGTGTTTCGGGGTCATAAGTTGGTTATTAACTGCATCCAGGTAAGCTGTCAACTTTTCAAGTCCTCTGATTTTACTATGGGTAAATCAATTGATATAACTTCGGTCTGAAATATTCATAAGGCCATTTCATTTTAGATACTCATAAAGATTACCCTTTCATCAATAATGTTTATTACAAAAATGTATCAAGAGAAGAAAATATTTGTAACTTAGGGTTGAACTGTGGAGCCCTTGGTGCCTTCGGAGCTTGGTGTTTTTCTTGCAGACATTTCATTACCAAGCTAGGTAACATCATCAGTGTGAGAAGAAAGAGAGTTTTGCTCACTGATGGGGGAAATTATCTATACAGAAAAGAGAAGAGCAAGAAAGGTGATTAGGGGATGGAAGCTAAAACATATAAAGAATGGTTGCTGGAATTGGGTATGTCTAGTCTGATGAGAAGGACCAGGGTGACATGACAGCATTGTTCCAATATCTCAGGGGCTGCCATAAAGAAGAGGGAGTCAAGCTATTCTCCAAAGCACCTGAGGGCAGGACAAGAAGCAACGGATGGAAACTAATCAAAGAGAGAAGCAACTTAGGAGTTAGGAGACAATTTCCTGACAGTGAGAAAAATTAACCAGTGGAACAACTTGCCTCCAGAAGTTGTGGATGCTGCAACATTGGAAGTTTTTAACAAGACAGTGGATGACCATTTGTCTGAAATGCTATAGGGTCTCCTGCCTAAGCAGGGGGTTAGACTAGATACTAGATAGTCTTGATCCCTAGACCAGATAGGGATCTACAACCTTAAACACTCAAAGAGCCATTTGGACCCATTTCCCACAGAAAAGAAAACACCGGGAGCCTGAAAACCTGGGTGGGCATGGCCAACTCAATGTCACCCCCACTCAGTCACATGACACACAGACACACACCCCATGCCTACCCAGGTTTTGTGGCTCCTGGTGTTTTTTGTAGGAAATGGGTCTCCCTTCCTCCCTCTCATTACTGTTTTTTGAGTTTTAGCTTCTCAGGAGAGGCGAGGAGTGACTGGGAGGGGTGGGGCCAGCCAGTGGTGGGATCACCCAACAGGGAGCCACAGCAGAGGGCCCAAAGAACCGCATGCAGCTCCAGAGCCATGGGTTGCTGACACCTGGACTAGAAAACCTCCAGAGTGCCTTCCAACTCTGTTCTTCTATTCTATTCTATTCTATTCTATTCAATATTCTATTCTACTCCTATTCCTATTCCTATTCCTATTCCTATTCTATTCTATTCTATTCTATTCTATTCTATTCTATTCTATTCTATTCTATTCTATATTCTATTCTATTCTATTCTATATTCTATTTTATTCTATATTCTATTCTACTCCTGTTCCTATTCCTATTCAATTTCTATTCTATTCCTATTCCATTTCTATTCCAATTCTATTCTGATCCGTTCCATTCCATTCTATCCTATTCCATATATAAACAGAGCAAACCCCTCTATCGGCAATGATGATGTTGCCTAGTTGGGTAATAAAATATCTGCAAGAAAACCATCAAGCTCAGAGAGCACCAAGGACTCTACAGTACTATTTATAAATTCTTCCCTGGCTTTTTTTACTTTATTTCATTAAATAACTCCTACAGTTAAAAAAAAAAGTGCTAAGGAAGTACAATCGCCCATACTTTTCTAATGTTAGTTCCTTCTTGTACATGAGGCGTTGGATGACTTTAGATTTTTCTTGGGTTATACGTATTGATTGAAACTGGATCGAACCATGTCTCCAAACAATCCCCTGTGCTTTGAAAGCAAGAAGTCTCTGTCTTTGCTTCCATCTCGTGTTGTGACTGTCAATGCTAAACAGTCTAAGTATGCCCCTGTTGTTCCAGATTCACAATGAATTATTGTACACAGCTTCCCATGATGGCACGCTGAGGATCTGGGACATCCGGCAGATTTGTAAGCGGAGCAAGTGTCGTTTGAAGGAACGGTCTATCCAGGGTAGACATTTCCATAAGGGAAGCCTACCTCGCCTTTTCAACAACAAAGTGGGATGTGTGCTCCATCAGGAAAATGGAGGGCCACGGGAAAGGATGGAACTTGAGTGAAAACTGGAGGAGCTGAGCAGCATGAATAGCAAGCCAGGAAAACTCATGATCAGCAACTGGAGCTCAACCTTATCAAACCTCATTTTGCTTAGTGCCTGGCTGGCACTGCCATCTGGGGGTTGTGTTTCACAGGAAGAAACAGGCTAGCCCAGGGGTCTCCAACCGTGGCAACTTTAAGCCTGGAGGACTTCAACTCCCAGAATTTCCCAGCCAGCAAAGCTTAAAGTTGCCATGGTTGAAGACCCTTGGGCTAGAGTATGACAGACTAGAATATGACAGACTAGAATATAACAAACTAGAGTTTAAAGACTAGTGCATGAGCCTCCCAGATATGGCATAAATTTCAAAGGAAAAATGAGTTAGAACAATGCTTGCTAACATTCTTGAATCTAATACATCCCCAGTGTTACGAAGGAGGCCAACATTGTTAGTTTGTTCAACTAAAGTGCTGCTTCTTGATGGGTGAATCGTAGATTGGTGCCCAGACATTGCTTATATATTGTGTGGTCCAGGGTTTGGGAACTGAATTCCAAACAACCAATGCTATTGGAAGGGGTAGAGAAAGATATATTTAAGAAACAGGTTTGCAGAATGTATCAAATTGGATGGAGGGAACATCTGAAGATACATTGAGAAATACACAAGAAAATAATAGCTGCTTTACATGGGAATTGGCATCTGTGCCATTTTTACACATGCTTAAGGCCAACTTGGAATCTAGCTTAACAAGTTTTATACTTGAGAAAACAATTCCATTCTGTCGTGTGTGTGTTCACCAATAATTTAAAAACATCATAACCGTGTACCATACTTTCCCTAACACACACTTTTCACCTACATTGCTTCCCCAAGTATGCATATTATTTCTGCATATTTTTAAAGGTATCATTCCCTGCTGAGAGTTCCCCAGGAGACTGGAAGAAGCGTAAACAGTTGTGCAGGACAACACTGGGGTGATTGCTGCTTAAATTTATATTTTTGTTGCCCTGGAATTGCTTGGTACCCCCTTTCAAACACTAGTCATGAGAAGTGCATAAATGAATTTTGGGTTTCTCAACATCATTGGCCAAACAGAACTACATTTGATAAAGAAAAAAAAAAACCTTAACTCTTTGAGCTCCTATTGTAAATAATCATCTTTCTCAGGGGAACCTGCCCAATGAAAGCAGCTTTTGAGCTGGCAGCTGGCAAGCTAGACTTAAAGACAGTCCTCGACTTACAACCACAAATGAGACCAGAATTTCCATTGCTAAGCAAGGGGATTGTTAAGTGAGTTGCCACCAATTTCACAATCTTTTTTTGCCATGGTTGTTTAGCAAATCACAGCAGTTGTTAAGTGAATGGTGCAGTTATTAAATGAATCTGGCCTCCTGCTCCCGCCCAGCATTTGACTGTCTAAAAAGCAGGCTGAGAAGATAAAAAACGGACATCACCTGACCCAAGAAACTGTCATAAATACATACTGATTGTCAAGCACCCAAATTCTGATCATAAACTTTAAGGCTGCTGTGACAGTCCTAAGGACTGATCTTAAGTTCCTTTTCCCCCCCAGTGTTATTGTAAGTTACTAAATAAATGGTTGTAAATCGAGGATTTCCTGTAATCTTCTCTCCAGGGTTGGGGTTCAAATTTTGTAACAACCAGTTCTGTGGGTGTGGCTAGCTGGGCATGGCTAGCTGGGCACAGTCATGTGACTGGGTGGGCAAGGCTTTTTTTTGAAGCAACCCCCCAATTTTGGGGGCCTTCTGGGCCTCAGGGAAGCCTCAGTTTTTGCTCCCAGGAAGCTTTCCTGGGGCCCAGGAAGATAAAAATGGAGGAAGGGTGGGGGGGGCTATGCCCTCCCTCCATTTTTTGCCTCCTGGACCTCCGGAAAGCTTTCTGGGCAAAGCAGTAAGACAGCAAAGGGAATCCCAGCACAACTGATCATAGGAACAGCTGATCGTCGGGAGAGGGAAAAAAGAAATACCTTAAGGAGTAACTGGCCGGGGAAGAACACAGTCAGCAATGTTGGGCATGCATGCAATGTTGCACATGTGCGATAAGGACTGACTGGGCAGGGAAGGGGGGGCAGGTGTAGAAGGGCAGGGCCAGCCAGGGGCACGATTTGCTGGTTCTCCAAACTTGCAGAATCATAACAACCAGTTCTATTCAACCAGTTCAAACCTGTAGAATCCCACCCCTGCTTCTCTCCCTCTGAATTGGTTGGAATATCCAAGATATCTTTAAAGCATTCTGTGGGGTTGTACAAAAAAAAAATATGATATTTGAAACTCTAAAAAAGAATCAATTTCCACATGCTGTAAGAAACGCACACAAACCAAAAAATACTTTTTCTTTGAAAAGAAAAGACTATATTTACAGTCCAACTTGGAAACATTTTCAACAGGCCAATGTTCCAAATGTGAAATGAGATCTTGAGATGTTTCTAAAAGCAAATCTCCTCATCTCCTCTGTTGACTGCTTAGCTCAAGTGCACCTATCCAGCAGCAAAGCAAAATAGTTTCAAGGCATCACGAAGCCACAGCTCGTTATGTCATATACATTAAGGACTTTCTGTAGATGCTATTCCTGGACGCTGCCTTATATTTTTCCCTTTTCATTTTTATAGAGACTAGATGCAAAGGAACTTTCAGTTCTGATGCAAGCTCTTCTTCTGAGGAAGATGCGCCTGTGTTCGAGAGAAGAATTCCTGCCTGGGAAATCCTGGAAATTGACATTCACGCCTCTTAAAATTGACAAATATTGATTTGTTCTTAAACATTCTTGCTATTCTTGTCGGGGGAAAGTGCCACCTGTAAAACATCTTATACAAGTTTTCTTTATATGCTGTTGACATTGTCATTTTATAATTTTGAGACCACAATTTTTGCCATTTCTCTAAATCAATCCCATATCCAAAATTCTTCCCCCAAACAATCATAGTTTCTTTAACTTGTTCTTCCTCTAATTTCATTCCCAGTAAATAACCATATAATTTTTTAATCACCTTCTCATCAGTACCCATCAAGATCTTATCTAAATCAGTCTGTTTATCATAGAATCCCTCCGTTTTAAAATCTTCATCATACCTTGAATGTATTTGCGCATATGAAAACCAATTCATCCTTATACCTTGTTCCTCTAAGTTTTGGATCGATTAAAGTCCACCCTTTTCATCCAACAGTTCCCCATATCTAACTGTTTGTTCCTTCTTATAAATTATAGGATAGGAAAATGCTTCAATAGTCAATAACCAAACTGGAATTTTCAAATAACATTGTTTTTTTATCTTCTCCCAATTTAACCACAAAGACTCCCGTATATAATGTCTTCTAAAATAACCCTGTGTTTTAGTTCCCTTATACCATAAAAAAGCATGCCAGCCCAACAGCAAATCATGCCCTTCTAATGTCAACAATCTATGCTTTCTTAATGTTATCCATTCTTTGACCCACATCAAACTTGCAGCTTGATAATACAATTCCCAATTAGGCAGGCCAAAACCTCCTCTAATTCTAGCGTCTTGCAAAAGCGTTAGCTTTATTCTTGCTTTTTTACCTTGCCATATAAACTTCAACATGATTTTATTTCAATCTTCAAAATAGTCTTTTCCAAGCCTAATTGGTATTGTTTGAAACAGAAATAGAATTCTAGGTAAAATATTCATCTTAATTGTTGAAATTCTCCCTATTAATGACAATTGCAAGTTTTCCCATTTCTTCAAGTCTGTAGCTATCTGTTGTTTGAGTTTAATATAATTATTCTCTTTTAATATGCTACATCTTGCTGTCAAATATATCCCCAGATACTTAACCTTATTTGTAACTTGGATTTTCAAAAGGTCTGCCAGTTCTTCTCTTTGTCTCAGTAACATGTTCTTTGTCAAAATCTTTGTTTTATCTTTATTTATTTTCAAACCAGCCATCTCACCATATGTCTCTATCTTTTCCAATAACTTTGGAGCTGTTTCTAGCGGGTCTTCCAGAATAAAAGCTAAGTCATCAGCAAAAGCATGTAGTTTGAATTCTTCCTTTTTAATTTTCATTCCTTTTATGCTTTTATCATCCCTAATATTTCTATTCAACACTTCCAAAGTCAACACAAATAGCAAAGGAGATAGGGGACACCCTTGTCTTGTGCCTTTTCTTATATTAATAAAATCTGTAAGTTCTCCCTCCATCATTACCTTTGCTGTCTGTTTATTGTATATGGCTTCTATTGCTTGAATAAATTTTCTGGCAAAACCCATCTGTTTCAATAGAAATAACATAAATCTCCAGTTCACGTTGTCAAATGCCTTTTGAGCATCTAGGAATATCAAAGCCATTTACTTTTCAGGATGAGCCTCATAGTATTCAAAGTATCCAAGATTACTCTCATATTGTCTCTGATTTGTCTCTTTGGCAGAAATCCATTTTGATCTGGGTAGATAAAATTATTTAAATATTTTTTAAGTCTTTCTGCTAAAATTGAAGCAAAAATTTTATAGTCTGCATTCAATAAAGAAATAGGTCTATAGTTCTTAATTTGCAGTGGGTCAGCCTCTTCTTTTGGAATAAGTGTAATATAAGCCTCTGTCCATGTTTTGGGTATCATCTTCTTTGACATAACTTCATTCATAACTTCTAACAGTGGGATGCTCAGTGATTCTTGAAATGTTTTATAGAATTCTGCCGGAAGCCCATCTGGACCTGGTGCTTTCCCATTATTTTGTTTCTTAAGTGCTTCATTTAATTCCATCATTGTTATATTGCTTTCTAACATTTCTTCAGTCTCTTTAGGTATCTTCGGTAAGTTGGCATTCTGCAAATACTGTTTGACTTTTTCCTCATCAATATTCTCTTGTTTATATAGTTGCCCATAAAAATCTCGAATAATTTCCTTTTTCTCCTTGTTACCATAACAAACTTGGCCTTCATCATCTATTAGCTTCAATATTTTTCTTGATTCCTTCTCCTTTCTCAATTTATATGCTAGCCATTTACCTGGTTTATTTGCATCTTCAAAGTAATTCTGTTTAGAATTTCTAATTTTCTGTGCCAATTCTTCTTTCTCTATTAATTCCATTTTATGTTTAATTACATCCAGCTTCAATTTAATATCTTTTTTCTGTGGCATTTTCTGTAATTCTTTTTCAAGTCTTTTATACTCATCTTCCAAGGCCTTAGAAGCTTGCCTTTTCCTAATATTCTTTTTTCTTGCATAATCTATTATCAAACCTCTAGCATATGCCTTCATTGTATCCCAAACATTTTGCATTGAAGTATCTTCTTTTTTATTTTCTCTAAAAAAAAAAGCCAGTTCCTTCTCCATCTGTTGTATAAAGTCTTTTTCCTTTAAGATAGTATTATTTAATGTCCATCTCGATCTTTTTTTTTTGTCCCTTCCATTTAATTGTCATTGGACTATGATCTGCCCAAGTACTTGTTTCAATATTTGTTTCTTGAATATTGGATATTAATTCTGTTGAGATCCAAATCATATCTAATCTGGACCATGGTAAATATCTATTTGAATAAAAAGTATATTGTTTAGCTTTAACATTTCTTTCTCTCCAAATATCTTTTAAAGTTAATTCGTCTGTCATTTAAAAAAAAGATTTAGGGAGAGCCTTTCTATTTTGCTTTGTTGTTGTTGCTATATAGTCCAGTTTATTGTCCACAATTCCATTAAAGTCTCCCATCATAATTATATTAACATAGTCCAGTCCAATTATTTTCATGTGTAGTTTTTTATAAAACTCTTCTTGTTTATCATTCGGAGCATAAATTGCAACCAGGAGTGTTTTTATATTATTGTCCATTATTTCCACCATTAATACTCTTCCGTCTTCATCCGTGTATATCAGTTTTGCTGGGATAGCCTCTTTAATGTATAGAACCACTCCTCTTTTCTTACATTGAGTCAAAGAAGTAAATATTTTCCCTAATTTTGGCTGTACTAACAATTGTTCATGTTGTTTTTTAATATGAACTTCTTGTAAGCAAATTATATCAAATTTTAATTTCTCTAATTTATGAAAAGTTTTCCTTCTTTTAACAGCTGAATTGAGTCCATTTATATTCATTGTAATCAGTTTTTTTTCTTCCATGATTATGCTTTATATATAGGTCTAACAGCTCTTGTGGATCTCACTTCACGCCGTTCTTTACTATCCACCTGTCCACCTACTGCTCCTTTCTCTTTTTCAGTCTCCAGTTGTTCCTCTTGAAACTCAATTAATGAGACCTCCTTCTCTGCCTCCTCTTCTCTTCTTCCAAAAAATTCTGCATGGAAAAGTTCTGTTTTCTCAATTGAATCAATTCTATGTCTCTGCTCTTGCCATGTAAACATTAATACTTCTGGAATCAGCCCTCTATAATTCACTTCGTTTTCCAATAGCATTTTGGTCAGAAATCGATATTCTCTTCTCATCTCTCTCACTCTTCTGGGTATTTGTTTTAAAACCACAATCTCTTTATCTTTGTATTTCAATGTTTTCTCTCTTACCACTTGTAATATTTGTGTTTTAATGGATTTTTTGGTGAATCTAATATGGACTTCCTTTGGTAATTTATTTCTCATCGCACATCTTGTATACACTCGATATACCTCATCTACTCCATCCCTCATCTTTTCCTCTGTAATTTCCAAAGCATCTGCCAAAATTTCTATCATTATCGCGGCCAAATTTTCTCCTTTTTCTTCTTCTATATTTTGAAATCTGAGATAAAATTCTGACCTTTCCATCTCCCACCTCAACATCCCACTTTTTTCTTGTTCAACCACTGTTAATCTACTGTCAATATTTCCAATCTTCTCCTCTCTTTGTTTACCTTCTTCTTCAATTTTTTGGAATCTCTCCTCATACTTCACCATCATTTGTTTAATATTTTCCACTTTTTCATCAGTCTTCTCCGTTCTTTGTTCAATGTTCTCTATTCTTTGCTCAATGGTGTCCGATTTTATCTTGAGATCTTGAATTCCTTGCATAATCATCTGTAAAGTTACTTTTTCTTGTTCTTTATCTTGCTTCAACATTGTCTGAATTAAACGTTTTCCTCCAGCTGGTGGGGATGCAGAGGTAGAAGTAGAAACGCCAGATGATATTAGTTTCCTGCTCATTTTAATGCTTCCAAATCTTCAAATTCTTTTTAACTTTTAATCCAACTGGTAGAATAGTCAATTATAATCCAAAATGGAAAAGTCCAATAGTAAAAGGCCCAAAACCAAAGAAGAAAGAGGAAAAAAGGAAGAAGAAAAGATCTACAGGTTCTTCTAGACCCTAATCCAATTACGAAGTAGTCCCCCATAAAAAATAAAAAATAGAAAGAAAAAACCCCCAAAAATAATAATATTGATTAAGAGAAAAAAAAAACAAAAAGAAAAGAAGAGATTCCTTCAGGTTCTTCTCACCTTAATCCAGTTGAGAAGTCTCAATAATCAAAAAAGAAAAACAGAGTGGTCCAAAAACAAATAGAAAAAGCAAAAGGATCCCAATAAAGATAAGGAGAAAAAAGGAAAAATAAAGAAAAAAAAACTCTGAGGCTTTGAAATAAAAAGCAAAAATAAGAATATTACTAGAATTGAAATTTACAAAAAGGCTGGTGAATAGGAATATCACAAGTTATATATATATATATATATATATATATATATATATATATATATATATATATATATATATATATATATATATATATATATATATATAGTTATCCAAGGCTCTTATTATGACTCTCTTCTCCAGCAGCTTCAAAGCCAAGCCTCAAGTGTTGAAATATTGATAAGAGTCCAGGAAAACACATGTCATAATATTTTGCTGTGCTCTCCCTCTATCTTATCACATTAAGATGTCCTTGAGAAGGAGTCTTCTTACCATTCTCTCCAATTCAAATAAAATATTTTCAAGCCTCTAGTTGGCAGTGTTACAAAGTTTCTTAATGCTCTTCCCCCCCCAGCCAGAAAAAAAGGATAATTTATCCAGAAAAAAAAAGAAAAAATAGCCAAAGGGAGCCTCTATCCTAAAAGAAAATTAAAAAATCAAAAGGAGCATAAAAATATATGTAAAAGAAAATTCAATCTGGTTACCCACAAAGTCACACTAAAGTCCCCAAAAAAAGTAAAAGAAAGAGAAAAAAAAATCCAAGCCTCAATTTGACGTCACTTTAAAAAACGCCGCTCATACAGTTTTTGTCAAAAAAAAATCTCACAGGTTTCTTCTCTATTCAAGATGCCGTTTCAAATCTCAGCGAATTTACAACACAAAAGAAGTTTCTCACCCAGCCGACACACTTTCACTCCAGCCACTTTCTTTCCAGAGCTGTCCCGACTTCAGCAGCTATGGAGGCTGCCTCTCCGCCGCCAGCAAAAGGGCTTCTCCCGGATCAAACCAGAGATTTTGCGATATCTCTGGGATCCTGGGACAGTGCCCTTCACAATCCCCATCTCTACGGGACGGTTTAGGTCCGTTGGGACCGACCAGGGGCAAAAATATCAGCTGCGATCTCAGAGCCCCGAGATCACAGCTGTATCGTCGAAACGAAGCTCTGCCTTCTCCGACAAATATTGATCTAGATTCCATTATTTAGATTAGAAGATGTAAAGGTTAAGAGCAGTTACTAGGAGAAGGAACTTTTTAACTAATTGCCATAGGACTGAGAGCATGTGTTCTAGAATTCAAAATGAATTAATATGGCTTTCTCTTGATTTTTAAGTAGAGAATGGAAGTTAAGCAGAAGCCCTGAAGAACAATTCATTTCTCAGAAGAGAAAGAGGGAAGAATTTTGGAATAATTCCAATTTCCTGGTTGACTGAGTTTTTGTATCTGGGAATGATACTCATCTTAGTTTTCTCTCTTCCAGGTATTTGTTTCGATAACCACTGAGCCATAAGTATATAATAGTTATTGTGGATTTTGTTTTAGTTGAAACAAAATATTTTAATTATTTGTGTACTTTGGGGGAGGGGGTCCTTGTTACATACTGTAATCCTATCACTGTCCATGGGGGACAGGGAATAAAAGAAATTGGGAAATAAATATTCTTTTAAAGAGAACACAGTGTTGTTTAGTTTGGGCTGATTTTGGTCACAGTGGATGCAGAAGAAGCATCATTATCTTTTTGGCTCCAAATTACATTACTGAAACTGAAAAAAATATATAATTGTTGCTAATTGATAATCTTGTATCTCAAACCTGGAAAACATCTTCTCAGAAGGGCAATTCAAATAGAATAGGCTGGAAAAAGATAGCTTTTCCACCCAAACTCTCATAGGAGCTAGACTGCTGGGGGGAAGAGGGAAGAGGAGGAGGAGGAGGAGGAAGGGGGGGAGGAAGAGAAGAAGGAGAAGGAGAAGAAAAACAGGAGGAGGAAGAGGAAAGGGAAGGAGGAAGAGGAAGAGAAATATAAAGGAAGAATAGGAGGAATAGAAGAACCTCAATGACCATCAATAGCCATCTCAACTTGTCTTCCAATTAGTGTAATATTAGCATTCCATATAATTGTGTCTATGCCAGTACGAACTACAAACCTTTGTTAGAAACCAAACTGTGTCTTCCAGTATTACATGTTCTTCAAAACTTAGAAATTAATTAAAATTGCTTGCTTGAAAAGAAACTGAGAAAGAATACTTTTCAATAGATTTGTCCCAATAAATAGCATAACTCCACAACTATTCTATTATTATTCCTTCCTAAGATTGCTTAGATGGTAAGGGGGAATGTTTTGGGGGTTTCCATATCTTAATAAATGATCTCAATTAATACCTGCAAGTGTCAAAGCTTTCTCGATTCGTCAAGATGGTATCCAAATGTAAATATTCGTCAAATTCTTGTGAGATTCCAGCAATCTTCTTAAAAAAATCACATGGCAGCTAAAGAGTGAAATGTCTTTGAACAGAAGATTTGAAAGATTTCTCAAGAATTTGGGTAATTTTAAATGAATCTTAACTGGAAAGGCGAAGTGCCCAGTCCATTGTGCATAATTACTTGCTGAAGGCTGTTAAAATATCAGCTACTTTGCTTGAATAGATCACAGTTACTATCTACCATTTATAATAGAGGTAATTCTTGAGTTAAAACCTAATCATTTGAAATTATGACATTGAAAAAAATAATGTTGATGTCCAGTCTTCACTTTGAGCACTGTCATAGCAACCTCAGTTACATGTTCAGAATTTGGGCACTTGGTAATTGGGATATATTTACAATGGTTGTAGTAACCTGTGATCAAATGATGACTGTGAACTTTTCAGTTCAGAATGGGATACCTTATCATGGCCAAATCTTTGCCAACACATCATAGCCAATTTACTGTGGCCAACTCATCATTGGACAATTTAACAATTCAATTTAATTATTTAAATTAAATATATATATAAATTTTTGTCATTCATGTTTCATTTTGTCTGTCCTTTTTCATCCTTTCTTTAATGATTCTATTCCACCATTTCTTTGATATTAGTGTAACTCATATGCTGTATTTAGTCATCACACGGCAAGTTAGCCATGGTGAATTGTCATTGACCCTTCCCAATGGGTGTCTAACAAGCCAAGTCAATGGAGAAAGACAGATTTGCTTAATGATATGATTCACTTGAAATCATGGCAAAAAAAGGTTGTAAGATTGGGCACTTAATAAGTACTTTGCTTAACAACGGAAATTCTGGTCCCAATTGTGAATGTAACTGTATTCTCAAAGGTTTGTAATCCTGAAGATACGCATAATTATTACACTGGTAAATTTCCATCACAGTACATCTCATCTGTTCTCTTCACTTCTGAGCCTAGTTCTGACTTAGAATTTCAGTTCAGCCTGAAGCTCTCTGTTTGCTGTGACAAATTACAGTGAAGATGAAGATTGGCAAAACAAAAGTGACAATGACATTGTTTGGTTCATTTCCTTTGCCCCAGTGAAACAAGGTGGCTTCCACACAATTCTTCTGTCTGTTTGACTAAGGTGGATAGATGCATTTTTAATGTGGTTTTTTTTTTTTTCTTTCTGAATCGAATGCATGTTTAATGTTTCTGCCAATACCTTTTTTTTTGCTAATTTCAAACACTTGAGCAAAATTTTCCTTGGAGTGGCAGATTTTGAAGCTGCCGACTTTCAAGGAAGAAATGCATGGCTTTTCTGTAGTAATTAGCAATCATCAAATTCAAACTCAGAACTCACCAAAATGATAGTATGAAAAAAAAAAAAAAAAACCGAGAACATTGTAGCAAAATCCTGAACTGGGAGTAAGGAAATGAGTCTCTCTGCTTATAGAAAATTACTACGAAAACTTGAAGATGACAGCACAGGAATTCTAACCTTTGCCTTCAAATATGAATCTATACAGACACTAATGCATTATTTTGTAAATATGTGATGGCTTGCATTGCTTATATAATGGCAATCACCTCCATTTTCAGTGTGAGAATTCCTCATTGAAAAGGAAAATCAAATCAATGTAATCACTCCTAATGTTTATTTTTATTATATTATTCTACAATACTAACAAACACAGCAATAACAACAACAACAATAATAATAATAATAATAGAACTGGTGTGATCATAAGCCTGAAAAAGTGGTCGAAAATGAGCATGCAAAACTACTGTGGGACTTCCAAATACAGACTGAAAAAATTTTGGAACACAATACCTCAGATAGAAAAAAATGTGGATCGTCGACATTGCCATACCTGGTGACAGCAGAATCGACGAGAAACAACTTGAAAAAAAAAAACCAGATATCAGGACCTGAAAATCGAACTGCAGAGACTTTGGCATAAACCAGTGCAGGTGGTTCCAGTGGTACTTGGCACACTGGGTGCTGTGCCTAAAGACCGAGCCAAACGCTTAAAAACAGTTGGTGCTGACAGAATCACCATTGGTCAGTTGCAGAAGGCCACCTTACTGGGATCTGCTCACATAATCCACCGATACACCACGCAGTTCTAAACACTTGGGAAGTGTTCAACTAGTGATTTGTGATACGAAACCCAGCATAGTTATCTTGTTTGCTGTGTTCACTGTCGTTTTTTGGGTATAATTATAATAATAATAATAAATCCAAGTGATGAACAACCCTAATATTTCTTCCTCTTCCTCTTTTCTTTAGAACAACCCTGTGAGGTGGGTTAGGTTGAGAGAGAGGTGCAAAGCAGTGGTGGGATTCAATTTTTTTTATTACTGGTTCTATGGGTGTGGCTTGGTAGGCGTGGCAGGGGAAGGATACTGTAAAATCTCCAATTAGAGGTAGTACTTGCTGTTCTCCAACTTACTCAAAATTTCCACTACCGGTTCTCCAGAACTGGTCAGAACCTGCTGAATACCACCTCTGGCGCAAAGTCACTCACCCACCTTTCATGTCTAAGGCAGCACTAGAATTCAGTTTCTTGCTTTCCAACTTGGTACTGTTAAACCAAACTGGCTCTATGGAACTGACTAGGGAAATCTTAAAGTCCACTGGATGTTGCTGAAATGGAGAAATATGGCAGAGACTGAAGTTGAAAAATGAAGTATTTGCCAGCTTGTCAAAGTTGACTCAGAAACTCTTAAAGCAAAACAAAACTAGATCACTGACAAATACGTGAATAATTTTGATATGAATATTAGGGGTGCATATTTGACTCTAAACATTTCCCACCCCCTAAGGTTTATTATTAGTTGTGTGTCCATTATAAGCCAGGGCTTCTGGGTGCATTGTGCAAGAATCATCTTTCCCCCCTAAGGCCAAACAAATGAAAAATATACTATGTTTAGTTAGTTTTCTTTATTGTCATTGCACCTCGTACAACGAAATCAAACACCATCTTCAGTGCACATCACGACCATGAAAATAAACACAAACATACATCCTTCACCCTTCACACATTGAACCGGAAATATCCTACATCACACCAACACTGTGATACAGCAGAATTCAACAGAGCTACTGCCCTGGGATAGAAGCTGTTTTTCAGCCTATTTGTCCTTGTTTTTATTATTATCCTGTACCGTCTGCCAGATGGTAATAGTTCAAAAAAAGGGTTCCCAGGATGAGATGGATCTTTAAGAATGTTTTGAACTTTCTTAAGGTAGTGGGAGCTATAAAGCTCTTCCAAAGAGGGGAGAGGGCAACCAATGATCTTCTGGGCAATGACATTAGCCCTCTGGAGAGCTTTCCTATCTGCCACTGTGCAATTGGCAAACCATACAGAGGTGCAGTAAGTTAAGATACTCTCCATAGTGCAGCAGTATAAGGTCACCAGCAGTTTTCCATTTAGTTATTGTTTTCTGAGAAGTCTCAGGTAGTATAATCTCTGCTGGGCCCTTTTGACCAGGGCTGCAATGTGAGCACCCCAGAAGCTTTAAACTGGCCACTTGCTACACTCGGACTCCATTGATAAGGGCTGGATGTCTGATCGTTCCTTCTATAATCCACTATAAGCTCTTTACATATGCAAGTGAATAGCTGTCTGTTTTACCTCTAGCAAAATCCCTCAAATTAGGTGGGTGCACAATAAATGTCTCCCCTAGATCTGTCCTTATTTAGTCACACATTTTAGAAGTTCATTGCAATATCTGTCCACTATTTCTGACTCTTCTGTCTTTTGGCAGTACAGCCTCTGATCAATTTCATATAAGGCTGGATTCATTTGCAACTCTTCTGGACTTTGTAGTCCCAAATCCACAAAAATGTAGAGATCTGTCTGCAGGAATCCCTTCCAGAATCATCTACAACTTTTTTCCCACAGGACTGGTAACTTGTTCCCTCTTTCCAGCCATATCTCAATGTTTGTTTCTCCCTGGCATGAATTCCTATAAGACTGCTGGCCCCACACTGTTAAAATAAAAAGCTACTGTAAGCTGCCAGCTGCAAGGCAGAACAATGACAGTCATCGGGAGCGACTCTAACCCTCCATTGTGGTGACGTTTAGTGTTCCTCATCACCCAGATGTTGGTTTGTACTTGTAAACAGGAAGCACAGAACCAAATTGGGGCTAGCTTTGCTGATGCTAGTGCTTGAAAAAGCAAAAACACTGCTGCATGGATGTCTATGCATGCAGTCAGTCATCTTCAAAAATCTTGACTGGAAAGCAGGGAACAAACTTGCTGCTTTGGTGCATGTGGACAATGGATGCTTCAGTCATTTCCTCTCCAGACCAAGCAAATCTAAGGATGGTACATTCAATAAGGCAAGGAAGAAACCTCAAGTTAGGAAATATGATGCTTTGGAAGACCTGAAAATGTAGACAATTCATGTCTGCCCTCTGGTGGTTGCATTGCTTTATTAGTTTTAACTTGGGCAAGATTCGAAGAATCCTTTTTCATTTCCCGCCCCATAGAAATTATTCTTCTTGTACTCAGAAGTGATTCTTCAGCATGTGAGAGAATTAAGCTTCCGTATTAGAGTTGCTACTTGTAAATTCTCAATTTTTAAAAAACTGAGAACACCTATATCCGCTGAACACTATATAACACAAGCCCGATAATCTAAATACACAGCATTTAAACTTTCCTGCGACAAAATGATTTATTAGATGTGAAGAGATAGGCTGGAAAACTCTGAGATGAAATTCTTATTGATCTTAGTTTTATTTTATTTTTCCAGGCAATGGTGTGTTGTACGTTGTTGTGACTGCAATCACAAAGTAGATCTCTACAAAGCAAATTTCCAAAGTGGCCTCATAACTAGGTTGTGTGCACATACCAGTACAGGAGAAACAAACGTCTGTTCATAATGAAGTGTGTGTTCATCTCCTCCCAAGTTGATTGAATGAATCCCATCCTCACTGAGAACCATTTTAAAATGGCTAAATCTCAACTCTTAGAACATGCCACCTCGATTCTGAAAATTGCTATTTGTAGTTTAGTCAGGTCTGAAATCCTTCACATCTGTCATGCGGTGCAGGAAACGTAACACACGCAGACACTCATTTATGTAGGTATGTATTTATGCTGACCAGGAAAACATGTTCGTTTTACCATGAAAGTCCTACTCCCTATTTTTTCCACATCTTTGCACACCTGATTAATATGTATGGAAAAAGGTATCCGAACGGTGGCAATAGGAGCCTGTCTTGCAATAAATCCTGTCTTGGATACGTGCAGAAATCACATATTTTTATTTATTACCTTGTAGATGACAAAGAATGCACATCATATTCTATTTCCTAAATTACAGGTAGTTCTCAAAACTTACAAATATTTGTTTAACGATGTTTCAGCACTGGAAAAGGTGATTTATAACCACTCCTTGCATTTACGACCACTGCAGCATCCCCATGGTCACATCATCAAAATTCAGGCACTTGCCAAATGGCATATATTGAGGATGACTGCAGTGACCCAGGTTCACCTGACTGTCATTTGCAACCTTCCCAGCTGGCTTCTGGCAAGCTAAGTCAATAAGGGGAGCTGGTTTCACTTAATGACAGCATGGTTCATTTAACCACCAAAATTGCTTAACAGCCATAATAAAATGTTCATAAAATTGGGTCTGATTCACTTGCTTACATGGAAATTCTGGTCCAATTCTGATGGTACACCCATACATGTAAGTTGCAAGTTTGCATTCATAATGGTGTGTTTTGTGTCTTTTGCCCTCCTGTGGATGCTTAGGATAATATAGGAAGCTGGCAGAGAACCAGTTTTGTCTAATGATTCAAGCACTGGGCTAAAAACTGAGGGAAGTCGCCAGTTCCAGTCCCACCTTGGACATGAAAGCCAGCTGGGTGACTTTGAGCCAGCCTCTCTCTCAGAGCCCTCACAGGTTTGTTACTGTGGGGAAAATAGAAGCAGGGAATAGGTTTGCTGCCTTATTTATAAAAACAAACGTGTGACAAAAATAAACAAACAAAAATACATGTCACTTTCTCTAAAGATCGTAAACATTAGTCAACCCAGCATTTCAAAATTAAGGCAAATTACCAGCCAGAGTCAGGTTCTTGTGAAAGGAAAGGCCATATAAATATAAGTTTCAAGGGAATCCAAAGTTGCTTTTTCAGGAGGCAACTGGACTTTCTTTTATTTCTTTTTCTTTTGAAGACGTTTCCCTTCTCATCTAAGAAGCTTCTTCAAGCTCTGACTGGATGGTGGGGAATGGAATCCAGTCAGAGCTGAAGAAACTTCTTGTTTGAGAAGTGAAACATTTTCACTTTCCATGGCTTCCTGGAAAAAAAACCCACCTTTGGGACAACCATGACCTGAATGACTGCGAACCGCACAGATTCAAGGGAGAAATTTCAGAGACATTTTCTCTCTCTCAGACATACACATACACACTCTCTCCACCCCTCACCCCACCTCCCTCTCTCTCTCTCTCTCACACACACACACGCTCATTCTTTTCTGCATTTTCAAGACAGTCTTTGTTCCTGCTAGTATTTTTCAGCTTTTCAAAACACTGTAGCTATGATAAATGTGTTTTTTATTGGTTAGAAGTGCATTAGCAAGACTGCTTAGAAAAGGAAAGTATTTCAATTCCACACACAATAGATTTACAATAGTATTGTAAAAAGAAGGAAATAAAAACTCCATAAAACTGCTCTACACACGAATCCTTATTTCTCGTGAGAAAATGCCAGGACTTAGTCATCTTAGTGGGATTCTACTCAAGGGCTGCTCTACTGAGATCATTCGCTGTTTTTTTAAAAAATTCTATTGTTGTGAAGGGATGCAAAATGGATTTTATTCAAGCTATGATTTAAATAAAAAATTTACATCAACATATTTATATGCTGAAGTGTTCTACAAAAATATTTCTGTTCTACAACTGACAATACTGTCCAGTGGTGGCTTTAGATCGCAGTTAAATAGACTTATTTTGCATGCCAACGTTTCAAAACTATGCAGCTAATTAAGGCATCTGGAAAAATATAAGAAAGCGACCTAACCTTAAGCTCTGGATTGGGACTAAATTAGTTTCAGTTAAGTTAGCTGAGTTCTTGAGTTCCACGAGACTTAAAAGCAACTAACTCTGGCCTGATCCAGCCCCAAAGACCCTGAAATACATAACTGAGGTACAGCCTCTCAAACTATTGCCTCTACTTGGAAGGGATCTGCAGGTGTCTTATATAGGACAGATACTCATTAATGACAATTTCCTCTTCTTCCAAAGTTAAGTCCAAGTAATCTTCTTCATGTTCTGGAATATCTTCTAAGATTTCACTGACAGCATCCACTTCCATGTCTTCATCGGTTGAAGCCCCAGATGTGCCTATAAATACACGAGAACTGAAAAGTTCACGAGAACAAAATTTCAGTTCCTGGGCTCTTTTAATCCAGCCTCGCCACAGAGGGCATCTTCCAGGAGTGGACGGGGGTTGGTCAGTGAGAGATTGCACCCTCATTTCTTACCTCCTCTGTGAAACAATGGGCTTAATCAAACTAGAAAATATTGGCTCAAGATTTTAAGACTGTTCCTAGTTTTGATGAAAATCAGTGGAAAATGGAAACACCGGTAGTCCTCCACTTACTCCTTTAGTGACCGTTCAAAGTTACAATAGCACTGAAAAAAGGTGACTTATGCCTCTTTTTCACAATTAATGACCATTGCAGCAAATGTAATCAGAATTCAGGTGCTTGGCAACTGACTCACATTTATGACAGTTGCAGTGACTTTTGGACAAGCAAAATCAATGGGGAAGCCAGAATCATTTCACAGTCATGCTACTATTTCAACAACTACAGAGATTCACTTAAACAAATGTGGCACTAAAGGTCATAAAATGAGGCAAAACTCACTATACTCTCTTACTTAGCAACAGAAATTTTTAGCTCATTTATGGTCATAAGCTGGGAACTGTCTGTATAGGTAATCCTCAAATTATGCTGTAATTAAGCCCTGCAATTATGGTAATAGTTGTGACGGTTGTAAAAAGGGTCACTGGGTGACTGGACCCAATTTTACAACCTTTTTACATGGCACTCATTAAGTGAATGTGGGAATTAGAGTTCCCATTGTTGGGGCTGGGATGAGGGTTACTGGCCCAGATGATTTTCCTGTCTCAGATGACAACACAATCCAGTTTCTATCCTGGTGCCTTAACCACTAGACCAAGGGTTCCCAAACTTGGCAACTCTAAGACTTGTGGACTTCAGCTCCCAGAATTCCTCAGCCAGCTATGCTATGCTGGCTAAGGAATTCTGGGAGTTGAAGTCCAAAAGTCTTAAAGCGGCCAAGTCTGGAAATCCCAGCACTAGACCAAATTCACTTCACGTTAAAGTCCAAGTCACCAACGCATGGCCTCTCTGCAGCACATGGAAATGCTAGTTCTGCCACCAACCTCACCTTCAATTGCTACATGACATTAAGAACCTTCTTGCTTCTCCTGGTTCGCTGCCTCAATGTGTCCCGTAGGCTTTCTGTCATCCCTGAACTGGGCCTTTTACCTGCAGAATCCGTGGGAGAGTCTTTGGATGAGCTGAATTCATTGGAAGTGGTGGTGCTGTCCGAAGGGGTCTGTAAATCAGCAGGGAGGGACCCCCCATAATGAAGAAGGGTCTGTACGGCCAGCTGAATGTTGCCTCGGAATATTTTTAGAGCTTGCTCCACAATGCCAGGATTAAAGCCCATGTATACCAGCTAGGTGAAAACATACGTTAAGTCACATTTTAATCTCCTTCCAAGAAATTTAGTATTGGCATCTTTCTCTCAGAAGAGACCTACTTCCTAATACGAGATGGAAGATAAAGAAAGCAATTTAGAACTTCAGAGCGATGGAAAAGTTAAGGTTGAACATGAACACAACAGATTCCAACACCTTCCTCAAGCACTTCCCAACAGGCAGTATCCCAGATTCTCAGCAATGCCCGTACTGACTGGGGAATTCTGGGGATTGAAGTACACACGGTGCACGAAACCCAGCTCTGAGACCCATAGCAATAGCATTAAGACATATACAGCTTCATGTGCTTTCCAGCCCTCTCTAAGCGGTTTACAGAGTCAGCGCATTGCCCGCAACAATCTGGGTCCTCATTTTACCCACCTCGGAGGGATGGAAGGCTGAGTCAACCTTGAGTCTATCAGGATCGAACTCCTAGCAGTAGGCAGAGTTTTAGCCTGCTGTGTTCTAACCACCATGCCACCTGATTCTGGCACTATACTGGAGACAATTTGAGAATCCATAGAGAGTCCTTGCTTATCGATTGCCTTGTTTAGTGACTGTTTGAAGTTACAATTGTGTAAAAAAATCCCTCTGCTTTGTGATCAATCACTGCATTTATGTCGATCACAGTGTCCCATGTTTATGCTATTTGAAGGCTTTTCAACCAATTTGCGACAAACTTCCATGGAGAACATGGAAGCAAAATTGAAAGTCACGATCTTGTGATGTTTCACTTAATGACCACAATGAGTTGTTTAGTGCCCAAGTAGGAAATGATGCTATAAGTCCATCATTGTCATTGATTTACCCATTTAATGATTGCAGTGCTTAACTATTATCTATCTTAATTGGGCTGCTAAGGGAGGATTACATACATATATACACCTTTCTTCCTTCCCTCCCTCCCTCCCTCTCATCATCCATCCATCCATCCATGCAGATTAAGGTGTGAACTTATATTCCGATTTGCCAATATAAAGCAATGGGTGAAAGATTATGTGGCCTTATCTGCTACTTAAAACAGGAGAGCTATGCATCTAGATGAAGGCTGTCAAATTCATGGCCTAAAGCCTGGATGCGTCACACACTGGCCATGCCCATGCCCGGTTTAGCAAAGGGGGAAAAAAGTTGTGATGCGTCACATGATGCTGCTGTGCGACACAAATTTGACACCCCTGCTCTAGATAGAGCCATGCTCTCTGCAAATGGTCTGCTTTAGATAGTTTCCAATTTAGTTTCTAAATCTAAATTGGATGCAAGGTCTTAGTTTCATGTGCTCCCAATGGAACAGGGAATAATTTCAGGATTACTGGGCACAAAAACAGCTGGTTGATGTGAACCTACCAGCTGAAACTGGCAGCTGAAAAGAGAGACCAACAGAGCAATATCAAGAATGTCTACCTAACAAAGGATGTTTTAAAGTACATGAGCAACTGGAATAACTGCAGAAACAGAAACAATGCCAACAAAATCACTGGTGCCTGACTAAGTTGCAGAGAAGATTAAGATAGCCACCCTGCCTCCTTTGGCTCACATTATTTTAGCATTTTTTTGACATTAAAAAAATGTGAACCAAACTAGATGAAGAAAAACTGGGTTTCACCAAACAAGGAATTCTGACTAAAACGAGGACTCTTTAAAGCATTTCTTACAATATGAGTTCTTCCTTGGTTACACTGTGATTTTTTTGAGTTGCAAATGCTCCCATGCTCCCATGCACCCTACCAAGATGCTCTGAAGACAGGATGAGTAACTTGCAGCAAGTTGGAAACTGGAAACGAACAAGACCTCAAGAGAAGAACAGAACAGAAAACAGGAATTGCCCATAGCACACAGGCTGCATTCCCAACTTACCTGTTCAATACTTTGCTGGGGAACCTGAAAGTCATCCCCTGGTGTAGAAGCATCATCACTTGGTAACAGCAACTGGGGATTATCAAGTATAACCTAGAGCAGAAAATGAATAATGTGAGAAACTAAACCAAGGAGAGTTACCCCAAGATAGTACAAATAGTCCTCACTTTATAGGCAGTCATCAACTTATGATAAGTTTTATACACAGGTGCCTGGTCTTTATATTTTTGCCACAATTGTTAAACAAATTCTGCTTCCCCATTGACTTTATGGGAAACCTCCTGGAAAAGTCATAAATGACATCTGGGACACTGCAAACATTGGAAATACATGCTGGTTGCCAAGCAACCAAATTTTTATAATGTGATTGTGGAGCTGCTGCAACAGTTGTAAGTAAAGGACCGGTTTTAAGTCACCTTTTTGAATGCTGTCATAACTTTAAAGTTGAGGAGGACTCGCCTAAAGCAAGCAATGCTTTGACCTAATGAGAACAGTGGTAAGCACTAGGAGTCACCGTTACCTTCACTGCTTCTTCAATGTTCCCTTTTGACTTTTGAAGGGCCTCTCTGGCTGCTCGCTCTGAATAGCCCATACTTTTCAAAGAGTTTATGCCTTCTAACCGCTTTCTCCTTTTTGCCTTCTCCTCCCTCCGTATTTGAGCCTTCTCCTACATGAGAACAACAGTTGAGACATTTTTTCACTATTCAGCAAAACTGCGTTTCCACACTCAACTTTTTATCTATAGATTGGTTCTTAACTTTGAATGCATTCCTTTTGACTATGTGTCAGATCACAAAGTCATAATCTTAAAGTCGTTGCCAATTTCTAGCGATCACAGAGGTAAAAAGATTCTTCTCCATTTACCCCAACCGGGTTTTTCATCAGTGTGCTCATAGCACTATTTTATCTAAACGCTGACTCACGTATCAATTGTAAAATCATCTAAGAGCTTCTTCTCTAAGAATTCAGACCTCTCTGTCAAAACAACTCAGCCGTTATGTTGGAATATTTAATAGAATGTAATATTATAAAGTTTTGTTTGAGCATGTATGTTTTCATTAAAACCCAGAAACCGTGTCTCGTTTTGTTTTCTTTAGGTTTGGCTGGCCTTCTTACTCCTTGCTGCTCACAGGCCTTGAATGAAGTTTATCCAGGGAAGAGAGATAACCAACAGAAGAAAATATTTTGTAGTTCAGGGATGAATTGTGGTGTCCTTGGTGTTCTCCAGCTTGATTGTTTTCTTGTGGATATCTGGAGGAAAACAACCAAGCTCAGAGAGCGCCAGATATCTGGAGGGAGAAAAGCAATCAAGTTCAGAAAGTGCCAGATGTCTGGAGGGAAGAAAGCAACCAAGATCAGAGAGCACCAAGGACCCTGAAGGGAGATAAGGGGTACATTCCAGAGACAGTTTATGCTTAGATAAATGTATTCCCAGAAAAGTTAAGAGGCCTTGGTAAAAAAGGGAGGAGGAAGTCCTTTATTTGGAATGATACTGAGATGGGAAATGGGAGACAGGGTAAGGGAGTGTACCCGATTTTAATGTGCATTATCTGTGCTGAATAGAGGGGGCAAGCTGGCCACTCATCTATAACAGCCTACTGTCGTTGCTCTTAGGTGAAGAACAAAGAGCTTAATTTCATGTAACTTTTTTTTTTTAATTCCAGCTCAGAACCAAACTTGGTCAGGAATAAATATTGCAAACCATTCATTTGGTGAGAAAATAGGGGAATTCATAGGTATTTCAGTGCAAAGGACAAATTGGCCATTTCAAATTTGTAAGAAAACCAGAGTTCTGATGTGTGGACTTCAATTCCCAGAATTCCCCAGACAGCTTACTGACTGGGCAATTCTGGGAGTTGAAGTCCACACACCTTAAAGCTTCAGAGATTGAGAAACATTGCACCAAATTCTTGAAATGCGAAATTTTATTAACAATGCACTATTTTCTGTAGCCCAGCCTGCTGTGAAATTGCATGGCATGCTTTCTGCCCCTAAAATACCCCTTTGGCACATTACCTCTCTCCTGTTGGAAATATGATTGGCGGCATGCTCCAAATGGCCATCACAAGCTCGTAAACCGAGGCGAGCCTCTTGAGCAGAGAAACCCAGAAGTAACAAGCTATCGACCTTTTCTGGGTCTATGACCAGTTCTTGGAATAAGCTATGTGCCTGCACAGAGAGAGAGAGGGAGAGAGAGAGAAACAAACAAACAAGAAGAGTGAATTACAGAAATTGGTTGCTGTTTAGAAGTGCAGTGGTGAAAATATCATGCACTATAGTGCTAATCTACTGTACTCAAGGAGTCATAATCCAAGGAATCCCATGGGTAGATTTAAAATTTTAGGAAAGGATTTTAAACCTTGATAGGAACACAATAACTCACTCTTTGAAGACATTCGGCAGCTTCTTTTTCCTTGCCATTGTGATAATGGCTTATGCCTTCAAGCAGGTAGAGCCTCAAAAATAAAGCTTTCTCTCTCCCAGAGCTCCCCTGAAAAAAAGGGAATATTTACAAAGGGTCAACATGCAAGGGGCATCTCACAAATCACAGCGTAACAAACCAAGTTTATCTATCAGAAATCACTGATACTTGAGTGGGATTAAGAAACAAAAAATTAGAAGCCGAGTCCCCAATAACAGGATCTATACAAGGATCATCTTCCAACCAGTTTGGTGCTGATCTGGTGAAACTTTGTAGAATGAAATGAAATGATTTTAACAGGCACACCATCAAACGCTTCTGATATTTTGGCTTTAAACATTCAGACCTTTAAATGTTTAATTCCTTGAAGCTTTAGGAATAAATACTCTTTCCAGCACATCTTACTTAATGTTAATTCAATGTAAATGAGGATATTTATTAGTAAATTTACATATGTTGCCCATCTCACAACCCAAAGTTACTCTGGACTAGCTTTCAATGTGACTAAGCCCCACCCCCCGCCCGAAATATAAAAACACTGAAGTTCTTTTTCATGTACTTAATATTCATTCAATGGATCGGAGGATGGGGGCTCATTAAACACACGTAACCAGCCTACTTTTATGGTGACCAGCCTTTCATGGTGCTCTCCGTAACACTTTCTGAAGCAGTCATGGGCGGCCAAGAGCTTTTTCTCGGCATCGTCAAGACATTCCAGCTGGCCCAAGTGGAAATAGCACCAGACGATGTCCAGTTGCAGCACGGCATAATTATCAACAGTGGTGAGGAGTTCGGAGACACATTCACTGAAAAGCAGAACATATTGGACACAGGTGCTGTGGAGCTGTTGAAATTAGAGGTACTACGGTGTGTGCAATAGAGGTAGTCCTTGGCTTACAACAGTTCGTTTAATGACCGTTCAAAATGACAACGGCCTAAATAAAATAAAAATGTGGCTGGCTGCTACCATGCTTATGATGACTGCAGTGTCACAAGATCACATGACTGTCATTTGTAACTTTGCAAGATACCTTCTGATGAGTAAACTCAATGGGGAAGCCTGATTTGCTTAATGGCCAAGTGATTATTTAACGACTGCCATGATTTGCTTTACAACTGTAGCAAAGAACATAAGAACAGGTGTGACTTGATTTTAACTGCCTTGCTTGGCAATAGAAATTTGTCTCCCAATTGTGATTATAAGCCAAGGACTATTAGTACAGCCACACATCGTATCAGGGATCTCGTAATCCAGGCGAATAACGACAGGATCCTGTACTGAACATCTGCGCGACAGGGTGAGTAAAATAGAATGACAGCAACGAAATCCCCAAAGAAGGGTATGGAGCAGCAATGCCACTCAAGACACAGTGAACAGCCAAAATATAGATGAGGGAAGTGCGGAATATGCCCAACTCCGAAAGAAACACCAATGTGTCAGCTCCTTTCTTTCTGAGCCACAACAACACAACTTTACAGAAGTCTCAGGTACCTCCAGGCAAACTGGCTAGAATGGAAACGGATCCCAAGGCTGTTAGGAGGAGCTGAACTGGTTTCAGTCAGGGATGCTTAGAGGGTGGATCTTTGAAGTCTTTCCCACAGCTTATCTGGAACTTTATGCTTATATTTTGAGTTTGTGAGGTTCACATTTGGGCTGGGAAAGAGATCAATATGCAACCTTATTATGTCCTTATCTCCAGACTCGCTAGCACAAGACGTCTGTTTCTGAGTACAGATAGCCTTTGAGTTACAACTACTTATGGTTGCCAGTTGTGACAGTTGTAAAGTGGGTCACCATGTGACTGGGCCTGACTTTACCTTTTCTGTAGTGGTGTTCAAGCGAACCTACTGCTGCCTAGGAGTCAGTTTTTGCCAGGAGCCAAAAGTAAAAAATGGCTTCCAGCAAAACTGTCATCAATCACAGTCAACTTAACTATGGGGCACCATAAAGGAGAGCTGGTTGCTGAGTGATCAAAATGCAACCAGGATATTGTTTGGAACCTGAGTCGTTAAGTAGCTTTTGTAACTTCGGATGGCCATTAAGTAAGTCGAGGACTACCTGTACTGTGTTACTACATTCTGGGATTGTTGGTTCAGTGACAATGTTGCCAACACAGTTGAGGTCATGGCTAGCTTTTAAAGCTCCTTTCTATTATTGTGGGCTAAGCACATTTGGAAATGACAAGAGGAGAAGTGAAATGTTTTTGGCCCATTTTAACAAGTACATAAAATTGCTAGGTGAAGAAGCACTGTAATTACTGCTGAAAGAAGTTTTGCAAAAGGAAAGCGAGATTTCTTTCTTTCTTTTACCAAAAGAGTTTATCTGCATCCAACAGGTACGGCAAGGCCACAGCATATTCTTTTTTTTTGAGGAAAGCTCTGCCCTTTTCATGGTACCCCATGGCAATTAAAAGAGCCTGCAAAAACAAGGAGGAGGCAAAGAAACCTTTTACTCATAACAAAGCTTAACAGTGAAATTGTTTTTCAAACAAAACAGCCTTGGCTGCCAAGCAGGGTCGGGGAGATGGACTGGCAGAACAGAGCACAGCTTTTGTAGAGCCCATGCTTACTTTTTTGGCTTGGGGAGGAATCTGGATAGTTCTTCCAGTCTGGTTTGCTATGTCTAGGTAAGGTACGTTGTCTGGATCGAAAGAATTTTCTATAAAAGAGCATGTGCACAGCAAAAAAAACCCAACACGTTTCAATAAGCTTGACTTATTTTTAAATAAATAAAAAGTGAAGCAACCTAAATTTTGAGGGTCACACAGACCTTTCCCCCAATATTTTAATGAAGATACTGGAGATCCCCCCCAACATTATAACCAATGTTTAATGTGGCAGAAAAGATACAATTTTACAAGTACAGCATTTTTAGTGAAAATGATTTGAAAATCTTGCTTTATTTAACCTCAGTCTTGGAGGGTTGTGCCAGCAAACTGCTCAAAGGGATAGGGCGGCCATCAACCTGATAACAGATGAGCAGTCCCTAAATTAAGTGGGGATCAGAAGTTCCTTTGCCTGCCTATAAAACTGGACCACAATGACCGATCTAATCCCCTCATTCTCTATTTATAGGCAAGGATTTTCATAGGAGTTTTCCAATCAGGAATCTTGTTGCATCCCAGAGATTGTATTCAGCAGGTTCTGACCAGTTCTGGAGATTCTGAGTAGTTCAGAGAACCAGCAAATACCACCTCTGACAGGAGATTTTACAATATCCTTCCCTGCCATGTCCACCAAGCCACAGAACCAATGGTAAAAATTTTTGAATCCCACCACTGTTGCATCCCAAAAGGCTGAATTTTTCAGTTTCTCAATTAAAGCTTTATAACAATGAATACTCTTTTCCTCATTCAAACCCTCCATAGTTGTGAAAGAAGAGTTGCTTATTTTACAAAGTACGGGATGATAGTTCTTTCTAAATAATAACTCAATGATTAGCAAATCTTTTTTTGAGGGAGGGAGGAAGCAGGAGGAGCGCATTTAATCTGAGCTGAACTCGTCACTCCCAGTCACACAAATTTACATGTTGATTCTGGATCAGTCACTTTCTCTCAGCTCGATCTACTTGACTGGGTTGTTCTTGTAGCAAAAAAAAAAAAAAAGGTCTGGTACTGAATTTGAACAGAAGTGCACGTCCAATGCTAATTACTACTAAATTGGAAGGAATATAAGAAGGTCAAATCAAGGGAAAGACCAAGAAAATCATGGCTGGATGGAGTTGACAAGAAATTTAAAGGAAAAAACGTGGCGTGAAAAGTGTTGGACGGTCTGAAGGAAAGAAGCATGGCTCCCTCCTCTCTCTGTGTGTACTGTACTCATAGTAGTCTGGGACTTAAGGAAAGAGTTCCTTTACCTCTTTCAGCAAGTATTTCTAGCCCCCTTTTTGTCCTCTGCATCCTTTGATGGATCTCTTTCTTCTTTAAGGCCTCTTGTTCATACTGTATCTCTTCTTCACGCATTTTTCTTCTGGCTTCTTCTTCACTCAGCTTCAGCTCAAGCACCATTACTTTGACATTGTGGGTGACTCCCTGCTCTTCTAGTGTCTTTCCTGAAAAACAGAAACCAATTGATGTTTCAGGTGAAATCAGCAGGAGGACTTCTGAAGTAGAAACTTCAGGGCTTAGCTGTAGGAGCAGCTCTATTCAGAAGAGGAATAAACAATTATTCTGATAAAATGTTTAGACACAAGATACATACCTAATTCCAGTTGCTTCTTGTTTATAATTACTTTAATGCAGTTTTCTTCAAATCTGTATGTCTGTGCTATTCTGGAAAGAAGAACAACAGCTAGCAAAAACAATTCAACAATTCAGCTAGGTACCTTTTGAAAAAAAAATCCTAACTTTGCAAAATTATCTCATATCAATAGTTTTTTTTATTTATAATTACTTTAATGCAGTCTTTTTCAAATCCGTATGCTAGTGCTATTCTTGAAAGGAGCACAATAGTTAGGCAAAACAATTCAGCTTCATGATTATAGTGCTATGTACCTTTTGGGGGAAAAAAACCCCTAATTTTTCAAAATTGTCTTTATACCGGTTGCTTTTTATTTATAATTACTTTAATGCAGTTTCAGTGGGTGGTAAAAGCAATTCAGCTTCATGATTATACAGCTAGGCACTTTTTAAAAAGCTAATTTTTCAAAATTATTTTAATACATCATGATAGCAACCAAAGAGCACCATTTTGCAATCTTGATAAGGACAAGTGAAAATCCTTTCTATTTCTGAAAGAATAAAATAACAGGGTGAAGGATGATGCATTAGCCAGACTATTCCTCTTAATGACATCAAAGTCACAATTCCAGACACACTCCAAGCCCACACCATGGAAGCCACTGCTCTGGAATAAACATTTTTAAAAATAAACAGTATATTTTAAAGGTATATCTTTTCATAACACTATATCTACAGACCTAGAGTTATGACCATTTGTTTAAGAACAATTCAAAGTTGCGGTGGTTGCAGAAAAAGGGATTTATGACCCATCCTCTCTTATGGCCATTGCACTACCCCACCCACTCCGATGAAGGTAATTTGGGCCCTTACTTAATGGATTCCATTTACAACCAGTTGTAGCATCCTGTAATCACATGGCTGCAATCTGTGCTCTTCTGGCCATGTGATGCTTTATAATGTGACTTATATTGGAAATTCCAGTCACAACTGTAGTAATAAGTGGAAGACTATCTATACCTTGAAAATCTATTTCTACATTCAAACTGAGGAACTGGTAAAATAATTTTCTTCTATGTTTATACCCTTCTGAGAACAAACATACACAAATGATCTGTATGGCATGTATGCTATGACATCGTTATAGTATGCAGTTATATAAAGTAAATTACAGGAACTTTTAGCAAAGCACTTAAGTGAATGGTACTTACTGGGATCGCAGCTCTTTGCCTGTGATAACCAATTTGGTTTCCAGTATATTCTTTTGCATCTATGAAAAACAGAAAATACTGATTCATTTTAAGGTGATATAAAAGATTTGGGGTATTCAAGCATGTTGGTCTTATTTACAGAGTAGCACTGCTATATTAAAAATTCAATATTTTCATTTAGGAATTGTGGATATTGTTCTGATCAGCTTAGCAATATTCTTTAACATAAATTTGGTTTCATTCCACTCCTTCCTAACTTTTTTCATTTTTTTTCTTTCTAATTTACATGCATTAGTAAACACAGAGCAAATGGGAATCTTAATATTCAGTCTAGTCCTATATACATACATAAGGCAAAGGAGGGGAAAGAAATAAGAAGAGAAAGAAATTGCAATGAACAATGCAAACCTCAATTCTAGAACTAATGACTGTAATTATACCCATGAAACCTGAAAGAAAAAGAGGAGAAAAAGAATTCGGCAGAACAAATCTATTCACAGACATTCTTGAAAATCTCTTCACTTGCAGATTGTTCCTGATATTGGTCCTATTAAAGTACAAGAAGCATCAATTTCAAATAAATACGTGTACTTTGTCTTTAAAAATTCAATACTGATAATCCTTGATTTATGACCACAATTGGGACCAAAATTTTGTGTTGCTATACAAGGAAGTTGTTCAGTGAGTCACACCCATTTTAACCTTGTTTGCCAGGGCTGTTAAATGAATCACTGCAGTTCTTAAGTAATCAGGTAGTTGTTGACTTAATCCAGTATACCCCATTGACTTTGCTTGTTGGAAGCTTACCAATGGTGATCATGTGACTCTGGAATGCTACCTGCAACTGTTGTAAATACATGATTGTGAGGATGTCACTGAAATAGCTCTGGTTTCCCAGCAGCAATAGCAGGAGCAACAACACACCATAATGTTGGCTACACACACCATCATGTTGGCCTAACTAAAAAAGCACTTGAATTGTTTTCCTGCCATCGTTAAGTACAGGAACTTTTTATGGACAGCTTTTTTAATGAACCACTGAAATAAATGTACGCCATAATAGTGAAGATAGCGCCATGCTTTATCCACATTAAACGAGCATTCTTTTTAATGTGAGGGCTGGGAAGTTTTCAGTCTTAGCCAGACATTGTTGCCAAACGCATTTCATTGCTTTTATTCAATAATTTCATCTGGAGCTATTTTCCCCTAATCAGTTGCCTTTTACAATCCTGGGAGGATGAATTAGGTTTTATTAGTGTTTCCACAACATGTTTATCTGTTATTACCTTAATCACTGCTGAGACAATTGACTAAGTTTTACGGTAAACACAACCACATCAGCTGGGTTAGCCTAACACACATTAGGTTAAAACATAGACAGACATTTTCTGCTTCAGTGTGTAATGAGAACAGAACTAACATTTTGTCTTGAAAATTTGCCTCCTCTGGGCTTATGAAAAAAAGACAATTCCAGGGGATTCCTACCCTATTCTCTTATACACAAATAAACTAAACAGTCTCCATTTTTCTGGACAAGCTGGAAGGAAAGAGATGACCAGAAGCAAGATGACTAGGCTCAAGTTACAGTAGCAAAGGGGGTGCCGTTGGAATAGCTGAAGGGCCAGGTTAAAGAGAAACACCAACTTGATAGCATATAACCAATCAATGCAAAGTATCCCCTCTCTTGAAATGTTGAGATAGAAAGAAGGAAAGAGAAGATGAAGTTGACCAGCAGCAAAGTGGATGGACTCAGTTAAGAGTGGCGATGGGGATGTTAGAAATGCTGAAGGACAGACTGTCAAAGAGAAAAGTCTATCTATAAAACTACTAAGAATCAACAGTGGCCTAATGACACATAACTAATCAATGGTATCGTTTATTCGTATAGAAACGAATTATAACTAGTCCTCAAGTTACAACCATAAGGAAGACCACCCAATTTTACATTTTTTAAATGGTGGTCCTTAAGTGAACATAGTGATTGTGAGTAAATCTATTGTTTGTTGTGGGCACCATTTTGCTAAAAAAACTGCAAGTGACTGGTTTTGAGCAAAACTGTCATAAAACAATGGCCATATGACTAGCGGTGGGGATGCGACCATCAGAATTGTGAATCCAGCTCATAAGTCTGGAGGTCATAACTTTGAATGGTAGCTAAGCAACCAGTTGCAAGTCAAGGACCACCTGTATTATCGCTCAATATTTGACAAAAATGCACAGGCCTCATGCACATTTGACAGATTTTCTTCAGATAACAGGAAGCAGCTGCTTACTTTACCCATCCTTGAAGGTAAAGCCACTTCAAGGGTTGCCACGCCCGTTGATTTATAAGCTTCATTTCCCATTCCTCTCTCCACAGCTTTGCAACGTATTTCCTCCAGGAGAACTTCTATTTCATTGCCATTGTAGTTGAGCCTGGCTGAATATTGCCGGGTGAGATCCTAGGGCAATAAAAACGAATCTAAGAATACAAAAAGCCATAAAAATGCATGACGCAACAGGAGTGACTTGCTAGCTTACCTTCAGCTCCTCTCCAGCTTCTTTGTTGCTGTTGGTGTATGGAGGCTTCCATAGCTGAATTTTGTCTTCACGCAAGTAATTTTTCAGCTTCGCTAAAAGATATTTGTTCTGTGCCATCCTGGCATTAAAAAAACAACAAAAGGAAAACATCAATCTTGGTGTGAGCCTAGTTTATATACGGGTAGTCAACTTACAACCACTCGTTTAGTAACTTTTTGAAGATACTATGGCATTAAAAAAGGAACTCACAACTGGTCCTCGCACAAAGGATTGTTACAGCATCCCCATGGTTGTGTGATTAAAATTTAGGCGTATGGCAATTGGCATGTGTGTCTACAGCATTCTCTGAAGCTTCCTTGGACAAGCAAAATCAACAAGGAAAAACAAATTTGCTCAACAACCATGTGATTCACTTAACAATTGTAGCAAAAAGGCCATAAAATCAGGTGCGGTTCACTTAACAAGCATCTTGCTTAGCAATAGAAATTCTGATCCTAATTGTGGTGGTAAAAGGAGGATTATTTTATAACATTTCTATCAAAGGAACATGCATCCCACTATATTTATTTTTATACGTGTACATACAGTTTCCAAAAACCTCTTGATGGTAAGTGAATAATTCAAAACTACTATCCCGTGACTTCTCTTTCATGTGTTCAGAAACAAGTTTACTTTTATGTGAAAGTTCACACACTATGGAGAATTGTAAAAATCCTCCTAGCATCCCACTATCCTGACCCACAGATAATAAGGACTTTCTGCTCATAAGATAAACTAGAGGGAACTGAGTAGCAAGGAAGGTGAATAATAGGAAGTGCATTGGTGAATAATGTATTATGTTTTTTCTTTAATTTGCTCATGGAGTTGTCCTCATTTTGCAAGCAGCAACTGGCAGGGTACAATCATAAAACCTCACCCTCTGAAAGAAGCTAACATATGTGCCCACTAGAGATGGGTGCTGAATCCAAGGGTAAAGACCTCATGCTTTCCTTAAGGGGACACATTTTTTTAATTTCATAAATCTAATCAAACTAAAATCTTAGCAATTTTTTATAAAGCTAATTCAAATGTGTACAGTGAAAGCTTGTAGCTCAACTGAAATTTTATTTAGTTTTGGTGCCTTTGAGTCAGTTTTTGACTCCTGATGACTGCCTGATATGTCCCTGAAGTTTTTTCTTGGCAATGTCTTTGTGCTTTGCCTCCCTTCCTGGGGCTGAGAGAGAGGAAGTGGCCCAAGGTCATCCAGCTGGCTTTGTGTCTAAGACGGGACTAAAACTTGGCTTCAAGCACTGATGGTTGAGGAATTAAAATTAAAATTATAAATAATCAGAGTTCAGGCATCTTAAAGCCGCCAGGGTTGAGAAACCCTGCACTACCCCAAACTGGGTTTCTAGAATGAAATACTGGAATAATGCTACATTTATCAAATTCTGTACATTGCATTTTGATCTGCAGAATCAACAGGTGACACTTTGCAATGCCAAAGTCCAGGAAGGCAGTCCAGAAATCTCTGGAGATTAAAAAAACCCATTAAATGCCAGCTGAAAAGTTAACATAAAGAACAAAACAGAAGTTTTATGGGCAAACATCTCAAGCCATTTTTTCCAGAAAAATTCAGCCCTCATGAAAAAAATAAATAAATCTGAGGACTGCAGCTATCACTACAACTCTGCCATTTCTAGTCCTCTGCATTTTACTCTCTGCCAACAATCCCAGTGTGATCCAAGTGGATGCCATGTTTTACAGATGTAGCCAATAAAGCCAGCCAACATTTCTGTTGTTTTGGAGTTGAGATGCAAGAAGAAAGCCAGAGAAAAGCACTGACTGGTTCTTTTGCAGAGACTCTCCCAATCACCATGTGGGAAACCGGAAGTTCAGCAGCTTAGCTTCCTTTCGTGTTACCCATTCCACCAACTCTATGATCCTCCTGCCCAGCTTTGCCATTATTCTTTCAGCCAGATCAGGAAATGGGAAAGCATCCCTCGAGCCAGGCAGGTCTCCCAAGCAGCTGATTGAGGAAAGGAAGCCACCTTAAAGGGCAAACTTAATGGAAGGAGAAGAAAGAAAGGATACAGAGAATGGTTTCTGGAATTCTTTCCAGCGCTTAATAGCAGCTTTATTCTGGACCATGTGACTGGAAGGGAGAAAGAGAGGCAGGAGACTTGTAACAGATCACAATGATCATCATCAATAATTCTGATGATTGGAGATGGTTATTTGTCCCAGTGATGATTCAATTATGTAGGACTGGTGGAATATTGGAGAGAATAATATATTATTTTTCCTTTTCCACACATGCCCCCCTTGGCCTGTTTTTCCCTTACAAAAGGAAAATTGTGTTATTTTACTATCATTTTGGCATCTTCTTGATCATTGCCGGACAACAAGTGAATGCAGGTAGTCCTCAACATATGATCCCAATTGAGTCCAAAGTTTCTGTTGCTTAGTAAAACATTTGTTAAGTGAGTTTTGCTCCATTTTTGGGGCACAGCTGAATCTGGTCTCCCCATTGATGTGGCTTGCCAAAAAGTTGCAAAAGGGGACCCCGTGACTTCAGGAAACTGCAACCATCATAAACATGAGTCAGTTGACCAGAGCTTCAAATTTCATCATGTTATGATGCCTGTAATGGTTGTGTGTGAAAAACGGCCATAAGCCATTTCTTTCACAGTGCTGCTGTAACTCCAAATGGTGACTAAATGAATTCTTGCAAGTCGAGGACTACTTGTAGCATGGACTGCCAGACACCACAAGATTAATTCCTAGATTTTTTGTCCACCTTAACAAATGTTATTCTGGTCGTTTTATTATTATTATTTCATTGTTTCACTCTAGTTACCAATATCCTCGATGCTTTTATAAAAAACGGTAATGTCAGGGAAAAAAGACCAAGGGAAAAAGAGTTTGTTGTATGATGGGTAGCTATAGAAATGCCTCAAACAAACAGACAAACAAATAAATAATTGGTTTGATTTGGTTAAGATGCTTTGGAAGGTTTTAATTTGTTCACTGAAACAATGCCCCGAGCAGAAACAAATTACCAAAAATTATATTGTACAGTTTACATAGGTAAGTTGGGGATGTATGGAGTGGGAGGCGGGGGGAGAACAAGTGACAAAAAGTGTTATTAAGGCAGTGTTTCTCAATGTTAGCCACTTTAAGATGCATGGACTTCAACTCCCAGCACACCCCCAGCCAGTACTGGCTGCGGGATGCTGGGAGTTGAAGTCCAAGCGTCTTGAAGTGACTGATTGAGAAACACTGCATTAAAGGCATCACAACACACCACCGCCCCCACCCCTGAAATTCCTAAAGGGCGGGGTTTGTCCCGATGGCAGTGCCAGTGCAAAGGGGTGGGAGGGGGCGGGGCTTGCCTGATGTCATCACGGCGCAAGGGTGGAGCTTGCACTGTGACGTCACGACGCAAGAGCTTACCTTTTTGCTGTGACGTCACGTATCTACTTATAGGGCCAGGATACGCAACCTCGCGGGGGGGGGGGGGTAGGAAGAGACGCCTGTCTCTTCCCACGGCCCCAGCCCCTGTCCAAGAGGGCAGATCTTGAAATCCAGCTCACCTAGAAGCTCAGGTGAGACAAAGAATAAATCTGAGGGTATATAAATAAAGGTAAATCTGAGGTAAATCCAGCCCCTCCATGAAGGATCTCCAGCCCGCTTGTCAATCCCCTGCGCTCCCTCTCTCTCCCGTCGCTAAGAGAGAGAGAGAGACAGAGCGGGACGCCGGCCGGCCTTGAGCGATCCTCATCAGCGGCTGATTTCACCCCGTCCCTGAAGGGAGGAAGAAGACGGGAGCCTCAATCGCCCAGGACCTGTCGCCCGCGGGCGCCACACACGCCCACACTCACCTTCGCGAACTCTTCTCAGTAGCCGGCGCGCGGGGCCCTGGTGGGGTGCGTGTGAGGGATGGAAACTTCGAATGGTTTGTGCCGGACGTCAGAAACGAAAGCGAGAGAACGCTCCTGCGCTGACGGTGGACTCCGCCCGGGCGAGAGGGGGGCGGGGCGAGGGGCGGGCACATGACCGGCGGCCTGGAGCCCTCCCGCCGCCATTTTGGAGCCTGTCACCGAAAGTTCGAGTGGGCATGCGTGCGCGGGAGGGGCGGACCTGGCTTTCTGACTCCTCCTCCCTGCCCCCAACCGCTGCTCGGTTGCTGTCAAGCAGGATTTCATTCCCCCCACGATTTGCAGGAGGCTGTGGCCCTCTAGTGGCCCTCTTGGGCAGTGCAGTCCTTGAATTTGGGATAGGACTCGTTGGCGGCTCCTTTTAAAGCAGAGGGGCTCCAAACTTGACAGCTTTAAGACTTATGGACTTCAACTCTCAGAATTCCTCCTCCAGTCATGTTAGCTCAGGAATTCTGGGAGTTGAAGTCCACAAATGTTAAACTTGCCTAGTTTGAAGACCCTTGTTTTAAAGCAATAAGTCTGTGGAAATCCAGATTATGGTTGTCCCAAAGGTGCTTTTTTATTTCAGGAGGCCACTGGACTTTTTTTCTTTTGAAGACGTTTCGCTTCTCCTCCAAAAAGCTTCTTCAGCTCTGACAGGATGGTGGGGAATGGAAGGATTTTAAAGCAATAGATAGCTTCCTCAAAAAAGAGCCTGGGCTGGAGGAATCCGCTCTCTCCAGTAATGTGGAAAAAGGGAGAAAGGGAAGAAAACCCCCCAAATCAAATAGAATACCCCAAATAAAAACAAAAATGAATGAATGAATTCTTTATTGGCCAAGTGTGACTAGACACACAAGGAATTTGACCATTTGTGCAAATGGTCTTAGTGTACACGAAAAGATACTATCGTCAAGAATCATACTGTACAACACTTAATATAGTTGTAGGGTACAATAAGCAATCAAATCATACTAGGAATCTATAAATCATAAAGATACAAACAACAAAGTAACAGTCACACAGTCACAAGCAGGAGGGGATGGGTGATAGGAATGATGAGAAGATTAATATCATTAATTAATAGCAATAGCCGTAGCACTTAGACTTATATACTGCTTCACAGTGCTTCACAGCCTTCTTTAAGTGGTTTTACAGAGTCAGCCCCCAACAATCTGGGTCCTCATTTTACCCACCTCGGAAGGATGGAAGTCTGAGTGAACCTTCAATGGGGAAACTCGAACTGCCAAATTGCAGCAGCCAGCAATCAGCAGAAGTAACCTGCAGTACTGCACTCTTTTTTTTTTTTTTTGAAAATTTTATTGATTTTTAAGAACAAACATACACAAACAAAACATAAAACATCTTTTTTGAAAGCAGCTTGATCCCGGGTTACATCTCTTCGTCCAGACACAAATTCAAGTTTATGCTCATTTTTATATACCATTCCATATCTCATTACCATTCTACATTTTCTATATAGCTTCTTCCCTCTTTTAACTTTCTTAATTTAATTTTATTTCATTTCGATTCAAATAATTATACATATTCTTTGTCTGTCCTGTTTCAGCTGTCTGTTATCTTTTCTCATTAAACAAAATTTCTCCTGTAATCACTGATTGGAGTATGATGCCTTTATATTTTCCCCCTAAAATTATAACACTTAATATGATACATAATTTCTGTCTGGATTCTGCTTGGTACATTCTAAAATTACACACTGTATTTTAAAAAAAGAAAAAATTATAAGTATATATTATGATTAAAACAACAATCCATACCAATTCAAGTCTATCGTTAATATTAATATTCATTTAGCTCTTAAACATTTTACACATTTCTTTTCAAATAGGTATTATACTTCTATGGGAACACTTATAAACTTTCCATAGTTACTTCCCCCCCCCCCCCACTTCACTTATATTTTATAAAACATAGAATAATTAAAATGTTCCCATTCCTTCCTAGTTCAAATATCTCATTTATTTCATTTTGTTTATTTTGTTCACAAAAGTTTCACTGAATTACACTGACTATTTTATCCCACTTTTTAATCATATGTTGTTTCCAATTTTCTAACATTATTTCTAATACAAATATAACAATACAATCTTATGTACCTTTGCAGAATCACTTTTTCAGTTAAATTTTCACCCATTATCTTTGAATAAGTCCTGTTTCTTTACATCTTGCTCCAAACCTTTGTAACTTCTCTTCCCTTCCTTCCTCCCATGCTTCTCTCTCCCCTTTTCCCTTGTCTATCCACCTCAATTTCCCTCTTCTGTATTCCCCTTTTCTGTTGCTTTCTAACATTATATCCACTTTTCACATTTTTCCCTTTTTTGGCTGTTTTTTTAGGTCTTAAATTCTCCACTCTCTTTCCCTCCTTTCCCCTTTCTTCCCCAGTTAAAATTACTTGTTCATCAAAGATGGTTTCTTCTTTGTTCCAATCTTCTTGTTGCGCAGTCTTTTCTTGTAGCTTCTCGTAGGTACAGATTGCCATTTCTAAAAATTGAAAAATGGAGCCAGAAGAGTCCTTCCCTTCTTGTTCCTCTTCTTTATATTTTTAAAATTCCATTTTCAGTTCATCTAAAAGTGATGCCATTGTAGAATTTTTTTAAACCACCCAATTGTGTTTAGTCATTCAGATATAATTTCCAAGAGTCCCAAAATCACCAAGCAATCCAAATACACACAAGCTGTTTCTTTTAGCACTTTCTTCTTTTTTCACGTTCTCTTCCTGGGGTTACTATTTAGTTGCAAAGTTCCAGTTAAAATTTATCTTTTAGAAGTCTTGTTTAGATTTAATTTTAAATTCTTTTGAATTCCAGGCAGGCTCCTCCTTCCAAATCCTGCTCTTATTCTTTTCCTCTCCCTTCCCACTTATAGCAAAAAAAAAAAGGATTTTTTAATATTCAGAAATCTTTATTGTCCCCTTGGTGTTTAATTATATTTCCAATTTAATTACCTATTGGTGCCAAAGCGGGTTTTTCTGATTTCTCATTCATCTGTCTTCACTGTCACCGTAAGGAAGGAGAGTGGGAAAAAAAAAACTTTCCCTTTTCACTTTCATTCGATTCTTCTGAATCTTCTTTGGGAGCAATGTATCTTTTATAAATTTTTAATTCCAGGATACCTTGGTTGTTGCTTCTTATCCAGGTCAGCCAAAACTTTCATTTTTTAACTTCCTCCTGCACTTTCTTTTCCAGATGAGTGCTTCTTTGAGGCGGCCATTTCTGACCGCCGGTCTTACCGTCTTCGGGAAAGGGAGTTCAGCCAGCTGAGGAGGAAAGATGTGGCTTTCCTCAACCCTGCTGGGATCTCCCCCCTCTTCACCTCTACGGGGTGGCTTAGCCCTGAAGTCAAACTGGCTCGGGGTGCTCCAGCGGCGAGCCCAGGCAGAAACTGCGCGCTGTGATGGTCTCCCATGGAAAGAATGAGACACAAGCGTGTGTTCTCGGGATGGGAGCCCAGAGTAAATTCCAGTACTCCCTTTTACTGAGATTTTAGTACATGGTAAGCATAATCACATTGTGGATTACAATAATTAGATATAGCACAGGCTTGTTTACAGTTGTCTGAGCTGCTTGTTGTTTCTAGTGTTTGCTTTTAATTTCCTTGCATTATCTCAGTGACCTTTAAGCAGGCATGTATGTATAAAGCATTAGATTAATCATTACCCAAGCCAAACCAAAGTTTATTCCCACATCTCCCCTTTTTTAGTTTTTTTATGATCGCGGATGCCTTGATAGCTTTTCGCCATCTGCAACAGCAGTTCTCCTTCCATAGGCTTCACCCGACACATTCCTAAAAGTCCAGGGAGACATTGGATAATACAGCATGCACAAAGAGAAAGTATAAAAAGCAATATCACTCCAACAATTAGATGATGAATCCATGAACCATTTGGCAACCAGGACCAAAGTGCAGACCACACGTCCAGTCCCTCACCCTCTGATTGTAATGGATTCTCCTTCAGGGTTTGTTCCATATGCTGTATAGTAGCTGTAATGTTTGGAGAATAATCAGAGATATACATGCAACAATGCGTATGAATCACAGCACAAACTCCCCCATGCACAACCAGAATAGTATCCACCGCATATCTGGTTTGAAGGACAAAGTCAGGAATTTTTCCTTGCTCTTCTTCAAGCAGCCTTAGCATTTTAATGGTGTCTTTAAACATAGTAACTGTCTAATTATTTAAATGATGCAAATCTCTATAGTTCATCATGACTCCTAAAGGGGGAATAACTCCCCTTGATATCTGTGTCCAGTATTTATGAGTCAAAACAGAGTTTACTTCCGTTGTGGAACGCGCATTGCGGATATTAGCAGTCCCCAAAGATTTTTGAATAAAATGAGATGAGATTACTTTCCCAAAGGTGCAGACCCCTTTCCATCGTGCTGGCATGCGATCATAGGCCATCCGTCCACACAGCAACCATAAATTTGCTCCCATGAGATGACCAACCTTATTTGGCTCAGCATAGATTAGTTTTGCAAAGGACTCCATTAACATAAGCCAAATAAGTGGACGATGGTGCGTAATTCCCATTCGCACATTTATACAACTGGTTTTCTCTCATGGTGGGACAACATATGGCAGGAATATATGGACACCCATTTTCATTGATCAAAGATGTGATATCATATCGAGAAATATTATGTACAAAATAAGTGAGATTTTTAGTTTTCATGTCATTCGAATAAACCCAACTTACAATAACAATTGTTTTGTTGCAAAACAGATAAGCTCCCAAGTAAGTCATATTCTCTACCGTCTCATTATGGGTCCAACAGATACCCGCCACCTCTTGGATCCGGCTTCCAAGGTGTAAGGTAGTTATGTTACTTGTAATCCAACTGTTAGACCACGTCCCCGAACAACCATAGCATTGTCCCTTATACCTGTCACCTTTGGCCAGAGGTACTGCAACCATTGGAAGCCCTGATGTTTTGTGAGTTGGCATGTGCATACATACCCAACAATCAGTTTTGTTAAGAAGATTTGCTAGCTTCCCCATGTCCTGGATCAATGTGTTTCTTTTCCATTCCACCAAATCCACCCCCTTGCCCCTTTGGCTGATGATAAGGATCCACACAGCAAGCAGGAACCCAAACAACTGTCCCCTCATCTTCAATGGCAGCGTATCCTCGGCCCCAAGTTATCAGCGGGACAGGTCCTCTCCACGTTGGATCTGGCAGTCTCCTATACCGAACTTTCAGTCTTGGTGCTCCTGCAGAAGGGGAGCAAGCAAAATGCCTACTGGCTGCCATAGCAGCAGGAGATCCTGTCATGTTTAGAAAATTTAAAGTATATAAGGTAATATTAAGAATGTTTTGTATGTAAGGCAAACCATATCCATCCACTTCCCCCATTTTTGTTTTTATGTGAAGGAGTGCTTGTTTGAGTGTCTGATGAGGTCGTTCCACAATGGCCTGACCAGTGGAGTTGTAGGGAATGCCAAATTTATGTATAATTGACCATCGATGACAAAATTCTGCAAAGGTGGTGCTGACGTAAGCAGGGCCGTTATCGTTTTTTATCTCCATTGGTGGCCCCACATGTGTGAAGGTATGGAGACAATGGTTGACTACATGTTTTATAGCCTCTCCTCGTTGAAGTGTTGCCATAATAAATCCTAATAGGTATCAATGGTGACATGCAGATGGTGCTGTGGTTTGAAAGGAGGGTGTTGTGTGACACCCATCTGCCATAGCTGACAAGCAGATGTCCCCTGAGGATTTACTCCTTGAGGAAGAGCAGTGGATTGGGCACTGCAACTAGAACATTGCTGGATAATAGCTGCTGCTTCTGCAGCAATGAGCCCGAATTGTTTACAAAGGGCTTTGGCATTTTGATGAAAATAGCTATGTGAGTCCCACGGAGTAACAGGAGAAAGCGAGAGACAGGACATGGCTGAGGCAGCCACGTCGGCCACATCATTCCCTTCCTGTAGCTCCCCAGGAAGTGGCTGGTGGCTGCAAATATGTGCGACATGCAAAAAATGTATGCGAGAATGAGGACAGCTTTGCAGGGCTAAAAACAAACTCATAAGATTAGCATCAACAGATGGGGAAAGATAAGCAAATTCAATGTTAAGTATCAATTGATAAACATAAAGAGAATCCACAATTAGGTTTAGTGGTTCTTGCACAAATTCCTGTAAGGCCAAAATAGCAGCAGCTAATTCAGCCCTTTGTGCTGATTGCTGAGGAGGGTAATTTTTGTTTTCCATACCCCTTCCTATCTCCATGCACAAGTGCCGTAGGTCTTACCACCATCTGCATAAATGATCACGCCCTCAACTGGCTACTTAGCAATAATTGAATTAAATTACAGATAATAATTGAATTAATTACAGATACGTTTCGAAACAACTGGAAACGAGAGTCACTGGGGGTATGGCAAGAAATCTTCCCTGGCCAATTTTCAAGAGCAATCTGCAATTCAATGGATTGACTATACCAAGTTTCCCACAAAGTGAGGGAGATAGGTAAAAATAACTGAACTAGATCTATGCCATATAAATGCATACTGCGATTTTGGTCTTTGATGATTAACTCACTATAAAGCATAGCCATAGTAGAAACTGTTTTTCTGGGAGTATTCTGTAAATGCAACCATTCAATGATATAAACCTGTGCCTCATGTAATTGAAATAAAACTGCCGTAGGCAAGGCTGGAGTTTGTAAAATTGCCAAAGCAAATGGAGTGTCGGAAATGCATCGATCAACCCAATGCTGCGTTAAAGCCTCATTTACCTGTGCCAGTACCTCCCTTTGTTCTGCTGATAAGGTTATAGCAGAATGCGGTCTCACGGAGCCCTTTAGGGCCAAGAACAAGGGCTGGAGTACCGCTGTAGTTAACCCCAGGTAGGGTCTAACCCAGTTAATTGTTCCTAGTATTTGTTGTAATTTTACTAGAGAAATCTTTTCCTCAATTTTGATTTCCAGAATGACCGGATGAGCATAGGTTGCAAGGACCTTATGCCCTAGGTAGGCACATGGCGTTTGACTTTGAATTTTTTGGGGGGCAATATGAAGTCCAAATTGCAATAATACCTCTTTAAGGCAAGGTAACGCTGCCTTAACTGTTCCCGGTAGGCCGGGAGCTGCAATTAAAATATCATCCATGTAATGGTAAACCTTCCACCCAGGATGGGAGGTTCTGAACAGAACCAGAGCCATTTGAACATATGACTGGCACATCGTTGGACTGTTTAGCATTCCTTGAAGCAAAACCTTCCATTGATAACGAAAGATAGGTGCATTATTATTTAACTCAGGTACGGTAAAGGCAAATAATTGCTTGTCATCTGCATGCAAAGGGACAGAGAAGAAGCAATCCTGCAAATCTACTACAACTAGATCCCAATTGCGTGGGATCAGGTTCGGGTTAGGCAAACCACATTGTAATGCTCCCATTGGTTGAAGAATAGTGTTGACAGCTCTCAAATCATGTAAAAATCTTCATTTTCCACTTTTCTTTTTGATAACAAACACCGGAGTGTTATACGGACTAGAAGTTAGCTCAATGTGTCCTAATTGTAGCTGCTCAGCTACCAATTGATGTAAAGCTATAAGCTTTTCCTGTGGAAGTGGCCATTGGTCAATCCAAACTGGCTGAGAGGTTAACAATTGCAATTTTTCCATTATCCAATAACAATTTTTGTGCAGAACTGTGACAGTAAATCTCTGCCCCACAAGTTCATATGCAGGGGCAACACAAGAGGCTGAATCTTTGTGGTCTCGCCAGTTGCTCTATGCAATGCTGTCAACCAATGTACACTACTTCTTGCAAACTGCATACTACCCACTCTACGAACAGCCGGAGAATCTTCAAGCACCTATTCATTTGGCCATTCCTTTTGGCATATCAGAGACATCTGCTCCGGAATCTATAAGGCCAGAAAATGATTTTTCTTGAATTTCAATTGTCATTTTTGGTTGGTCTGTAGTCAAATTTTTTGTCAGTGCTAGCAATTCTGCAGCAACTGGAGAACTGGCCATTTCAGTGGACCCAAAACTTCCAGTTCATGCGATCCCAATTAAAGGATTCATAGGAATGTATGGAAGCAATAATAACTGGGCAATAGAGTCACCGGCCATTAATGATGTAGGAGTATCAGTGTACAATTGTACCTTAATAATCCCTTTATAATCTTGATCAATAACTCCTGGAATAACAAAGAACTCTTTTTTTAATGCAGAAGACCTGGGAAGTACCAATCCCACTGTTTTTTCTGGCAGTGGCCCATGCAAACGAGTGTCACATCAATTGAGTTCAACATTTTTAAACCCAAACCTGCACTGTAGTTGCAGGCGATGCATTTTTGACAGCCTTGGGAGCGGGGCTAGCTGCACGCCCCAAATTTAGTTTCCCAAATTTTGGTTCTGATCAGAGCGACATTGATTTGCCCAATGAAACCCTTTTTTTGCATTTTGGACAGACCAACTTCGGGTGGATGTCCTTATTTTTGTTTTTGTTAAATGCCATTCCCCCCCCCCCAGGGATTGGCACTGGGCTTTAAAATGGCCAGGCTTCCCACAATTAAAACAGTTCCCCGTAGGTTTCATCCCTTTTTGTAATGCCATAGCCAAAGTCTCCATGTTGTAAGCCTGAGAACCCACCACTGCACATGCCTTTAACTGATCAGCCAGAGTAACCTCACCTCTAGCCACCAAAGGCTGTAAGATATGCTTGCAGTCAGCGTTTGCATTTTCAACTGCCAATTTCAGCAAAAGTTCCTTTGCCGCTTCCTCATTAGAGATTTGCCGGGTAATAGCCAATTGTAGCCTTTCCACAAAATTGTTATAGGACTCAGATGCTGTTTGCTTAATTTGAGAAAAAGACCGTGCCGGGGTTCCCACATCCTGGATGCGGGACAGCGCTCCAAGGACAGCTGCCATAACCATAGGAAATATGTGATCAGGCAAATTAGTAGTTTGATCAGTAGTGGATTCAAACAAGCTTGCCCCATAGATTTGGTCTGGCATATACAGCCCTCCCGAATTCCATCCCCTAGTGATAGCTTCCCTCTGATATTCTGAATCAAAAACCACATACTGAGTAGAACTCAATATCATTCTCATTAAATCTTTCCAGTCATTAGGAATCATGCGTGAGGTAGCCAAACTTGTCAGGAGCCCCTTTGTAAAAGGACTTTGAATACCATAATCTTTAACTGCTTTCTTAATTTTCCTAAGTACTGCCAATGGAATTGGAACCCATTCAGCCTGCATGTTGCCTTGAGCATCCACTTGCCTATTAACTGGAAACAAATTAATCTGGGGAATCTCATCAGGCTCTAATTTCCCCTCATTGAAAGCCTGATGCATCATTGCTTGAACTTTTCCCATTTGTGGCTGGGGTTTCTCCTCCAAAGGCGTAGGCGCTGTTGGAGGTGAGAAAACATACTCCAGTTTTGGAGTTGGAGGTTGCAACACAATTCCTTTATAAGGAGGAGGTTCTATAAAAGGTTTTAAAAGAAGTTGTTGCTGGGTCTCTAAAGCAATCATAACAACCTTCCAACATGTCAACATTTCAGCTGTTACCCGTGGTTTCTCATGAAGGATAGTTCCAATTTTCCTCCATGTGCCTAACTTTAAAGATCCCCTCTCTGAGTACTAGAGACATTGCCGTCAGATCTCTTGCAGCAGCTGTTTCACATTACTTTTTGAAAGAACTATTTGCTCCCCCCCAGAGGGTTTAAAGATTAAGAAATTTGTCCTGACTAACTTCAGCAGCTCACTGACATGACATTCCTGTGGCTGAGAGAGTTTTCCCCCCATGTTCCCTGAAAAAAATCCTATTGTCCAGCAATAGTTAAGTACGTACTTTACCTATTCCAGGCGAGGAAACACGGAGGTCCGGATACGTACCACCCGCAGTGGATCATCTCGGGGTCACCACTTGTGGTGGTCTCCCATGGAAAGAATGAGACACAAGCGTGTGTTCTTGGGATGGGAGCCCAGAGTAAATTCCAGTACTCCCTTTTATTGAGATTTTAGTACATAGTAAGCATAATCACATTGTGGATTACAATAATTAGATATAGCACAGGCTTGTTTACAGTTGTCTGAGCTGCTTGTTGTTTCTAGTGTTTGCTTTTAATTTCCTTGCATTATCTCAGTGACCTTTAAGCAGGCATGTATGTATAAAGCATTAGATTAATCATTACCCAAGCCAAGCCAAAGTTTATTCACACAGCGCAGGATCGCGGATTCCTGCCTACCGCTGAAGCCCTGCAAACCGGAAGTCCCCACACTCTAACCACTACACCACCATGGCTCAAAAAGACCCACAAACAAACTTTGTTTGTTTATTTGCTTGGAGTCTGGCTTGTTCCTGGGGATATGAGGTGCTCCTTCTTGCAACTTGATCCTAGTGAGATCTTGCAGCCCTTCCAGGTTTGCCTTTGAAATCTCTTGGGTTGTTTTTCTTCTCCATCCTCTCTGTGTTCCCTTAATCCTGTCCACAAGCTTCTTGACCTAGCCAATTTCCTCACCTTTCATTGTATGCTTAAAATCAATCCCTGCTCACTAATAATCATCTCAAGGGAGTCGTCATTTCTATTGGTCCAGAATAGATTGGGTCTTGCAGGAACCATCAATGTGCATCTTAGTAGATAGAGTCACTTAGCAGGAATAAAGAAGAGGTCTACCGCTGACTTTTTATTTTATTTTAGACTTTTTATTTATTTTTTATTTTAGTTTCCAGTGCAGTCTGCAATCTGAAGATTTCCTGATGGTCTCCTGTTCAAATTTTAAACAGATACCTTTTGTTGCTTTGCTTTTTTTCTTTTTTCAGATGCTGGTATTTTCTGCAATACAGATACTCCTTGACTTATAACTGTAACAGAGTCTGGAATTTCTGTTGTAACTCAAGACGGCCATTAATTGAGTCATATGGCCAGACTGATTTTACAATCTTTTTTGCAATGTTGATAAACAAATGCCACATGATAAAACGAACACTGTGGTTAAACAATTTAATGCATTTAGAGGGCTGCAATTGACCATACAGACTTAGGACATATTGAGTCCAAAATTTCAATTGCTAATCACAGTTGTTAATTGTCCCATTTTATGACTTTTTTGGGCACAGTTGTTAAGTGAATCACTATATTTAAATTAATAACGTGATTGTTATAAAAGAATCTGACTTCCCCAAGATTCAGAAAGTGACCACATGACCACAGGGGACCCCCCTGGACACCCCAGGACGCAATCGTGATAAATATGAGCCAGTTGCCACGCACTCAAATTTTGATCACATGACCATGGGGATGTTGCAAGAGTCATAAGTGTGAAAACATAAGGTTTTTTTTCAGTGCCATTGTAACTTTGAGTGGTCACTAAATGAATGGTTGTAAGTCAACTACAAGTAGTAAAACTGGTTACTGATGCAGGCATGGGACTGTGGGGGAAGAATGGGCCCTCATTGGAATTCTGGGATTGGATCATAGATCCTTTTGTATGGCCGTTGTAACGTTGATTGCTAAGCCACCAATCATTAAGCAAGGACTATCATAGTAAACTGGGACTCATGCATGCAAACAAACTCAACAAAGGATCTGGATACAATGTAAATTTTTATTCCTGATTTATCTTATTTGAAAAATAATATATGTATGAATGAATGAAATCATAATACATGGATAGAAAACTGTATATCATAGTTATTAGTCTCATTCGGGGATCCAAAAAGGTTCTCTTTTCTGACTTGCAAATGAGAATGTAATATGCAGAAAGTAAATGTGAAATATAAAATAGTTGCTGAGTTTAATGATAGCAGAAAGATCATTTCAAGATTTATCAGTTGATTTTGGAGTGTTATATCCTGAAAAAAGATACATTGAATTCAACAAAAGTATTTGTTGATTTCTAGAGATGATATCACAAATTGCCAATTCAGGCAGCTATTTAAAATTCCCCTTATTTTGTGTCTATTGAGAAATAAGATCTACTAAAGTTAATTGGACTCATTTTCAGCTAAGAATGTATGTGATTGCCTTGCCTGCAAGGAGGCCTATATTTAGTTCAGTTGAGCTACATTAATAATTTTGGAAAGGCTGAACAATAATTTGACTATAATTTTACTAATTCATACTTAAGTGAGATAACTATAATTGAGTTAAATTATTTTATAACAGATCATAGAATCATACCAAATCTATCTTAATAAAATATTCTAAAAGTATTATCAAAACCAAGAAAAATTATATATTTGTTATTTCCTAGATTTCTAAATTATTATTATATTGTATCATCTAACCATTGATAAAAGAGATCCCAAACTTCATAAAATTGTTTATCTTCTTGTTCTCTAATTTAAAATGCCAATCTACTCATTTCAGCACATTCCAATATTTTCTTAATAATTTTTTCCTCTAATGGTATTTTCTCACTCTTCCAATGTTTAGCAAATACAATCCTAGCCACTGTTAATACATTTACAATCAAATACTTTAAGTTTTTATTATATATATCAGGTAAGATTCCCAATAAAAAAATCTCTGGTTTCAAAACTATGTGTTTCTTTGTCATTTTTTCCAGCCATATGCAAATTCTAGTCCAGTATTTCCTGGCCTCCTCACAAGTCCACCACATATGGTAATATGAGCCAAGTATCTGATGACATTTCCAGCACTTTTCAGATTTATTCTTGAACATTCTTGCTATTCTTGTCAGGGGAAAGTACCACCTGTAAAACATCTTGTACAAATTTTCTTTATATGCTGTTGACATTGTCATTTTATAATATTGTGACCACAATTTTTGTCATTTCTCTAAATCAATCCCATATCCAAATTTCTTCCCCCAAGCAATCATTGTTTCTTTAACTTGTTCTTCCTCTAATTTAATTTCCAACAAATAACTATATAGTTTTTTAATCTCTTTTTCATCAGTACCTGTCAAAATCCTATCTAAATCAGTTAATTTATCATAAAATCCTTCTATTTTAGAATCTTTAAGATACCTTGCATGTATTTGCTCATATGAAAACCAATTCATCTTTATATCCTGTTCTTCTAAATTTTGCATCATTTTAAGTTCACCCTTTTCATCCAGTATTTCCCCATATCTAACTGTTTGTTCCTTCTTATAGGTTATAGGATACGAAAAAGCTTCAATAGTTGATAACCAAACTGGGATTTTCAAATAACATTGTTTCTTAATTTTCTCCCAATTCACCATAACGATTCCCGTATATAATGCCTTCTAAAATAACCCTGTGATTTAGTTCCCTTATACCATAAAAAAGCATGCCAACCCAATAATAAATCATGACCTTCTAATGCCAACAATCTAATCTTTCTTAACGTTATCCATTCTTTAACCCACATTAAGTTTGCAGCTTGATAATACAACTCCCAATTAGGAAGGCCAAATCCTCCTCTAACTCTAGCATCCTGTAAAAGTTTTAATTTTATTCTTGCCTTGCCATATATACTTCAACACAATTTTATTTAATTCTTCAAAGTAATCCTTACCTAACCTAATTGGTATTGTTTGGAACAAATATAAAATTATTCAATAATGATATTAGGATACTTAACTGATGATTGATAATGTGAGTTATTATGTAATATAATTATTTCGATGACTATGAAATGGATGCACAAAAAGGAGTGGTAAACCAACCGATACACTGTAAATTTATGAAGAATGATGATTTTTTTATGTTATGTTTTATGTGTTTTTGTTTGTCATTAAAATCAATAAAACTTTTATTAAAAAAAATAATTTTGGAAAGGCTGATATTTGTGATAGATGTTTTTGTGGCTATACAGCATAATGGGAAGAGTATCCTGCTTCCTAAGGATAATTATTTGAAAGGAAAGACTAACTGTCATGTCCCTTTATATATATAATGAAATGCATTTTATATATATATATATATATAAAATGCATTTCATTTATTCATAAAAGGAATAAAGGGGTGTTTAGGAATATTGGAATAGCTCTCCAAACCCTCTTCTTTTTTAAATGAAATAAGCTTACTGACCTGGAATAAATGGAAGTAGTTCTTGATTTACAATCATAATTGACCAAGGCAGTTGTTAAGAGACTCACACCAATTTTATGAACTTTTTGCCACAGTTAAATGAATCACTGCAGATTCATATGGCTATTAAGCAAAACTGGTTTCCCAGTTGGCTTTGCTTCTCTGAAGCTCTTGGGCAGGTCACACATGACATTCACATAAGCCTGGGCCATTGCAACCACCCTAAATACAAACGAGTTGCCTGGCAACCAAATTTTGATTTTGTGACTGGGAGGGGATGTTGGGACAGCTTTAAATACAAGGATTGGTTTAAGTCACTTTTTTTCAGTGCTATTGTAACTTTAAAGAGTTGCTAAGGGGTCCCCAAACTTGGCAACTTTAAGTCTTGTGGACTTTAACTCCCAGAATGGCTGGAGAATTCTGGGAATTGAAGTCCACAAGTCTTAAAGTTGCCAAGTTTGGAGACCTCTGTGTTAAACAGTTGTTGAATCATTGTAAGTCAAGGACTATGTATAGGTACAGTTGTTAACCATTGATAAAACAGAGTTAAAATAAAATAAATTTCCACAGGGCAGGTTTTTCTCCCCTTATATTGAATCTTCAAAGCACATGTTTATACTAGTCTATTCACTTAAAATATATTTTAAGAAAATATAGCTAGTAGGTTGACATTAAATACAATGCATTCAAGCTTATGATTTCAAGCTGGAGCAATGGAATTCAACTTGTTTCCAATCTAGGAGGGAAATCTCAATGATGGATATCCCCACACATCTTCCACAAGGTGACCAGTTTTATTACATTTTCTTCCCATTTTCACTCTATAGAATTTGGAGAGAAAATTCCATTTTCTTCTAATGAAGAATATTGGGCTGCTTGAGCAATAAAAAACCTTTGGGAAGCAATCATAATTCAGAATTCTCTCATTCTATGTGAGAAGCAGAAGTGTGGAAGTGTTTCAGCTTCCACAGAATTTGATTAGTAGAAGCAGCTGATTGTCAGTTGGATCAGCCTTCTGATGATCAGCTGTTTCAGGCTGCCATTGCCTTTTGCCGCCTCCACACGCCCCATTTTTGGCCTCCGTGTACCCCGTATTCAGCTTTTGTGTGCTCCATTTTCTGCCCATCTGATCCCTGCCACCTGGAACGGGCTGAAAATGGGGCACACAGAAGTGGCAATAGGAAATGGCAAACCCCGAAACCTGAAAGCTGGTCGTAGGGAGGTTAATCAGCTGCTTGTGCTAATCAGGCTGTGTTGTAGCCGAAACAGGCTGTTTACTGTTTGCTGCAAGGAGGCAAATTGCTGGGAGGCAGAGGCAGATTTTTTTTCTGGTTTTCATCCCCAAAAGCTAGGTGCATCTTATACTTCGGAGCATCTTTGAAAAATATGTAATCCTTCCTTAAAATACCATACACACTCCTAGAGCAGAGGTGTGAAACTCAAGGCCCGGGGGCTAGATGCGGCCTGTGGGATGCTTTGATCTGGTCTGCAGGGCCACCCTGGAAACAGTGAAGGACCAGGCCATAGTGCCTCTGCCAGCAAAAATAGAGCTCACAAGGGTCACGCATGGCCCTCGCAAGCTCTGTTTTTCTGGCAGAGGATTGCAGGAGGCTGTCCCAGCTGAAAACGGAACTTGGGAGCCCGTTTTCACTGGCAGAGCACTCAGGTTGCCACATATACCACATACGCCCCTGACAAGTGTAATGTTGAGCTGGCTATGCCCACCCTGGCCATGCCACTCCCTCTGAGGTCAAATACAACCTTAATGAAGCCCTCAATTAAATCAAGTTTGATATCCCTGTCCTATAGCAATGATTCCTAATCTTTGACACTTTAAAAGAGATGGACTTCAATTCCCAGACACCCTCAGCCAGTATGGGTTGGGAAGAGTTCTGGGTATTGAAGTCCACTCCTCTTAAAGTGGCCAAGGTTGGGAAACATTCTGCCTTGCAGAAACATTGATTCTAAACAGTATATCAGTTGTCACGTCCACAGGAATAGAAACGCTACTGTATATTTCATGGAAAATTATACCAGTGCATGAGGCAAAAAAGAAGCTTGCTGTATCTACTTTAGCTGTAGTGATAGGCCTACCACTGTCTTCTCTTATAAAATTCTCAATAGGAAACATATAACCCAAGTTTCCTTGCAGCTTCAGAAATCTTGGGATTTTTCTTCTGAGGGAAAGGGTAATAAGATAGCTTACTAGGTACTGGTTTTGAAGCTGAGATGTTGAGGCTGGAATAATCCCAAATGGAAGTTACTGAGGTCCGAGTTGAGTCAGAACTGACTGTCTCTTCAGGAGGGCGTGAATTTTCTTCATTGATGGAGAACGTAATAGCCGGTTCAGAGCTGTCTAATGACTCTTCACAAGACCACATGCTATGTTCAGTCCAGTTTTGGACATTATCACAAGGCTCTCCATGGTGATGTCCCAGACGGTGGATACCAAGGTGTATGCGCCACGGTGAACTATCTTGTCCATTTCCTTGGCAGGGCAAATCCACTTTGATCTCTCTTCCTTCCAGTGCTTTTCTCATGTTCTTGTTAATTAAAACAGCACTGATCATGGATTCTTTGGGAATGGTCCCATTTCTACCTGTGAAGAAAATTCAATTTTAAAAGGAAAATCTTACTTCCTGACAATGCGTTAAACAGGAGTGTTTCACAACCTCAGTGAGTGTAAGATGTGTGGACTTCAACTCCTAGAATTCCACAGCCAGCTCTGATGCATTATAACTCTAAATCTGATATGACCAATTTTGTGAGCGCAGTAAAACATGCTACACATTCCAGCGTTAAGCTTTTCAGCATCTACATACCATAGGTAGGGCCTTATTTTGAAAAAAAAAGCTTAGAACAGAGCACAGGTAGCCCTTGAGTTACAACCATTTGTTTAGCGACCTTTTAAAATTATGACAATGCTGAAAAAAGTGATGTGCAATTGATTCCCACGCTTATGACCATTGAAGTGTCCCCAGGATCACGAGATCAAAATTCATACACTTGGCTACCAGTGTGGATTACAATGGTTGCAGCATCCTGGGAAAAGCCAAGTCAAAGGGGAATTCCAGATTGTGGCAAAATAGGTTGTAAAATTGAGTGTGATTCACTTAACAACTATGTGTGCCCCATTCTAAATTTTAAAAATTGGCTGGAAACAGACATCTTCCTTAGAGACTTGATGATGTACAGTGCAATCATTACAATAAATTTTATACTTTGAGTGCTTCCTCAGGGGAACAAATACCGTCACACTGGCAAGTGAACATTTGCTATGAAATGAATCTTATACCCAAATACAGAGAGTCCTCACTAAGCAATCACAATCAAGACTGAAACTTGTGTTAAGCAAAGTGGTCACTACCTGAAACCAAAACTCTGCTTATGATCTTATTTCAGCTTCTCTTTGCTTTACATACCTGCGAAGATTGTAAATGCAAGGATTGGATGCAAAGTTGATCTTTCATCACCATCATAATTAGGAACAGTCACTAAATGAGGACTGGTTGTAGCTATTATTATACTTCTGAATGGAAAAAAAAAACCCGCCATTTTTTTAAAATTTAGAAGTAATGAAAAGAAGCCCAGAAATAGCTTATTGATCTAAACCAGGGGTGGGCAAACTACGGCCCGCGGGTCACATCTGGCCTGTTGGTCTGTCCAATCCAGCCCGCCCCGGAAAAAAAATCGCTGGGCATGGCGTATTGCCCTGCGCCGCATGGCCCCCAAAGCTGCAAAACAGCGCGGAGCGCTCTCAGGGTAGGAAAGAAAAGAACGTTGCAAAGGCCTCGGCTGGGTGTTCGAAATCACCTTTGAGTGCGACCTCTCCGAAGTTGAGTCCCCGCCGATCCCCCTTTTTCTTCCGGGGCTTCCAGGCTTAAAATTTGCAAAGGCAAAGTTTGCAGGCGGGAGCGTCTTCCCGCCAAGGAGCGGGAAGGGTTCTGGCGGGCGGGCAGGCGGGCTGCTTGGAGCGGGCTGCTTGGAGCCACCTAAAGCTAGGCTGCTGCTGGTGGAGCCTTGCCCTGCCTTGGTGCCCCATTTCCCGGCTCGGCGGTCCTGCTCGGGCGGCACTTTAAAAGCCCTCCTCCTCGCGTATGCGCCCAATGAGCTGCTCAACACGACGGCGGCTCCCAGTACCCGAGCAACTTCCCAGCAACTTGCGGCTTGCTTTTTCCTCTTGGGCGCTCATGCCTGACCCCAAACCACACGGCAGAGGGGAAACCCGGAGCGCCGCCGGGTCAGTTCCTCCAAGCAGCCCGCCCACCCAGTGGGCGGAACCCTTCCCGCTCATCCCTCGGGTGTCTACCTTGTTCCTCTCAGTCGCTCTCTCGCTCCTCCACCAGCCCAGGAAGAAACTGAAGCCGGCAGAGTGGCTTCCTGTCAGCGCAGCTCCTCCGAAGCCCCCGTTCATCCCCACCCTGCCGCCCGCGATTCAATCCAGTGCTCCGTTCTGCCTGCCTGCCTGCCTGCCTTTGTTTCTGGTTGTTTTGGAGTAGCTTCTGCTGAGAAAAAGAGGCGAATAGTTATTGTTCTCAGCCAAAGCTGTTCCGAAACAACCAGAAACAAAGGCAGGCAGGCAGGTAGGCAGAACGGAGCACTGGATTGAACCATGGGCGGCGAGGTAGGGGTGAACAGGCGCTTCGGAGGAGCTGCGCTGGCAGGAAGCCACCCTGCCGGCTTCTTTGAAGCAGTTTCTTCCTGGGCTGGTGGAGGAGCGAGAGAGCAACTGAGAGAGGAACGAGGCAGACACCTGAGGGATGAGCGGGAAGGGTTCCGCCTGACGGGCGGGCGGGCTGCTTGGAGGAGCTGATGCGGCAGCGCTCTGGGTTTCCCCTCTGCCGTGTGGTTCGGGGCCAGGCACGAGCACCCACGAGGAAAAATCAAGCTGCAAGTTTCTGGGAAGTTGCTCGGGTGCTGGGAGCCGCCGTCATGGTGAGTGCATACATGAGGAGGAGGGCTTTTAAAGTGCCGCCCGAGCAGGACCGCCGAGCTGGGAAACGGGGCACCAAGGCAGGGCAAGGCTCCACCAGCAGCAGCCTAGCTTTAGGTGGCTCCAAGCAGCCCTCTCCAAGCAGCCTGCCCGCCCGCCCGCCCGCCAGAACCCTTCCCGCTCCTTGGCGGGAAGACGCTCCCACCTGCAAACTTTGCCTTTGCAAATTTTAAGCCTGGAAGCCCCGGGAAAAAAAGGGGGATCGGCGGGGACTCAACTTCGGAGAGGTCGCACTCGAAGGTGATTTCGAACTCCCAGCCGAGGCCTTTGCAACGTTCTTTTCTTTCCTACCCCGAGAGCGCTCCGCACTGTTTTGCAGCTTTGGGGGCCATGTGGTGCAGGGCAATATGCCATGCCCAGTGATTTTTTTTCCGGGGTGGGCCGGATTGGACAGACCAACGGGCCGGATGTGGCTCGCGGGCCGTAGTTTGCCCATCCCTGTGGTAAAAGATGTTGACATTCTTTTATAGGAAGTATATTTTCTAGATGTCCCTGTTTCATCTGCAAATGGACAGTCCAAAAATTCAATCCTTTAATTGTTAGAAAAGAAATGTCTTCAGCTTTTCCACTTTTCTACTTTAAGTACTCTTGAACTGGCCCTTGAACAACAATATTCCATAGTTTATTCTTTTCAGTCATTAGGTCAGTCACTTTGTGTGTGTGTAGGAGATGTGCAGAAAAAGCACCTTAGGAGTGATGCTCCTGCAAATCAGTTTGTTACTCTTGTATCTTGGGGGGGGGGGGAAACACTTTAGGTTTTCTCCTAAGCTTTTGGGTGAGGCATCCTAATCTGTTGTCTTGCCAAGGGTCTTTTAGACATTTCCTATGCCGCATTTGGAAAGCATCGTGTTTTAGTTCAATAAGACAGCACACATAGACAGTGTGGCAAAAGACAGTTCTCAACTCATGATAAAATTGAGTCTGGAATTACAGTCATAATTCATGATGCTTGTTAAGTGGGTCGTCATGTAACGGTGCCCAAAGTTATGTCCTTCCTTGTGGCAGTTAAGTGAATGCCACAGTTACTAAGCAAACACCGCTGGAAATTGGAAGTAAATGCCAGCTTTTGACAAAAGGTATTGTAAATTGTGGTCATTTGACTATGGGATACTGCAGACAGGTGTAAAATGCAGGCCGGTTGCCAAGCACATGCATGTGGTGCTGGCCGTCTGAACTTTGAAACTAGGTTGTAAATACTTTGTGGGGATGCATTGTAACTTAGAATGGTGGCTAAGCAACTGATCATGGATCAAGGACTACTTGTAATTTCCTGGTATCCTCCCTGCTTTATTAGTTCCTGGCATTTTGGACATCTTATTCCCTTGATGGCTCTTTTAGAACAAAGTGCAATCTTTAACTTGTTCAACACAAGCCAATGAAACAAATCTACTGAAATACATGTGAGTATTTTCAACTTCTTTCTTATGAGCAGTTGCTCTCTCCTTTGTCCCTCCTCCCACAAGATTTAGAGGAACTATCAGTTCAATGTTGCAATGGCACTTAAAAATGTGACCTATGATCGCTTTTTCCAGTTATGACTTTTGTATCATTCCCCATGATCCTGTGAACAAAATTCAGAGCTTGGCAACTGGTTCATGATTGTGGCCACTGCTGTGTCCCAAGGTCACATGATCACCTTTTGTTACTTTCTCACAAAGTCAATGGGGAAGCCAGATTCAGTTAACAACTGGGTTACTAACCTATCTACTGCAGTGATTCACTTAACAACTGAGGCAAGAAAGGTCATAAAATGAGGAAAAACTCACTTTACAAACATCTCACTTAACAACAAAAATTTTAGGCTCAATTGTGGTTGTATGTCAAGGACTATTTGTAGTAATTTATTTTCTGTGGTCTAGGGGTTACTTTTTGGAAGAGGGCATGAATGAAAATTTTCCTTAGTTTTGCCAGACTGAGACAGCAGCAAGAGCAGAGAATGAAACGGATTCCTTCCAACAGACTTATACTGTCTGTCAGCCACTTGGTGTCATACTTGGTAAAGCATACTGCTTTTTCATTTGACCTGCCACAATTAGTTTTTTGCTTTCCCCAAAAGTTATGGATCCATATTTCTTTTCTCCCTCCTTCGGTCTCTTTTAAAAAGGTGATTTTAATCTTCTATTACAAATTTGGCAAACTAGTCCTTTGCTGGGTTGATTTTAAACAACTGGCCTTGTTTAAAATAGTTATTTGAATACTTGTTTAAAACACATGTTGTTACTGCTGTTGCTGCTGCTGTTAAAAACTGTTTGTTCTGCTTGTTTGATCTGCAAGATCTGTTCTTAACAGGACAATTAACAATATTACGTTTTACATTAAAGGCCAAGAGAGTTTGGCTGCAGGTTATTTGAAGGACTTTCTTGCACCAAACGAATTAGCTAGAGTAAAGAAGAATATTTGTAGCTCAGAGTTGAAATGACAGGTTCTTGACACTTTCTGAGCTTGGTTGTTCTTTTGCAGATGCTTTATTACCCAAACTAGATAATGTAAAAAGTTAGCACCCACCCCTTTCCTAGAAGAATGTAATATTTTAGGAAATATTAAAAAGGAAGAATATTAATTTCCCTGGGTGAGAAGATTTTTGGAAGGAGAAAGCAGCCCCCACTTTCTTAATAGCCCTCAGCAATACCAGCACTTAAGAAATAGCTAGCTCTATTCATAAACAAATATGAATCCAACAAAGGTAGGACTAGCCGTCAGCACCTTCATTGCATCACCCTCCAAACTTCAACCAAACTTAGCTCAGACATTCACCATTAAACCTTTTTTCCAGCCAGCCTCCATGTCTCCAGTGCCTTTGTCCCGGTTGGAATTGAACCAGATGGATATTTCTTCCCAAGAATTACACTATCAGTGCTGGACCAGCTCCAGTGATGTTATCTAATTTGGATAATGAAACGTCTCCCAAACCCCCAACCAAGCTCAGAATTAACTGGAGATCTGGAGATGGTGTCCTGATAACTCTAGGTACAAGATGCCAGGTTGGAGGGTGGGATGGGGCAGGAAACTCAGTATGGTGGTTTCAAAGATGTGATCAAAGTTCTCGCTTCACTTTTAGCAAAGAAGAAAAGAAACATTGGGGCTGCCATCTTGCCCCTGTAATTTTTTTTGTGGGAATTCCATTTCTGTGGTCTCCCATTTGGCACATAAAATATACAGTACAAAGGACATAATTTTGGGGGGAACAAATAAAAGGCAAACCTAAAAAGGGGCAAATCTCAAGTTCATAAAGATAAAAAATTGGTTTAGAAATGTGAAAAATCACTAGATAAAATTGCAAAGGAAGATTAAAGAGCCAAACCAAGGAAAACGTTACAAAAACGCACATTCCAATAAGCAACTCTAAAATCAAGCATTATCAAGCACTAAAAAGACAAATTGGTTGTCCAGATTTGTTTTTATCTGAACATAAAAGACTGCATGGAGTGGAACTGTTTGTAGGGTAAAAGTTAAATGACCAAAATAAATAAATAAAGAATAAAAGTGAGGGTTTTTTTTTTTTCAAAAAAATACTTTGGATCTTAAATGAAGAACTGTCCTTTATAATAAGAATGTATGATAGCTGCAGATAAAGCACATTTAATGCAGAGTTCATCAGCTTTCTTGGTTTTTTCAAAACGTCATTTGCAAGATCAAAATTTTAGTGGCGTGAACTTTTACTTTTTTATCTGAATAAACCTCCCAGGTAGCCCTCAATTTATGACCATTCATTTAGCAACTGTTTGAAATTACAACTGTTAAGTTTGGAGCATGGGCGAGAAAGAATGGAGACGAGCCTCTGGAATGGTGAACTTCAACTCTTTATTTACATGGTGACAGCTCAAACTCAATGGCAGTTATAGCCCTCCTTATATAGGCAACCCAATAACTATTTAACCAATAACAATCCAGGAGCGCTAGCTCTCTTAACCAATATGAACGCTCCAGGGCCAGAACCCTGCACTTGACTCCAAGCTCAAGATAACTTTATTAAACCTTATGCATTCACAACACCCCTTCCCCCTGGCTTCTGTTTACAGGGCGCAGTTACATAGTCCTAAAGATAAAAACTCGACGCAATCTGTACACAATTTACACTTATTCTTTTTCACTTTAAGACCAGCGTGTTGGAATTTTTGTAGAACTAATTTTAAACAATCCTGTAAGATTTTTTTTGTAGGTGCAGCAATTAATACATCGTCAAAGTAGGGGACCATGCCTTTAATCCCTTGTAGTAGCCTCTCCATAAGGCTCTGAAAAATTCCCGGGGCTACACTGACTCCAAATTGGAGCCGGGTACATTTAAAGGCACCTCGGTGCATCACAATCATTTGTGCCTGTGCCGTCTTTTCATCAACAGGTAATTGCTGATATGCCTGAGCTAAGTCTAATTTAGCGAAGACTTTTCTGCCCCCCAGGGAATGGAGGAGATACTGCACTACCGGCACCGGATATGCATTTTGCTGTAGGGCGTGGTTCAGGGTGGCCCGGTAGTCCCCACAAATTCGAATTGAACCATCCGGCTTAATTGGTGTTACGATTGGAGTCTCCCAGGGGGAGTGATCGGTAGGTTCTAGCACCCCCTGAGCTATTAATTTATCGAGTTGTTCATCGATTTTCGGCTTTAAGGCAAACGGAACTCGACGGGGCTTAAGGCGGATGGGAGCTATCTTTGGATTAAGGCTGAACGATATTGGGGTCCCCTTGTACTCTCCTAAATTTTCCACGAAGACGTCCTTGAATTCATGGATGAGGTCCTCCTCCCAGTCACTTCCGCTGACTTGGTTTATGCCTGCCACTTCAATGCCAAGTGGCGCGAACCATTGGAGACCTAGCAGACTAGGCCGATCTTTGTCGATCACAGTTAGCGGTAAGTACGCTGCGTGCTTCTTGAATGAGACCCGGACTCGGCTGGATCCAATGACAGGGATTCGATTCCCTTGATAGTCCTTAAGAATAAGTCTTTGGGAACGGAAGTCTTGGTGCTGGATCGTGGGGATGAGTTGCTTGAGGGTCTTCCAGGACACCATCGAGAGGGACGATCCCGAGTCGACTTCCATGTGGCAAGGCTGGTTCTCGATGGCCAGTGTAATTTGGATTTTCTTGGCATCCAAGGCAGAGGCGTGACCGATAATGATAGTCTGGTGAGCCTCTTCTCGCTTCATGGGGCGATTCAAAACTCGGTTTCTGTAGGAGTGGTTTACTGGTTCTCGCCTTACAGGACAGTTTCCTGTCGATTGGCGATAGTTAGCCCCTTTTGAGGCCTGGCTGGGTCCTTGGAAACTTTGGCAGACCTGTCTGATGTGGCCTCTCTTCCCGCACTCATGACAGAGCACGTCGCGGAATTTGCATTCGGACCTGGCATGGTTGGCTCCACAGCCAGCGCAAGGGTGTAGGGGTCCCGGTTGGACCGCAGTCGATGGACCTCTTCTTCGTGGCTGTCTGATGATGAAGAGAGGTCCTCGTGGTGGGCCGTTGTCAGCTGCCCTTTTGACTTGGGTAAAATGTCGCCTGTCGGTTGGTGTACCGGAGCGCGGTTGCGGTGTAATTGTGCAGCCGACTTCCTGGTTGCTTCTGCTGCAGTAGCATCGGCAATGGCATCAGCAAGGCTGATGTTGTCTTTTGCCATCAGCTTGCTCTGCACGCCTGGCGCATCTAGTCCCAGAACTATTCGATCTCTCAGTGCCTCTTCCAAATCGGCAAATCCGCAGAGGCCTCCCAGGTTTCGGAGGTCTGCTATGAAATCGGCGACGCTTTCTCCTTTTCGCTGATTTCTTTGATAGAACTCATGCCATCTCATGAGCGTGGGCACAGTCGGTGCGTTATGAGCTCTTAGTAGGGGTTCGAAGTCGGCCCAGTCCATCGCCTTCACTTCTGCAGGTTTGGCTAGTGCTTTAGCCATCTTAAATACAGTTGGTCCACAATGCGTTAGGAATACCGCCCGTTTCTTCCCGGTTGTGGCATCCTTTAAATTGTTAGTTTCCAAAAACATTTGGAAATGATCCATGTAGGACTCCCAGTCCTCTTGCACTGGATCGAACGGAGCGGGTGGTACTACGACGACGCCGGACATGGTTCCGTCATGTAGCGTTGTCAGGCATGTGCTCGGTGTTTCTTCTTAGTTCAGTCAGCTCTGACATCTCCAAGATCCCATCCTCGTCGCCAGTGTTAAGTTTGGAGCATGGGCGAGAAAGAATGGAGACAAGCCTCTGGAACGATGAACTTCAACTCTTTATTTACATGGTGACAGCTCAAACTCAATGGCAGTTATAGCCCTCCTTATATAGGCAACCCAATAACTATTTAACCAATAGTTAAACCAATCCAGGAGCGCTAGCTCCCTTAACCAATAGGAATGGGCCAATCTGATCCTGCCATTAACAGCCAATCAGAAGTGCAGGGCCAGAACCCTGCACTTGACTCCAAGCTCAAGATAACTTTATTAAACTTTATGCATTCACAACAACAGCACAGAAAAATATGATTGATCACCGCCCTCAAACTTATGACAACTGTAGGGTCCCTGCAGTCACCTGATTGTGATTCGAGCACTTGGCAACTGTCAGGTATATAAAATGTTTGCAGCTTACCAGGGTCACATTATCACTACCTGCAACCTTCTCAGCCGGACCTTCTCGGGGGACAGCATGCAATCCTCCCAAGAGCTTTTTTTTGGCCTCAGTGGCCTCCTGCCACCCTCTGCCAGCAAAAACAGAGCTTCGTTTTTGCTGGCAGAAGGTGGCAGGAGGCTAGCACAGCCGAAAACGGAGCCTGGGCGAGCCACATGTGGCCCTACCAAGCTCCCTTTTATCTGGTAGAGGCACCGCAGGCTGGTCCTTTGCTATTTCCAAGCCAGCCCTGCAGGCCAGATCAAAGCAACCCATGGTCTGGATTTGCTCCATGAGCCTTGAGTTCTATTGCAAGGAAGCATGATATGCCTCAGCTATGGAGTATGGCAAGCTTGCTGGAATGAATGGACAGAAAGAACTATTTCATCCATAGATAAATTAGGTAATTAGAGGGCAATTATTATGCTCTTGTAGCAACTGGCAACTGTCCCAGAGTTCTTTCTCCATGAATGGCTCTCATACTATTTTTTTTAACTTAGGGATCTAACACATGAATGTTCCTCAATCCAGTAACCTTTAGACATGTTATGGTCACAACTCTTATTGTTCTAGGCCAGGGGTAATCAACTTTTTTATACCTACTGCGCACAATTGTATCTCTGTTAGTCATAAAATTTTCTCTAACTGCCCACCAGTTCCACAGTAATGGTGATTTATAATGTAGGGGACAAAACCCCTACCGCCCACCATGAAAGCTGGAACGCCCACTAGTGGGCAGTAGGGACCAGGTTGACTACGACTATTCTAGGCCATTCCAAGCCTGGGATTCTGGTAATTGTTAGGAAAAGTGCCTCTGTGTCATTGGAAACTCACACCTGCATTTTTCCATGTTATTGATACTTTGAAGATCTTTAGCCCTGAGCATTTATACAGAAAGCTGGTGTTTACCATGCACCTGGTGTTATGTCCTGAGCATGGGTGCAAGGCATGGAGATGAGACATCAAATGGTGACTTCAACTCTTTATTGTGAAATAAGAACAGAGCAAATACTTGGGCGGCAGCAGCTCTTTTATGCTGTCAAAACAAGTCTAACAAGTGTCCAATCAGAGAGGCCCGTTAACAGCCAATCGGACTGGCCAGAAATGACTAATCACGACTTGCTATTCGCGGGCCAATGAGAAGTGCAGGATTATGAGCCTGCTGCAAAGTAAAGCTATTTAGGGTTGTTAATGATGCGATGGCTTAGCCCAAAACTCCTCCCTAGATTCAGTCTGAGGGGTGGGGTGACGTATTCTCGTAAATAGGCAGGTTGCTTCATCTGTCTGCTTGATCTGCGCTGTTCCACCAGTTTCTGTTCTGGCTCTGGTTCCGGTGGGCTGCTAGCTGAGCTGGATGGTGAAAACGGTCCCGCTGTTCTGTCGAATGGCTCTGGGCTATTCTCTCTGCTTTCGCCAGTGCTGTCTTCCGGGTTCCCTGGATCTGTTTCCATCGCAGTGCTGTCACGCGGCGAGGCCACTCCCCAGTTCGGTTCTCCTTCTGGCGGTGAGTATCCCCTGGTTGTTTGTGTAGACTGCTGGATTTCGATTGTTAAGTCATCTGTTATTTCTTTTTCGGCCTCCTCGATGTTCCTTCCCCCCCCAGTTAGAGATTCAGGGGCTGAGATGGGAATAGGTGCTAGTCTGGAACGGAGTTGGTCTATGTGGCGCTTCCACATTTTACCATCTGCAGTTTGTAGACAATAGGATCGGGGTCCCATAAGTTGCGTTATGGTAGCGGGGACCCACAATGGGTCGCCCAAGAAGTTTTTCGCAAACACGGGGTCAACTTCCTGGAATGATCGACACTTGCTGCTGGATCCTGAGGGTTCTTCAGGCATGTAATTAGGGTAGAGGTGATCGAGATGCGAGCATAGTTTCCGGCCCATCAGGAGTTCAGCTGGGGTTCTGTTTGTGGTGCTGCTTGGAGGAGAAGCATCCGGGTTATTTTGTCGTCAATGTCACCGTGGTCCATTTTGTGTAAAGTCTTTTTTACAAATTGAACCATTCGCTCAGCCCTACCATTGGCCACAAGGTGAGCTGGCGATGTTAAGGCATGGCGGATGCCCCGGTCTGCTAGGTACTGTTCAAATGCCAGGGCAGTGAATTGGGGGCCATTATCGGAGACCAGGACATCCGGAAATCCGTGGGTAGCGAATAGCTTATTCAGTTTTTTAGTGACCGCCTCTGTGGTGGTACTTTTCATCTTGTGGATCTCAAGCCAGTTAGAATTGGCATCCACTGTTAGGAGGAAAGTGCGTCCTCTTGTGGGTCCCGCAAAATTGATGTGGATACGGGACCAAGGACCTCGAGGCGTTTCCCACTGAGTTGAGGGAGTTTTTGGAGGAGTAGAGCGAGTCTCCTGGCATTTGCTGCACTTTGCTACCCAGGTCTCTATCTGTTTGTCTAACCCAGGCCACCATGCGTAACTCCTGGCCAATGCCTTCATCCGCACGATGCCTGGATGTCCATCGTGCAACATTTTTAAAACTTTATGTTGCAATTTCTCTGGGATTACAACTCTGTCTCCCCACAAGATGCAGCCCTTTTGGGAGAACAGTTCTGTCTGTCGATTTCTGAATGGCTTGAAAGTGTCGTTGGGTGCGCTGTCCGGCCAACCCCGTTCCACCCAGCTGAGGACTCGTGCCAAAAAAGGGTCCTTTTTTGTTTCTGAGGCGATGTCTCGAGCAGTCAGTGGTGGCGATTTAAGGGTTTTGATTTGCAATCCGGCTAAGGTTGGAGCTGGGTCCACTATGACATCTGGTAGTAGAGAGCGGCTCAAAGCATCAGTGTGGGGAATGGCTTTCCCCGGGCAGTGTTGCAATCGGTAATCGTAGGCGGCTAAAAATTCTGACCAACGTGTCATTCTTGGCAATAAGATGTGGGAAGTTGGTTTGTTTCCTGCCAAAATACCAAGTAGCAGCTTGTGGTCTGTAATTATGGCAAAGGGTCTCCCATACACATATTCATGGAAACGTTTAATTGCGGATACAATAGCGAAAGCCTCTTTATCAAGTTGGCTATAGTTCCTTTCAGTTTTAGACAAAGTTCTCAAAAAGAACGCAATAGGTGCCTCATTCCCATTTGGCAGGACGTGGCTTAAAATGGCTCCCACTCCAAATGGTGAGGTGTCACAGGTAACTGTTAAGGGTAGAGTCTCGTTGTATTGTATCAATACAGCATCAGAAGTTAAGAGGTCTTTTACTTGTTGGAATGCCCGTTCTTCACGCTGTCCCCAGACCCAGGAAGCCTTTTTGTCGAGAAGTCTATGTAGGGGCTCGGCTACGATCGCCTTCTGGGGCAAGAAGATGTTATAAAAGTTAATGAGTCCCAGGAAGGCTTGGAGGTCTGTCTTATTCCTAGGTCTCAGGGCATTTTTGATTGCAGTTAGGTTTTTTTCGGTGGGATGGATTCCGTCTGTCAAGAAGGTATCCTAGGAACTCCACTCTCTCTATACAAAGTTGACACTTGTCCCTTTTTACTTTCAGGCCAGTGTCTTTAAATTTCTGAAGAACCTTTCTGAGTCGTTGTACTAATAACTCTTTAGTAGGGGCAGCTATTAAGACGTCGTCAAAATAAGGCACAAAGCCTTTTATGCCTTGTAATAGTCTCTCCATCAAACTTTGGAAAATGCCAGGTGCCACGCTTACTCCGAATTGGAGTCTATTGCACTTGAAGGCGCCTCTATGTGTAACTATTGTCTGGGCTTCTGCAGTCGTCGCGTCTACAGGTAGTTGTTGGTACGCCTGAGCTAAGTCCAATTTCGCAAATATTTTTCTGCCACCCAGGGAATGAAGAAGGTGTTGGACCACCGGTACTGGGTAAGCGCTCTGTTGAAGAGCATGATTTAGGGTGGCCTGGTAATCCCCACAAATTCTTAACAAGCCATCTGGCTTCATGGGCGTTACTATTGGAGTTTCCCAACGGGCATGGTCAATCGGTTCCAACACGTCCTGGCTATTAGTTTATCTAGCTGCTCATCGATCTTCGGCTTGAGGGCAAAAGCCGCGTCGATCTTCGGCTTGACGAGTCTTAAGACGAATGGGAACTACATCGGGGCTGAGATTAAACGATATAGGGGTCCCCTTGTAATGTTCCTGTGAACACATCCTGGAATTCCTGGATGAGGGCCTCTTCCCAGTCATTGCTTCCGGTTTGGTGTATGCCAGCTAGTTCAATTCCAAGTGGAGTGAACCACTGTAACCCTAACAAACTGGGCCAGTCACGATCGATGACAGTCAGGGGAAGCATCGCGGTGTGGTCCTTAAAGGATACTTGGACGTGGCTGGAACCGACAACTGGAATTCTGTTTCCCTGGTAGTCTTTTAGGATGCTTCTTTGAGTGCTGAGGTCCTGGCGGCAGATGGCAGGGATCAGCTGTTTGAGGGTTTTCCAGGATACCATCGATAGGAATGACCCCGAATCGACTTCCATCACGCACAGTCGATTCTCAATAGTAATCCTTACGCGGATCTTTCTTGCATCTAGCGATGAAGCGTGGCTGATAACAATGGTTTGGTGCACCTCTTCTCGTCTTGTTGAAGAGGCAGGTGGTCAATTTCTGTTGTAGTAGTGGTTGTTCCATTGGCGGTTCAGGCGGTCCCGATTCCCAGGTGGTTTGTCTTTCTCCCGACGGAGGTTGTTCTTCCTTCGGCTTGGACTGGACTCTTGCTTGCTTCTGCAGACCTTCGCGATGTGGCCTTTTTTCCTGCAGGAATTGCAGAGTGCTTCGAGGAATTTGCAGTCCGATCGCGGGTGATTTGACCCGCAACCAGCACATTGGCACGGAAGTCTCTGGTTCCTTTGCTCTCATTCCGAGCGGAGCCGGTTGACCTCCTCTTCCTCACTGTCTGAGGATGACTTGAGGTCTTCGTGGTGGGCAGTAATAACGTGCTTCTCAGTGGTGAGCGGGCTATCGTTAGCGAGTTGGCGATGCGGTGCATTCGCTCGGCGCATTGGAGCGGCTGACTTCCTGGTTGCTTCTGCGGCAGTAGCATCGGTGATGACATCTGCAAGGCTGATGTCTCCTTTCGCCATGAGTTTACTCTGCACAGTGTAGTCATCCAAACCCAGAACTATGCGGTCTCTCAGGGCTTCCTCGAGGTTTGCAAAACCACAGAGGCCTCCTAGGTTCCGAAGGTTGGCTTTAATAGTGTCATCATTGCAGTCTTTACCATTAGGTCCTTTCAGGGGTGGGATGGACCTTGAATCTTTTAGTTTGTTTACAAAAATATAGAAAGTGTGGGTGGAATTGGTGCGTAGAAGGTTTTCTTCTTGTTTAATGTGATAATTGGTGCATTTAGTTTTTATCTGGTGCATACATTTTTGTATCAGCTTTTGAAGTTGGCAACTTGACCAGATTTGTTTTTCCTCCAGAATGATTTCTTTTTGGATTGAAGTTTCCTTATTGTTTGGATAATTTGGTTTTTTTTTTCTGGTTTTGGGAGTTTGATTAGTCATATAGTTTGATGATTCTTTTGACTTCAAGTAAAAATATGTTGTAATGGTCTTCAACAGTATTGCATCCAGGAAATAGAAATTGCCAATCAAGGGATGAGAGATTGTTGTCTATAAGATCATAGTTGCCTTTTTTGAAGTTATAATTGGGGATTCCATTGTTGTGATGATTTTTGTGTGGACGTATGTTGAGACAAAAGTCAATCATGTTGTGGTCACTTTTGGAAAAGGGTTCTTTAATTTGTATTCCATAAATTGAATTCAAACTATTGCAGAAGATGAGATCGAGGCAGTTGTTAAGTCTAGTGTTGTTGGTTACTAGTTGTTCTAGTCCCAGATTTGTTACTGCATTGTACAATGTTGCATGTGTGGGTTCAGTTGTACATTTGTTAAGGGGCCAATTAATATGAGGTAGATTAAAGTCACCAAGAAAGATAAAAGTGTATGGGCAGAATGTTGCCCATGTTAGTAGTGTATTTAGCTTGTTTGCATGTTTGATGTCATAATCAGGGGCTCTGTAACATAGTAAGAACCGAAATGTGATATTTAAGGACAGTTCACAGATGATGGTCTCAGGAATAGCAAGTTCCTGGGTAACTTGGATGTTTTTCAGATGTAGGGACTTTTTATAGAAGATAGCAACACCACCTCCTCTACGAATTTCACGATCTTATCAGTAAACATGATAGTCTCTTACAGTGGTAATGGAGTTAGGGAGAGATGCGTTGAGCCATGTTTCACAGACAAATATAATGTCGAATGTTGGCGTATGTAGTAAGAGGAGAAATTCAGGTATTTTATTTACAAGGCTTCTTGCATTGAGTAGCTTGCATTTAAAGCCAGTTGTGGTTGGAATAGAGGTAGTTAGGGGCATGCATGCCTAGTTTTGAGTGATGTTGGATCGGATGGGGTGGGGTTGGATGCAGAGTTGTGGGTTGTGTGACTTTCTTTTAATGGATGCAGAGTTGTGGGTTGTGTGACTTTCTTTTAATGCAATCAGCTCTGTAGTCAATTTATAGGTCCTTTTCTCCATTGTCTAGACAGTTTTTGTGTTCTGCGCAGAGTTCACGGAGGCGGATTCTTTGCAGTATGGATAAGTGTGGTCTTGAGTGAAGTTTTTTTGTGGTTGGGATTGGTTTTTGCAATGACATTTATTGTATGAATGAATATGTGCTTGCTGGACTCATTTTTGCATACAACTCTACAAAATCTTGGGGCCACAGAGCCATCATTGTATTTGCACCCATGGACATCTCTGGTTATTTCAATGATATCTTCAGGAGAGATGTTTGTTGTATTTGAGTTGCTTATGATATCACGAACTTTGGTGATGTCATCTGGTTTGTTGGTGTCTTTGAGACCAAAGAAGATGGCATTTGGATGTTTCTGTTCACGTTCCATGGTGTCTCTGATGAGTAAGGAGATATTATTTGTGGATTTATTTGAAGGGATAGTGATTGTTTGTGGCTGTGGTTTGGTGGTTATTTTTGGTTGTAGCTGTGATTGCAGTTGAGGTAGTGCTTGTGGTTGTTCTGGGATTTGATTTTGAGCTGATAGGTACTCACTTATCTGTGCTGTATTTTTTTTCCAAGAGAAATTAGGCTTGCTTGTATAGTTGATTAGGCTTGCTTGGAAAGTTGATTAGGCTTGCTTGTATAGTTGGATTAAATGAATTAAATTAGCCTTTCAAGCTTTCTAGAAGCTCCCCTCCATCATAAAAACACTCAAGGTCAGTTATGTGTGTGGAAAGGTCCTTATCCTCCTTTTCTTGATCAGCCATCTGAACTGGGCCAAAGAAACAGAAGGACAAATAGACCTTCCCACCTGGCATTTGCCAGATGTGCTGTAAGTCCAAAAGTTGCAATCCCAACATTTCAGAAGGGAGTGCCAAATTGGGAACAAGCCTGCTTTGGAATCAATGTATACTGGGATAGAAAAAAGAAGCTGTCTCCATCTATCCTTACATAGACAGAGATAAAAGGCCAGTATTGGGGAACACAGTGGAAGATGCCTCCTTGTGCTATACACCCCAAATCAAGATGGAAGCTGAGCAAGGCTGAAAGGGAGGAACCAAAGTTTTCTTTGAAGGTTTCCATTGGCAGGAATAATTCTCCCTTTCCTTTCATCAGTTTTTCCTTTAGTATAGGAGTTGGCCATCAGTGCAACGGATCCCATACAAGAAAGTTTAGAAAGTTTATGATGACATAACTTGATAAGCAGTAATGCAAATGCAACACAATTCTCTCCTAGTTATATATGAAAATCTAGGATCCACATTGCCATTATTTGTTCAGTTTCCATCTGACTGCTTTTCGATGTTTAGGAACAAGGTGAATTTCAGCCTGAAGGAGAATCATTACAACAACTTATTCTAACTTCTTCTGCTCCAGGTGTCTTGGGAGTCTATCTCCCATAATGCTCCACAAGGAGTTGTAGGAATTGGAGTCCTGGCACACCTGGAGAAAGTTAGGAGTCTGCATTGAAGCATTTCTCTTTTTCTTCATTACCCTTTGAAAACATTTATAGGTGGTTCACACTTAGGACCAGAATTTCTGTTGCTAAGCAAGCTGATTATTAAGGGAATTGCATCTGGTTTTTATGAACTTCTTTGCCATAGTTCTTAAGTTAATCACACAGATGTTAAATCCACTTTCCCCACTTGACTTTGTCAGAAAGTGGCTGGAAAACTTGCAAATGGCAATTGCATGACTCTGGGATGCTGTAACCATTGTAAATACTTGCTAGTTTGCCAGTGTTCAATTCGGGATCAAGTAACTGCAGGGACACTGCAATGATCTTCAGTGTGAGGATGGGTGATAATTCACTTTTTTCAGTGCCACTATAACTTCGAATGGTAGATAAATAAATGGCTGTGAAGACTACCTATATATGTAACCCCATGGTATAGATTGAGGAATGACAAATGAAGAACTGTGTAATCTTAAAATGTGGGATATAAATCTAACCAATGTCCCATATAAATACATCAATAAATAAATATGTTTGATCTTCCTCTTTTTTCCCTCGTTTTCTCAGAACATAGTTGAGTCTCCTAACAATATCTCTAGGACAGCAGGCTAAAAACCATGATTTCAGTTTTCCTGGGAAACTGAACTGATGCATGACATCTAAAGATGGTTGACAGATGGACAGAGTGAGCTCCCCTGACTTGTCTCAGCTTTTGCCAACCTAGCAGTTCAAAAGCACATTAAAAATGCAAGCAGAAAAATAGGGACCCCTTTGGTGGGAGGGTAACAGCGTTCCAGGCACCTTTGTCATTTAGTCATGCCAGCCACATGACCACAGGGACGTCTTCGGACAATGCTGGCTCTTCAGCTTTGCAACGGAGATGAGCACCGCCCCCTAGAGCCAGAAACAACTAGCACGTGAATCTTAACCTTTTAACTTTCTGTCCTCTACAAATGTTCACTTTGATAGCCAAACATGTTTAAGGCAGATGAAAAGCACTACAAGTTGACTTACAACCATTTGTTTAGTGACTGTTCAAAGTTACAGCAGCACTAAAAAAAAAGTGACTTATGACCATTTTCATACTTAACGACTATTCCAGCATCCCCCATGGCCATCAAAATTTGTGTGCTTGGTAACCGTTATGTATTTATGAAAGTTCCACTCCCCTGGAGACTTCCGGTGGCAAGGCAAGGATGAACAGAGGTGCAGAAGCCCGCTTGCGGTTTCAGCTAATCTCTTCTTGTGGTTGGTGCGATCCTTTGAGGGTGCTCGAGTCCCAGAGAGATTCGTGTCAGTGTGGGGAAGCTTTGGGCTGCAGTGTGGGGAAGGTAACCCCCCTGCAGTGAAGAGGAAGCCCTCCAGAGCCCAACGAGCAAGAACAGCCTCCTGTCAATGGAGGCTCCGAAGTCCGGACTGCCACCGATGTGAAGAAACGAGTGAGTGACAGTTTGTGAGATCATTTGGGAAGAGAGTGGTAGAGAAAGTTAGCGGTGGAGAGGAAGATTGGAAAGTTGCAGACTGGTATTAGGCTGTTACAAGCATCTGCCTGGAGCCCTAAAGGAAAGTGTCTAAAAGCGAAGCCGAGACAAGTGAAAGTGAACGGGCTCGGCAGACAGAAGAGAAAGTGAGGACAATAAAGAGTAAAAAGGGAAATCTATGAGATTGGGAGACTCGCATCTGGAAAGAGCCTGGAAGCCGTGGAGGGTTTAGACTATTCTATTTGATTTCTATTTGGACAGACCTTATCAAACCGGAGAAGGGAAGAAGAGCGAAGCCAATGGAAAAAAAGATAGCGCGGCGCCATTGGCGGTACTTAGAAACGCTGAAGTGGTTGCAACAATATAACTGATTTAATTGATACAATCTACTTAACAGATCTTTGGGAGAATACTAAGAATACTGATCTATTCGAGGAGGAGGCTTATTTGAAGAAAACCAGGACAATTGAACTTAGGAACGTTAAGATAGAAAACAAAATCGGAAGCTTGTGAATGAGTGGGAATACCGCGTAACTGTAGTTATTATTCAGCAATTTTTTCCCCTCACTTCCGGTGTGTCTGGAGTGAAAGCTCTTAAATTGAGAGACGGAAAACCAAAATCCTACCTCTAGATTTCCCTCCTTTCTTCACCATTTACTCCCCCCTTTTTTGTATATATTTGATCATTTTTTTCTCTCTTCCTTCTTTTTTTACTAGTTGGTGTTATGATGAATTATCTCTCTTTCTTTATTTTCTCTTAATAATGATTATAAATATGCATATTGAGTAAAGGACTATTGACTGTTGTATTAGATTGTAAAATAATTGAATTAACTGATTTAATTGATGTTTTAATAATAGAGATTGTTATATTTTGACCAGATATATAGGGGAAATAGTAAGAACATTAAGTATTAGTTAATTAATAAGTTTAGGGTTCTATATATTATTATTACAAGTTATTGTGTGACATTAATATTACAAATGTAATATTATCTGTGCTCAAGAATATTTAACATTTTATTTAATATTAAATAAATATTTAATATTATCTGTGCTCAAGAATATTTAACATTTAAGATAAAATTAGATAAATATATATACAGATTTATAATATTTAGATATAGCTGGATTTGATATAATATTTATTATATAAATATTTATTATATGAAGTGAAGTATAGAGGTGGAGTACAGATCATACAAATTATATATTTGATTTAGAACCAGGATCTAAAATAATATATACTTTCCAGTAATCAGTTAAGAATACAGCTACCCAACAGATAGATAGATCAAGTAATTAGATACCGGTCAATTTTATCATAGAGCTTATACACTGAATGCTAATTTGGGATAATATACTTAACATAGTTCAACCGCAAAAACAAATCTTAAAGGAAATTACTTCCACAACTACTACAGCTTTGAAAACTGGAAGGAAGGTCACCCCAACACTAACAACTACTTTGGCAACAACTTCACCCATGGCACAAAAAAACATAGAAGAAACATTACCAGTAGAGAAACAAGCCAACATTTCGAATGCCAATATCCAAGCAATGTTTTTGACTTTACAGGAATCAATGATGAAGCTGCAAGAAACAATGATGAAAAACCACAACGAGACGAGAGCAGACATTAATGAATTAAAAGAGGAGATGGGGAAATTAAAGGCAGAAATGAAAGCGGACATCTTCAAAGTAGAGGACAAAGTCAGAATATTGCAGCAGGCCTTGGAGAAAAATGAAGCAACAATAAAAGAGGTAGAGAAAAGGTCTGAATGAACGGAAAGGAAATTAGAAAGGGTGGATGAAGAATTAAAGAATGCGAGCAAAGAAATGGAGGACTCACTGGTCCTCCTAGAGATGGACAAGGCAGCTACATACCTGAGATTCCAAAATGTGGTGGAATCAAAAAAAGACTTGGAACATCTGATGGCAGAAATACTGGCTGGATTATTGGAGAAGGACAAAGATGACATCCTAAGGGAGTTTGATGGAGTTTATAGGGTCAGTACCAATTATGCGAGATGCCACAAATGCCCAAGAAAAGTCCATATACGATTCACGAGAAGAAGTGTCCGAGATATTATTTATAGAATCTCTAGAGATGGAACAATCACGTACAAAGGTAAAGAAATTGCGATCCTCAAACAGATACCCAGAAGAGTAAGAGAACAAAGGCATGATTATAAGTTTCTAGCAGCTTATTTAAATCAGAAAATAATTACATTCAAATGGCTTATCCCAGAAGGGATGTTAGTGTCTTGGAAAGAAAGGAAAATTAAAATAGATTCCATGGAAAAGGCTCAGGACTTCTATGAACGGCTGGTGGGTCTGGAGGATCAAAGCAGTAGGGAGGAATTGGAAACAAACTCCCAGGAAGATCATGGTGGACACAAAAATAAAGATGGAAATCAAGGGAATACTCATTTACATCAGGAGATAGAAGAAACTACACATTTTCAGACACAAGGAGAGATTGGAATCATTACAAGACAAAGAGCGAAACAGAATTAAATAAATGGAAGAAGACAAAAAATTACTATCAATTAATAGAAATGGTTTAAATTCGATGATAAAAAGGAAAAGGATACCAGCTAAATTAATCAAACAAAATGCCGATATAATATTCCTACAAGAAACTCATATAAAGAAAAAAAATGAAAAATACTTAGAATGCCTGAAATTAGGAAAGCTATTTACTGCACCAGCAGACAAGGGAAAAAAGAAAGGGATTGCTGTATATGTTAAAGAGGACTTGAAAGCAGAGTTAATATGGTCAGATTTGGAAGGAAGAATTCTGGGTTTGCAGATCTGGATCAACGCCATCCCAATTCTCTTAGTGGTAATCTACACCCCGAATGGAGATCAAAAAGAGTTTTTTAAACATCTGTATGGGAAAATGGTAGGATTGGAAAAAGAAATATTTGTATCATAGGAGATTTCAACTCTATTGCTTATTATCAAAAAGACCATAGTAATGGGGGGAAGAATAAAGGGGGAAGAGAGCTGCCTAAGATTTGTAGGGAAATGATGAAGAAGTTAAACCTGATTGATATATGGAGAAGATTACACCCCAAGAAAAAACAATTCACATTCTATTCAAATCCCCATCAAACATGGACACGGGTCGACATGGCATGAATGAACGGGGAAATAGCAAATGAGACAAAAGAGGTGGAAATTTTACCTAATGAATGGGCAGATCACAATCCAATTCAGATAATATGGAAGGGTAGGGCAAAACCAAAGAAAAGATGGACATTAAATACCTAATTAATAAGAGAAAAAGAATACATCAACAAACTTAAGGAGGAATTAAATTATTTTTTAAAAGAAAATGATAATGGAGAAACCATGAAACAAAACATTTGGGATACAATGAAGGCAGTAATAAGAGGCATAACAATCTCTCATAATGCCAAGAGAAATAAGGAAAAATATGCCCAACAAAACAAATTACAACAAAGAATTAAGGAACTAGAAACTCAATTACAGAATATCCCAAAGGATCCAAAACTGCAAAATCAGTTAGTGATAGCTAAACATAAATTGAACTTAACTGAACAAGAGAAAATGATTATGAATTTGAATCTGACTAGACAAACTTATTTCGAGCATGCTAATAAGCCAGGAAGATGGCTATCTTATAAATTAAAAAAAAGGAAAGAAAAGAGATTGATATATCAACTAACAGACAGTCAGGGAGATATACAGCAGGAGATAGAACAGAAAAAAGAAATCGCCCATAAGTATTTTGAAGATTTATATAAAAAGGAAGATGTTAATGAGGATAGAATAAGGAATTATTTAGATGAAGTGAAGGACAAAGCAATTGGGGAAGAAATGGTAGAACTATTAAACAAAGACATTACTTGGTTGGAATTGAAATCAGCAATAGAGAACCAGAAAAACAACAAAACCCCAGGCCCAGATGGGATTCCAGGGGAGCTGTACAAAGCAATTAAAGAACAACTTGGACCTCTTATGGTAGAAGTTTTTAACGATATTTTATTGGCTGGACTCATGGAGGGGAGCACTGATTTCGTTGATCCTGAAGGAGGATACAGATCCCAGATATATAAACAATTATAGGCCGATTTCGCTGTTAAACACTGATTACAAAATATTCACCTCTATTATAGCAAACAGATTAAAAAGAATGTTAAATGTGCATATACATGAAGACCAAAATGGATTTCTCATGATCAGACAAATCAGGAACAATTTAAGAACAGTATTAGATGTCCTAGAATTTTATGAAGCTCACCCCGAAAAACAAATTGCACTTATGTTTTTAGATGCAGAGAAGGCTTTCGACAATTTAAATTGGCAATTTTTAATCCAAAAGATGTATAATATGAACCTAGGCACCAAATTTGAAAATATTATAACAACTATTTATGACACACAACGAGCTAATATTATAATAAACGGGGAATATACTTGCCCAATAAAAATAGAAAAAGGAGTTAGACAGGGCTGCCCACTTTCACCCCTGCTCTTCATATTATCATTAGAAACATTATTAACGCGAATTAGATGGAACTCAGATATAAAAAGATTAAAGGTTAAGAAAGAAGAATATAAAGCATTTGCAGAAGATATGATCTTTTTTATTGAGGAACCAATAGATAGAGGACAAAAATTGATTAATGAATTAGAACAATTTGGAGCAGTAGCAGGACGAAAAATTAATAAGAAGAAAACTAAATTAATGACTAAAAATTTAACAGAAAAACAGAAAATACAGTTAGAAGAAGTTATGGAAATACAAGTGACAAAGAAAGTTAAATACTTAGGAATATAGTTGATAGCACATTGCAAGACACTCAAAGAAAATAACTATGATAAATTGATGCAACAGGTAAAGAAGGACTTAGAATCATGGGGTAAGCCCCACCTTTCATTACTAGGTAGGATTGCTACCATCAAAATGAATATTCTTCCTAAATTTCTATACCTATTTCAGACAATCCCAATTAAACTACATAAATTTTTTTTTGAAGAACTCAACAAAGTAACTCTTTTTTTTTTTAAACAAATTTTATTAATTTTACAAACACAATACACAAAACATAAACTAAAACATCTTTTCTGAAGGCTGCCTGATCCCGGGTTAAAACTCTTCACACAGACACAAATTCAAACATCATATTCATTTTATATATCCTTCCATATCTTATCATTTTCTTTCTTTTTTCTTTATAAACCAATTTTATTAATTTTACAAAAACAGTGCACAAACAATCAAAGCATAACAGCTTATAACCATTTTCAATAACATTCTTTGTCTGTTCTATTTCCAACCATCTATTCATCTTTTTTCTTTTACTATACTTCTCCTATACACTATTTGGAGTGACGCCTTTACCCTAACTTAAAAGTACTTCATATAACACTTAATTTATCTTGGGATTCTGTTTAATAAATTCTAAATTTACAGAATAAATTTTATACTCTAAATACACATATAAAAACACAATCTTATGTACCTTCCAGAATCCCCCTTTTATCCTTAATTAGATTCACCCATTGTCTCTAAATAAGCTTTTTTTCTTTAGATCTTGCTTCCCACCATTGAGGCTTCTCCGCCCCCCCTTTCTCTCTTGCTTATTCTTCTCCTTGCCCTTTTTACCCCTTTGTCTCTCCTCTTCCCTTTTCTTACTCCCTTTCCTTTGCTTTCTAACCTTGCATCCACCTTTCCTCTCATTTTTCTTTTATTGGGTTGTTTTTTCAAACCTTAAAATCCCCTTTTTCTTATCCTCTTTCTCCTCCTCCCCAGAAAAAAACCATTGTTTATCAAAGATGGCTTCTTCTTCCTCTTCTTCTTTGTCCCAGTCATTCTGCTGCGTAATCAACTTTTCATAAGTACATAACGCCATTTCTAAAAATTGAAATGAAGTGCCCAAAGTATCTTTTCCATCTTGTTCTTCCTTTTTATATTTTTGATATTCAATCTTTAGTTCATCCACAAGCGATGCCATCCTGAAAAGAAAAACTTTCCCCAAAACAACCACCCAAGTATTTTTAGTCAAAAGTAATTCAAAAAGAAAGTTCCAAAAGTTAATACTTTTCTTCCTTCTTCTCTTTCTCTTTCTGGGGTTACTGTTTAATCAAAGAGGTCCAATTACCATATTTCTTTTTTTAGTATTCTTGGCAATCTCCTCCTTTTTCCACTTCTGCTCCAATATTTTTCCGCTCCCTTTCCACTTGCAACATCAATTTTTAAATGATCAGAAATCCATACCTCTAACAAAGATTTTCCAATTTCTTAAATTTTTAAGTCCAATATCCAAGCAACTTTCAGAATATTTCACCTTCAGTGCCCAAACAAATTTCAAATCTTCTTCTGCTTTTTTCATGGGGTGGGAGAGTGAACAAAAAAAGTTCCCTTTAGCAGCTTCTTCGCCGCTTTCGATCTTCTTAGGGATACAATGTATCCTCCAGCAATTCAGACAGCTCAGTTCCAGTGAATTTAAAGGATGTTGATTGACCCGGCTCAGCCAGCACTTTCACTTTTCTTGCTTCCTCCAGCACGATCTTACCCGGTTGCAGACTTCTTCGTGGCGGCCATTGCTGACCGCCGCTCCACCGCCTTGGGAAAAAGGGTTTTTGCGGTTTTTGCGTGGCTTGGGGGCAGCAGGAATTCGCGATGGGTCAGGGGATATGGCTGCCCTGTAGGGACAGCCGAAGAGAGAGGGGAGCTGGACAGGGGGTTGGGGGTGTTGCAGACCCCCTCCTCGTCCTGAACAAAATAACTCTTAAATTCATTTGGCAAGGGAAAAAAACCTAGAATAAATGTAAAAGCTGTTAAGTTTGAGCATGGGCGAGAAAGAATGGAGACAAGCCTTTGAACGGTGAACTTCAGCTCTTTATTTACATCATGACTTGCTTGCTTGAACAGCAGTAAAACCCGCCTTATATAGGCAAACCTTGTAACGTTTAACCAATGACGAGCTGGGAACGTTAGCTTTTAAACCAATAAGACATTTCTGTTAAGGGCCAATCGGATTCCCCAGAACGGGCCAATCCGGTCCGGCCGCTTAATAGCCAATTAGAAGTCCAGGGCCAGAACCCTGCACTTAACTCCAAGCTCATACTTTATTAGTTATATTGCATACACAACACCCCTTCCCCCTGGCTTCTTAGTTCAGGGTGCAGTTACATTGTCCTTTAAATAGGACGGTTGTCTTTTTAGTCTCTTTGACTTTCGTTGTATTGGGTGGTTGCAGTCCTGCTGAGGTAGATCATTGTTTGGTAGTGGGGCTACCTCCGGTTCAGAGTTCACTTCTGCGTCGTTGCCCCCATTTTCCGCAATTTCTTGAGGTGCAAATGTTTCTCCCTCCGGCTCCGCAGCCTGGGTTTCTGTTCGAACGGGTTTCCTAGGGCTTCATCTTTTTCTGTACCTCCCCCCCCTCAGTTTGGTCATAGGGGAGTTGGGGACTGGCTGCTGCAAGCCGCGACCGTAATTGGTCGATATGCCGTTTCCAGAGTTTATTGTCACGGCATGGTACAAGGTAGGATCTGGGGCCGGTTACATGTACTACTGTCGCTTCCACCCACAACGGGTCGCCCGATAGTTTTTTTGCATAAACCAGGTCTCCTACCTGGAAGGTGCGACAGCGGCCACTGGATCCTAGTGGTTTCTCCGGTTCATAAGCAGGGTGCAACCGGTCGAGGTGGGAGCGCAGCTTTCATCCCATTAGCAGTTCAGCTGGAGTTTTGTTGGTGACGCTATGTGGGGTGATGTGTTGCAAGAAGAGGATTTGATTGACCTTGTCGTCAATGTTATTGTAGTTTACCTTTTGCAAGGTTTTCTTTACAAATTGGACCATGCGTTCTGCTCGGCCATTGGTCGCAGGGTGCGCAGGTGAGGTGAGCGCATGGCGGATGCCGCGGTCAGCGAGGTACTGCTCGAACGCTAGTGCAGTAAATTGTGGGCCGTTATCGGATACCAGGCCATCTGGTAATCCGTGGGTTGCAAAGAGTCTGTTTAAAATCTTGATGACTGTCTTGGAGGTTGTAGTAGTCATGCGATGAATCTCGAGCCAATTCGAGTAGGCATTGACGGTAAGCAGGAAGGTGTGGCCCTTGGTTGGCCCCGTGAAGTCCAGGTGAATTCGGGACCAGGGTCCACGTGGTGTCTCTCATTCAGTAGGCATGGCTTTTGGAGGGGGCGTTGCTGACTTCTTGGCATTTGGGACAAGCTTTAACCCACTGTTCGATTTGCTTGTCAATGCCCGGCCACCATGCGTAGCTTTGTGCTAGGGCTTTCATTCGCACGATGCCGGGGTGGCCATCGTGCAAGGTTCTCAGTAGCGCTTTTCGGAGCCATTCTGGGATAACGACTCTATCGCCCCAGATGACACAGCCTTTCTGGGAGAAGAGTTCGGTCTGTTGAGACTTGAATGGTGTGAAGTCATCAGACAATTGGTCCAATGGCCATCTGCGCTCTACCCAGCCTAGGACTCGTGCTAGGGTGTGGTCACGTTTGGTTTCTCTCGCGATGTCTCGAGCGGTCAGTGACGGCGAGTTGAATGCCTCGATTTGCAACATGGTTACCGTTGGTGCCGGATCGTCGAGAGTTTCTGGAAGGGGTGCTCAGCTCAATGCGTCAGCGTGGGGAATGGCTTTCCCCGGGCGGTATTGCAGCTGATAGTTATAAGCAGTTAAGAATTCTGACCATCGGGTCATTCTAGGGAACAATATGTAGGGAGTCGGCTTATCTCCGGCTATTATCCCTAGCAACGGTGTTGTGGTCAGTCACAATAGTAAAAGCCCTGCCATACACGTATTCGTGAAATCTTTTCACAGCTGAGACGATTGCAAGGGCTTCTTTATCAATTTGTCCATAGTTCCGCTCCGTTTTTGAAAGAGTCTTTGAAAAATATGCAACAGGGGCTTCATTCCCATTAGGCAGTACATGGTTCAAAATGGCGCCCACCCCGAAAGGCGATGCATCACAAGTTATAACTAACGGCAAAGTCTCGTTATACTGCATGAGTACAGAGTCAGAAGTGAGCAGTTTTTTAACATTTTTGAATGCCTGTTCTTCACGGTAACCCCATAACCAAATTGCTCTTTTATATAACAATCGGTGTAACGGTTAAGTGACAGTTGCTTTGTGCGGTAAAAATACATTATAGAAATTGATGAGGCCTAGGAACGCCTGGAGATCGGCCTTGTTTCGTGGCCTGGGAGCGTTTTTGATCGCTTTTAATTTACCTTCGGTAGGGTGAATGCCCTGGCTATCAATCAGGTACCCTAAAAACTCAACACTGTCAGTACACAATTTACATTTATCTTTTTTAACCTTAAGACCGGCTTCTTGGAATTTTCTTAGGACGAATTTTAACCAGTCCTATAAGATTTTTTTGGTTGGGGCTGCAATTAATACATCGTCAAAATAAGGGACCACGCCCTTAATTCCTTGCAATAACCTTTCCATAAGGCTCTGAAAGATCCCCGGGGCTACACTAACTCCAAATTGTAGCCGGGTACATTTAAAGGCACCTCAGTGCGTCACAATAGTTTGGGCCTGTGCCGTTTTTTCATCAACTGGTAATTGCTGATATGCCTGATTTAAATCCAATTTAGCAAAAACTTTCCCCAGGGAATGGAGGAGGTGTTGCACAACCGGAACTGGATACGCATTCTGCTGGAGGGCGTGGTTCAGGGTAGCCCGGTAGTCCCCACAAATTCGGATTGACCCGTCTGGCTTAATGGGTGTTACAATAGGGGTTTCCCACGGGGAGTGATCGATGGGCTCCAACACCCCCTGAGCTATCAGTTTGTCGAGTTGTTCGTCGATTTTTGCCTTTAAGGCAAACGGGACTCGACGGGGCTTCAAACGAATGGGAGCTACCTTGGGATATAGGCTGAATGAGATCGGGTTCCCCTTATACTCACCTAAGCTGTCCGTGAAGACGTCCCTGAACTCATAGATAAGGTCTTCCTCCCAGTCACAGCCACCGACTCGGGTTTATGCCGGCCACTTCAATGCTGAGTGGCGCGAACCATTGGAGGCCCATTCGGCTAGGCCTATCACTATCGATGACTGTCAAAGGTAAGTACGCTGTCTGCTTCTTGAAGGAGACTCGGACTCAGCAGGACTCGACGATGGGGATTCGATTCCCCTGGTAGTCCTTAAGGATGAGGCGTTGGAACCAGAGATCTTGACGTTGAATTGTGGGGATGAGTTGCTTGAGTGTTCTCCACGACACCATCGAGAGAGACGATCCCGAGTCGACCTCCATGTGGCACGGCTGGTTTTCGATGGGTACTGTTACTCGGATTTTCTTAGTGTCCAAGGTTGAGGCATGACCAACAGTGATAGTATGGTGAGCCTCTTCTCTTTGCAAAGCTCAATTTCTGTAGGAGTGGTTTATTGGCACTCGCCTTACAGGACGGTTTCCTGTTGATTGGCGATAGTTGGTCCCTTTTGAGGCCTGGCTGGGTCCTGGCAAGCTGCGGCAGACCTGTCCAATGTGGCCTCGTTTCCCGCACTCATGGCAGAGTGCGTCGCGGAACTTGCATTCGGACCTGGCATGGTTGGCTCCACATCCAGTGCAAGGGCGTACAGGCTTCAGGTAGTGGTCTCAGTTGGACCGCAGTCGATGGACCCCTTCTTCGTTGCTATCTGACGATGAAGAGAGGTCCTCGTGGTGCGTCGTCGCGAGCTGCCCCTCTGCACTAGGTGAGATTTCGCTGGCCGGTGGTGGTACCGGAGTGCGGTTTCGGCATAGTTGTGCAGCCGACTTTTTGGTTGCCTCTGCTGCAGTAGCATCAGCAATGGCATCGGCGAGGCTGATGTTGCCTTTTGTCATCAGCTTGCTTTGGATGCTTGGAGCATCTAATCCAAGGACTATACGATCTCTTAGTGCTTCTTCTAGATCGGTGAATCCGCAGAGGCCTCCCAAATTTCGGAGGTCTGCTATGAAGTTGGCCACACTTTCTCCTTTTCGCTGGCTTCTTTGATAAAACTTGTGGCGTCTCATGACCGTAGGCACGGTAGGAGCGTAGTGGGCTTGCAGGATAGGTTCGAGGTCGTCCCAATCCATGGCCTTCACTACTCGGGGTTTGGCTAGTGCTTTAGCCATCTTAAATACAGTTGGACCGCAATGCGTTAGGAACACCGCCCGTTTCTTTCCTGGTGTGGCGTCCTTGAAGTTGTTCATCTCAAGGAACATTTGGAAGCGATCCATGTAGGACTCCCAGTCGTCTTGTGTTGGATTGAACGGAGCGGGTGGTACGATGCCGCCGGACATAGTTCCGTTGTTGGCGCCATCTGTCATGTGCTCGGTGTTGCTTCTCCATATCCCATCCTCATCGCCAGTGTTAAGTTTGAGCATGGGCGAGAAAGAATGGAGACAAGCCTTTGAACGGTGAACTTCAGCTCTTTATTTACATCATGACTTGCTTGCTTGAACAGCAGTAAAACCCGCCTTATATAGGCAAACCTTGTAACGTTTAACCAATGACGAGCTAGGAACGTTAGCTCTTAAACCAATGAGACATTTCTGTTAAGGGCCAATCGGATTCCCCAGAACGGGTCAATCCGGTCCGGCCGCTTAACAGCTAATTAGAAGTGCAGGGCCAGAACCCTGCACTTAACTCCAAGCTCATACTTTATTAGTTATATTGCATACACAACAAAAGTAATGCAGGATATGAAGAGCAGGGGAGGATTGGCACTTCCAAATTGGGAGTTGTATGATATTGTTGCCTTTTTAGTTTGGTTGAAGGAATGGGTGAATTTAACCAACAAGAGAATATTATTTTTAGAAGGCCATGATTTGCAAAGGGGGTGGCACGCTTTCCTATGGGATGTAGGGAAAACTAGTCAAAAATATTTCCATAGACATCTAATCAGAAACTCACTATTAACTAGTTAGAAGAAAATACGGAAAAAAACACTATATAAAAGTACCAATCTGGATTTCAACAATGGAGGCGATGATTCACCCAAACAATTTGGATATCACTAAAATGATTAAATATAAGGACCTATTGGACACACCAGCAAATTTGAAATTGAGGCAAGAACTTCAGGAGCAAGGACAAAAAATTGATCAGTGGGCATACCTTCAAAGTAGATACAAACAAGATGGGCATATCAGTGGGCATACCTTCAAAGTAGATACAAACAAGATAAGAAAATTCAGAATCAACAACAAGCTCCAGCAATTAGATAAAATTTTATTAGGATCAGGGAAAAAAAATATATAACAAAATTTTATAATTATTTATTAGAAGCTGAATTGTAAAGAAGAAATTGTAAAAGGGAGATTGTTGACATTAGAAGGTCATGATTTATTATTGGGTTGGCATGCTTTTTTATGGTATAAGGGAACTAAATCACAGGGTTATTTCAGAAGGCATTATATACGGGAATCGTCATGGTTGAATTGGGAGAAAATTAAGAAACAATGTTATTTGAAAATTCCAGTTTGGTTATCAACTATTGAAGCTTTTTTGTATCCTATAACTTAGAAGAAGGAACAAACAGTTAGATATGAGGAAATATTGGATGAAAAGGGTGAACTTAAAATGATGCAAAATTTAGAAGAACAAGATATAAAGATGAATTGGTTTTCATCTGTGCAAATACATGCAAGGTATCTTAAAGATTCTAAAACAGAAGCATTTTATGATAAATTGACTGACTTAGATAGGATTTTGACAGGTACTGATGAAAAAGTGATTAAAAAATTATATAGTTATTTGTTGGAAATTAAATTAGAGGAAGAACAAGTTAAAGAAACAATGATTGCTTGGGGGAAGAATTTTGGATATGGGATTGATTTAGGGAAATGGCAAAAACTGTGGTCACAAAATTATAAAATGACAATGTCAACAGCATATAAAGAAAATTTGTATAAGATGTTTTACAGGTGGCACTTTCCTCCGACAAGGATAGCAAGAATGTTCAAGAATAAATCTGAAAAGTGCTGGAAATGTCATCAGATACCTGGCTCATATTACCATATGTGGTGGACTTGTGAGGAGGCCAGGAAATATTGGACTAGAATTCGCATATGGCTGGAGAAAATGATAAAGAAACACATAGATTTGAAACCAGAGATTTTTTTATTGGGAATCGTACCTGATATATATAATAAAAATTTAAAATATTTGATTGTAAATGTATTAACAGCAGCTAGGATTGTATTTGCTAAACATTGGAAGAGTGAGAAAATACCAATAGAGGAAGAAATTATTAAGAAAATATTGGAATGTGCTGAAATGAGTAGATTGACATTTGAAATTAGAGAACAAGAAGATAAACAATTTTATGAAGTTTGGGATCTTTTTTATCAATGGTTAGATAATACAATATGATAATAGAATATTTAGAAATCTAGGAAATAATGAGTATATAATTTTTCTTGGTTTTGATAATTCTTAAGAATACTTTATTATGATAGATTTGATATGATTTCATGATTTGTTATAAAGTAATTTAACCTAATTATAGTTCTCGCTTAAGTATGAATTAGTAAAATTATAGTCAAATGATTGTTTAATAATGATATTGGGATATTTTATTGACGATTGATAATGTGAGTTATTATGTAATATAATTATTTTGCACAAAAGGGAGTGGTAGACCAACCGATACACTGTAAATTTATGAAGAATGTTTAAGCTTTTTTTATTTTTATTTTTTTTATGTTATGTGTTATGTCTTATATGTTTTTTGTCTGTTGTTAAAATCAATAAAACTTTTATAAAAAAAAAAAAGAAATTGTAAAAGGGAACATGATTGCCTGGAGCAGGAATGTAGGACGCAGCATCACCTTAATGGAATGGGAAAAGGTCTGGGGTAGAAACAATAAGATCACAAAATTGGTAGCATATAAGGAAAATGCCTATAAAATGTTTTATAGATGGCATCTCCCTCCTTTGAGGTTAGCGAAGATGCACCCCAAAATGAGTCCAATTTGCTGGAAATGCAAAAAAAAAAAGAAGGAACCTTTTTTCATATGTGGTGGTCATGTATGCCCAAAGTTATTGGAAGAAAATCAAAATTTGGCTGGGAGAAATGACAAAAGAGCAGATTGAATACAAACCAGAGTCCTTCTTGTTAGGGATCTTTGACAAACAAATTTCCAAAAGAGCGAAATACATAACAATACACATTTTAACAGTGGCCAGATGGAAGCAGCCTCAGGCGCCATCAGATGAAATGATCATCCAAAAAATCTCAGGTTGTGCAGAAATGGACAAACTAACTTTGGCACTAAAAAACAAAGATATATACAAAGATATATAATATACTACGATATATAATATACTACGATATATAATATACTACGATATATAATATACAAAGATATATAATATACTACGATAGCTGGAACTGTTGGTACAATTGGATTTACCAAAGATAGATTTTACACTATAAGGTGAAAGAGGATAGGATAAATCTATAGCAGTTATATATAGATATATGTAAAGATTAGGTGTGTGTATATGGCATAAACTGAGGGTTATGGGAAAAAAAAGAGAACTTACAAACTGTGGAAGATGAGAATGTTTTTAATTGCTTTCTATTTTTTCTGTCTATTTTCCTTTCTTTCTTTTTTCTTTTTTTTCTTTCTTTTCTTTCATTTGTGTATGTGTTGTTGGTTTGTTTTAATTGTAAAATTAATAAAATTTATTTATAAAAAAAAAAGAAAGTTCCACTTTCCCAGGATCACATGATCATCTATTGTAACTTTCCCATATGGCTTCTTTCAATGGGGGAGGCAAGATTTGCTGAACAACTGCCTGATTCACAACTGCAGTCATTTCCTTGACAGCTGTTGCCAAAAAGGTCATAACGTGAGGTACAACTCACTTAAAAACTGCCTTGTTTAGCAGCAAAAATTTGGTCTCAGTTGTGGTTGTAAATTGAGGACTACCTCTACCAAGCTCTGCTAAAAAAACAAACAAACATTTCTGCTGGTAAGAATTGTCAGCAAACAAGTTAATTTGCAGATGATGCAATGTCTATTTATTAAATTAGGTGTTCCTACTCCTGCAAGGACAGAACTCTTGGCAGGTTTTAAGAAATAACATTAAGCAACTGTGGAACAACAGAGAAAACATCCATGAAACGAACAATTCAGAACTGAAACAAAGGGAGATTTTCATACAGTGGCATTATTTGGAAATGATGATCTTGAGAACCAGTTTGGCATAGAGATGAAAGTGTTGGACCGGAGCCCAGGAGGCAGTTAGTTCCAGCCTCCTTAAAACTTGGAAGCAAGCTGCTGGGTGGTTTGGCCATCTCTCTCTCTCTCTCTCTCTCTCAGCCCACTTCAGAGATAAAATAGAGACAGGCTATGATGTCTGAACAGAAATTTAAGACAGAAAAATGGAAAACTATATTGGAAAAAGGCAGTGTCAGATCATTTTGTACAGATAACCATTCATTTAATGACCAGGTAAAGTTAGAACAGCACTGAAAAACTTATGACCTGTTTTACAACCTTCACAAGCATCCATGATCAACATTTGGATCAGGATCCCCCCAAACTTGGCAATTTTAAGACTTGTGGACTTCAACTCCCAGAATTCCTTAGCCAGCAAAGCTGGCTGGAGAATTCTGGGAATTGAAATCCATGAGTCTTAAAGTTGCCCAGTTTGGAGATCTCTGATTTGGATGCTTGGCAATTGGTCATTTATGATGGCAATAGGATCCCAGGTCATGTGATCTGCCATTTGTGATCTTCCCAGCCAGCTTTTGACAAGCTAAGTCAATAAGGGAAGCTGGATTCACTTAACAACTGCAATGATTCACTTAACAATCGTGGCAAAAATTGTTAAATTGGTTGCAACTCACTTAACAACTGTCTTGTTTACTAACATAAGTTCTGGTCCCAATTGTAGTTATAACTCAAGGACTATCTGTACTGCTATTCAGAAAACCCCTTGGCTGCATTCCTTAAGTCACCAAAAACTGAATTTACCTCAAAGGAAAATTTTAATATCCTAAGTATGCTGAAGTTTCTACTTTTCAAATTTTCTGGGACTGTTCTTCAAAGAACAGTTATTTTTGAATTCTTTATCCAGGTTGATGAACACAAGATCTTCATTTTTTTTAAGCACCTTAACTTCATGCAAAAAAATTCAACCTTTAATGTCTACTCCACAGCACGTTACTGTAATTAAATCGGACAACTGAATCAACTGTTATATTTTGATTACTTCTGTTGGCTTAGTACTTTAAAAACATAATAGGAACAGTTCTAGATACTTGTCTCTTACCTTTTCTCCTATACAGAAGGAATTGGGTTCCTAGGAACCATTTAATTGCAAATCTAGGTAGTTTCCCGTCATGCCAGATTTTTCTTCTGTTTGCTAAGTTCCTTAGTATTCTGCTTGGATTTGGGAGCATTCAAAACCTCTCCCTTTTTTTCTCCAGATCAATAAATTAAAGCAAACCCCAGAACAGGATTGAACAAGTATGTCATAGGAGAAGAAATGTTTATTACCTATTGCTGGTTATCTTTAAGATAATCGGCATCTTTAAGATGCCAGAAGACTCACAATGGTGCCTTTGAGAACAGGCAAGGAAAGAATCCATTCCTATATGTGTTTATCCAGAAATATGTCTTTCAGTGTTACCTGGGACTTATTTCCTGCTGTGGGGAGAAGTTTAACATGAATATCCGTGTTAAACTTCTCCCCGCAGCAGGAAGTAAGTACCAAGTAATACTGAAAGACCTGTTTCTGGATAAACACACATCGGAATGCATTCCTTGCCTGTTCTCAAAGGCACCATTGTAAGTCTTGTGGCATCTTAAAGACTAACAGACGCATAACATATGGCCCACTGCATCGGCTAATTTTTAAGATGGCACAAGAAGTTTCACCATACAATTTAATGAAAAGTTGCCTTTCGCAGTGTAAATGCCTTCTTCTTGGGGAACAACGTGGAATTTAGGAATGCCAGATTGTCAGACTCTCAGCTGCTTCAAAACATACCTGTTTTAAACACAACAACATGGGTGCACAGCTTTTGTTTCTCTTTCAAGTAGTGATATTGCTCCTGGAGCTGGTTCACGTCCATCTTGCTGGGCGGCCTGGAACTGTCTGTGGCTTGCTGGTTCAATGAATGACTCACTAGAAAAATGCCACTCATATATTTATAAGCCTTCACCATCTGTTCCCATAAGAAAGACAAAACGAGGCACAAGCAACGTAGTTCCCTCATCCTGGTACCATTGGAGAGAGGTTGTTCCTGGGGATCTGGCTGAAAGACTGCTGGTTTCATTCAGCAGCAATATGCACTTTGCTCCAGGAAAAGCAATTTGCTGAGCACCTGAATGCAGCTTTAAAGACAAAAATGGTCTGGCTTGAACTGTTGTTGATTTAAGACTAAATATAGGGCATGGTGCCAAAATCCTACACGTAGCACAAAAGTTCATCTAACGTAGCCAGGTACACAAAAAGCCGGGATGCTGGTTGATGTTACAACTGCAGTTTATTAGAGAGGCGGTGTCCAGTCTCGCCAGAGACTTTCTGTCTTCCTTCTTCTTCTTGCATTGTCTTCTGTTTATTTTGAGCGATTGATTATACACCCTCAACTTGATTTCAACTCCTAGTGACTATACAGATGGGTTTTAAAAAAATATTTAAATAAATAAATTATTTATTTCTATTTTGTATTAGTATGGTTGGGTGTACAGACACCCAGGCATTTAGATTGGATCTGGCATTTTTGTCACCCTGTCGAGTTCTTCCCAGAAATTGTTTAATGATATTTAAAGGTATTGTAACCCTATCTAAGCTGTTCCAATTAAAACTGCCTTTGGCAATTTTGTGAATGCCAATGGCGTTCAAGTGGTGCTCAGAATGTCTTGGGATTGTAAGGTGCCTATTAGGACTGGTATTATTTTTGCTTTCTTTGGAAACTTCTTATACTTGTATTTGCAGATCTCTCTATTTTGGGATTTTCTCCAGTTTCTTCCAGAGGTGGATATTCAGCAGATTCTGACCAGTTCTGGAGAACCGGTAGTGGAAATTTTGAGTAGTTCGTAGAACCAGCAAATCTCACCTTCTGACTGCCCCCCCCCCCACATCTATTCTCTGCCTCCCAGCTGATTGGCTGGGTCTTCTTTGGTTGCCCTGCACTGGAAAGCAGGTTAGTGGGGTGGGGAGGGAATTGGGATTTTGCAGTATCCTTCCCTGCCACACCCACCAAGCCACACCACGCCCACAGACTCAATAGTAAAAATTTTGAATACCACTACTGGTCTCTTCTCTTCTCTTCTCTTCTCTTCTCTTCTCTTCTCTTCTCTTCTCTTCTCTTCTCTTTTCTTCTCTTCTCTTCTCTTCTGCTGTCTCTAGGCATTGCCATACCCATTATCCAGCCTTTTTAAAATCTTATTGTTAAGTCCTGGGATATTATTTGGTCTGTCTGTTTTAAATTGAAAGTCTCAGAGCACTTTAGCTTTTTCATTTTCCATGACTTTATCTATTTTGAGGTCCCATTAATTCTTGCTTGCAAGTATTATATTATTATTTATTTATTTGTTCGATTTATATGGCTGTCCATCTCAAACAAGTGACTTTGAGCAATAAACAATCACAAAATCAATTAAAACCAAATTACAATCACAATAAGAAAATTAAGTGTGTACAGCAGTCAAGAAGAATGACAATCCATAGATATTAATACAACCAGGAAATAAGGCCCTTCACACACTCAGGTCCCAGACCTCGGCAATTTTATTGTTTATTTTACAATATCCTATTATTTCAGGTAGATGCCATGGCTAACAATGCCGGGATGGTGATGGTGATTTTAATTCATCCCAACTCCAGAAAAGTGGAAGATCAGCATGGCACAATTAGAGCTTGGAACATTTAACCGCTGGAACACTTTGCATACTCCCCACCCGTGAGAAATGGATGATGTACTTCTCCAGCAGTAAATTCTTGACTTTCCAAAGAAGCAAAAGGAATTTATACAATGTGCTGCTAGGGAGTCAAAAGAGATTATTTCTATAAGGTCTCCTGAAATGTTTGAATCAAAGATATACAAAACAGTGGCTACTGATGTTCAAGAGGAGTTTGATAAGGCTCATTTGCATAATAAAAGATATCTTTGGCCTGCTGTTATTCTACTGCAAGCAATAGCTATATTGTTATCTAAATTACATAAAATATGTTGCTGAGCCATTTTCTTCCAATCTAAGAAAGCTAAATGTTCAGGGCCTAAAGAGTGGTAATTTTGCAATGAAAGAACATGGCCTGTTGAATTTCTACCTTCCTTATAGCTCTTAAGTGTAAGAGCTTTTTTGTAAATGGTTGTTGTGATAGGCTCACACAACAACTGTTGGGCTTTTCCAATGACATGATTCTCATCCAGACTGCAAACCAGCAAGCTTTTCTCATCATCAAATCTTGGTGGCTGAAACAATAAATTTGTTGAAGGCCTACATGCAAGGAGTACATATGAAAAAATAAAAACTCAGCAACTTTGGTGAGTGGGAAAAAAAAGTAAGTGTAGAACAGAGGTGGTATTCAGCAGGTTCTGATCAATTCTGGGGAATCGGTAGCAGAAATTTTGAGTAGTTCAGAGAACTCGTGGTAACCTTCCCTCAGGAGTGTGGAGGGATTGGAGATTTTACAATATCCTTCCCCTGCCACACCCACCGGGCCACACCCATCAAGCCATGCCACGCCCACCAAGCCACACCCACAGAACTGGTAGTAAAAAAAATTGAATCTCATCACTGGTGTAGAAGAATTATTCCCAAGCGTTTTAACTGAAACAACAGCAAAATTACCTTTCTGAATTAAACTGTGAAATGAAGCCGAATTTGGTATGGATATCATAAAAGGGCTGAAATAATGCCATCATTTTGACTCAGCCCATACATTTCATGAGCTGCATTTGTGGGAAAACTCAGAAAGTGCTACAGATACCTGCTTGGCCTCTTGGAAGAAAGATTAATCCCATGTCAAGGTTGTGTGTGTGAGTGTGTGCACGCACAAGGGTAGAAGCTGGTGCATGTAGACTTGCAAGATAGATGGCCAAAGGACATGATCCCCTTTTAATCCTCATGCCTTCCGGCCAGCAGGCATAAATCTTAAAATCAAGTGTCTATGGAGCTTCTCAACAAACCAGCTCATGATTGTCCCAAAGATGTTTTTTTCAAAAGGCAACTGGACTGTCTTGTTTTTTTCCCCTTGAAAACATTTTGCTTCTAATCCAAGAAGTTAGAACTGAAGAAACTCCTTAGATGAGAAGTGAAACATTTTCAAAGAAACGCCCCATCCCAAAGAAAGTACAGTTCCTTTTTGGAAAAAGTATTATCCACCTTATTGAGAGTTGTTGTGAATGAATAATACCAATAAAGTTATCTTGAGCTTGAAGTCAAGTGCAGGGTTCTGGCCCTGCACTTCTGATTGGCTGTTAATGGCAGGATCGGATTGGTCCGTTCAGGAGCATCTGATTGACCATTAACAAGCCATTTCCATTGGTTAACGGAGCTAGCGCTCCAGGTTTGCTATTGGTTGAATAGTTAATAAGTTGCCTATATAAGGAAGGCTATAGCAGCCCTCCAGTTTGAGCTGTCACAATATGTAAATAGAGTTTGAAGTTCACTGTTTCTACCGGTTCGTCTCCATCATTCGCACCCATGCTCTAGACTTAAAACTGGCGACGAGGATGGGATTGGATGACATCAGAGCCAACTAAGACAACTAAGCACGTGGCTGAAGCGCACAACGGCGGAACCATGTCCGGCGGCGTAGTACCACCAGCTCCATTCGATCCAGCTCAAGAGGACTGGGAGTCCTACATGGATCGTTTTCAAATGTTTTTGGAAACGAATAATCTGAAGGATGCCACACCCGGGAAGAAACGGGCAGTATTCCTAACGCACTGCGGCCCGACAGTATTCAAAATGGCTAAGGCATTAGTGAAACTGGCGGAAGCAAAAGCCATGGACTGGGATGTCCTCGAACTGCGACTAAGGGCCCACTATGCACCAACCGTTCCAACGCTCGTAAGACGATACGAGTTCTATCAAAGAAACCAGCGGAAAGGAGAAAGTGTCGCCGATTTCATTGCAGACCTCCGGAACTTGGGAGGCCTTTGCGATTTCAGTGACCTAGAAGAGGCCTTGAGAGACCGAGTAGTCCTCGGGCTAGACGCTCTAAACGTGCAGAGCAAAATAATGGCAAAGGGCGACATCACACTTAAAGACGTCATAGCTGAAGCTAAAGCAGTGGAGGTGACCAAAAAGTCGGCTGCCCAACTACGCCGAAATTGCGCTCCAGCACACCTACCGGCCGGCAAAGTTTCACCTAACACAGAAGGGCAGCTGCAGACGGCCCACCATGAGGATCTCTCTTCATCGTCACACAGCGACAAAGAAGAGGTCCATCGCCTGCGGTCCGATCGGGAACGATACCCGAAGTCCCAGCAACCGTGCGCTGGCTGCAAAGCCAACCATTACCGCTCCGACTGCAAATTCCGCGACGCGCTCTGCCACGAGTGCGGGAAACGAGGCCACATCGGACGGGTCTGCAGAAGCCACCTCGGAAACTTTTGGCTTCGTTTTAAATCATGGGCACTTGCATAATTCATAATTCATAATTATGAAGAATGATTTTTTTTAATGTTAAGTTTTATGTCTTATATGTTTTTTGTTTGTTGTTAAAATTAATAAAACTTTTATCAAAAAAATAAAAATAAATCACGGGTGCTCGTGCCTCACCCCGAGCCGCACGGCAGCCCACTCCAAGCAGCCCATCCCACCCGCCAGATGGAACCCTTCCCGCTCCTTGGCAGGAAGATGCTCCAGCCTGCAAACTTTGCCTTTGCAAAGCCCTGGAACCCCCGGAAAACCAAGCAACTTCCCAGCAACTTTCGGCTTCGTTTTAACTTGCGGGTGCTCATGCCTCGCCCGAGCCGCACGGTGGAAGCCTGGAACGCCGCTGGGCTGCCTCCTCCAAGCAGCCCACCTGCCCGCCCGCCCGCCCGCCGGGATTCCCCTCCGCCGCGCAGCTTGGGGCCAGCCGTGAGCGCCTGCGAGTTAAAAGGAAGCAGAAAATTGCTGGGAAGTTGCTCGGATGCTAGGAGCAGGCTTTTAAAGTGCTGCCCGAGCAGGACCGCTGAGCCGGGAAACGGGGCACCAAGGCAGGGCAAGGCTCCTCCAGCAGCAGCCTAGCTTTAGGTGGCTCCAAGCAGTCCGCCCCGCCTGCCAGGCAGAACCCTTCCTGCTCCTCAGCGGGAAGATGCTCCAGCCTGCAAGCTTTGCCTTTGCAAAGTTTAAGCCTGGAATCCCTGGAAAAAAAAGGAGGATTGACGAGGACTCACCTTCGGAGAGGTTGCACTCGAAGGTGATTTCGAACTCCCTGCCGAGGCCTTTTCTTTCCTACTCCTAGATCGCTCCGCACTGTTTTGCAGCTTTGGGGGCCATGCTGCACAGGGCAATACGCCACGCCAAGCTATTTTTTTTCAGGGGCGGGCCGGATTGGACAGACCAACGGGCCGGATGTGGCCCGCGGGCTGTAGTTTGCCCACCCCTGCTCTAGAAAGATTGTAGAGAAGAGCAAACAAGGCTAGTCTAGTGAAGAGAAGGACCAGGGGAGACAGGATAGCAGTCTTCCAATATTTGAGGGGCTGCCACAGAGAGGAAGGGGTCAAACTATTTTCTAAAGCACCTGTAGGCCAGACAAGGAATAATGGATGGAAACTGAACAAGGAGAGATTCAACCTGGAAATAAGGAGAAATTTTCTGACAGTGAGAACAATCAACCAATGGAACAATTTGCCCTAGGAAGTTGTGAGAACGCCATCAGTTGAGACTTTCAAGAAGAGACTGGACTGCCATTTGTCAGAAATGGCGTAGGGTCTCCTGCTTGGGCAGGGGGTTGGACTAGATGACCTACAAGGTCCCTTCCAACTCTGATTACTGGTATCTGTTATCTGATAAAGGGACTGGAAGCTAAAACATTTGATGAACAGTTGCAGGAACTGGGCTTGGCTAATCTAGTGAAGAGAAGGACCAGCGGAGACATGATAGCAGTCTTCCAATATTTGAGGGGCTGCCACAGGAAGGAAGGGGTCAGCTATTTTCTAAAGCACCTGTAGGCCAGACAAGGAATAATGGATGGAAACTGAACAAGGAGAGATTTAACCTGGAAACAAGGAGAAACTTTCTGACAGTGAGAACAATCAACCAATGGAACAGCTTGCCCTGGGAAGTTGTGGGAGAGCCATCAGTTGAGACTTTCAAGAAGAGATTGGACTCCCATCTGTCAGAAATGGTGTAGGGCCTCTCTCTCTCTCTATATGTGTGTGTGTGTTGGACTAAATGACCTAAACGTCCCTTCCAACTCTGTTAATCTGTATAGTATGAGATGGGCAATCATGATAGATAGATAGATAGATGGATGGATGGATAATTTTCACTTTTGTTTAACTTCTGCTTCTAGCATCGCTCCAAACAGATCCTTCACAGAGAGGCTGTGCGCTCCAATTCCCTTTTACGCTCGGGTGTGGGGGTGAACATGGAAAGCCCTGCATACTCCGGACGGATGTGTGGGCGGGCCGGCCGGCTGAGGGGTGGGAAATCCGGATCCTGCATCACTGCTCCAGAGAAAGCAGCCAGCAGGGAGCGCGGCGCTCGGCGCTCTGCAAAGGAGGCGTCGGCGTCGGTGTCGGTGTCCGGAGCTGCTTCCACGTCGCCCGCGGCGCCTCCCACCGCGCTCGCCAAGAGGAGGAAGCGGAGTCGTCATGGCCTCGTCTCCTGGCCTCTGCTTCTTGGGGTGGGACTTCAGCACCCAGCAGGTACCGAGCAGGAGGCGAAGGCGTCGGTTGCGGCAGCAGCTGGGCGGGCTGAAAAGAGCCATTTGGTCCGGTAGCAGCCTTGGGGCTCAGCCGCCTTATCTCCAGCAGCGCCCGTCGCAGAGAGACAAACCGCGGCTCATGTAGCGCCCCCGGAGTGCAGATCCCATCATCCCCGGCACACGGGATGGGAGTTATAGCCTCTGACGACCCAGAGAATGTCTGCTTGGTTTTAAAAAAAGCCTGAAAAAAACTGAAAGTCGTTTTAGTTTGGGTAGAAAATGTACTTTTAGTCAAGCTCCCCCATGAGACACAAGACCTCTCATTCTGCCTCTCTCTCATATTAAAATTAAAGCATAAAAATAGTACTGTACATAAAATTAAAAAGGCAGGGATAAATTAAAAAAAAACAATAAATAAAATCTATCATTATTTACATAGTACTTGAATCATAAATATTAATAAAATAATCTCTCCCTCTCATCCTTAACGGAGTGGGGTATCCCTGGGGAGCTTGGGCTAGAGCAGAGTTTCCAAACTTGGCAACTTTAAGATTTGTGGACTTCAACTCCCAGAATTCTGAAGCCCACAAGTCTTAAAATTGCCAAGTTTGGAGACCTCTGGCCTAGATGCTTCTCTGTTTTTTGCACATGTTCAGTGCACTGAGGCTTCTGCTCTGTCAGATAATTAGGCTTAGATGAGAATCTTACGTTTTCCCCAGGTCTTTCAGTTAAAAACCCAAATAGTCACTGATAATGGAACAAAGTTTGTACCTGTTTTTTTGCTGAGGTTTGTGCTGCAGTTTCACCTTGCAATCATAAGGCCTGTACATAGGAGTGCAACTTTATTAGGAGGTGAGATTCAAGTAAGAATCAATTTTACGGTATAATCCTTTACTCAAGTTTCCATGTATACAGCCATACTATTTAAACTTGGCAATTTTAAGATGTGAGGACTTCCAACTGCCAGAATATCCCAGCCAGCATGCTGGCTGAGGAATTCTGGGAGTTGAAGTCCTCACATCTTAAAATTGCCAAGTTTGAAAAGAACTAATCTAGGATTCCAATGTTATTTTTGATAGGTTAGGCCACAACTGAAATTTCAAAAGATGTTGCTATCAATTCTGCTACCGTATCTATGTCTGTAAATGCATATTGATTGGAGATTTTTTTTTTCCTCAATGAATTAAATAAGAATTCTAAACGAGTAGTATCATTAGTACTGCTTGGAAAATTTCTTAAGGCATGGATCTGTTTGCCTTGACATTGGCATTTTAGAGTACTCTGTTTGTTGAGAAGGGAAAAACATCATAGTTTTAAAATAATTTTAATCCCCTAGTAAGGCAAACACTGCAAAGTGTTGGTATGAGGTGTTTTAAGACTTCTTGAAGTTTACAACTATATTTAAAAGCAAACCCGACTTGAACTCATGAGCTGTAACATGCTCAGATGAGGAACCAAAGGTTAACTATGTAGTTAACTGCTGTAGATTTCTTAATAGTCCAATATCCGTTAGACCAAAACAAACTAAAATTACAGAGAAAGTGCATGTTACCTTATAAATTCTTCTTGCATACGGATTCTGGATCTTCTTTGAAAGGCAGGTTATGTAAACCTCTTCCTCTCTGTGTATCCTAGGCTTTAAAGACTGTGTATCCTGTCAAAATAATCTACAATCATTTTATTCAAAGAGAATATCCAGATGGCATAGGCCATAAGAATTAAACATACTTCTGCAAACCAGCTAACTCAGTTTTACACCATGAAGGCTCAGCCATATAATGCCCCCGGAGCCCTCTGGAATTGTAATTTAGAATAAGGAAAAATATTCATGGCTAGGAACTGACCATATTTATTGCATGCAGCTAGTTTAATTTGAATAGTAAGTGGAATGAGTTCTTGGACTGGTCTTGGAAAAAGCTGAGCAAGTTTAGATCTGATTAACACTTGGATAGGTAATATTTGGAGATCCTAGGACTAATAGATTAGATCTAAGATTTGTGGTTAGTTAATCGCCTCATTTTAGGGTTGTTTTTTTTCTTATCAGCCTTGTAGGGTTTTTAAAAATTGTGTGGGTAGGTGGATATCACTGTGTTGAAGCCTTCATGACATCAATATTCTCTTCTCTGTAAGCCTCCATTTCATTACAGGTAGTCCTTGACTTATTTGACAATTGTGGCGATTTTGATTGTAAGTCAGTTTATTGGCTCCTGTAAATTGGGTCATCGTTGGATCCAATTTTACAACGATGCTTACCAGGGTTGCAAAGTGAACCACTGCAGTTGTTAAGCAAATCCAGCTTCCTCGGGGAATGTTTTTTTCTTTTGTCAGAAAATTGCAAATCATGATCATGGGATGGCCACGGTGTCCTGCAACCTGGTTGCCACGGGTCTGAATTGCATTTGTGTGTGTCTGCAGGAATGGTTTCTAGCAAAAAATTGATCATTCAGAAGAATGGATTTGCTGGAAATGCTGAATGGTGGTACTTATCTCGGGGGGGGGGGATGAGTCTGCCTACTGAGATGAGGTGGACCGGTTACTTTCATGGTGTGGAGACAATAATATTGGTCCTCGACACCAATAAGACCAAGGAGCTTATAGTGGACTATAGAAGGAACAGGTCAGACCTCCAGCCCTTGCTTATCAATGGAGACTGAGTGGAGCAAGTGGCCAGTTTTAAGTTTCTGGGTGTTACCCTAAAAGAGGACCTGACCTGGGGTGCTCACATTGCCCTGGTCAAAAGGGCCCAGCAGAAATTATACTACTTCAGACTTCTCAGGAAACAACAACTGAATGGAAAACTGCTGGTGACCTTCTACTGCTGCACCATAGAGAGCATTTTAACATACTGCACCTCTGTATGGTTTGCCAATTGCACAGTGGCAGATAGGAAAGCACTCCAGAGGGTTAATGTCATTGCCCCTCAGAGAATCATGGGTTGCCTTCTCCCCTCTTTGGAAGAGCTTTGTAGCTCCCGCTGCCTTAAGAAAGTTCAGAACATTCTCAAAGATTCATCTCATCCTGGGAACCCTTTTTTTGAACTATTACTATCTGGCAGATGGTACAGAATCATAAAAACAAGGAGAAATAGGCTGAAAAACAGCTTCTATCCCAGGGCAGTAGCTCTTTTGAATTCTGCTGTATAGTGCAGTATTGGTGTAGTGTTGGGGGTTTTCGGTTCAATGTGTGGAGGGTGAAGGATGTGTGTTTGTGTTTATTTTCATGGTCGTGATGTGCACTGAAGATGGTGTTTGATTTTGTTATATGAGGTGCAATGACAATAAAGTAAACTAAAACAAAACTAAATTGAACATGATGTGGAAGATGGCCATGCTGTGCCCGAGGGTGGGGTCACACACATCCTCATGCCCCCCAAAGTGACCTAAGCCTGGCGCCCCCTCCCCAGTTTCTCCTTTGAAGTCCGTTGACTCTAATCTAGCACCAATTTGCATTTATTCTGGCTCCTGGTTTCTTGCGCCTGACATGATTTGCTTAAAGAACATGTGATGTGCTTTATGGCCATAATGATTCACTTTATTTTGTAAACAAAAAACATCCCACCACAGTGGTACCAAAACTATCTTCTATTCCTCTCTTGGAACGAGGAGAAGAAAAAAGAAATAGGTAGCTGTCTCCCACAAATGAATGTTTTAAAAATTGGGTTTTGTGAAAAGCAATAGTTAAAAGGAGAGCTAGATCATGCAGAAATGAGGCCTGGGAACACTGATAGGAAATGGTGAGATATTTTTCCAGCCTAATCATGAGGATTTCAATCTCTTTTTTTATTGAGGCTCTAATTTGCACCCGAGAAATAGGACATCAATCAACGATTCACACATTGTGATGGTGGGAAGAAGCCAGCAAGAAGTGACTGGTCATGTAGAAATTATTGCTTCTTCCGAATTCAGAATTAATAACATGTTCTTTCTCCAGCTGAAAGTAATTGCGGTCGATGGACAGTTGAGAGTCATCTATGAGGACAGTATTAATTTTGACAAAGATCTGCCAGAATTTGGGTATGTTTTTCTTCCTCTTGCCTTTGGTCTAATTGATATACTCTAGGTTGGTCTTCTTTGGATTAAAAAAAATCCTGGGACTTGCAATCCTGACACATCTGGAAAATGCCTATACAGGCATTTTCCAGATGTGTCAGGATTGCAAGTCCCAGAATTCTCAGTTGAAAGATTTAGCTTCAAAGTTTTGTCAATCTTGGCAACTCCTCTTCAATTTGATAAGGAACACAATGTTTTTCCTAGGCACATATCCTTGTTTATGGATTTAGATGCTATTTTGGAATATAAACAATCTTGATGAATGACTTACTCCTGAAACAAATCTCTGTTGTTTTGCTTAACTTTGGGTCAGCATGACACTGCACTTAAGATGACATCCATCTGGGTAATTAGCCAGATTTTCTGCTGACTAACTCACAGGTGATGCTAGAGAAGCATGCTAGTTCCCAGAACTATTATTTCTGCAGCTTCTCGGAATAATTTATTCTCTCTCTCTTTTTTTTTTTAAACCACCCATCTGAATCTGTAAGAAAAGTTATCTAGAATGCTGGCTGGGGAATTCTGAGAGTTGAAGTCCACTTAAATATGCCAAAGTTGAAAAACATTGGTCTAACACTGGCTAGAATTCTAGGATTGTATTTAGATATATATGTTGCCCATTCCTAAATATTCATGTTTATAGCATTGTTCCAGTATCTGAGGGGCTGCCACAAAAGAGAAGAGGAAGTCAAGCTGTTCTCCAAAGCACCTTAGAGCAGGACAAGAAGCAATGGATGGAAACTAATCAAGGAGAGAAGCAACTTAGAACGAAGGAGAAATTTCCAGACAGTGAGAAAAATTAACCAGTGGAACAACTTGCCTCCAGAAGTTTTGAATGCTCCAACACTAGAAGTTTTTAATAAGATGTTGGACAAGCATTTGTCTGGAAATGGTATGGTTTCCTGCTTGAGCAGAGGGTTGGTCTAGAAGACCTCTGAGGTCCTTTCCAATTCTGTTAAGTCTATTACTTGAATGTTGTATTATTACTTCTAAATGAGAAAAATTACTTAGAGGATATACTTGCAGATCAGAGATATCTTTCTCACCTACCTTTATTTAAATTATTTTTTAAAAATACTTTTTGTTTTTATTCTGCCCATTGTGAAGATGCTGGAACAGAAGTAGAAGATCCAGGTTCTAGTTTTTCCTTTGCCATGGAAGCCATCTGGGTGATCTTGATCCAGTTTACTTCTCACCAAGAATTAAAGAATTACAGAGTGGGAAGTGATCTTGGAGGTCTTCTAGTCCCAATCCTATATGGTTCCAGCTCATGGCTGTCCAGTCCCTTCTTAAAAACCTCCAATGCTGCAGTCAGTGTGGTGTAATGGGGGAAGCTGTGGGATTGATTGATTTACTTATTAAAGTTATATGCTGCCCATCTTGCCACAAGGTGACTCTGGACAGCTTACCAGCAAATAAAAGCAACAAGATAAAAGTATTAAAATAATAAAATTGACTTAAAATTAACAAAGATGACAAGGAAGGGAGCAAGATGCACTTGGACAGGGACAAGCCTTATTTTAGAATAACAGAGTTGGAGGGGACCTTGGAAGTCTTTTAGTCCAGCCCCCTGCTTAGGCAGGAAATCCTACACCACTTCAGACAAAGGGTTATCCAACATCTTTTTAAAAACTTCCGGTGTTGGAGCATTCACAACTTCTGGAGGCAAGTTGTTCCACTGGTTAATTGTTCTAACTCTCAGAAAATTTATCCTTAGTTCTAGGTTGCTATTCTCTATTCAATCTTCTCTCCATTTCAATCCATTCACTTCCTCCAGAATGACAACGGATGGCCGGCCAGTTGGCAGAGCCAGGACAGGGTCAGGCCCTGAGGGTAGGGGATGAGCTCGTCTGTGTGTGTGTGTGTGTATGACTGTGTTCCGGAGACCAGAAATCATGACAGAATAATAGTGTCTTTTCCTGGATCCTGCCAGATGGAATTCCTTGACTGACAGGATTTATAGCATGCCCTTTCTCTTGGTGCAGTGGCATGGGCAAGAGAGTTTCCCATATAATCTGGATCCATACCTTAAAGTTTCTAGTCCTGTCTAATCCATGCAAGCCAGCTGAGTGTCTTAGCCAATGGCCAAGATAGCCAAGTGGGGAAGGTGCTGGATTAGAAATAGAAAGACCTAAGTTCTAGTCCTCCCCATAAGCGTAGAACCCAGCTGGGTGACTTTAGGCCAGACAAGTTTTCCTGTCACTTTTGTCTGACTCTATGACCAGCTAGACAAAACCATCTTCATGTTATTGATTGATAGCTACACCGTAAGAACTAGGTGAGCACAGAGCAAGTGGTACTTATTACCCATTCTTGCACCTTCCTATGCTCGGAGCAGGTGAAAAAAAACCCCCAAGTTCTTCATCCTTCTTTTATTGATGTTTTAACCATTCAGTTGTGTTTGACTCTCGGTGACTTTATAAGGCAAATCCCAAAGGTGCTTTTGCAGGAGGCAACTGGTTTTGTTTTCTTTTGAAGATGGTTCGCTTCTCATCCAAGAAGTTTCTTTAGTTCTGACAGGACTGTGGGGAATGGAAGGATTTATATTCCTTGCAGACAGCTGGTCATTTACATCCTTCTCCTTGCTGTCTTATTTCAGGTGCTGGATGTTCATCTTTGTATCAGCTTTGAGGGTATCAAGCCAGCAACTTCTTTGCTTGCTCCTTCTTGTTCCACTAACCATTCCTAGCATCATTGACTCCTCCAATGAATTTGCACGCATGACATGGCCAAAGGAAATCAGATGTAGTTTTGTAATTGTGGCTTCTACTGAAATGACTGGTTTTATAAGATTCAGCATTTCTCTGTTGCTTGGTCTGGCTGTCCATGGTATACACAATAATTTACATTTGCACCCTAGTTCAAAAGCATCAGTTTTCCTTCCATCAGCCATTCTTAGTGTCCATCTCTTATGCCCATATCTTATTATATGAAAGACTATTTCCCTAATTAGCCTCTTTAAGAAGGTCAAAATAATGGCATTCCTACTTGATACTTCTGAAGATTGGAAGATTGTGCAGCTTTTGCACATTTCTGAGATATATTTTCTTAATTTGTTCTGGAACGGAGTGCAAGTAGTCATTGAGTTATGACCACAGTTGGAGCTGGTTGCTTAGCGATGAAGTCATTAAGGAAGGCATCACATAACAGACCCAATGTTATGACCATTTTTACCATGGTTGTTAAGCGAATCATGTCATTAAGTGAATTTGGTTTCCCCAATTGATTTTGCTTGTCAAAAGTTGGCTGGGAAGGTCACAAATCATGGTAATGTGACTAATTTGAGTTGCCTGCAAGCACCAAATTGCAATCACATAACAGCAGAGATCACTAAACGAACTGTTGTAAATCAGGATTTATCAGGACTAATCTGATTAAAGCAGGAATAACATTGCTATATCAAAGCATCAGTGACAGTGTCCAAATGTGTATTTGTTCAAAAAAACCCAGCCCTTTTGTTTTATTTACTGGCTCACTTTAACATGAGAACGGAATGTATGCATTTTTTCTGATATTGTAATTGGAAGTTGTGAGTTTAGCTGTCCCTTTTATGCACAAGTCACTAGATCACTAGACAATTGTGTTTGAGACAGAGCAGAAAAACAGGTTTCTGTACTGCTATTTGTTTTTAATATTCTTATTTCCTGCAGCACTCAAGGTGGTGTTTACATGCATGATGACAGATTATCAGTCTCTTCCCCTGTGTTAATGTGGATCAAGGTAAGAATTAATCTTTTGTTCATACTGCCAGTGCTTTTTGAATATGTCATTTTGTGGATTTGCTTAAATTTATGCAATAAGAACCTACCAGACTCTTATTTTGCTGGCAAGGAAGAGAAAAACCACTGTGGTATGTAGCTATTTCTTTTTCTTTTTGAAAACCATGAATCTGTGGATTTTCAATTTGGATTTTTTGTTTTTGTATTTTCTAAAGGAGCCAAATATGTATCTGTTCCTTTGAAGCCAGGAGGCTAGCATTGTTCCTGTATAGAATACAGTTTAGTCTAGATGTCAGCTATGAGAAATGAGAAAGAGTTTAAACTGGTTTCTTAAAAGAACTATTTCAAGCAGAAAACTATATGTCGAGCCCAGCTTTATGTTTGGAGGCAGAATTTGCAATAGAAATGAAGGCGTGGCTATTATATTCAGATATTGGCTAAAATATGCCACGTTCAGCCTCAAGGTCTGATACATCCTATAGGCAGTCTTAAACTTATAACCACAGTAAGGGTAAGAAAAATGCACTTCTAAAAGTTATGGTCATTAAGTAAGGAATCACATGACCACAATAGATTTTACAACTGTGGTCTTCAAGTGAATCACCATATATATTAAGTGAGACATTATGTGACCATGAATGTGATTTTGTCAGCTTCCCTGCTGATTTTGCATGACAGAAGCCACCGGGAAAGTTGCAAATGGTTGATCACATGACCGCGGGGATGTTACAACCATTGTAAGTATGAAAAATGGTCATATGCTACATTTTTTCAGCACAGTTGTAACTTTTAATGGTTGCTAAACAAGAGGTCCTAAATCAAGAACTACCTGTATCCTGCCTGATAAATATTAATTCCTCCAGGAAACCAAAATAAATGACAGATTATATAAATTGGGATTCTCAAGTGAGATATTGATGCAGCTGGATGAAGACCAAACAATGGTAGCTCTTGAACAAAGAATATTCCTTCTTTGGGCTATAACATATTTCATTTTAAACCAACATTACATCTGATCCAAGCAACACATATTTGTTTGGACATTGCACACTTTACACCAGGGGTCTCCAACCTTGGCAACTTTAAGACTTGTGGACTTCAACTCCCAGAATTCCTCATCCAGCAAAGCTGGTTGAGGAATTCTGGGAGTTGAAGTCCACAAGTCTTAAAGTTGCCAAGGTTGGAGACCCCTGCTTTACACTGTTATGGTAACCTCTAGAATAAGATTCAGCTGCTTTCTTGGAGATTTAGAATAGAATAGAATAACAGAGTTGGAAGGGACCTTGGAGGTCTTCTAGCCCAACCCCCTGCCTAGGCAGGAAACTCTACACCACTTCAGACAAATGGCTGTCCAATCTTTTCTTTAAAACTTCCAATATTGCAGCATTCACAACTTCTGGAGGTAAGTTGTTCCACTGATTAATTGTTCCAACTGTCAGGAAATTTCTACTTAGTTCTAGGTTGATTCTGTCCTTGATTATTTGTTTTCTCAAGTTTTCGCGGGTACTTACATGTATGGCATTCAGCTTTGTTCGGGTATTTTCCCACGTCATTGTAATTGTGCTTTTAAAGTTGTAGCAATGTTTCGGCAGAATCTCATCTGCCATCATCAGGCTTCTGTCCTTGATTAGTTTCCACCCAGTGGTGGTATTCTACCGGTTTGGCCTGGTTCTGCCAAGCCAGTAGTGCTGATGAGCAGTGGAGACTGAACTGGTTCTCTTTACCGCTCTGCTGTTGCTTCTTGTTCTGCCCTCAGCTGCTTTGGAGAATAACTTGACTCCCTCTTCTTTGTGGCAGCCCCTGAGGTATTGGAAGACTGATATCATGTCTCTCTTAGTCCTTCTCTTCTCTTCACTAGACTAGACATACAATTCCTGCAACCATTCTTCATATGTTTTAGCCTCCAGTCTCCTAATCATCTTTGTTGCTTAATCAGTTCATTTAAGTGAATTGATCTGATACGGGCAGTCCTTGACTTACAATCCTTCATTTAGTGACCATCGTTCAGAGTTACAATAGCACTGGAAAAAATGACTTATGGCCAGTTTTCACACGACCATTGCAGCACCCTCAAGGTCAAGTGATCAGAATTGGGGTGCTTGACAACTGGCATGTATTTATGACCACTGCATTGTCTTGGGGCCATATGGTCATCATTTGGGATCTCCGGCTTCTGAGAAGCGAAGTCAGGGCAGGCGGGGGGAACCAGATTCACTTAACAGTTGTGGCAAAAATGGTTGTAAGATGGGGAACAACTCACTTAACAACTGTCTTTCTTAGCAGTGAAAATTTTGGCCTCCATTATGGTTGTAAGTTACTACCCGTAATAGAAAAGATTCTACCCCCTCTTCAGTTTGACCTAAATACTCAGTCAGTGACTTTAATTTTTGATTCAGAGCACCAACTGTTTTAAAAAGGACAGTGCAGTAACACATGATCAGCTGTTTTGATGGATAAAGGTTCTTGGCTTTGGAGTACTACTGCAAGTACTTCCAACCAATGGTGAAATAGTCCCGGTTCGGCTCGGTTCACTTGAACCGGTAGCAAAAATTGCTTACCAGTTTGGCCCAACAGGTAGTTAAAAAAGCTCCGATGATCAGTTGATAGGAGAAAGGAGAGAAAAGCACAGGATCAGCCCTCCTGCCGGCCCTTGTGCTTTTCTGTTCTTTATCCTCTCGGCTGATTGGCATGGCAGAGCCTCAGCTGGTGTTTGGAAAGCTGCGCTCACATTAGGTGTGCGTGCGCATGTGCGAACTATGCAATCATGGAACTGGTAGGGAAACTGTTAGAATCCAACCACTGACCCCAACCCCCAACCCTACTAGTACAGGTAATCCTCAACTTACATCAGTTCATTTAGTGACTGTTCAATGTTACAGTGGCACAGAAAAAAAATGACAAGACCATTTTTCAACCTGCAACGGTTGCAGCATTTCCACAATCAAGATTCAGATTTGTGGCAACTGACTCATGCTTACGACGATTACAGTGTCCTAGGGTTCTGTCATCCCCTTTTGTGCAATCGTCTGACAAGCAACATCTATGGGGCGCGGGGGGAGTCAGATTTACTGAACAACTGTGTTGCTAACTTATCAACTGCCATGATTCACTTAATATTTGCATCAAGAAAGGTCATAAAATGGGGCCAAACTCTCACTTAACAACTGTCTCACTTAGCAACAGAAATTTTGGTCTCAACTGTGGTTATAATACGTTGAGGACTACCTGCATTTTTCTTCCAGCACTACAGAAAGTAAGAAATCTGCAAGACTGTAGTGAACGGAAGTTTCTGGTTTTCCTGCCTTTTTCGGTCTCCCTTCACCAGAAGCTCTGGACAAGCAGACGGTCACAAGGTTTTGTGTTTGTCCTGCTGAGTGAATAGCTCAATAGGTCTGGGCCAGAGATTGTTGCTAATAGAAGGAAACTCCAATGCATTAACATATTATGACCTGTGGTGGTGCAGTGGTTAGAATGCAGTACTGTAGTAACTCTGCTGACTGTAGACTGCCAGCACTTCGGCAGTTCGATTCTCAACAGCTCAAGGTTGACTCAGCCTCCCGTCCTTCTAAGGTGCATAAAATGAGGGCCCAAATTGTTGGGGGCAATAGGCTGACTCTGTAAACTGCTTAGAAAGGCTGTGAAGCACTATGAAGCGGCATATAAGTCCAAGTGCTATTGCTATATTCCTCCACTCCCAAATGTTCTTGCTTTCTATGGGAACTTTGTACAGTTCTTTTTCTTTGCCATTGGCAGGAAGCAACCTACAGGAAAGCAGCCTGTGAAATATTTTCCCTCCTGTGGATGGTGTGTCTGGAGGAATGGCATTTTTCTTCTTAATAAGAGCTGTCCTAGATTTCAATAATTGGCTGCTTTGTACTGTCTGTATCATTAGATGATTCAGCTATTTAGTTCAGCATTATTAAAACTGGGTTATGCAAGGCACTATTATGTTTGCCAGACAATCTATAATTTGTTTGTTTACTATCTCTCAATGTTCTTGAGATTTCCTTTGCTGGTGCAGTTTTTCCCTGCTTCTTTAAATAGTTGCATTTTTATACCGTTATTTAACCTAGCAGTTGTGATCATTCAAACAGGATGACAACATTTTGCCCTGGCTGATATGCAATTTTTACAAAATTACATCGTCTCCCCCATTTTTATTTGTATTTAATTCTTATTATCATGTTAGTATTTAATTCTTATCACAGCCTTCTTGGTCTTTTCCAAGTTTTAATCATAAACACTATCCCTCCCCCTCCCCTTTTTAAAAATAAATGGAAGATAAACCGTTCTGGTTTCCATTTTATCTGAATTATGAAACCCTGGTTCTTGTCTAGTTGATACTTTAATTCTTGGAGGCATTTTTTTTCCTTTTTGAGAAGAAAAGGCAGAAATTTCTCCCCAGGATCCTCTTTGCCAATCAGTCTCCTGGATAGGCAGTAGGATGTCAGTAAACACCAATACCTCCCCAAACATCTTGATGTTCTCCAAGGTCTCTGTACAGGTAGTCCTCGACTTATCACCACAATTGAGCCCATATAAATAAAAATGTATGTTCACCTCCCTTGGCTTCACGGAGCCACCGGTGCAAATCCATCTTGCTGATTCAATGTTGGCCACACTCAGTGTTGTCCAACAGAATAGAATAGAATAGAATTCTTTTTTTTTTTTTTGCAAACAAATTTTATTAGTTTTATAAAAACAATACACAAACAATCAAAGCATAATAACATAAAAAATCTTTTCTAAGAAAACCAATAGAGCATATAAAATAGTTCCAAATCGTAATATCGATATTTACGTTATTTGTTCAACTTTGTATCTTATCCCAACTTCTCCTTTTCATTCTATTATCCAAATTATATTCCTTGCTAATTAAAGTTCTATTGCCTTTCATAAACAATACCCAAACATACAAAACATAAAAAAAACCCATAAAACATCTTTTCTGAAGGCTGCTTGATCCTGGGTTAAAACTCTTCGCACAGACACAAATTCAGAAATCATACTCACTTTATATATCATTCCATATCTTATTACCATTTTCAATTTTCTATGTAGCTTCTCCCCCCTTTTATCTTTCTTAATTTTATTTTATTTATCTTATCTCAATTCAGTTCATAATACCTACCATTCTTTGTCTGTTCTGTTTCCAGCTATCCATTCATCTTTTCTCTTTTAGTATACTTCTCCTGTACATTGATTGGAGTGATGCCTTTGACTCATTCCCCTAGCTTAAATTTACTTAAAATAACACTTAATTTATGTTGGGATTCTATTTAGTATATTCTAAAGTTACACAATAAATTTTATGAGAAGGGTAAAAACACAACAATAACTAAATAAAAGCATATATAACCCCTATCCATATCATTAAAAAGCTAATCATATATACTGATACTCGTTTATATCTTAAACATTTTACTCTAGATACACATATAAAAACACAATCTTATGTACCTTCCAGAATCCCTTTTTCAATTAAATTTACCCATTGTCTCTAAATAGGCTTTGTTTCTTTAAGTCTTGTGTCCCACCATTAAGGCTTCTCATCCCCTCCTTTCTCTCTTGCTTATTCTTCTCCTTGCCCTTTTTACGACTTTGTCTCTCCTCCTCCCTTTTCTTCTTTTGCTTACTCCCTTTCTGTTGTTTTCTAATCTTATATCCACCTTTCATCTCATTTTTCTCTTTTTTAGTTGTTTTTTCAGACCTTAAAATCCCCTTTTTCTTTTCCTCTTTCTCCTCCTCCCCAAAAAGAACCCATTGTTCAAAGATGGCTTCTTCTTCTTCTTTTCCCAATTGTCCTGCTGCGTAGTCAACTTTTCATAAGTGCATACCGCCATTTCTAGAAATTGAAATAGAGTGCCCAAAGTATCTTTTCCATCTTGTTCTTCTTTTTTATATTTTTTATATTCAATGTTTAGTTCATCCACAAGCAATGCCATTGTGAAGAGAAAAACTTTTTCCAAAACAACCACCCAAGTATTTTTAATCAAGAATAATTCCAAGAAATTCCAAAGTTACCAAAGTTACCAAAGCATCCAAATAGACTATTTCTTTTAATACTTCTTTTCTTTCTTCTCTTTCTCTTTCTGGGGTTACTATTTAATCAAAGAGTTCCAATTACAATATATCTTTCTTGAAAGTTCTAGGCAGTCTCCTCCGTTTTCAACTTCTGCTCCAATTTTTTTTCCTCTCCCTTCCCACTTACAACAACAATTTTCTTTTAAATGCTCAGAAATCCATACCTCCAATAAGGGTTTTCCGATTTCTTAAGTTGTTAAATCCAATGTCCAGAAATACTTTACCCCTTAGTTTTAGCTTTCAAATTAAGTTACCTTCAGTGCCCAAATAAATTTTCCCAGTCTTCATCTGCTGTTTCTATGGGGTGGGGGAGTGAAGAAAAAAAATTTTTTTTTTCCTCTTGACAGCTTTCTCCACCGCTTTCCGATCTTCTTAGGAACAATGTATCTTTCTGGGAATTCAAACGATTCAATTTCTAGGGTGTTTAAAAATTGTTGATTGATCCGGCTCAGCCAGCACTTTCACTTTCCCTGTTTCCTCCAGCACCAATCTTACCCGGCTGCAGGCTTCTTCGTGGCGGCCATTACTGACCGCCGCTCCACCACCTTGGGAAAAAGGGGTTTTTCCGGGTGGGGAGGGGGTCTGCGACACCCCCAACTCCCTATCCGGATCTCCTCTCTCTTCGGCTGCCTCTACAGGGCAGCCATATCCCCCTGACCCATTTGGATCGGGGGCACCTTGGTGGCAAGCGCAGCAGGAATCGCGGACAGTTGCAAATTTCTGCTGCCACCAAAGCCACGCAAAAATGGAAACCCAGAATAGAATTCTTTATTGGCCAAGTGTGATTGGACACACAAGGAATTTGTCTTGGTGCAAATGCTCTCAGTATACATAAAAGAAAAGAGACGTTCGTCAAGAATCATCAGGTGCAACATTTAATAATAGTCATAGGGCATAATAAGTAATCAAATCATACTAGGAAACAGTCAATAAAAATAGGATACAAGTGACAAAGTTACAGTCCTACAGTCACAAGTGGGAGCGGATGGGTGATAAGGAATGATGAAAATATTAACAGTAATAGTGCAGACTTTGTAAATAGTTGAACAGTGTTGAGGGAATTATTTGTTTAGCAGAGTGATGGCATTCAGGGGAAAAACTGTTCTTGTGTCTAGTTGTTCTGGTGTGCAGTGCTCTATAGTGTCGTTTTGAGGGAAGAAGTTGAAACAGTTTATGTCCAGGATGTGAGGAGTCTGTAAATATTTTCACAGCCCTCTGTTTGACTCGTGCAGTATGCAGGTCCTCAATTGAAGGCAGGTGAGTAGTAATTGTTTTTTCTGCAGTCCTAATTATCCTCTGAGTTTGGGTCTGTCCTGTTGGGTTGTAGAACCAACAAGAATTCCAATGAAGATGCTTTAATTCTGGCCATGGGCCTTTATATAAATCAGCTGAAGGGTACGGATGTTAGTATGGTTACAAGCGCTGCTTTCAAAGGTTGTGTGGCTGTGGGAATGAGTTTTACCCTGGCATTTAACCATAGCTTTGCCATCTTGTGTGGCATCCTGCTTGAGAAAACTGTTCTGCTTTTGGTGAGCAAAGGCTGGGGAAGGAAAAGGAGGGATTGGTCCTCCTAGAGGTAGTCCTCA